>CM070610.1:67451645-68139145 GCA_036346395.1 Hsuehochloa calcarea | reverse complement strand
CTTGGGAACACGACATGACGCGCAAGGGTGGACAGAGTTCATTGGATTGACAGAACGATGAGGTGAGAGTTGCAACCGGTGCTGGCACGGCGCGTCGCATGTTTGGTTGGCCACGGGGAGTGGCCGAGGCAGGCTATTCCTCTAGTGGAGTAGTAGCTCGGGCTGGTGTCGTAGCTCGGGCACGGTGGAGGCAGGGGGCGCGGTTTGGGCGGCGCTAGTGCGAAAGAACAGAGGAGGGAAGACCCTTGGTGGAGAAGAAGAGAGAAGGAGAGAAGTTGAGAAAAAGGAAGGAATAGGAAAAAAAAAAGAAGGAATGATAAATAAGTATTTTCATATAAAATTTGATAGTGACGGTGCTTTGACTGATGGTAGTGGAAAAAAAGAAATGGACGTAAAATTTGAGTGACAAAAATGAGATGGCCCAATTTGCTATGGCAGAACCCATATTGCATATCTTTCCAGTGGCACCAACAAAAAATTTCTTATATATATGTAGATAACTTAGAAAGAGAGAATTAACTTACTTTTATGTGAGAGGGGTCATGGCCTCTTTAACCTTAGAGAAACTTATTCTTTCTTTTGTCTTCACCGTGTACAACAGATGTATTTGATAGAACAAATAAGCTGTTATGTTTTACAGTGTCTATAAATACTTTACACTTTAACCACACGGATTGCTTTACGGTTAGTTGTCCTTGTATCTTTGTGTGTACGTTGTCAATTTCCACAAAGGGGCTTTGAGTCTATACAGAAAGATCATCAGTTACAGGGTGCCTCCTACTGTTCTCTGTAGTTCTTTGGCGCCCACTCAAGGTCTGTTTGGCACGACTATGGTTTTTCTGAAAAGTGGCTTTCTGCTAGGCTGCAGGATTGAACAGCTGGGCTGAAGAGGTTTAGTGTTTGGCTATCTGA
Organism: Hsuehochloa calcarea; assembly: GCA_036346395.1. Classification (NCBI taxonomy): domain Eukaryota; kingdom Viridiplantae; phylum Streptophyta; class Magnoliopsida; order Poales; family Poaceae; genus Hsuehochloa; species Hsuehochloa calcarea. The sequence goes on along the minus strand of CM070610.1, from coordinate 68,138,233 downwards.
TTTTTAGGTAGGCTGGCTGCAACTTCTGAGGTAAGAATTATCTGAAATGATCTAGAGGCAAGTAACGACTTGTTTAATATCGTTTAACGATAATTAATGTAATTGACAACAATTAACAATATTTAACAACAATTAACAATAACTAACACTCCAATTAACACATTTGACGGTATTTAACGATTACTAATGACAATTGCCGATAATTAAGGACAAACTAATGCAATTTATGACAAAATTTTCTCCTTGCTAACCAGTATATCGAGTTGTTTGCCATTGATGCAATGCATGTTCGATGTTCAATGTACGTTAATACTTGGCATTGAATTTGATGTACAAGAAGATATCTTACCATTGACTGCACTACCGTTGTTTTGTGACTTGTAACCTTTTTTATTGCTTAACTTATAACAGTTTAATAAATTGATTTCAATCATACTATGCTTTTATATTTTTATTTTTTTGGCCATGTTGTGCCTTGTTCTGCCATCTTTTTCGCCCACATTTAAATTTTTTACTTTAAAAAAATTAAATACAACATACATAAACATACGAAGTTTATAACAAAAGTTCTAATTCAACGAGTATCTTCTCTAAAAAAATCAATGAGTGTCATAACAAAAGTCCATAAGAGAGGTAAGGAGATGGGAGATGTCGTTCACAATTCTCCTCATCTTTATTAATCAAAGCTATTGTTCTAAGTTCGAAAACCACTACATCAAACGACAACAACAAAATAAAAAGAAAAAAAATTCAAGGGCAGCTTGCCCAATTCTACTTCTACAACTATTACAAAAACATTCTTTCCTTGTACATCCTCTGCACGAAGTTTGATCTTTCTGTAAGCCTGGTCCTCATCGCCTTGAAGGTCAGCCAAGGAAACCTCAAAAACTCTGTGCTTGAGACCCTCGGATGCAATCGAAATACATTTACCATGAATAATCAGCAACAGTAGCAATCTAAAGACACATTTTGGCATGTTTACTCGTTTATCAGCATTTATGTTAGATTCATGATAATTTTGAAGAGAAATACAATACTACAAACATCCTTACACTAGTTAGAACTTTTACACAATTGATTAAATTTCAATATTTCATATCTGTAAAGTAATACAAAACTTTATTTGAAATGTATGTTTATACATCTCAATCAAAAGGTAAGATGATAGCACCATCAATGTTTATAGCAAGATCATATTTATTCTTTTATTTTAGGATATGAATGGCCTCGAGGATCTTTGAATGAGCATAAGAGCATGATGCCTTCATAGTGGCAGATCAAATTTACCATTTTCTATACAATCAAACAGGCTCTATGACATTGTGGAGAATATATTTTTATCCAATTTGGCTTCAACATAATTAATAAGAAATTTGAGTACATGTCTACCTGATGCTGCTGGAAGACAAACAGTTCTTCATGGGCATGGAATGCCAAGGTTTTTAATAATAAATCTAGTACCTTGCAAGACATTGTTGACATGATCAAATATAAAGGCGTGTTATTGATTCAAGCAGGAGCAGCGTGTTTTGAGTTCTCGGCTCTCGTAATGTTGTTTTCTTTGGTTGTATTTTAGACTATGTCTTTTCTTTTTATATTTTTATGTTGACGGGTATCCTAATATAAAAACCACATCATTGTTGTAAAGCTCTTTCTTGAGACCTCTTTCTCCTTTTAATTCAATTGCACGCAAAGCTTTGTGTTAAAAAAAAAAATTTGGAAACTTCGCGCGTTCTCGAAACAAATGGACATGGAGTCCGTCGCAAGAATCCACGTCCAAAGCAACCAAGCCAATCCATCCCCACGAGTACAGGTCGGGTTCGGGTTATTCGAGAGCACACGATACGACCCGTTAAGCCGCTTTGCCGCCCGTGACACGTACCTTTGTCTCACTTCATCGATTACGCTCTCTCGTCTCGTCTCGTCTCGTCTCGTCGTCCTCGTCTTCCTTCCTTCCTCCCCCTCCCCAACTGCGGACGGATTCCCAATCCCTTCCCTCGAGAGATCCGGCGGGCGCCTGGGCTACTGTATCGCGCGGCCAGGGAGGCATGGGGCTATGGGACACGCTCCTCAACTGGCTCCGAAGGTTCCCGCCTAGCTTTCTCCCTTCTTTACCCGATCTTTTTTTTTTCGATTCAGAGATGCCTGGTAGAAATCCCACCTTTGTATTGGTCCAAGAACGCCTACATGTTTCAATTTGAGTGGGAGTACAAGTTTTACTGGGATGGGTTTCGATCGGACTTCCTTGTGCGGCGAGATGACGCGGTTGGGCTGTGAATTGGAGTGGGCTCTGTGCTCTGTGCAGTTAGATCCAGGCTAGATCAAGCTAATATGAAGCATACGCATTCTAAAGTTGCCTTTGATATACTAACATTAATAGATTTTGATGTAGTTAGGATCTCTGAAGCCTAACGCGCATAATCTTGAACTCTATGTTGTCATTAAGGAGCGTGCTTTCAAGAACATTTTACTATTATTTGCAATCTCAAGCCAATTAGGGTCTATGCTGGCGAAATTTTCACACTGGCCTTATGAGATTGGAGGTGTTCAAGCTTCCTATGTGAGAAGAAATGTTTCGAAGAAGAATTTTAGGTTTCATTTGTTACAGTAAAATACTGCCCTTTTACCTTAAGGTTTAGTTTGTTGCCCTGTCCCATAAAAAGATGTTTCCGAGAAGAAATGTTTTTGAAAGATTGTAGAAGACTCCCTACAGTTTGTTGCCCTGCCCCCTAAAAAATGATTATGCTAGAGATTTCCATTGTTAGGATGTGATCCGGAATAATCTTTCCTGCTGTTCTGGAAGTGCATAATTGTGAGTTAGGTCGATCAAACTCATTGATGAATTAGCTTTAAACATGTCACTGAGGCAGCTGGTGTGTATGAAATTAAGTTTGGTTAACCTGTTTACTTTATGCTTTTGGTGCTACTACATGAGATTCTTTCTTGTCTATGATTGTCCTTTTGTTTTACCGATCACAAAGTTTTTAGAAGACATGTCAATATTAATACTGAGTCAACGTCAGTAGTATAAAATTAGAAGATTTGTCAGTTATGTAGTTTTTTGTTGTCTTCCAAGCATGACCAATCAAAATTCTACCCATGTTAGTAAGATTTCTTGTTTCAGCTTGTTTTTTAAGCAGGAGATGGAACTCTCCCTGGTTGGCCTACAGAATGCTGGGAAGACATCTCTAGTCAATGCAATTGCCGTATGCATCAACTTACACAACTTAAGCTATATTATTATGTTTTCTGTGTTGTTTTGATTTTAATTCATGGCTGCTATGCTTCTCAGACAGGCGGCTACAGCGAGGACATGATTCCAACTGTATGTACATATCACCACTTTCTTTATGGATAGCGTGAACTAATATTGGGTTATCTAAGTAACCTGAACTATTAATGTTCATCTGCTGAAACCAGGTAGGATTTAATATGCGGAAAGTCACAAAAGGAAATGTCACAATTAAACTTTGGGATCTTGGAGGGCAACGGAGATTTCGGACCATGTGGGAGCGTTATTGCCGCGGAGTTTCTGCTATTCTGTAATTTCCTTTACTTCTCAGAGATTTTCATATTGTGTATTTTGTTATTTGAATACTCAATTTTGTGATAAGAAGATTAGGGTTAAGACACACAATAAATAATTTCCATATGGAAGCACCTTTTGCTGTTACTTGTTTCTGAAAGATAATCCTCTGACAACAGCTTTAATGCATGGTTATGCATGTTGGGAAGAGATACTAGAGTATGTATAATACTAGCTCTATGATATGTATGCGAAGTTGTTTTCTTAGCCTGTCCACACATATTTTCTTACCTTACTGGCAGTCTAGATACATTTTCTCTGCATATCAATTGCCACTGTACTTCTGCAAGAATCATTACCCCAATTTTAATAGGTGGACACTGACAAATACTGGAGCATTGTTTGTTCTGTCCAACTGTCAAAGCTATGTTGGTGCAATGAGTGTATTGATTGCTGAGTTGACACTGTGTGCCTGTGCCCAAGGAGCTCAGTCACATTGATAGAACATATTCTCTAAAAAGAAATATCATTTTCTATCAAATGTAAAACCTTATTATTTTTTCATGTATTCAGTGTGTTCTCTTTTTTGTATGCATGATGCTTGTTACCCAGGATTTTTTTTTTGCTTTCTAAACTAATAAAGATGGGATTATTATGATGTGTTAACTGTCATTCGATGGCAGATATGTGGTGGATGCTGCTGATCGAGATAGCGTTCCGATAGCTAAAAGTGAATTGCATGACCTGCTGACAAAACAGTCTTTAGCTGGGATTCCTTTGCTTGTCCTTGGCAACAAAATTGACAAGTCAGAAGCTCTTTCTAAGCAGGCGGTGGTTGATCAACTGTGAGTTTAATCCTCTTTGTATCCTCTTTGTATGGGGTAGTCGTTCATGAATGGACCTATCCTAGCATTTCCCTTCTTTCTGAATGATGTTTCAACTGAGGTGTTCTTTCTTCTGTGTTTTCAGAGGACTGGAATTTATAAAGGACCGTGAAGTTTGCTGTTACATGATCTCTTGCAAGGACTCAGTGAACATAGATGTTGTCATCGATTGGCTTATCAAGCACTCTAGAACAGCAAAGTAGGGTGGTTGTTGTGTGTGTATCACTTGATGCGTGCTGAGATGAATTTAGTTTGTATGTCTCCATTTTCATGATCCAGAAATTTAAAAGTGATCACCTTGTAATCAATGATCTCTTTGGTGTCACTGACGAACAGTACGGTGTCTATCACTTGAGCATCAAAATCCTGTATTCCTTTGTAAATTCCTTGAATCTTTTATTATTCTTTATTGTGGACGTCCTGTGTTGTTGACTGTTGGTTTCATTTCCTAATCATGTGTTATGTTTACGGAAATATTTCTACACCATCCTTGAACAATAGAAGTTGTTGGTTGGTTAAATTCATAAGCTCGGAGAAATGTTTGGAAGAATAAAAAATGCATCTCCATATTAAAAAAAATGTATATAAATTTGGTACTTCCAGCATTTATTGCCATAGAAGTTTGCTCCGATAGGGTTTTGTATGTGAGATTACGGGGGCTTGGCCTGTCTCCAAGCTTAGCTTCTCTTCTTTCGCATACTATCTATCAAACCAAAAACGGTTTGGCTTGTGAGGGATTCTCATCTTCTCGTGTCTTTTTCGTCGTCGTCTTAAGAACCATGGCAATGTGAACCTTTGGAAGTAACCTCAAGCATCAGCTTTACAACATTTCTACGACACTAGCTAGTCATATACTAATATTCCACTCAATATGTAAGTTATCAAAGCCAGGAAGGAAGTTATTAGGCACTGATTTCGTTAGTGAACATTGTTTTAATCAGTCATGGAAAATGTCTACAAATTACAATCTCTTGTACAGAAAATACTAGAAATCAGGTGGAAGTGGGACATGACATTCCAGTTTATGCGCCACTTTGTTTGCGAAAAGTTGAACAATGCTGTATCTTGGAGGACTGAAGCGAAAGCAGACGGTTCTTTGTACCTTCTTCTATAACACATTAACACCACCGTGCAGCGACCGGTCCAATTCTTGGTTCATACCTCTGGCCCCAACCGATCTTGCAGCAGCCATCCACCTCCAATATTTTGAGTTCAAAACCCAGCTCTTCAGGTCTTGCAGCAGCCAGCCGGCGCGCCATCTCAGTTAGCGCCACTGACGTCCTCCAAAAATTGGGTTGTTGCATCAAGAAAATCACCAAAGTGATCCCTGAACACTACACCTGCAACAAGATGATTCTATCTGCTAATTGCAGCCACATGAAAGATAAACAAAAATTGTATTTATTACAGCATTAACAAACGAGGTTTATGTCAATGTGTTTGGCGGCACCACTTGACTTATTGTTGTGGGCATACATTCACTGCGGTTCATTATCGCGATACAACTTAAGTGGTCTATTGATGTCGTCAACCACTTTTAAGCGGGTATGAACTTCTTTAGCAGTTCACCGCCCGTAGCCTCATAACATGCTACAAACTCGGCATACATTGTGGGCGATGTAGTGACGGTTTGCTTTGAGCTTTTCACGATATAGCTCCTCCAATGAGTGAAGACATATCCGGATGTCGACTTTCTATCATCTCATAAAATCGAATCTGTATACCCCACTATATGGAGTAAATCGATCTTACGTATGTCATCATGAGGCCTTTTGTTCCTTGCAAATAGCATAAGACTTTCTTTATCAATTTCCAATGTTCTATTCGGGATTGCTCTGGAATCGCCAAATAACCCGGTAACAAAAGCCAAGTCGGGCGTGTGCACACTTGAGCATCTTGTAAGCTTCCGGCAATGAAGCATATGGAACCGCTTTCATTTGATCGATCTCATCTTGGTTCTGGGGCATTGAAAATCCCCATATCATCGCCCTTGACTATAGGTGCGGTGAAGGACTACATTTATGCATCCCAAATTTCTTTAAGACTTTCTCTATGTATGTCTTTTGTGATAGTCCCAATATCCCTTTGTTTCTATCCGGTGAATTTGATCCCTAGAGCGAATGAGGCTTCACCAAGATCTTTCATATCAAAGTTTGAAGATAAAAACTTCTTTGTCTCGATGTGAGTGACATCACTACTAGCTTGATAGGATATCATCCACATCTGAGATTAGGAAGATAAACTTCCCATCTTTAAACTTTGTATAGACACGGTTGTCCTCTACATTCTCTTTAAACCCAAATTTTCTTATTGTCTTGTCAAACTTCAAGTACCACTTGTCTTGAAGCTTGCTTTAACCCATAAATTGATTTCTTTAGGCATCCCATTCTTTCATTTTCTTCCATGATAAAACCTTTTGGTTGTGCCATGTAAACATTTTCCTCCAAATCCCCATTAAGAAATGCCGTCTTTACATCCATCTGATGTAACTCTAAATCATAATGTGCTACTAATGCCATTATGATTCTGAAGGAATCTTTACATGAGACTGGAGAAAATGTCTCATTGTAATCAATCCCTTCTCTTTGTGTAAATCCTTTTGCCACAAGTCGCGCTTTGTATCTTTCTACATTCCCTTGGGAGTCGAGCTTTGTTTTGTAGACCCATTTACAGCCTACTGTTTTGGCTCCTTTAGGAACAATTTCCAAGTCCCAGACTTTATTAGTCTTCATGGACCTCATTTCTTCTTCCATGGCCTCAAGCCATTTTGAAGAATTTTCGCTTCTCATGGCTTCTTCAAATGAGGTGGGGTCATCCTCCATTTGAAATTCTTCTGTATGATAAATTTGATAATCATCAGAAATAGCTGATCTTCTTACTCTTTGAGACCTCCTCGGGGCCTCCACATTTGGTACTTCTTCTGTTTGAGGCTGCTGTTGCTCCCCCTCATTTGTGGCAATGGGTTCTATAGGATCCTGAAGAACAGGTTCCTCATTCTCATTCAATGTTGCCACAGGGAGGAACAATAACGATTCTTGGCACCACGAGTATCTTGTACCGTCGGTGCGTGACAGTGAGTAGTGAGAAGAGTGGCTCTTGAATCATCGGAGTGGGCACATATACCCGCTTCTCTTCAAGATCAATCTCTCGAGCTACCATGCTCCCCCTCATCATTTCATCCTCTAAGAAGACAGCGTGTCTCGTTTCTACAAACTTTGTATATCATGTGCAGGCGGAGAAACGAAAACCTTTTGACTTTTCGGGGTAGCCAATGAAATGGCAACTTCTCATTTTGGGATCTAGCTTCCCAAGGTTTGGGTTAAATACTTTGGCCTCAGCGAGACTCCCCACACACGTAAGTGGTTTAGTGAGGAACTCTTCCTCGTCCACAACTCGTGCACGTGTTTTGGGCACCGACTTACTAGGCACTCTATTGAGAATATGAATGGCGGTTTTAACGCCTCCATCCATAAACTCAATGGGAGTGTGGAGTAGCTCATCATGCTTCGCACCATATCCATCGAGAATGCAGTTGCGTCTTTCATTACTCCATTTTTTTGAGGTTCGCCGGTGTAGAATCTTTGGGCTACTATGTCATTTTCTGTAAGAACCTCGCAAAGGTCCAGAACTTGACCATATGGGGTATGTCGACCGTAGTACTCCCCACGATCGGATCGAACTATCTTAATCTTTAAATCGTGTTGGTTTTCAACTTGACCTTAAATATCTTGAATTTATCCAAGGCTTCATTTCTTTCTTTGATTGGATAAATATATCCATAGCAGGAGTAGTCATCTGTGAATGTTATGAGCGAGTCATAACCATCCACACTTTTCACGGAAAAGGACCACAAATGTCTGTGTGAACAATTTGTAGAACTCTGTGCTTCTTTTTGCGCCTTTCTTAATTTTCTTTACATATTTTCCTTTAATGCATTCTCTGCATTGTTCTAAGTCGAGAACTCTAATAGAGGAAGAATTTCATTCTTAACTAGTCTTTCTATTCTCCCCTCGAAATATGGCCCAAGCAGCGGTGCCATAATTTCGACGATTCATATGAGTTCTCTTTCGTTTTACGTTTACATTCGTGAGACGAGGATTCATCACTTTCTGCATACGCTGACGTTCTCATTATCGCATCGACATTCACATCATCACACAATGATAACAAATAAAGCTCATTTTGTAATATGGCAAGACCAACACATTCTTTATTAAATAATATTTCGCACTTGCCATTTCCAAAATTACAATCATAACCATCTTTGTCCAAATTGGAAACGCTAATCAAATTCCTCTGTAAAGAGGAACAAAAAGAACATCTCTAAGTAAAAGATTGGAGCCATTAGCTAACTCTAATGAAAGATCGCCATGACTTCAACTTACGCTTGGACTCCATTTGCGACTTTAATGCATCTTTCGTTTCTTTGCGTAGTCCTCGTCGAGCGGAATCCACAGAAGGAATTAGCAACATGAGCAGTTGCTCTGAGTCAATCCACCAAGTGGATTTGAATATTGTACATACAAGCATTCATTTATAAATGTAATAATATTCTCACCTTTCTTTGCCATGATCATCTTTAAGTAATCGGGCAGTTCTTCTTGTAGTGTCTGTCTTCTTCTGATGAAGACACCGATCTTTGTCTCTGACAAATTTATTACATTGAGGTTGATGGATGGATGCTTTTCCCTTGTTTCTTGAGAAGGAGGTCTTGTGAAAGTTCTTTTCTTGTTATCCTTCACATAGTTGATAGATCCACCATGTGAGGATTTAAATCTTTCCTCCTCTTGAACACACATAGCTATGCATTTTCTAAGTCCCATTTATCGGTGCATATTGTAATTGACAACAAAAGTGTCAAACTGTTACGGCAATGAAGCAAAAATCAAGTGAATAAGGAACTCATCCTTGAGTGCCAAATCCATTAGTTTAAGCTTGGATGCCAAGTTGCTCATCCTCAATATGTGTTCTCTTATCCCACACGAATACCTCTACTGTCACAAGTTGTTTAATCAATTTGTTGCATATGTCTTTGAAGAGCGATGGCGACTCTTTATTTTATCAAGGTATTCGTGGCGGTGTCACGATCTGCGATTGAGCCCACAATTGTGGGCTCAATCGTGATTTTATCACAACCATACATTTCTTGTTGGTGTGGTCCATTCTTATGCTCTAGGTCATAAGACATCCGTAAGGAGCATGATCTCTCTGTCTTTTACGCCAAGCGATATCATCCTCATTTTGACCCCTCACTTTGGTGCAGTAGGCTCGTTGGAGTCGTCTTGTAGTGAGGACCAGTCCACCTCGGCTAAGATAAGCGCTAAGTCTATCTTTTCTTCCACTCTCCATAATTATCTCCTTTGAGTGGGTATTTCTCGATACAACTCATCAAGTTGTATCCTCCACGAAAATGTAGATCAAATAAAGTGAGAACGTAAAATTATATGCCTTATTTCCAACGTTGGTCAAAAATACGACATACAATTAAATCATTTTTATTTATACATTAAAACTATATCACCGTTGGGCAGAAATAGAAACAATGTATAAAAAATATCAATGAAAATTATAATACTGTTATTATCAACTTTGGTCAGAAAATAACAATATTATAATTCACAGTAAATTCTTAAAAAATTAAATTCTCTCGTTGGTTCGAATTTAATTAAAAGAATTATCTATATTGAACTTTTGCGTGAGCTGTAATTATTCTAAAATAATCAATTATTGAAGTATTATCTGTACACAATTAATCTCTAAATAATAATAACACGTTGGTGCAAAAATTACAGAGATTTTAATTCAATTTTCTATTGAAATTCATTGTTGGATACCATTGTTGGATCTTGTGTTAGATCGCTTTTCTTTTGATCTTGATTTCGGGGTTCGGATTCATAAGAAACCGAATAAGAGAGGGAGAGATAGAGGCGATGGAATCCATTACCGACCATTGTTCATTACAGAGATGTTGTACAGTCAGTATTAAGACTGATAAGGTACAACAAATCAACTCATCTCAACAAGGGGAAAAAAACTCTTACCGGTCAAACTATAGGGTTTCTAATCAGATTGAGCAACAATCTGAATGAACCCGAAAACTGTTTTCGTTTGCGAAAAGCAGAAATGCCGAAAAGGGTGGGTGACGATGTCTCAGTTTCTTAAGAAACTGCAAGTAAACATCATTACTGAACCCAAAAACTTTTTTCAGAATTAAGAATAAAGACTATGGTAATAAGCTCTTGCCATCCAATGCACCAGAAGATTTCTAACCAGAGGGCCCAACAATCCACCTAACTGAATCCAAAAGTTGGGCTGGATATGAGCAGTGATTGTTATTGTAAACTGAATCCAAAATTTGGGCGTAGGGTTGTACAGCAGCTAGATCTTCAGCTCAGTGTCCAGTGCCTCCTCATCATGACTGCCATTCATGCTCTTTGCATTTCCGAAGACCCATGACTGTTCCATGTTGCCAACTGGTATTTTGTTACCAGGGGAAACCATAGGGGAAGTGTCCATTTTAACAGGAGATTTCTCACTGCGAGAGTAAGGCATTGCTGCAGTTGCTACCCTGTAAGAAGCAAGTCAAATTTCAGACAAAAATTAGATTTAGCATGCTACTACTTGTGTTTTGCATGAGTCGTGGCATCTTATGCAGATATGCTTGTATCAGGAGTATTTTACAGGTTGAATGTAACATCCCATTTTCAGTGTTAAATATTAATTAACTTGGTTTCGGATTTTTACTCGAATTTTAAAATTTTGGTTTAAATTCAAAAATCTCCTAGCTTTCGTTAAGCTCGGATTTGTGTTTCAAATATTATTTAAAATTATGGTTTTCAAATTTTCTTTGAATTCTCCATTTTCAAAAATATCAAAACCCAAAATTTTTCTTTTCTTTTTTGGGCCGGTTTTCCCCGGCCCATCATTTCCTCCCAGTCGGCCCGGCCCAACCGGGCCGCTCCCCCCCCCCAGCCGGCCTCTTTCTCCCCTTCCCCCTTTTCTTTCTTCTCCCCGGCCCGTGCGCTCTCTCCTTTTCTTCCTCTCCCACCGACGCACGCGCCGCCTCTTCTCCTCATCTCTCTCTCTCGCCCCTCTCCTCTCTCGGGCCTCCCGCCCCCCCCTCCTCGCGATCGCGCCGCTGCGCCGCCATCGCCGCGACCGCCGCCTCCTCCACCCGGCCCCCTCTCCTCTCCCACGCCTCGGGCGCTCAGTCCGCGCCACCCACCACCGCCTCGTTCCCCGTGCGCCCGACTCGCCGCAGCCAGACGGCTTTTCCCGCCAAGGCCGTCCGCGCTGACACCTCATGTGCCGGTCTCCCCAGCGCAGCACGGCTTTCTCTTCTTCCCATCCGCCGCCGCCGCGGCTTTTTCCTCCCTTCTCTCCCGGCCATAAAGGGCCGAGCCGCCTTCTTCTTCCCATTTCGCCTCCGTCTCGGTGTCGTCGCCGCCATCTCCCCTCCTCCGCACCTCTCCGCCTGAATCGCCGCCCTCGGGAGCTTGGCCTCCTTCCCGACGCTCCTCGCCTGTCGGCCGAGCTCCCCGCCTGCAGCCTAACCGCCCGAGCGCCTCCTCTGCGTGCCTCCACTCCGTCGCCGGCGCTTGAGCGCCGTGGCGACGCCTCGGCTCCGTCGCGGCCACCTCCAGCGCTCCCATGGTGAGCTTCCCTGCCCCCAAGCTGCGCGCACTCTCTCCTCCTCCCTCCGGTCGTCGTCGCGCCTCTTCCCCCTCCCGGTTCTTCTCTGCGCCCGTGCGCTCCGGTCGCCGTCGCCGCCTCTCGGTGCCATCCCGACCGCCGCCACCTCCCCGCCTTCTCGGCCGCCTCCACGCTGCAATACAGCAGCCATGCCGCCGCCCAGTCCCCCCTCTCTCTTCTCCCGGTCCGACCGCTCCCTCCCTCCGGTCCAACCGGCCTGCTCTGGCCGATCCTCCCCCTTCTCTCTACTCTCTCTCTGCTCTCTCTCTCTGTCTCTCTCTATCTCTCTCTCTCCGGCAGTAAGCCACACCCTCCTCAGCAGGCAGTAGAGTAGCAACATCAGCATTTGTTTTGTGTTTTGCATTGGAATGATTTGTCGGTGTATGAAATTATGTATTGAGATTTGTATGTCGATATTGCGGATATTTTATTTATGTTGTGCAGGGTAGACGTGGACAGTAGTTGAGTTTATGTTGAGAAAGATTCGTGTATCGATTTGTGTATTGGAAGTTGTTGTATAGCGATTGTGTTTGTATGGCATTTGTGTGTGTATCATTTTGTATTACTCGGTCGAAGTTTTCCATTTTTGCGAAAATGTTTCCAAATATATATTCTTCGTGATTGTACTACGACTTGCGTTGAATCGATTAACCGTTGTTAGTGGTTAACTCGTCGATTGACAAGTACTAGTAGAATTATCCATTTCGATTTTAGTTGAGAGCCATCGATTAAAAGCGTAATTTGCAAAATCTCGGGAAATCAAAGTTATGCAAATGACCTTCGTAATCGTCTCTGCAATCGTGTCTATTTTTGTTAAAACATATTTATTCAAATTTTCCGCGTTGGTAAAATGCTTTAAAATAAACTGGCATTTTCTCAAAATATTTTGGAAGGCTATTCGGGATTAACATGTTAATCTCGACAGCTTACTTTGAAAACCGGTATATTAATCTTGTAATCCTATCCAGTATTCCTTGGTCTACATATTATTTTATCTCATTTTTATCCCCGTTCAAAAGTCGTCTTTGATAAAATATTTTTCGGTCTTATTAAAAGCCCGGCCAATTTATCGTGTATCCTAATCTTGCCCGATCAGCGGTATCCAAAGTGAAGTATCCCTGCAATAGTTCATTCGACCTTGTTTCCCCTCGGCTGAGTATCTCCGCCCTTGTCTCGTGTACTCAGCTGATCGTTTGACCTCGTCAAACATTCCCGCCTCGCTGAATCTTGTCTCTTCAGCTTGTTCATCGCAAAACTCATTTAAAGTGCTTTGTTTATATTTGGTCTTTTGGAAGTTCTTTTGAATTTATTTGTTGTTCTTACTTGTATCGCGTAATTAGGAGTCGGAGTCCAGAAGAAGCAGCGACTCGAGCAGGATCAAGATTTGGATAAAGACGCCGACCCGAAATTCAAAACCCCTGGCAGAGAAGGCCCTGAGTAAGATCAAGGCCGCGATAATCTGACCCAGGCGAGTCAATACTTTGATCATTCCGAACCTACATTTTATGCAAACTATGTTTATTTAAAATAGCAAAGTTGCATGCTTTAATTTTGTAAACAATGATATGTTAAAGCTTAAGGTAGTTAAATACCCATTTGTTGATTAATTACTTATTAAGCCATCCTTTGATAATTGAATCAAGTATTCATTGTCACCCTAGTAATTATATGGTAATACTAGTATATGTTGTACTTAAGCGACATGCTAGTCTTGCTTAAGTACTGGGACAATAAATGTCCCAATCATCATCCTTTAAACATGAAAAATGGTTTTGGGCAGTCATTGGATGTAGATGACTGATGTGTTGCGTTAATTGGTTTTCTTTCCCAAAACCCTAAACAACTTGCTAGTACCCCATCTGGACGGATGGAAAGAATGGTGGGTGCGGACGTAGCACGAGAATGGTTGGTATGTGGTATGAACCGTCCAGATGAATTAAGGACTTAATCTTGTCATGACCTCCTGTGTAAAACAAGTACAACCGCAAGTCTGCAAAGTGCAACTTGGCCTAGTAAAACTATTGAACCCTGAATGTCATCCCACAACCGGTGTTAGAAGTGTGCAAGCGGCAGGACGTATGCTGGTTTGAATGGGACACCAAAAACGGTGAAGTTATCAGCTACGCTAGTCATTGTGGCCGGGGCCAGCTTTGCTAGTCGTTGTGGTAAGCATCCCGCACAACTTATGGAATTGGCCATAGGGGTGAGATGACGGAAGGGCAAGGTAGTTTGAAACGTTCTCGTGACGATCGCTCAACTACATGACTAAGGAATCATGTGGAGTAACGAGTATGATTATCTCTTGTGGGTACAAAGATACAACCTCTGCAGAGTCTAAACTGTTTAACAGTACCGCGCCTTCTGGTCAAAGGCGCATATGGGAACTTAACCTGAGTTAGTTCTATTTCAAAAATCTTTGTGGGTGGAATGGAAATGTGTTGGGCTCATCCAGCCCTGGTTTTGGATTTTCCTGGGTAGCCTTACCCGGTGTTGATAATCGGTGGATGTAACCATTATCAAAATTAAGCATAAGGTGGAGGTAACCTTCACTATTATTTAATATTGCACTTAATCTCTTTAAATGAAAATGCAATCTGTTTAAAATGCTAAGTCATAGGACTTTGTAATTATGATAATTTAAACTGATGCTTTAGCAAATAAAAGAACCTGAGCCATCCTTGTTAAGCCTTGCATGTATACTATTGCATACTGTGTGTTGGCTCGCGAGCACGGTAGTTGTGCTCATTCTCGCTTCTTTCCCCCAAACCCTCAGAAGCAGGAAATTTTGGAGATTACGACTACTACGAGGAACCAGATGTCTGAAGACCCAGGAGTTCTTGGAGCGTAGATTAGTTCTTAGTGGTTCTAATCTCGCCCCAGTCTAGCTGACTCCGCTGGTACCTAGGTGCATCCCATATTATCTGAGTTTTGGGTAATATCGAATGTACACAGGTTTCCCCAGTCACTTGCTTATGGAGAAATGTGCCCTCCCCCTTTTTTGCTTCCGTTGTCGCTTCCGCTACTTTTGTGTTGTAATCATTTGGCCTGTTCGGCCCTTATTGTAAAATTTGACCCGATGCGGTCTATGTAAACTCTGATGTGTTAAATTAATGAATAGTATGGTTTTATGTCATGTATGAAATGATTCAGTGATGTATCTGTGAGTGCTATCTACTGATCCAGGGAATAGCACAGTTATTTGCAGAGGATTCGGGATTAGAAAATCCGGGTCCGACATTGAAAAAAAGCACAAAATAATAACATAAGGGCGTATATGGAATGCAAGAATTTCACATGAAACAATTCAAATCCCACATTCCGAATGGGCACTAAATAGGTAAAACTTAGAGGTCCCACCTTTGCTTGCGTCCCTCCAGGAAGCGGGCAAGGGATGCATTCCTAGCCAGTGGAACATCTGCATCAAGACAACACCACGGCATAAGTCACATCACTGCAAGACATTACCAATCTAGCATAATAGGGAGTCTGTTTGGTGCAAGACATTTGGAGTCTTCAATTCCGAATAACAGTAACCTCTAGGCATCAACGTACCACTTGTGGAGAAGTCTTATTGACAATGGCATGCACAGTGTCTGGGCTCAGACGCACTGAATCATTACAAGCTTTGGCATGAGCCTGATCCCAGACTGACATCTGCCTTTCATTTGGAAGTGCAGCCAATTCTGACTGCATCAGCGGACAACGAAGAGGAGGGCTACCTGCTTGAGTTGCCTTTGCAGCCATGAGCATAATCTGCTCAGCCTGCATACCATATAACCATATCTTCAATATTGTACGCTCAGACACAGTACTTTGTCTTCATTGGAGATCGTCAGAATGGGGAAGACATACGTTACCTTTTCCCTTGGAACATTGTCAAATGCACGCACAGAACCAGCGTAAAATATCGTTAATTGCGCAGTTGAGTTAGGCGCGGCCGAGCTCCTGTTTGATACTCAGAACGTTTTTCTTATCTGGTCTCATCGATCTGTCATCTCCAATCGTGTGACGTGAATTACCTTAGAGTAGTCGTAGAACCTTGCAGGTACGAGGTGGGGATGGCACTCTGAAAGGCCAGGTTTTCGACGACCGGCGGCGCTTGAACTCCGTTCACGACGCGAATGGAAGCGGCGAAAGAAGTTGCGGCCTGGGGTAGTGACAGTGGCGCGCGTGGCAATGGCATGCAACTGATCGACTGTTTACTCAGCGACAGCGTGAGTGATCCCTGAATGACCGAGCTGAGCGGCTCGGTGAGATTGGTAAGCGGATCAGGTTTGCAAGGGTCCTGAAATAGTGAAATTACACAAACATTAGACTTCTGATGATGAGCCGCAGGCACGTCCGGATTCGCGGCGTGCGAGCGCACCTGTGACTGAAGAGAGCTTTGGGGCCGCAAAACGCGAGTGTTGATCGTCGTGTCGTCGCGCCACGAAGGGCATCCCTTGCTGTGGAGACGCTGTCCTCTCGCAAGGCCGCTGCGTCGCGGCGGCCGGCGGCGAGCGAACTCCCAGGAAGTCCATCTCCGCTGCCTCTCCGAGAGGACGACGTCGTCGCTGGTGGTTTCCTCGCCTTACGCGGTGGGAAGGGAGCGTTTGCTGCGCGCGGCCTGCGGGGCGAATCGATTGGTTTAGCTTTTTTGTGCTCGTCGGCGCCGCTGCGCGCGTGCATAACTAACTATAGACGCCGCGCGTGCATGCGCGCGTCGTCGACCCTGCGATGACGGGCAGTTACTTCACGACCTACCCGCGCGCGCGGAGATGCGATACCACACGAGCCGAAATCAACACGGCGCGCGCGGGCGGTGAATCGTGAGGCCAGGGAGCGCCGCTCGATCGTAGCGCGGGGGAAGCCCCGATAATTATTGGGGGGGCCGGGGGCGTCCTCTTTGGGCAAGGCAGTTCGCTGAAACAAAGATGAGTAGCGGAGTTATATACGCGTGTAACATGTGCGCGAACACAAGTTGAAACAGGTTTCAAAATAGACAAAAGTTCGAATAACTGAATAAGTTTATGTCGCAGTGGGAGTGTAGCAAGTCCAAACTAGCCTTAAAATGCGAGAACCTTTTTTTGAGACGTTAAAATGTGACAACTAACAATCCTGACCACTGCATAAGATCTGTGCGGCTCAGATTACATGCTAGGCACCAACATTTCTCAGTGAACATCTTGACTTTTCCCACTTTTGCACTCCTGTGCCCCCCAGATCTGATCAGCACTTGATATTCGAATTTGCTATTGTCTTGATTAAAGGTAGTTCATACTAGATTCAGTATCCCTGGTGCAAACCTTTCTTTAGGTTTCAATATGCTGACTCTCATCATCGCCCCCAAAAAATATATATTAATTGTCATCTAGACCGTTGAATGGCAGTTCGAAAAATAGTGTGTTCGAAGAAATTGTTTTCTGTAAACTACATGATATATAGAGCAGTAAATTGTTATATCAAACTAGCCTAAACACTTGTGCAATTTTACGGCTAGATTTAAAACTATAATTTTATTATCTATCCAACTCTAATGCCTATGATTTAATATATATATTTTGAATCATTAAAAACATAAGAGAAATACTAAGGGCTTGTTTGAATACGTTGTGATCCGACTCAATCCCTTCGAATTGACTCAGAATTTAACTAAAATCTCTTCCAATCCAAAAGAATTGATTCTAATCCCTCCCTGTCCAAATAAACCCTAAAGCAGCGTTGAACCGTTGATTCCCTTTTCAATGGAACATAGCTCTGTCGTTCGATTGCATCGCACGACCCTAGCAATAACATTATCCACTCATAGCATTTACGCCACAGGCGTCTTCCACCACTCGTTCATGTCGCATACTCCCATAAGATCTCTCTCGCTCTCTCTTCCTCCCATTCTCTTGCGCGATTTGATGGGGCCAGATGCGGCCAGCAGGTGGTGGACGGTGAGTTGACGCGTAGGGAAGGCGAAACGATAGGCTACGGCAAGCGAGCTCGGCCACGGTAGCAGGCATGCAACACACAAGGGGTAGGGGCGCACCAAAGGTGACCGAGGTCCACACTAGGAAGCCTTGTCGCCTCCTCGGCGACGATGCAGGCAACCTCCACAGCCGGTAGCAGTGGCGGATAGCAGTGTGCCTCCAACACCTTGACCAACGCTATCACCCTCCTCTCCAAATCGCCACCCCAAGCATCGCTGCTTCCGCCACCGTCGTAGCCACGGTGAGCTCGTCGAAATTTCTTGAAACTTTCAGTTGAAACTTGCTAAAAAAATTTGGCTAGAACTTGTTGAAATTTGAGTTCTAAAATCAAACTCGTTGAAACTTAGACTTATAAACTTTCTTATAATCTGTTCTAAACTTCTAGAAACACGTAATACTCACTAAAACCTAAAACTTTTAAAATGTTTTCATGAAACTTTTTAAAACTCCATGAAATCTATTGCTATACCGTTGGAATGGTATACCATTCGCTAGCTGCTGGCAATGTAATTGTATTTATTATACAACAGATATAATATGTATACCTTCTGAACGGTTATAATCTAACCACACCACCAAAAATAGTTGTTTAGATCATTCTCCTTTTCTCTTGATAAATGGGGGTTTCTCTTTTTTTTATGGATTATTGTGAACATTTCTAACCCTTAGAGCGAAGCAAATGCCTTAAATCGCACCAATTGTTTATATAGATATAAACTGAAATGAAATTACAAATAGTATATACTGGAACGAACTATGCATTATAGGGTCGGCGTGTGAGGTTCAGAGAATACCCCTCAAGTTATGGCTGAGTCCACTCGCTGTTCGTGTGTCACTGGTTCAGAAAGTACATGCTTGTTCTTCTGACTTTCGCACGCTGAATATAAGATGGTAGTTCAGATTGTATAACATGTGCAGATTTATGATGATTGGCAGCGATATCTTTATCCGAATCTGGGTGATCAGTGGAGATAAGAAATGCTCATGATGCAACAGTGCATGATTTTGTAAATGATAGTTGCATGTGCCGAGCACTGCAGTTGAGCAACCTCCCAATAATTCTTCTGCAAATAATCCACCAGTTCAACTCAACAATCCATTGAGCACTATTAGTCCGCATTTTCCTTCTAGAATCATTCAGGAATCGGATGAGATGATGCAGATAATGCAGAGAACCTGAAACTGCAAGTTAGCATCTTCTAATTGATGCACAGATGTATATATTTAGATGTACATTTGCGTCCTCTTAAGATGAAACTACCCAGCAGCAACAAGAGTTGACCAGGACAATTGGTTTGCACAGAACACAACATGGTGGACTAATAATAAACCACCGAAGAAAAGCTAGTGAAGAAAATAATCAAGGTGAATTGGAAGCCATCAGCGGCTTCTCATCTTCAAACCATAGTTTTTGTCATTCAGAACTCCGAAGAGCAATGATGGAAGTATATCTCAGCCTGTAGATAAGCTTATAACTTCATATCTCCCGGTCTGACAATCACCAAACATGCTTGGGACAGTACAATGTATTAACTCATCTCAGTCACGGAAGTACAAGTCATGCTATCAGCTCATCCGGCAACGCCACAAACCTAGCTCGCTTCTGAAACATCAAAATGGAATCCAAATTAAACATCACAAAAGGCGACCAATGTAACACAAATTTTTCCACAGGTTTCATGAACTTAGGTGTGCATAAGCGTGTATGAGCAAAGCTCTGTGCAAACTTAATTGATGACCAGGGGGAAGATAATGTTGTTATTGCAAATCAGTAAATACACCTAAGAGTTTGCGTGCGTGTGAATGGAGAAAGTTATTCTGGATCTTTAGCGAGAAAAAAAATCCACATACTTCCAAGCTCCAGATATTCGTGCACAAACATGGCAAGCAACGTCGTTTTCAATTGTACTAACTCTAATTGTCAAATGTCACTCGAGTGTGAAAGACGAAAACCGCACGAATCATTCCACTGCACCATGTATCGAGCGCACTTGCCTTCGTTGTTTCCCGCAATGAGCGGAGAACAGCGGTTTTCCTTTCCACTTTTCTGCACAAGCAAGTGTAGTGCTCCACTGAGACAGGCTACATTTTCTCTGCAACGACAAGAAAGCTGCCTCCGTTCGTTTTTCTTCCTGCTGCTCATGACGCGGAATCTAACATGCTGCCATGAAACTAACCTTGTTCGTGCTACGCTAATGCTAGTGGGCGCTTTTGAACTATAGGAATCAATGCGCAAACCAATCGAACAGAAGCCAAGAATTCTAGTACATTAGTTGCTAAGGATAACTCATAAAGTGAATAGTGTTTTTCAGTTGAATCTCTAGCACTTCAGGATAATGCATTTTAGCAAGTAAAAAAAATTGTACAACTTGTTCAGTTGTGTGGCGAATAATTTTTTTCTTTCCCACAATGTGCAAATCTTACTGTGCACATGGGAACAAACAATAATGTAATGCATGTGGAGAATGGGGTTAAAAGGTATTAATTACCTCCTTGGTGCGAGGCAGCGTGGGCCACCTCTGCGGCGTCTTCGTCGCTCCGGGCGCCGGCGCCGGCACCATGAACCCGGTGCCCCACTCCGGCGTCGCGGCGAACCGCGGGCTCCGTAAGATCCCGGGTGGCCTCTCCGGCGTCACTCTGGCGCCCCCGTCACCCGCCGCCGCGCAGAGCTCCATGATCTTGGCGGCCGCCTCGACCGCGTCCCTGCTCTCCCCCATCAGCTTCTCCACCTGCGCCCTCGGGAGCCGCATCTTGAGCCGCACTGGTGTGGCGCCCCCGGCCGCACCGGAGCGGTCGGGGAGCGGGGAGGTGGGGGCGGAGGCGTGGGCAGGGAGGGATAGGTCCGAGGTGGAGCGGCGGGCGAGCATGAGCGACTCGAGGCGCTCGCGGGCGCCGACGCGGAGGTTTCCGGACCAGGCGCGGCGCGGTGGCCTGGCGGCGGGGCGGCGCGGGAGTGCTACGAGGAAGTAGAGGCGGCCGCGGCGGAGGGGCGCGTCGGGGGCGAGCGGGCGCGCGCGGGCGCCGAGGAGCTTGACCTCCTCGGACTCGAGCAGCTGGAAGCCCGGGTGGTCGCGCAGCACGTCGGCCGCGGCCGCCGGCGGCTTGACGCGGAATGACGTGCCGTCCAGCTGCATCACCTTGGCGCCCTTGCGCTTGCCCCCAATGCTGTTCCCCATTGCCCCAACTCCAACGGCGAGCAAGTGGCTGGTCTCTTCTCGCCTCTCTTCCTCTCCTTGGTCTTGGTGCTGCGGTGTTGCTGTGCTCGAGTCTTGAGGTGTTTGTCTTGAGCTGCGGTGTGTCAGTGTGTGAGGAGAGGGAATTTTAAAAGGGAAGGGAAACCGTATTGTATTGGGCTCGAGGGGCTGCCGAGATGGTGCTGTTCCACTTGTGTTTTCACTTTTAGATGCAAAGGCTGTGGAGCTTTAGCCCGATATAGTGTGATTACTAAGGGTAAAGTTTCTGGTTAGCAGGGGAGACCTTGGAAGAAATTATATTTTAGCCTTTAACCACGCAGCCGAGGTGCCATACCGATTAGGGGCGGAGGTAGTCGGGGGGCTGCGGAGGACTACCCCCTCTCATATTTCGATAAATTTGCAATACAACTCTGTACATTTTGAGAAATAGTACTGTAGTTAAAGGTGGGCATTGGACCGTGCCGTGCACGACCGGCCCAGACCCGTCGTGCTTCGGGTTGCGTCGTGCTGTGTCAGCTCGGCCCGGTCACTCCACCGTGCCATGCCGGCCCGCCTCGCCTCTGGTCGGGCCCAAACACGGTCCAAAACCCGCCGTGTTAGGATCGTGCCGTGCCGGTCCAACCCCAACTCTAAGTAACTATAGACACCTGAGAAGACGACAACCGCCGCCTCCACCGTCCAGGAAGACAAAGACACCCGTGGGCCAGGCCAAGTGGCAGAAGGAAATGATTGGTTGGGCTAGGCCGGTGTGAGGGAATGATTGGGCTAGGCTGAGGGAGGGATTGGGTAAGAACGGGAAAGTTGAGCCTATTTCATACCGTGCTGGCTCAAGCACGGTCCAACTGATCGTGTCGTGCCGTGCCGCTCGACGTGCCGCATTCTTAGGCTCGGCCCAGCCCGTTATTCGTGCCATGTCGGCCTGACTCACCACGTGCTGTGTTTAGACCGTGCCGACGGGCTTCAGTTGATCCAAAAAAAACATAACCTAAGTCCCAACTCTAACTGTAGTTAGTATTATCTAGTTTCAATTTAAGTGAAATTATACTGTATAGTTTATTCAGCTATTCTCATCATCAAATCTTGGCTCCGCCCCTAGTTAGACCAACCACAGAGAGCATACCGGTGGGTATTACGCGTAACATCTCCCTCCTCCGTGTCACCACTTGCGAAGGACACAGGAAATTCAGTATCAAAGTTAAGCGGAACTGGGCATGTGAAAGCGGGAGGAAGAACGGAATCTATGCGGAGGAATACCAGGGCTAGCCAGGCAGTTCAGTGTGGCCATTCTGGTTACAAGCCTGTCACTTGTAAACATTCTAAAAAAGATTGCGAGGAGGCTTAGCTCTTCGCCACTTTGCCTAACTATGAACTGCGAAGGAAACTTCACCCAACCTGCTTCCCAAGTCCCATCCTTGCGTTAATGTGAACGTTCAGCTACCGTTCTGGTGGTTCTAGCATATTTAGGTTGTTGGTTCTTTGCTTGATAAGGCCGGGCCATCAGGAGGGTTTGTTTCCCTTGGAAGATATGAGATATAACTAGGTCAAGTCAAAGATCTCTTAACATGATAAGATGTGCCAATGGTCAATTCTTCCGTTTAATGATGAGCTTGGAGGATACCAGCCTAGGAGGTCAACTGAATTTGCTTTGGAGGCTGCATCTTACTTCTTTGCTGCTCCTAAAGGCTTCTTGTGTCTGTAGCGAAGCTAAAGCTAGGGGTACTATACAATCTTGAGAATTTTCATTCTCCAGTATCAAATCGTTTCTCTTTTTGTCCGTTGTTTCGAGCCAACTTTCGAGCGGTAATATTTGAAATCGTCCAGGCAAGCTTCTTTCTTAATGCTTTTCTTATGATTTTGTCG
The DNA here is from genome assembly GCA_036346395.1 of Hsuehochloa calcarea. Lineage (NCBI taxonomy): Eukaryota > Viridiplantae > Streptophyta > Magnoliopsida > Poales > Poaceae > Hsuehochloa > Hsuehochloa calcarea. Next base: position 68,115,123 of record CM070610.1, on the reverse strand, counting down.
TTAGTGCCATCACATAGATAAGAAAAGCCATTCATCCGGAGTCAATGGGACTGGGGGCAAGCCTTCATGTGCCCATCCAGTACGAGATCGGCGTCGGCGAGAGCTCGCTCAAGGACAAGTACCCGAGCGAGCACGAGATCTTCACCAACCCGACGGTGCTGCACAGGAAGGGCTTCGGGTTCATGAGGCAGACGCTCATGGACGGCCAGGACATCACCCTTGACCTCAACCGCTTCAAGGAGGTGCTGTTCCAGGGCCTCAACAGCCTCGCACAGTAGCACAGGGAGGGAGAAGGCCGCCCCGAGAATAAAGATTGGTCCTCCCGGGGGCAGCGATAACAGAAGATGATGCGACGGTCGGCGGCGGTAAAAAATGTTAACCTTAACCTTGTTCTAATACCATATTATGAATATTATGCGTATCTTCAAGATACTCAATGGGTAATATATATATGGTACAAAGGGGACACAAAATTAAACCTTAATACAATAGAAAATACTATAAATACCTTTATATCCTTAACACAGATCACCCTGTTAATCATGTGATGGTGATCGCAGCGATTTCGCCTGTAAGCTTAAAAGCTCAAATAAAACTTCGTGCTTATGTGCAACGACATATATCAGTCAGATTCAGCAGCACCAGCCCTTTGATGTAGCAATCAGTTAACACTGAACACACTTGAGGTTGAGGGTAACTGAAACAACTCATACCAGCCCACTAAATTCACAATAACAGATGAAATTATAATCCTTTCGTATGTATGCGTACACGTAGAACACACGCGTGCAAAATGGTATGCGACGGGCAGTGGTACTAGAGCACCTGCAACTTACTTAGATGCTCCAGGAGAGAAGTTGTCTTGCGCTTGGCTCTGTCCGTGCCAGTCTTGGACAGCTCAGTTAGTGGTATTTGAGCGGCCAACCTCCCTATACAAGCGAGGTTATCAGCATCCTTCTTGCTTTGTTGAATGGAACGGTCCTATACGGTATGGTTTGGGAAATAAGGATGTTTATGTGTTTACTTCGCTAAATAGAACCAATCGGTCTTGGACTAAACCATTCCCCGTCAGGGAATATTCTCCTCATATGTTGTACCGCTTCATTTGAAGAAATCGACTGAACAACGTTGTTCAGCCTCGCTCATCCAAGCGCAGCGTGCGCAAGCCGACCATGCTGCCGCCCTGGCAACGCCGCGCAGCCGCTCTCGACCTCCTTCCCCTCTCTCTAGCTCTCCCCTCCATCCCATTCCTCCCCTTCTTCTTTCTTTCCCCACCGCTCCTGGCAACGCTCCCGTCGCCACTCAAGCTCTCGCACCACGTCACCATCGTCGTTCCGATCACCCCAGTGCACTCCTCCCAATCTACCCGCGTCACAACATGTTTCGGCACTCAAGCACGCTTTCCCCTCCATTAATTCTAAGATTCTCCACTAGAGCGCCGCGCGCCGACATCTTCCCGTTTTCGGCCGAAAGAGGCCACCACGGCCGCCATTCTACCTCCGGTAATTATTGCTTTGATTCCTCTCCACTTGAGCACCTTCTCGCCCTCTCCTTTCCTTCCCCACCACCCATGCCGTCTACCCTACCCCCATTGTGCCGTCGCCGACCCTCGTCGCCAGGCCTCCTCAGTCCTCCTCTCCCCTGACCAATCACATGGGTGAGGTCCCCTAGTCTCCCTATTTCTCATGCTTGCCCTATTTTCCTCCCTCTCCTACCCAAGCACCGCCCCTTTCCTCCCCTAGCTCACTTGCAAGACGCTGCCACAAGGCCCGCCAGTGCTTGCCCAGCCATGATGCCACCACCGATGGGTTCGCCTCGGCCTCCCCATTCCATTTTGCCCACCCACGGTCGCCGGCAAAGCCCTCCTCGCCGGCGTTGTGCGCCGCTCAAGCGTGCTCTGTTCTGGCTGGCTTCTACGACAGAGAAGAGAAGAGAGACACCCTGGGCCCATCCAAATGAAAAAAAAGAAAAGGATGGAAGAAAAGGGAAAGGAGAAAAAAAGAAAGGAAAAAAAAAGACACTTTAGTGAGGAGGCTAGCAGATGTTGACCAATTTGCAAAAATATAAAAGTTAATTGTGTGCAAAACTATTTCCAAACATGAATTTAAATTCAAATAAATTTCTAAACTCAATTCGTGTATCTTCTTGTACAACCAACCAAACACACTCTTGTACCATCTCATACAACCAACCAAATACATTCGTGTATCATCTCATACAACGAACCAAACAGACTGCTTGAATGATCCTATCCTACATATACCATCACATGTCATTCAGCCCCATCCCACCAACCAAATGTACACTAAAATAGCAACAACATTCTCCTTGTTACGGGCATGGCCCGATCTTAACAAGTCTAACAAGAAGGGTATGGTATGAGCCTTCGCTATGGCAGTTTTACACTCATGGTGGCTCACAATGTCATAGTCTATCAGTGCTGGCGAAAGACTTAGCTTCTGAGTTCGTCTAGAGTTTGTATCTAATTAAAGTTCTTCTTTTTAGCACGTTAGAGGTTAAAATCTATCTTTAGCCAGGATTTCAAAGTATATCTTGGACGGTAATGAGTTCGATTGGACTCGGTTTTGTAAATTGCACCTATATAAAGTTAAGATTGCCGATTGTTTCGCTATGAATGAAAAATAAAAAGAAGTTCTAATAAATCAAAGATTGCATATTTAACTCGTCGAGCATTGCCACCAATGCAAAAATTGCAGCACTGGAGTCAGGTGGAGCTTTCTCCTTCTCAACACCTAGATTGCTGCCAATACCATCATCATCATCAACGCCCACAACAATCACCAGCTCGTTAGCACCCTTGATCACCGTGCCTCCGCCAGTATATACATCCACTGCAGTATACCCACCACCGATGATTTCAACCCCTATATACAAGGCTTCGGCAGCAAACTTCGTTCCTCAACATCACTCAGCAGCACCCAATTTTTCATTTCCACAGCCATCCCTACCACAGCAATTGTCGATTCCCACTCGCCACCATATGACCACCAGTTATAATTCTTCCCAGCCAAGCGCACCACGATATCACAAACTCGAGTTTTCGACGTATGACGGCACCGACGATCCTCTGTCCTGGTTAAACAGATGTGAACAATTCTTCAGAGGGCAAATAACTGAGGAAGGTGATAAGGTATGGCTAGCATCTTACCATCTCATCAACGTCGCACAACAATGGTATTTTTAGTTGGAACGCGATGAGGAACAACCAACGTGGGGACAGTTCAAAGACTTTTGCAACATGAGGTTTGGACTACCCATCAAAAGCAATCCATTGGGTGAATTAACTCGTCTCCAGCAAATTAGATCAGTCAGTGAGTATCAGAACAAGTTCTTGGCTTTACTGTGTCGCTGCGATCGATTATCACAAACGCAACAGGTTCATATTTTCACAGCCGATCTCACTGAATCCCTTCGGATTGATGTTGAACTTCAACAACCCATCAACTTACAGGTGGCAATGAGTTTAGCTCGCGCTTATGAACGACGAGCTCACACGACAGCAAGTTCGTCCAACCCACAGTCGTGCCCTTGGCGACGACCACAACGGTCGTCCACCCCTGTCCCTGCATTACAACATTCCCAGAAGTTTGTGCCACCAGCCCTTTCGACACCAGGGCCTCACCTTAATATATAAACCCTTTCGTCAACTCACACCGACGAATTAGCGGAACGTCGTTCAAAAGGGTTATGCTATAATTGTGATGACAAATTTCAACCCGGACATCGTTGTAAGCAGTCGTTCATCACCTATATTGATATGGGCAGTAAAGTGGAAGACAACGGTGACGATTTAGGATTGCATGCCATCGAAGCTGAGGACATAGCTCTGGAAATATCTCTACATGCCGTCACAGGCACGTCCACGGGCAGCACCATGCAACTCACGGTAACCATCGGAACTAAAGACCTCATTGCCCTTGTAGACTCCGGTTCAACACACAATTTCTTATGTGCCTGTGCAATTCAAGTAGCGACATTTCAGTTGTCACAGCGCCAAGGCCTCAGGATCAAAATTGCAAATGGAGAACAGTAGCCTGTGCCGGTGTGTGTTGTAGCCTACCGCTCAAAATCAGTCAAGACCGGTTTGAGATTACTGCATACGTGATACCTTCGGACAATTTTGATGTGGTTCTCTGTGTACAATGGCTCAAAAAACTTGGGCCAATTCTCTGGGATTTCGATGAACTGGTGATGACTCTTTGGTTGGAAGGACGATACATCCAATGGCATGGTATCTCGATGGATCGTTCAATGCAAGCTCTTGTGCACTCAGGACAAGAATTGATGTCGCCTTTACTGGATGAATTTGTGGATTTATTTGATGAACCGTTAGGGCTTCCTCCAGCAAGACAGCAAGATCATCATATCACGCTTCGACCAGGAGCAACTTCGGTGTCAGTGAGGCCTTACTGTTATCCCTATCATCAAAAAGACTAACTAGAATGTCAGTGCAATGACATGCTCCGTCGAGGTATTGTTCGCCAAGCCAATCCTATTTTTCATCTCCTGTTTCATTGGTTAATAAATATGATAATACATGGTGGTTTTGTGTCGATTACCGTGCACTCAATGAGCTGACCATCAATGACAAGTTCCCAATTCTAGTGGTGGATGAGTTATTAGATGAATTGTGCGATGCCCATTTTTTCACCAAACTCGATCTCCAGTCGGGGTACCACCAAGTGCGCATGCACCCTGATGATATCTTCAAGACAGCATTCCGAACACATGAAGGTCTTTTCGAGTTCTTGGTTATGCCCTTTGGGTTATCTAATGCACCAACAACTTTTCAAGCTTTGATGCATGCAGTTCTTCGTCCGTATTTGCGCAATTTTATCCTGGATTTTCTTTGATGATATCTTGATTTATAGTTCATCTTGGTCGGAGCATTTGCAACACATTTGCATGGTTTTTAGGCTTCTCCGCAGCACGAATTGTTTCAAAAAAACTAAGTGTTCCTTTGGATTATCTTCGGTTTCCTATTTGGGAGACATTATTTCTAAAGGTGGAGTTGCCATGAATCCATCCAAAGTGCAAGCAATTTCCAAATGGCACCATACAAAGATGATCAAAGTATTACAGGGTTTTCTCGGACTTGCTGGTTATTATCAAAAATTTATTAGAGATTTCGGGAAGATAGTAGCACCTCTCACGAACTTGTTGAAAAAAGAGGCGCATGGTTGGTCTCCAGAAGCACAACAAGCTTTTGAAGCACTCAAAGTGGCTTTATCATTAGCATCTGTTCTCCATATGCCCGATTTCACCCAAAAGTTTATCGTCGAGTGTGATGTGTCACGGTCCAGTATTGGAGCTGTTCTTCACCAAGGTCTGGGACCAATTGTATTTTTAGTAGATATGTGGTGCCTCGTCATTCTAAGGTACCAACTTATGAGCGTGAATTAATTGGTTTAGTTCAGCCTGTTCGTCCTTGGAGACCTTACTTGTGGGGCCAAATTTTTCTCACCCGAACGGACCATTACAGTTTAAAATTCCTGCTGGATCAACGTCTTTCAACAATTCTGCAGCATCAATGGGTGAGTAAATTATTTGGGTATGACTTCACCATGGAATTTCAGCCGAGACGTTTCAATACTGTTGCTGATGCTTTATCCAATCGTGATTGCCCTACAGCAAGTTTACTGGCCATCTCTTCACCTGCTCTGTCTACTTTTACAGAATTGTGCAATGAAGCCACCACAAATTCAGATTTGCAACATCTCCGACATCAAATTGTCTCGGGGGAGCTTGGTGAGCCGTGGTCCATTCAGGATGGTATGGTAGTATACAACGACAAGAGTTATCTTCCATCGTCCTCCACTTCATTGAACATGATTCTCACCGCGGCCCATGCAGCCCATGAGGGTATCCAAAAAACATTATGTCAATTGTGTCAGGATTTTCATCTTCCAGGTGCAAAACATATTGTTCAAGACTTTGTGAAGGCTTGTCTTGTTTGTCAACGCAACAAAACTAAGTATCTCCACCCCGCCGAGCTCCTTCAACCACTGGATGTTCCATACCACCCATGGTTTGATATTGCGATGGATTTTATCGAAGGTCTTCCTCGTATTCATGGCAAATCAGTCATTTTGTCTGTCATTGATCGTTTTTTGAAGTACACATATTTTATTCCATTGGCTCATCCCTACTCTGATCCAACTGTTGCTAGAGTCTTTTTTTGATGAGATAGTGCGTCTTCATTGGATTCCTACGTCAATTGTCAGTGACAGGGATCCAGTTTTCACAAGTACTTTTTGGCAAAATTTGTTTCGGTTAGCCAGGATTCGCACATATCTAGGTTTGGCTTATCATCCTCAATCAGACAGTCAAACTGAACCATGTATTTGCATTGTTTAACTGGTGATCGGCCTCGTAAATGGTTGGAGTGGTTGCCCTGGGCAGAATACTGCTATAATACTTTTTATCACTCATCACTTCGGGAGACACTTTTCAAGGTGGTATATGGCGAGATGCCCCTTCATTGTGCACCTATGAGAAGGGCGAAGCTACCGTTCAAGCTGTGGAGGTACCACTGTTAGCTCAGGATCAACTACTTTGTGATATCAGAGTTCGACTTCTTCAGGCGCAAGATTATGAAAAAAAAAATACTATGATAAAAACCATCATGACATCTCTTTTGCAGTGGGAGATTTAGTATGGTTGAGACTACTTCATCAGTCAGCAACCTCTTTGGGAGCTCAAACCACTGGGAAGTTGGCACCAAAATATTTTGGTCCATATAAGATTACTGAGTGCATCGGTTCTGTTGCTTATAAGCTGAAATTGTCGAAGGGAGACAAAATTCATGATGTATTTCACGTTGGATTGTTAAAAAAGTTTCAGGGTGCTCCACCCTCAGTTCCTCCTCCATTACCACCACTTCAGCAAGGTCAGGTCATCCCTCAACCGTTGCGGGTATTGAAATCAGCATTGCACCAGGGCACGAAGCATGTCTTAGTACAGTGGAAAGGAACTCCTTTAATATGTGTCATGGATCTCGTTAGACACCTTCCAAGATCGTTATCCGAATTTTCAGCTCGAGGACGAGCTGCTTCGCGAGGAGGGGAGAGATGTCTTAGTCTATCAGCGCCGGCAAAAGACTTAGCTTCTGAGTTCGTCTAGAGTTTATATCTAGTTAAAGTTCTTTTTAGCAAGTTAAAGGTCAAAATCTATCTTTAGCCAGGATTTCCAAGTATGCCTTGGGCGGTTGAGTAGGTTTTGTAAACTGCACCTATATAAAGTTAAGATTGCCGATTAAGTTCTAGTTTCGCATCTTCTTCTCTGTTTTTCCATCCACCTGCTGACTTCTCGAATTATGGCAACGACTGGCCGACGTCGGGGCCGCCCACGTCCTCCTGTCGATCATCAATATGCATTGAGATCCCTGTTATGATTGTTGCTTGTATTCAATATGAGGCCAATGGGCCAATACATATACACAATGAGGTTACAGATAAGGAAACCAAATCAATCATATCTCTAACTATATCTCTGATTATATCTCTAACACCCCCCCTCAAACTCATGGTGGATCAAAGAACACCGAGTTTGGAGAGGTAGAAGCCGTCTTTGTGCTCGAGTCCGGGCCTTCGTGAAGAAATCCGCTATCCAAGCTCAAGGCACATATCAAGAGCAATCACCGATCATGCACACAAGACCTCATGAAGGAAGCATCAACACCAATATGCTTGGTGAGCTCATGCTTCACGTGTCACGGCACATACCGATAGCACTGTCTTCGTCGACAAGAGAGGAGCTCGGTGTAATGTAAACACCAAAATCCTCAAGTAACCACCGTAGCTGGTAATCTCTGCATCAAGAGAGCCATAGCACGCAACTCACCTCTGACTCGAACGGACACTGCAGATCTGCTTTCTTCGCCTTCCGTGCAATAAGCGAACCACCAAGAAAAACACAGTAAGCAGAGATAGACCGGCGATCAGAGGGATCGCTGGCCCAAGTAGCATCCGAATAAGCCTGAAGCTGTAGCGAGTTGGAGCGTGGAAAGAAAAGACGGCGAGAGATAGTCCCACGAAGGTATCGTAGAACTCGAAGAAGGTGGCTGTAGTGGACCTGAGTGGGAGCAGAAACAAACTGACTCAGAATGTGAACTGGATAAGTTATATCCGGACGAGTAATGAACAAGGTAGACAAGACTCCCAACAAGGTGGCGAGAAGTAGTCGGATCGTAAAGAGGCTCGCCATCGAGGGTCGGAGGTGAACATTGAGCTCCATAGGAGTCTCAACAGACGCCGATCGATGAGGAGGCGCGATCAAGAAGATCCTGAATATACTTCTCTTGGGACATAAAGAAACCATCTGGAGTGGAAGTAACCTCAATCCCAAGGAAGTAACGAAGAGGACCAAGATCCGACATAAGGAACTGCTCACTAAGACGAGCCTTGACAAAGGCAATGTACTCAGAGTCATCTCCGGTAATGATCATATCATCAACATACAGAAGAAGAAGAGTCCGACCACGAGACGAAGTGTGGACAAAGAGCGCAAGATCATGATCACTTGCTAAAAAGCCAGCAGCAGTGACCACAGAGGAGAAGCGCCAAACCGTGCACGAGGGGCTTGCTTAAGGCCATAGAGAGAGCGACGAAGGCGCTGCACCATGCCCTCGAGAATGAATACCCGGTGGCGGATGCATGTAGACCTCCTCACGCAACTCGCCATTAAGAAAGGCATTCTTGACATCAAGCCGAGAATGCAGACCCGATGGCGAATGACGCCACCGAAAGAAGAGCGCGACAAAGGGTCATGTGGGCCATAGGAGCAAAAGTCTCGTCGTAGTCACGACCATGCTCTCTGGAAGCCACGAGCAACAAGACGCGCCTTATAGCGCTCAAGAGAGCCATCAGAGCGAGTCTTAATCTTATAGACCCACTTACATGTGATGGGACGAGAGTGAGATGGAAAAGGAACAAGATCCCAAGTACCAGTACGCTCGAGGGCAGCAATCTCCTCGGCCATGGCATGCGCCACTCGTGATGAGTAACAAAGATCCCTGAGGAGACAAAGCTCACAAGTAGCCGCACCAAAAAGGCAAAACAGGCGGGGGCGAATCGATCGCGATCGCGAGAGCGTAGCGGGAGAAGACGGCCCATCGAGGGAAGATGAAGCATCGAAGAAGATGAAACATCGGGAGAAGTGGGCTCATCCGGAAGATCCTCAATACGAGGTCGACGAGTGTAGACGAGTGTAGTGGGGGGAGCCTGAGGAGCCGCAGGAGATGAAGCAGGCGGCGACAATGGCGAGAGGCCACAGGAGAAATATGTGGAGACTCAGTGGGGCGGGTGGACGAGGGCAAGACAGAGATAGGTGTATCCGAAAAGTCAAAAGACAGAGACTCCACAGAGGAAGCCAAGGAGAGACATGACATGGGTAGAAGGGACGAGACTCGTCGAAGTGACGCCCCGAGAAATCCGCATCCGTCGACCAACAGATCCCAAAGACCGATAGCCCTTGTGCTCGTGATCAGATCCCGTAAAGACACACTCAACAGATCGAGCAAATCGGTTTGAGTGCGTTCTCGAGGCGAGGAGAACGAGCAAACGCAGCCAAATGAGCGAAGGGCGAGTAGTCGGGAGGAGACCACAGAGACGCTCAATAGGGATTGCGCCAAGAGCGTAAGAAGGCCGGATGTTGACGAGATAAGTGGCGATGGAAACGACCTCCGCCCAAAAGTGAGGTGGAATAGAGGCGGCAATCATCGTGGCACGAGCCGATTCAAGAAGGTGACGATGCTTGCGCCAAGAACACCATTCGAGCATGAGCACCGGGACAAGAGAATCGAGCGAGAGTGCCCCGCCGGCAAGGGAAGCCGCGTGGGTGATGAGAGAGGTACTCGCCAAAGAGTCGACCACGAAAAACACGAATAGGAGTGGAGAACTCGTAAGCGAACCATGGTGGCAAACTGTTTATAGATGGACAAGACCTCACTACGAGAAGACATGAAATATATCCAAGTGTGGCGAGAGAAATCATCTATAAATATGATATAGTATCGATGACCCTTTCAAACGGCGAGCCGGACCCCAAACATCGAATGAATAAGATCAAAAGGACGCCGAGATACTTGACTCACTATGAGGATAAGGAAGTCAATGCTTTGCCTAACTTACACTCGACAATCTAAAGAGACGCCACCGAGATGATCCCGTAAGACCACGACGAATTAAGGATGACAGACGAGATCCACACAGATGACCAAGACGGTGATGCCATCACTTTGGAAAGAGCCGGTAGACTGAGTAGCCAAGCGGAGAGACCGGGCGCGACGTGGGCGTGGAAGGAAGGTGAAGCTACCAAGCTCCCAGAGACGCCGAGAGTCAAGGCGCCGAGGGCCGAACCAACCGAGCTCTGTGTGGCGGTTCAACACAACAAGAGTCGAGTCGAGAATGATCCGATAACCAAGGTCGAGAATCATCCAAAGAGAAGAAGTCAGCATGGTTAGGCGAGGAACATGAGCAATGTATGAACATGAAAAGATGAGTTGCTAAGAGGTCCTCGACTGAGACAGAAAGAGAGGTACCATCGCCAGTAAGTACAATCGGCTGGGGAATCAAGAGGTGTAACAAAAGATAGAGTGGATGAATCGGAAGTCATGTGGAAGGATGCTCCGAATCAAGGATCCACGGGAGGTACCGATCGTGAAGGAGGTGGTTTCTCGGTGCAAAGAGTCGATCGCAGAACTCCGCAGAACTCGCCGAGGAAGAACTCAAGCGGCAGTAGTCGTCAAGTCCGCTATCTCCCGCTCGCTGAGAGAAAACGCGAAGTAGTCGATGCAGACGCCGATGTAGAAGTACCAGCGCGGTGCTAGGAGAAGAACGGCGTGAAATATGCCGCCGCTTCGTAGCACCGACTCAATGTGGCGAACTTGTCGCAAAGAGGGAGCAATGAGGACGACCACCGCCAGATGAAGGGCGCCACCACCACCGTGGCGCCCATCGGAGGAGGCAGCGATGTCTTGGCGTGAAGCGCTCGGTAGCAGGGTACGGCGGCGAGCACGGAACGGTGCCCATTGGTAGGCGGCTACCGACGGCGCGGCGACCAAGGTAACGTAGTCTAATAGGCGGCACCGACGGCGCGGGCGATTAGACGACGTTTTTTCGGTTTCTTTCCTTTTAAGCCGGCCGAACGGCCCAAACGGGCAGGGGAGGAAGTTAGGGTTTCTCCCCTGCAGTGGCGGCGGTGGAGGCCTTAGCGGCTCGCGGCGTCTGCGGCGGCTCGCGACGACGGCGTCTCGCGGTGGGAGGCGACGGCGGCAGCCTTTCAATGGCGGCGACAGCCAATGCCCTCGCGCTTCCCAATGCGCCATCGCAGCGAGGAAGCCGGGGCGGTTTGGAGACCGAGGCGATCGTCGCCCGAAGTCTGAGCGGCGGCCGGTAGGGCGACAAGCGAAACCCTAGGTTTGCTCTGATACCATGTTATGATTGTTGCTTGTATTCAATATGAGGCCAATGGGCCAATACATATACACAATGAGGTTACAGATAAGGAAACCAAATCAATCATATCTCTAACTATATCTCTGATTATATCTCTAACAATCCCTATGTCCTGACACACAAGAACCGACAAGATTGTCAGCGCTTCGTCGATAGCTCTGTTTCCGGATGAATCCTGCAGCATCTGAATCAGTGGTGCCAGGATCCCTCTTCGAACTGCACGGACCTTGTTTACTTGATATATGCATAAGTTGAACAGTGCCGTTGCTGCATCTTTCCTACCACTTGAACTACCACTCTGCAGCAACTCAACCAAATGCTTCAAGTGCCCCTGGGGAGCTTCCTATCATTATCTTGTACGACTGGGACAATGGCACCAGCAACTACAATCAGTTCCTTGTTCTGATCATATATGGAGCGATTCAGAAGAGATGTAACTGCATGTTCTTGGGTTTTCGGGTCTTTCAAGGACAAAAGTTTCACTAGAGCTGGGATTGCACCAGACTCCGCTAGCATTATACGGTTATCTGTGCTTTTCTTGGCCAAAGATCTTATTTTAGCAGCACCAGATTTTCGTTCATCCAACGAGCTGCTAGAGAGACTGCGAACTAATGCTTCAATCGCTACTATCTCCACCAACCTCAACAGAAGAACCATCATTCTTCGATCTGGTAGGTGGTTCAAACCCTTTTTCCTCACACAACTGCAATATCAAATTTCTCAACACATAGTTTGGGGTCAAGTAAGGTTTTGGAGCTTCTGTTGATTTTTTGGACAGGTCCAGTTTCCACAGTCAATCCACCTTTGAATGAAAGCACGATGGTAGGTCTACAAAATTAACCATTGTCAGCACATGACAAATTATACTTGAAACAAAAACAGAAAGGTTATATGCTGCATAAATAGGTGATCCTTTCAAACCTTACCTGTCCTGTTGACACAATGACAAGATCTCTCATCAGCTCAAGAGATACTGGGCAGCGAAAATCTTCAGGAATAGCGACAGAGTCGGACTTCTTAACTTTGTCAGGTGAGCCTTTTGTTTCATCACTTGATTGGCTATCAACATCCCCAGGTTTTGCAGAATCAGTAACTCTAATGTTTTCAAGTCCTACAGCTAGCTCAGATGTTATTTTCTTCGTGGACACCCCACTTATTTCTGAAACTACTAAAACAATATTTTGCAACTCCAGGTGATCGTTGCAGAAGTTTTCCATCTGCGATGTCTCTGGCTGGTCATGTTGTTGCTGAGATTGCGATCCAACATTATCAACATGACGCGCTAAGGTTTTTGAAAATATATTTACATCAAGGTCTCCCTTCTTCTCCATTTCTCTTCTAAGCTGACCTCGCACTAAATCAACCTGCAAATTTATAAAATTTAAACAGATATAATGAAGTAATGAGGGAGCTATCTTTTTAAAGAATCTGATTAACTATACCTCTTCTTGAACTTCGTCTGATATTTGAAAACAGCTATGTGGCAAGTTTGTTAGAGCTACTTGCAGCTGCCAAGTCGCATACTTGAAAGCAATATTGTTGCAGATGGCATCCTTAATGAAAGAAACAAGCATAAGAACTAATGGTCCTAAAGTACCAATACAAGCAAGAAAACAGCTAATGGAACAAGACATGACGCAAGTCAATCTATACAGCATTCATGAAAATGCATTTGATGGTCACATTTACTGAGGAGCACAATCATAACAGATGCACTAAGAAATGCAAAACGCCTAATTATGAACTGAGTCAACTGACATACAGGTATCAAAACAAACAAACCAATACAAAACCACATCTAAGTTGCCAGGAATCAGGAACACAAAGGATGAGGGAGCAATTTGAATACAGCATTTGAAAAAAGTAAGGAACAGGAACCAGAATACATGCCCAGACACCAGGTACAAATTTCATATTCAGATGCCGGACGCAAATTTAATATCCAGAATCCAGATGAAGGTAGAAATTTGGCATTCATAAATTTTAGCGATCTTCCTTACATGTTCACATCTGTTAGACATTGTAATTTTTCATTCGGAATCAACATTTACTTGAGTGTAATGTACGGCCGGAATAGATTTTATCCACCTCCATTCCATCCCTCGATATAATCAAGTTCTAGGAAATAAGAAACACAAGTTGCTTTCACGTCATTTAAACATGGTCAATGTGGCCCATATAACAAAAACTAAAGCATGATCCTAAAGTGGAGAGGACAAGTCTACAATTAACACAAGCTAAAAGATACCTAGAATCTTGCCTCCTCTAAGGAAAGAATCTAGTATAGATTGCTTTAGAAGACTATTTGTGAGCATGAGCCCTGAACTAAGAAGCAACTTGACAAATAACCCAGAGAACCTCCTGAATATTTAAAAGTTTTTAAAAATGCAATGACAAACGAGTCATTACATCCTGACATGCTGCTGCTCAAAAGTAAAAAAAAAACATTTAGTCTAGCCCAGAGAAGCCGAGCATGCTGCTTCTCAAAAGTTAAAAAAAAAAAAAAATCCTGAAAAATGCAGTGACAAATAACCCAGAGAATCCTGAGCATGCTGCTTCTCAAAAGTTAAAAAAACACACACACACACATTTGGTCTAGATACATATGATAAACCTTAAACCAATTTTAGAAGAGGTGGGTTCGAGGAGTTAAATGGCACAATTATCTATTCCACGGCACAAGCAATCGAACTAATTAGCCAATGTTATTTCAAACAGTATGAATGCGATATTGAGACAAGAAAAAAAGGCACAATCAACTTGATCAATAGTATCATCAGCTTGTTATATAGCATAAGCCCGTATCAGAGGGCTTTATTAAGCAGAAATTAAGATAAGAAACATCAATACATTTATTTAGGAACCCGATTACTACATTTCAATGAGTTTGATAAAGGAGAGAGATTTCAGTAATCAGCGAACAAGATGGCGAGCATTTGACGACCAATAAAACAAGCAGCTACGGTAGGAAACCAGGTTGAAATGCGACCTATTCTCCTCGCTGAGCATGCTAATAAGATGTTTGCCACCTTTATTGTTCTTACCTGGTGCATACGAGTTTAAATTCACCGAAGCACTGTAGGACAATGCTTGATCTGAAAATATCTTGATGCACCCAAGCACACGAAGCAATACGCATAGCGAACACACGAACAGAACAACCAGGAACACGTGCAAGCTAGACGCCGCGCACCAAGTGTTCGACGGAATCCCGCATAGAGCAGCCCGCCAACTACCGAGCAATGCAGCTTGCGCAGAAATGTCGACGCAACCAGGAAGTCCCAGCCCTCACCTGATCCGATGCCCCCTTCGTCGGCGCACGGCGCCGGAGCGCGGCGAACCTCCTCACCAGCTCGGCCACCCACCCCGCCGCGCGAGGCTGAGGTAGTCCGCGCACAGCGGCTCGTCGGCAGCGGCGGCACCTTTTGAAACCGTACTCCCAGACTTTATCATACGCGAAACGCGAAACGTATTTACACATGTCACATTGTTACCGTAAGACCAAAGACCTCGGTTACCGCATCAGCTCGTTGCTGTATGACCGTCCCATGACAATATCTCCCCCACCGCCGCGTAGCATCCCCCCCCCCGCGCTGCCACATCGGTTGCGCGACAACGGGTTTAGTTAGAGTTAAAGTTTAGTTAGGTTTTCGACTGAAATTTGTATGAATTTTTAAATATAGTGAATGAGTTCAAAAAATTATAAATTTTCGCGGTGCGGTATGTGGAGCCTCCTACCTATGACAATATCTCCCCACCGCCATAGCATCCCCCGCTGCACTTATTTGTGTAAATTTATCATAATTTTATTCGTGAATGAGTTCAAAAATTATAAATTTTTATGTGGAGCCTCAAAAATTTCTCGTTATTCCGTATCAGTGTCATGTTTGTACAAATTTGTAAATGTAGAAATTGAGCTGTAAAAATTATAAATTTTATTTTGAAGGCTCCAAACGCAATGTACTTGATTGTGTACTGTTTGGACAATTTGATATATATTTGGATTTTTGGATTCAAAAATTAGGGTTTTATGATTTTATGTGACTTGGAATGTATGGAAAAAATATGCATTGTAACTCCATTGGAGATATCGATATATAATATGGCGTAGAAGCACACACATAACAACCAAAATACATGTACAAATATAGCAAAATAAAATATGAATACAAATATACCCAAACATAATCGCACAACACGAGATACAATATGACTCACTCGTCTGAGCCACTGCTCTCTGCCTACTGTGGCTGCGTCCGCGT
The DNA here is from genome assembly GCA_036346395.1 of Hsuehochloa calcarea. Taxonomy (NCBI): domain Eukaryota; kingdom Viridiplantae; phylum Streptophyta; class Magnoliopsida; order Poales; family Poaceae; genus Hsuehochloa; species Hsuehochloa calcarea. The sequence goes on along the minus strand of CM070610.1, from coordinate 68,099,384 downwards.
GCGCGGCATAGTCTTGCGTCGAGCATGTCCCGTGGAATACGTCCACCGGTCTGGAGAGCGCGTATCGGTTCGGAGATGGTACGGAGACCGTTGAGTGGGCGGAGGTGGAGGTGGACCAATAGGCTAACTCTGGCCTAGCAGAGCTTGGTAGGCGTGCATATCGTCGTGATGAGGCATGCCAGCCTGGGGGACACCTCCGAAGAATTCATTAACGACGGAATCCATAAAATCACTCCTGGGGTACGATGCGTACAACTCCGGTTATGCGGATGAGCTCTGTCTTTGGACATACGGGGTTCCTGTGTACTCAGAGGAGCTCTGGCCTTGAACGTACGGTGGGGTTGCTAATCCCGAGGAGCTCTGCCCTGCGTACGCTCCAAACCCTAGCTGCCATTGTTCGTACCCTAGCGCAGTATACTACTCCCTGGTAAGAGCTGAGAAGCCCATATCCTCATCATCGGTTAACGTGAACTGGGCGTCACCCCATGGCCAACTAAAGGCTGCAAGAAGGAATGATGTTAGTACAAATAAACACTCTAGACGTAAACTGAGAACCTCGTACCTCCTGGATGTGCAGTGCAGATGACCGAGGGGGGTGTCAGTCTGTGTACCAGGTGCGGACGATAGAAGTGATTCATCCTGACAGACTTGCGGCGGGAGAAAGACATGATGTCAGCGGAACATAAATCATAACAAAAAAACATAATATAGATTTGTACATAACTTGCCTCCACGCCAACCTGGGTCGCAGATGACCGACGGGGAACGTTACGACGCCGGCCGGACTCGTTTGGCTGTGGTGACCTACTGAGTGAGCACGTGTTGGGACCCAAATATGCAAATCTGGACCATCTGTGTATTCTGCACTAGTCTAGGATCACGTTAGTGCACACAGTGTCAATATTGATGAAATATCAACTCCATACAACGAAATATTAAATAAACAAGTAATTTGAATAACAAATAACCGTTGTGACCTTAAGGTCGAGTTTTACAATTATTAAGCCATGAAAGGCTGATAATAATGAAATAAACTGCAACGGAAACAAATTAAAATCCAGCGGACTCCTATTAATACACCACAGGCAACTGACTGGGATCGAGACCTTAACGATCAACCTTCGTAGAATTCCTCTTTCAAAAGCTGGTGACGACTCCTCCACTTTTGTTGATTTGTTTAGCAAGAGTGAGTACACAACCGTACTCGCAAGTCATACCACATAATACAATTATACATGATGGCTTATTCCAAAGGAGTTGGCTTCTGTAGTTGTTTTGCATAAATGCAACTTTTGCAATTGAATACAAATAGTAGATTGAAAACATAATTGAAAACAAATAAAGAATATTAATTTAACATTTGATTTCACAAATGGACACACAGTCTAATCAAGTTATTTACACAGCTGTACAAGTTATCTCACACAGCTGACCTTTCCCAATTGTTTTATGAAAATCTACCCTTCGTGTGAAATCCCCGAGCATATCCATGACCGTGGACGTGGCTACTCGAATATATTGCTTTAACACTCTGCAGAGGTTGTACACTTTACCCACACGATACAATCAGCGTAGCTAGCCCTGACCATAATAAAATATTTCAGAGACTTCATCTCAAGTAATGACACTCCCGATGTGCTTTCCTGCCGGCCAACCGATACACACAGCATTTGGTTACGACACACATCGTTGGACAGAGATGCAATGAACCGTCTCGCGATGTGACATATCACACCTCCAGCCCATCACACAGCTTAAAATACAACCTGAGTTGTCAATGTCAAGACTCCATAACTTACTAAGTTAGGCCCAGCCCATACTAGGTATGTGGTTGTACAGTAAGGCTCAGTTCAATGACGCACAAAGTGAAGTCCTTAATTGACCAAGGCAAGACTTCTAGTTTTTCCCAAATCACACAGTTTAAAGCACACAGAATCCAACACTTGCCTCAGTCTAAATCTTTTCCCACCTGGTTGATTAAGTGCAACACATGCCATCAACGAGTAACAGCACACAACACACATAGTTTCATCGCACAGTTCTATAATCACTTAGTCAAGTTTATAATTGCAACTCAGATGAAATGATGACTCGTGACATGGCTAAGCAGTCTACTCGTATCTAACCAACCCACGTTGGTGCTACGATAATACCAACTAATAATGAACCAACCTAGGGTGACAAAAGAATATGACATAACAATAGACCAGGTGGACATAACAATTTAGATTAATAACTAAACCCAAAAGCATTTAAATAATTACTTGAAATAGAATGCAATACATTGAAACAAAGTAATTTTGAAAACTGGGTGCAATATGATCAAAGGTATAACTTGCCTTGGAATGTGTCTAAGTACTGGTCTTGATCTTGAGGTGCTCCTTTTTCTCTAAAATTTCCCGAAGTATCGACGTCTACTCGCAAACGAGACAAAAGAAATAAAAACAAATAAATAATAAAGGCAAAACAAACTCCAAAAATCAAATAAAATTCACCATTAAATAGATCTTGATTTTATATGAATTTACAAATTTGAATGGGCTCAATCGGAGGTCAGATGCAAAAGTTATGGGCTTTGCAAGTTTGAAAATCAATTAAAACCCAAATTTGGATTTTAAATGAATTTCCCGGATTATTTTCCTAAAGGAAAATGGATTAATGACGTCAGCTGACGCAAGCAAAGATTTTTCGAAGAAAAAATAATAAAAGAACCAGAAAAAAATGCGCCTGGCAGGTGGGACCCACTATCAGCGGCTCGGTGCACTATGGACTCGGTACATCGAGGGCTGGCTCGGGAAAAACCTGGGCACCACGTGGCTGCGACACGCAGGCGCCACACGGGACAGGGAGGCTAAGATGGCACTAGCGTGGGCGCCGACCGGTCACGATTCAAAGACGAAGCCTGAGCGAGGAGACTCGACCGGCGACTGGACGACGGCGGCGACGGCGAGCGGTGGCGGGAAACGCCGGGGAAGTGGCAAAATGCAAAGGTACGAGGCTTCGGCAGAGCTCCCCTCTTCGGCAAATGCGGCGCTGGGAAGACGAGGCCGAGGCCGAGAGGTTAGGGCTTCGGAGGAGGGAGGAGGGGAGAAGTGTTGGGTGCGGGGCTCGGGCCTTAAATAGCCGGGAGGAGAGATTGAGAGGGAGACGGTGGAGGCCGCGCATCGGGCGAGACTCGGACTCCTGAGTCCGTCTTGAAGACGACGATGACGTGGCGAAATGGCGGGTCCACCGGTCAGCGGGGAAGCGAGGCGCAGCGCGTGGGCATGCGCGGGAGTTGGGCCAAGGGAGTGGGCCGAGGCGCGCGGAAGAAGTGTATCAGGGAAACGGGCTGGGCTATGGAATAGTGGTGGGCTCGGCCTGCCACTGTTCCAAGGAAATTAGAATAGATTTTCTTTTTAGAAAAATAGCAGAAAATCCAAAAGGCAATAGAAAATATCAAATGAACTCAGAAAAATTCTAGAAAATTCTAGAAAATACATCTAAGCCCATAGAATCCAAATAGAATAATTTTAGCAATTGTTGATGTTGGGATTAAGCATATTAAATTATTTTATCATTAAAGTCCATATTAAGCTTTTAATTTAAATTCGAATAAAATGCAGATGGTGAGATTTTCAACTAGCAACTAATTAAAAGATTTTCAAAGTTCAAAGAGTTGGGATGTTACAACACGCCCCCCTACTTCGTGCCCGATACGTAGGACGTCGTCCGTCGAATGACCGTAGCTCAAGTTCTTTATCAGCTTCTTCAACTGCGCCGATATGTACTTCAAATTTTTTTGATATCCCGTCGGTGTTGTGTTTGGGTTGTGGATGGCGGGCTCCGATGCGCTTAAGATGCGGTGCACCCGCTCGAACTGTAGTGACATTCATAACAGGTTCATTAACGAAGAGTACGAATATCGTCAACGAAACGACGAGAGGTTGTAAGTGTCTTACGGTGTCGTCACGCCGCGAAGCGCTGTGACGATCGTATGAGCGGTAGAGGCTCTGCTGGTGTGTCTCCGCTGTCACCTCCTCCGGGCACTCTGGTGGAGGAATGGTGAGTCTTGCGTGCGTCCGTGGCACGTACCACTATATGTATGCACCGTACGTCTCAGGTTCGTACAGACGCCGCATGAGCTCATACGAGACATCCAAGTGCGCCTTCTACGTCCATGTCATAGTCCACTCGTGTTGGATTGGTCACCAGTCCTGAATATGTCCACCTTGTCTCGATTGCCTACATTTTCGAAAGGATTGATGTTAGAAAAGAAGATATAAGAACTCTAAAGAATACTCGGATGAAGTCTGACTCACAGGTGTACGGCTCGCGGCAGGGACCTACCGTCCAAGGGGCACGAGCTGGTATACACCATACTATCGCATTACACGCGTCGGTGCATAAGGCTCCACCATATGTGCGAACACTAGGTGGCAGTCCGTCGTCCACAGTGGTATGTCCCGGATGCATTGCACGGACAGCCCGTGCGGCGCTACTGTGTGCACGAACCCTAGATACCATGGATTCCATATGATGTCGCTCTCGTGCAACGACTCGAACTCGTTGTGGTACAACGAGTAGCACCTCGCTGGTCTTTCTTGGCCCAGCGCAGACAGCCAGCAGTCCACCGTAAGCCTATGGTGGGCCTGACTATCTAGTCATGTGGAATGGGGTACGAGTGCATTGCTCTCTCGATGGACGACTGCCCAACAGGGAAGTGCTCCCAACTCCACATCTGTAGGAGCACGTAGCAGACGGCCAGGCTGGGGGTACCACCGGCACCACACCGCGATGCGTTATACAACCCCCGGTATGTGGCGCAAAGGATAGCTGATCCCCAGCTGTACTGAGGCATCAGCCAAGCCCCCGTGTCAACCAAAGACTCAACGAGGTAGACGAAGCTAGGGTAGCAAAAATCGCCTTGTGTGGTTGGAAATATGACCCAACCAAAGAGCTGGAGAAGGTAAGCAACGAGGTGCATCCTAACGACCTCATGAGGTGCACCCTACGTGCACTGGCTGAACTACCTCAGCCAAGTCCGGGGGACACCACGTACACACTCCAGGAGAGGTTGGCCGAACCGCTGCTCCAGCTCGGCCTTCCAGTCCGCACCCGGAGGGCCCGGAACAAGCGTCTCACCCCGGATCGGGAGACCGGTCAAGAGCGAGACATCCTGCAGGGTGACCATCATCTCACCCCACCGAAAGTGGAAGGTGTGCGTTCGGGTCTCCACCTGTCGACAGTAGGTTGGCGTCTAGGGTGATCCGACGTCCGACGGGCACCAGCCTCACAAAGGGCAACAAGCCCGTGTCCTAGAGGATAGGGACATAGCGATCGTCCAGTTCCCACAAGTCCCTCCCCGCCCGAAGCACCAAGGACGGAGGGCCATCGGTGTCACCGACGATCCATAGCTTGCACCGGTGGTCCTTATTGTAGAAGTGTTCGAGAAGCTCTGGCAGAGACATGGCTTGCAACACATGGAATAGAGGGAATATTAGTGAGAAGGTGGCTAATGACCATAAAATATTGTAAATTAAACATGCCAGCTTTTTAATTGCAGAGTAGTTTTCTGAGAGATAAGCTCCATGATAAGCTAGCTTAATTAGATTATGCTCCTCTGTTCTTCGGTGAATGCATTTCTTATTATTTCATTTCGCTTTACGACCAAACTAACACTACAAATTAATGTACACTATTTACTAATCAATCACTACTAATTATTTTGTAACTACTTATTTTGTAACTAATTAACATCGTAAATTAAAAATTACCACTAAACTACCTAGCGAACGATGGCAGTAAATAACGCTGAAATATCCCCAAACATATAATCGACAGAGCAAGAGAGCGAGCGGAAGAGCGAGTGACTACAAAATGAACGAGCGGAAGAGCGAGCGAGAGAGCGACCAACTTCAAAAATGAGAGAGAACGAGTGAGCGAGACAGGGAAACTTAATCGCTCTCGCTCGCTATTTATAGCCCCTCCAACTTCAAAAATAAGCACATGCATGAGACATGGATTAGACAGGGAATGGATGGACTTGATGGGAGGGAGTGAAGTGAGGAGTGCTTTCGGTGGAAAAGCACTTTATGCATCAACTGGTCAGGGAGCCCCTACATTTTTCGAACAACACGTCTCTCCTTTTCCCAGGTATTTTTTTCTCACGAGAACGACACAGGACATTGATGCGAAATAGTGAGAGAAATTCTGAACGAATAAAATTATGGAAAATTTACACAAGCAAGTAACATAAACTTTTATAATTTTTTGAACTCATATGCTATATTTAAAAATTCATACAAATTTCAGCCGAAAACCAAACTAAACCCTACAGGTGGCGGCTTGTGGGCATTACCGCACGACCGCCGTGCAAGAATGGTCGACGCTGCAGTGGGGGGCTAGGCGGGGATGCTGCGTGGCAGCGGGGAAGGCATTACCGCACGGTGGCCGTGCGGCAACGAGCTGACGTGGTGGGCGGGGAGGTCTCTCCGCACGGTGGCCGTGCGACAACGGTGCTAGATGTGCAAATATGTTTTGCGCGTGATCAATCCTGCAAATACGGGTTCAAAAGGTGCTATATTACGAGCTCAGGATAGGGGAGGGGTTTTGGATTAAAGAAATTAGCAGGCTGGCGATGCGCGGTTATATTAGTTTTGAAGTCAATATAAATGATTCAGAATATATTTATATATTTTATATTTTATTTAAACTTTTAAGATATCCTAAACATTATAAATGATAATATAAGGTTGAAGAAAATTATAATATGATAAACGCAATTGAAGTATGTGTTTTGATATAAGAAAATTATTTTGTATAGTAATTTGTTGAGATTTTTAGAAACTAATCAATATTCATCACGCCTAGATCATGTAGTTGTATGCTCCTATTTTTATCCTATTATTTATTTATTTTTAAATTTTATGCATGCACATATACCCCTATTTAATCTCAAGCAATACGTTGAATATATGATGCAAATTATCTTATCAGTTTACAATGTATAATGTATTAAAGTAACTTACTCACACGTACACTGATGCACCATGGCCGATCTATCTTGAACTTATCTTCCCTCACACGCCGGCTGCCCTACCAAACCGTGTGGCTTCTATCTCTTGTTGCCACCATAACTTTTTTGCTTCAACCTTCAACAGTAAGCCCAAATCTTGATTGATTCCTCTTAGTTGCTACCCCTTCCAATGCAATAATTTCCCACATAGTTATCTTCTACTTCTTTCAATTATTACTTAATACTAACCATTGCAATATCAGCGCGCATACGCATGTAACCGTCGCTAATCCCAGCTGGAGACATGTATCACACTCTCTCCGGTGACCCCGAGTATTCCCTATAGCTACATCATCTCTTTTTATAAAAGAAGGAATAAAATTGGCGCGTGAGACGAAGAGACGCATCGTGTGGGAGCCGAAGTGGCATTATCACAGACACTTCCAACCACAAACCATCCGTGATACAAAATTACCACACACAGTTCTTGTTAAGAACCGCCTGTGAACTATCACAGACGGTTATATTTAAGATCTGTCTGTGATTTTTGTTATTATCACACACGGTTCTTGTTAAGAACTGTCTGTGAACTATCATAGACGGTTATATTTAAGAACTATCTGTGATGTCTGCTATTATCACAGATGTTTATTATCACGAACTGTTTGTCAATTATCACAGACAGTTCTTATTAAAAACTGTCTGTGATAATGACATATCACAGACGGTTCTAGCCATCGCTAGTAACACTGACGACTACGCTTGTAAAATCGTCTGTGATAATTACAACACAGATGATCAATAAGAACTGTCTATGATAATGACGTATCATAGACGGTTCTAGCCATCGCTAGTAACACTGACGACTGCGCTTGTAAAATCGTCTGTGATAATTACAACACAGATGATCCTGGAGAACCGTCTGTGATGAGGCGTCTAGTATAGCCCTTTTTGTAGTCGTGAGAAGAGAAATACACCTATCCTCACAAAACTACACAAGACACAGCATTGGCCTCCAAAAGAGGCGACAACACCATCGGGAAGGAGTCCAAAACATAAAAATCCTACCGAAGCACCAACAACACCCACATGGCAAACACCTTGTGGCAACAACAACAAAAACACCGTCCCAAACAAACAACAAAGTGTAGGGCTATACACGAGGCAATGCACAAAACGGGAGAAACACGTCTATTGCAGGTGCTGAGATGCAGTCATCAACACCAGGGTTCACACCACGGCTCACCAAAGTGAGCCCACCATGGCACACCACACCATTGACTGTGTCAGCACCAACACAACATCAGACGACAATCGGGCCCAACTAGGCTACACCAAGGCACAACATCGGCCCCAAAAAGGGTGACAATAATACCAAAAAAGAGTCCAAAACATGAAACTCCTAATGAAGCACCAACAACACCCACAAGACAATCACATTGTAGAGCAACAACAAAAAAACAGCACCCCCAACAAACAACAAAGTCTAGGGCTATATATCCACGAGGCAATGTACAAAATTAAGAAACACGATTCTTGCAAGGGCTTGAAATGCAACAATCAACACTATGGTGCACACCAAGGCCCACCAAAGCGAGCCCACCATGACACACCACACCATTGATTGCGCCAGCACCAACACAACACCGAATGACAACCACCAGCAAGACAAGCCACAACGAAAGCACATGAGACCACAGCTAGCACAATTCATCAACATGACGTCCGACAAGACAACTTCGGTAGAATAGGAGGCAGCCCCTCCACTCACACTACGACAAAAGGGGTGATGGGGAGAGACGAGCCAACAGCACCGGTGCGCTCAACCGACGACCACACACGACACACCAAAACCATGACCTACCTCAAACAAGGACCTAGACCAACTACACCAGGGGGCTCCACCACAAGCGGCCTGCAGGGCATGATCAAGAAATGAGCGCCCGCTCTCGGGCCTCCTCAACAGCTGGTCTGCCCCTCAGGAAAATAGCACATGACGAGCAACCCCCATTAACGGCAAATTAACCAGCTATTCTCTTGATGCACACCGCCACAAGTAGAAATGCCCACGACACACCACCGCAAGCAGCGCCATCCACTGAGTAACTCTGACACCGACCAACCGACACCGACAGTCGCGACGACACCCACGTGACCCCTCGCGTGACCACGATAGGCTGCACCACCAGCGATTGGCCCGTCAGCAAGAAGAAAGCGACCCAACCAACATCAAACCCAATGATGAGGAGGGGTGATCTGACCGCAAGCGCACGCCGCACCCGCACCCATGCCAATCCACACCGCTGGCTACCGATGCGCGGAAGCATCAGCAACAGCGGCGAGAAGGGAGCAGCGATAACAGGCACAACCCTTGAAATGCCATCGTCGGCATCCTGGCCTGCCATTGTCGTCGGGGTCGGAGCCGACCACAGATCCTACATATCTGCGACGCTGACCACGTCAGCCTAAGCGATGTCAACCTTGGGCTAAAGCCGAGTAAGACTGCAGGCAGCCGTGGGGTCCCAGACATAGCCGACGCACGGTGAGGAGTGTTGTCGATGTTCCAGTAGCTATTTTATGAATGAATACTAGGGGACTCTCCTAGAGAGAAACTACACAGAAAAAGACACAGAGATTTTATACAGGTTCAGACCTTCTACTACGAGAATAATAATCCTACTCTTGTGTTGCTATATTGATTGTGTTTACAACAGGGAGAAAGTCACTGAAACTAGGGCTTGATGACTTCTGTCTCTTGTTGTGCTTGTCGAATCTTTTTCCTAGTTCTCTCTTTATATGGCGCATGAAGGGGGTGGCAGTTGTCTATGTCAAGACACACATTTAAGGACGGTTATTATCACAGACATATCCTCCCACGTCGTCTTGCAGTTGTGTCAGAGACAGAGGTTTAATACGTGCAATTATCTCAGGGAATAACATCACATATTAACTACTGCGTGTATTAAACACTGCGTACAAATGGTTCTAGTTTTTTTGGGCCCACATGTCTATGGTTCTTATCAACTATAGGGTGGTCGTAAATGACCTGGTCGTAGTAAAGCTTATGACCATGAAGTGATCGTAGTAGGACTTACGATTCATATGTGGTCATAGAAGAACTTATGACCATGAGGTGATCGCAGTAGGACTTACGATCACTAGGTGGTCGTGGAAGAAGTTATGTCCATGAGGTGATCGTAGTAAGACTTACAACCATGAGGTGATCACAGTAGGACTTACGACCATACAGGGTGGCCGTAGAATAGCTTACGACCACTTGCTGTTTATAATCTCCCTCGTTGTTGACAATGAGGGGTGCCCTTGAAGGTTGTATAAGATACATTATCATCTATAATAAATATTATAGATAAATAATTTAATTAATTGAGGATTATTATATCCTCGTCATCTAGCCCCCCAACTTCAAGTGAAAATGACTTATTTGGAAAACAGGTCATAGAATCATGGGTGAGATTAAGTGTCTTCGACCGGTTTTTCTTTTGACTAGAATTTGACTTGGTCAAGAAAGGTATTTTTACTTGAGTTGTGAAAAATAAAACTCCTTTTCGACAGAAAAATAATGGCAAACGTCTCTTGTAATTCTATTTATGGAGAACAGTTCTCGAAGAGATGGTGATGCTTTGGCTTCCAACGATTCATCAGGAACAGTTTTGTAGGACCGGAAAGGCGACTAGAGGGGGGTGAATAGACGCTTTCTCGATTTTACACCTTAATCAAATTCAACACGCACTTTTCTCCTATAGCTATGAGAGCTAAGAAGATTAGTAAATGCACAGAGGAAGCCTTGTGCTGAATCCGATTACCCCTTAACCACAAGACTCAACAGAAAGAATTGATCTCGTAGACCGTCCGACCGATCACAACCAAGCGATCCAAAGTTGGCGGTCCGAAAGGCTGGCGGTTTGACCGTCGGTATAAAATCGGTCGGACCAGTTTATTCCAGTAGCACTGCACAATGCCCAAATCCAAAACGAAAATTGGTCCAACTTTTGATTCAACCAATGAAACTTGACCAAATTTGGAGCACACATCCCTAAAGATATCTGGGACCTATTCCTAGCGACGATCATCCAAATTCACAACAAAGAATTGATCTTTTTAGGTTTTACCAAAGGAATGTCCAAAACCTAGAAATATGAAAAACTTGATACAAAACTTGCTTGTGGGGGATTGAAGATTTAGATGGTTCTAGGAGTAATCCCACACATCATAGCAAGGTAAATGAGTTCAAGAGACCAACAAAAAATAACCGGATCAAGGAAGCACCAAAATCATCAAAAGATAGAAGAAAACATATGAGACTTCATCCTTGAACAAACATCCATAGATCGATTGATTCAAGATGTTGCTTGTCAAAGCTACTCCCTCAAGGAGGACAAGAGCTCAATCAAAGAGCACACAAACAAATCTCTCTAAACCCTAGCCTCTCCTCTCCTCTCCTCTCCAAACCCTAGAAAACTTAGGGTTTTTTTTCTAAATGAGTGCTTGGGGAGGTTTTTCCAACTCCCCCCTTCTATTTATAGGAAGGCCTAGGGTTTCTAGTGGGATCCCATTAAGGCCCAATACAAATGGGACACACACACAAATCTGTTGAAGCAATCGCCTGCTTCACCACGTGTAAGTTGATCAGTGGCTCTCATCATGTCGGGAAGTCTCTCCCGTCCGAATCCCATCGGAACCTCCAAGGCACTTGCACCGACCCCCGCGCCGCTTGATCCAACCAGCTGCAACGAACTGCCCGTTCGAACCATCTTGTCCATTCTGCACCATGCTTGAGTCACACGACCTCACCTGGCATCCATGATCATTCTGGACCTCAGCTCTCCAAGCTTAGTCCCGATCCTCCTCGCCGTTGACGTCGTTGACCTGCAAGCCACCTGCACAGCAATAGACAAAGAAATTGTCTCCGGGAATAAGTTCTTCACAACTTGACCCACATTAGCTCAACAATGCAATATGCAACAATAAAGCATTGAAACTCATAAAATAGTCACAATCGAAACACAACAATGCCAAAGTGGCCAAAGTTCAAGTGGAAGTCGGTCTGACTGCCATACCCACCGGTCAGACCGATTTCACGCCGGTCCGACCGATTTCATAACGCCGGTCCGACCGCTCCAAATGACTTAGCCAAATTTTCAACTTGAAAATCCGAAACTCTCTGGAATTTTTAAATGAATAGAACTTTTGACTGGGAGCTCCAAAAATTATATGACCACATCCAGGACACTCCCTTCTCATGCCTACACAACCTATTTTTGGCCTAGCCTCAAACTCCATCATCAACTGTGGCTGATCGGACCGGCAATGCCTGCCGATCGTCTTGCCACGAGGTCTAACGGTGGCTTGGCGGTCGATCACTTTGAACTCGACAACATATAAGCGTTTCTGAAAATGAGATTTTGCAAACCAACAACACCATTGCCAATTGACTCATCATCCTAAGATCATGCACATATCCCCACGATATCCACAAGTTTCTAATAGAATTTTAATAGTTGGACTTCCATCCTTATCTATTGAATTCTGTCACAAACTGATGGCTATAAATAACCATCATAAGGACAAAACTAAGAAAAACTCACTTGCAATCTTTCTATCTTCCCCACCTCTACTTCTCAATTTTTTTTCCTAAACTCCTCAAGCCTGAATAAATTTCTTAGAAGAAATATTCGGACCTAAGTTTGAATGGGAAGAATCAAGAATGGATCAGAAGAAGTTGACCATCTTTGATGTTGTTAGAAGAACTTTTTTGAAACTTTTGTTGAAGTGAAAAAGTGTAGATGATGAACGGTGTTCATTAAAAGAGAAAGGTGAAATTTTTATCTTTAAAAGAGAAAGGTGAGATTTTTATCTTCAAAGCTTTTTATTAGTTTGAACTCAGATCACCTTGGTATCTTTCCATTGGGAGTAAGATTGTGGAAAAATAAAATCATGGATTGAAGTCCTCAGGAATTCGGTGAAAAATATCTCGATGAGCAGGTGAGCATTTTGTTGTCTATGATGTGTGATTTCCAATCAAGATTGAAGTTCATATACTGGAATTAATCCTTTATCTCGGTAGTAAAAATGAGGTTATGGTCGACGTTAGGAAATTCCTTCTAGTGGGCAAAACCACGTACAGAGAGGAGAGACTTCAACTAGGTGACATTCCCATTTTCCGACCACTATAAGGAGGATCAAAAGGTACAAAAAGAAATATAAGGAAAAGAATATATTTTTCCCTTGTTGTTTCGGAAGCGATGGAAAGACCATAACCGATTTGTTCGATCACGAAAAAGTCATGTCGCAAAGGTTAACAATCGAAAAGAGAAGCATTAGAAAGATACTGCCTCTCATGATTATGAGATCAAGAAGCTTGACTCTCGCTTAGTAGGTAATAATTCTTTACCTACGACCAGTTTTATTTACTGATCTTTGGGAAATATTTTTCTAACTACTCGTGCTCTATTTTCAGAGCAAGCGGTCGAAATAAAACAACTTCAAGAATATTTGACCCGCAGTCATGAGGAAATGGAGACTAAGAAGATTAACCTTCAAGACAAGATTACTATAAAAAAAACAATGTGCTCGGTGGACTTGATATTGAGAGGGTCACTCCTCTTGAAGACATCGTGGTTGGACATACGAGCACCGCTGGACAGCAGGTCGGAACACTACAAGAGTTGATAACTACCTTGAAGACCAATCAAGCTAATTGGATAAGACAAAAGGTTGAAGGCGCATTAAGTTTTTCTCTTGCAAAACTTAAGGCTCATGACTGGAGTCTTTTCGACTACCCTGAAGCAGAGGCAAGACGACTGATCGAAGAAGTGCAGCTACTCGGCAAGAAGGTCACAGAGGAGATGCAGATTGGATCTCCTCCATCAGAGTAGTTTGTAATAGAATTTCCTTTATAAAAACATTTTATTGTTTATGTATATAAAGATTTATTTCCTGCAATTTGTCTTTTAGAGCTGTTAGTAACTCATGAGATAAGATAAAAAATGATAACTAAAATTTTAAGACTAAAAATTAAAATCATAATTATAATTTTATCATAGCCCCCGACTATTTGCTTAGTTTATCACTACAACTGGACTGAGCTACCACAACACAGACATGTGTTGCTATATGGTCAAAAAAAAGTGATGTTAGGATCACTAGCAACACAAAAGATAAGTGTTGTTATTGCTGGTATTGCTAGGGCAGGTCTACTCCAACACATATTAAATGTTGCCATGTGAAATAAATAGTGTTGCAGGGTAGCAAGTAGCAACACACTTTTCTGTCAGCAACAACACATATTTTCATAACACAACAATATATTCTAGCAACACATATTGTAGTATGATATTGTTTAATATCTTTCTTATAACTTCACACCAAAATACAAATGTACATGGAATCAACTCATTATTCTTTATTGTAAAACAAATAAACAAGATCGTCCAAACATACTTTGGCACATCAACTCATTTCATTTGTTTCCATCTCAGAAGTCTAGTCAACAAGTAATATAGGTCATCAATCGACACCGCCACAACCATTCTTTGGCCATCGATTGGCAGCCCTACAATAATTCACATAACTCCTGATGAAGTAACATCGTACAAAACTTCTAGCTAAATATGAGACTAGTTGTCTTGAAGTTACCGTCAAGAAGTAGTGTGTCACAACGGTAAGGGAGTAGGGGATCTCACTGGAGAGGTGACTTGTCAAGAAAGACGATGATGCCGGTGTGGTGCAGCAAGGCGAGGCTGGAGGGGATGTGTCCCTGGAGTCGGTTGTCGAATAGGTAGAACAACTTGAGTGCAGTGCTGAGGGATCCAGTTAGGTTGAGGTTCCCAATGATGAGCTTAGTGACGAGTGACGTGGCCGTCCGTACCTCACTGACACGCTCTAGGTTAGAAGGAGAGGAAGTTGGGCACGCTTGTAATCTCCCGGAATTGAATCGGGTAATTAGAAAATCAGCTGAAATAAGAGAGGGCAAAGAAAGGAGTAAAAATTCTAAAATTAAAAGGGGGTTTTCCACATTATTTGGACAACCTGAGCCTTGGGCCACGACCCATGTGGCCCAAGAGGGGGGCAGGCCAAAGGGGGGATGACCTCCCCTAAACCTAGCCACCCTCACCCTTTCCTCTCTCTTCCCCACCCATAGCCGCCACCCCCTCTCCCTTGCGCCTCCCTTGCACCTCCCCTGCGCCACCACCTCCCCAGCAGCACCACCTCCCTCCCCGGCGAAGATCCTTGTTGCGGTCCATTGGAGGAAAGGCGAGGATACCACCGTTGGAGTGCCGGCCAAGACGAGGTAGCAGATCGGTGTTGTTTAGCGCTGTTGCTCGTTAGTTTTGGGTAAGATCCGTACATTTTATGATCTGACCGCCTCTTCAAAGTTGTATCCCTTGGTCTTAGATTTCCTTGGGCACTAAGATCACCTGATTTGGACATACTGTTTAGGAGTTATGGTAGTTTTACCGCGACTGACCAGGAGAACTGACGAGAATTGATAGATTATCTTGTATGGCCATTATGAATTATTTAGAGGCCGAATTAGAAAAGACACCCAAAATGAATATTGTAGAGGATTCAGTAATATTTCCAAGTTGAGAAATAACACAATGTTTAGAGTTGTCAATCAAAAGTTATGGAATTTTTACCACCGTTGTTTCGCTGACTGTCAGATTGCAGAGATAGAAACTTTACCTGAATATAAGAATTAGTAGGAGACCGAATCAGGAGACTTGTCCAACTAGACTATTGTATCTTGTTCTGTCTTGATTCCAGAGAGTCTAAGATTACCCCATTCTGAGTTGCGTAGAAAAAGTTATGGTGGTTTTAGTGCTCTATCCAGAGGAGCCCGATGTGAAATTGATGTTTTATTAACTGGCCTGGTAGGGGTATTATTTGGCCAATTCAGTAAGGCTCACCAACTAGACTTAGTTGGATAATTTAATTACCTTTCCAGAAAGTCTAAGAACATCTTATTTGGACTCATGTACCAATAGATATGGATTTTTGAAGTTGACTATCCACCGAGGGGACAGATCGACGTTTAGGAATTTGGGGACGGGATCGAGTTAGATGTTTTTGCGAGTTCATGGTTGTTGTTATATAGTTTGTTTTGGTCCGCTGCTGTGCCTTAGCTTGTGTTATAATTATTATTCAGGTGGTGGACTGGTACCTGGGGCAGCACCTTCTGTACATCCCTCGTTCTCTCGTGGTTAAGGCAAGTATAATGATGAATATAATATATATTATTGAATGGCAATGTTCGATATATATATTATGAGTACTTGTGTGTTCATGTTTGTGAAGATGACATACTTGGTACTGTTCATGGTTGCTAGAGATATGAATTACGTGTTATTCATGGTTGTTTGTCTATGGTTATGAGATTTTGGAGTATGAATAGGTTATTCATATGCAATATTGTTGAGGATGCATATTTGTGTTACTTTGAGAATTCATACATATGCATCATGTTGGTTTATTGAAGTCTTGGTCATGTGATGACCAAGCAACTCTTGAGGTCCGTCATGTTAATGACGGGCTAAAGGTCCCCATGCTTGAAGAGCATGGGCTTAGGTCCCTATACACGTGGAGTATGGGCAATGGTCCCTGTACCAGATGGTACAGGCATGGGTGTGCATCGACGGATGCGCACTTTGCATTACCGGTAAAATGCAAAAGGGGAAGAGGAGGAAAAAGATCATGTTGAGCATATTGCATAGCGTGCATGCGTAAAGTGATTGATATATGGTTTTGTGAAGTATAGTTTATGAGTTACATGCTTGTATGTTGTTGATGATATTTATTATATTTGCTGAGTCTTTGGACTCACCTCTTGCTTTTGTTGTGTTTTTAGGTACCACTTGCAAGAACGGCATGCATGGGAGGGAGTATGGTTGCTTTGGATGCACTCATTACCACACATTCTTTTAAAGATGATTGTCATTTAGATGGTACCTTAATAATAAACAAGTTGTTTAAGGATTAATCTTGGCTATGCTTGAATGCATTGGATTATTTGTAATAATGAGAGTGGTAAATTTTAATTATGCTTGCTTATGCATTAGCTGAATAGATTATTTAAGAATGCTTTGATGAACTTTGGATGTTGAGATATTGATAATAGTATATGCATCTGTTGGAATCTCTGGTATACTTAATTATACAAAGGAGGTTCGGCCGAAATTTAGAACTATATCTTATGTCTAAATGGTTATCATGTTTATTTAGTAGCATTCCAGGCCCTTTGATGGGTTGGGGTGTTACAACGTTGCCGGGGCAACATAGAACGCGATCAGAGCGGTCAAGGGCGGTCATGAGGACGAGCAGGGTATCTGCTTCATCAACAATAGCATAGAGATGGGTGGATTGTAGAGCCAAGTAGAATAAGAGGAGTACGAGGAAGCATGGTAAGACGGTTCTTAAGGGTAGGATGTTGCGCTAATCAATTAATGCAGTTGCAATAGGGTGAGTGGCGGGGCGGGTGGAGGAAGAGAATATAGGCCGTAAAAACCATATTTTACTTCAATTCTTGCGGAGAGAGAGACAATGAGGGAGGATGAGTGAAAGAGGGGGGCTAGAAAAGTAAAATAGATAAGGTTAGAACGATAGGAGCCTTCCCAAAAAAAGTGTAATTGAATAATATGTTTATAAGAGAATTGCTATACAACTTCTGACAGTTTTTTGAAGTTAAAACTGTCACTTTTCTGTTCATTTGTCCGATATGCTTTGAGATTTGTACCTTTTTCCATCTCATTAATTGGGTCCGAATTTATTATAGTTTTTTTGTTGAAACATAATGGGTTCACCATATTACCGTATTTTGTTGGTATATAATTTTGGGTGCGTCTATACAACATTCGATTATTTTCTCAACCCAAAATAGTCAAATTTTAGTTCACTTACAACTTCATTATACATAAATTACAAGAATTTATGTATGTAATTTTGATTCTTGATCATTATAATTATTGTCAAAAGTCTTAATAACTCATATTTCTATCACATGATTCAAAATCTAACATATACTTTGAGATATTTAGCAAAAGCAAAGACGAAAGCAAAGAAGAAAAAATAAAATTATGTACCAACAAAATACGACAATATGGTGAACCTGTTATGGTTCGAAAAAAATCATAATAAATTCGGACCCAATTCATCGCAAATAGTAAGTGAATAAGAAGAGAAGTTATGTTGAAAATGAATGATTTTATAGATGAATTGTTGGAGATGATGTTTCTAAGGTTGTATGTAAATGAGTTTGAGCATTTAGAGACAACTTTAAGAGACAGACTCTTACACATGTCTTTAGTTCGCCCCAGGGGTGGTGGGCAGAAAAAAAGCTCCTAAGTATCCGCTCTGTTCAAAATTGTTTAAATTATACTTATTAATTAGTTAAATATTTAAATAAATCAATATCAAAATAAATTGAATTTTCTCTATCTCGACTGGTTAGTTCGGTTTTTAAAAATACTTTCAAACTATAAATAAAGTTATATTAATAAGACACGTAGCTGACCTGATATCCACCGTGGCTGAGGAAGCAATACAATACTACTCAAAGAGGTGACAACCTACGCCTACATGTGGGTCAGACAACACCGCGACAAGCCGGGTAAGTCACGAAGCGAAATGCTAGTGACTTGCTTTAGCATGGGACTCGAGAAAGTCACAACTTAGGCTAGCAAGACATGGACGGCGAAAAATTCGATTATTTGCTGTCCAAAAACCCCTAGTCAAGTTTGGTTTAGTAAATTCGTAAATCCGAATAATAAACCAACCAAAAAACAGGTGCACAGTACTATTTGATCAAACCGGTAAAGATTAATCTCCGCAACTCGAAAATGCTACAGTAGCAGAGGTGTATGTATGACTGCCAGATGAAAAAGAATTATATTTAACTCAGCCCATAAGAAAATTAATTTGGTAGAGTAAAAAACCAGACTGACATCAATCTAGTAATGTCCTTTATTTGACCGGGCTCTGCCTCTTTTCTTTCGGCCTCCACATTAGCTAGGCTGTGCTCCGAGCAGGCCGGCACCATGGGCTGTGCTCATGGAGAAGGCTTTCATGCCTTCCCTTGATAGGGATTAGGTTCCCAGAGTAAAAAAAAAGCAACAACTATTACTGCTTAATTGAGGGGGAATCAAGGATTTTAAGATGATGTTGCAAGTGGTGCAGTATTCAGCTCCTACGTCGTAGCGTCTGCAAAAGCTTCTGGAAGAGCTCCCCGTTTTTCCCCTACGTGAAAGTGAAAGAACAAAGAAGGTTAAAGAGGACACACGCTGGCGTCCGTGCCCAGCACGTAGCCACGTAGGTCCCGACAGGGACGCGAACCAATTGGATAAACACAAGCGCCCGCGCCGCAATGCAGTGAATAGCTGCTGGGGATCGGCATGGACGCCACCATCCAGGTAAAACTCCGACGGCGACACGCCGGTGTCTGCGGTGGCGACACCTACCGCCCGCGTAAGGCCAAGGATCCTGGATTTTTATGTGAGATTGGTAACACGCACGGGGACACGGAGCATGGCGAAGGGCTAACCATCTTATTTCTCTCTCTCTCTTCCCCGGAAGGCTGGACCGTGGGGATGGGCTTGACGCTGATGTCTCCCAATTACGCCCTCATGTAGTAACTCATCAGCAAAGACTGCTTGTTACGTATTGTTGCGTTGTAGGGCAGGCATGGTATTAGGGGGGTTACTTAAGAGAATTTGTGAAGAGAGCAAACTACTGTCTAGCTCAAAGTACTCTAAATAAAATGATCAGAATTAAAAGAAGCGATTTCGGCCTGATCGAACTACTAGTAGTGTATGCTAATGTTCCTGTTGAACAATCTCCAAATTAGTTGAATATATGCTCATAATGCTCTTCAATATTTTTTTCTGAATGTCGTTCGCCTCAAAAGTTCGTATGGACAAAGATGTATTGGCGCCAGGGAGGACCCTGATGGGCAAAAAGCGACCTGTTCGTTTTCATTTGGAACGGTATAGGGGCATATATATCTCCTTTTATTCTCAGTTCTAGTTTTTTCGAACGTACGGACTCTCTACTCTCTATGGTAAAATGTGACTTTAAGTTCTAATTATTTTGCCAATCGGCATTGAATTTCTCTTCCTTCGTCGATTGCACTTGCTGAAATGAGCGAACATGGAGGATGCTCTCAGTGTAGCGCAAATTAGCACTTACGAGTGTGTGGATGCACGGCATCGACCGAGGTGTTTATATATGACATTATCTTGGTTAAGTATCCTTAGGTTGACAGGCTCCGTAAAATATGGCAAGACAGATCTGAATGATGACATTGTTTTCCTCGTCTCTGTACTCGTTGCAGCCTAGCAGAGATGATATTTACAGGCGGCAAACAGAGAATAGACATCTCCTTGCTTCTGTGCGCAAGTCTGCCAAAACGCAGACAAACAAAGGGAATTACGAAGTGCAAAATTGAATTACATGCAGCTAGGAACATAAATATATAGAGTGCATTATCCAAACAGGATAAGATTTGGTATTTGGCTGGAAACGCCGGTCTCCCCTGGAATTCTTTTCTGAACCCATGCTGACCTCTCCCCAATGTTCCAAAGGCAAATCAATTCAACCCGAATCTTTCCATGATACCAACTCCCTTTCTGTAAGCGACGCGAACCTAAAATGCCTGGATCCAACCAAATGTTTTCTCCAGGGCTTAATACAGGAGTTTTCTTTTGCATGGAAAATAAGAGCGTGCAATTGATATAAGATGTATTTTCCCGGATGTCATGACAGATTTGGCTTTGAGCTTGCAGGGAATAACTAGAGTTTTTCATTTGAAAGTGCTACTTTTAACCTTGTCCGGTTAATTCTGTACGCATTTTCAGTTTGACTGGTCTAACGGTCATGCGAAGACTCGATATACAGTAGAAATTATTTGCTCAACAAATATGCATGGTTAAGTGAGGCTTAAATATTCATTGAAAATAGCCAATTGCCCCGCGCAATTGCGCGGTTTGATATAGTATAATATAACTTTACGCAATTCCAAATTTAAAAATTATATTTTGCAATCTAATATTGAATTTAGGATATTTGATTTCATATTTAATTAGCAAATTTTATTTTGACATATATCTCCTTATGTGCGAAAGAGATGCTTGAGAGGTGGGTCCATCAAGCAAATTTAATGATGAGGATATGCATTGCATATAAACCTATTTGTTCTAGAGAGGATGAAAAAAAGGGAGGTCGACCCAAGAGGAAGAAACAAGATCAATCAAGTTTCAATCAGTATGGTTTTTGTTGTTCTGTCCACGAAGTTCATGATGTTTTCTGCATCAATTTTTGAGGTTTAAAATGTGCACAAAATTTATATTGAGAAAGTCTATCAAGTACAGTTTCCAGCGGATCAACCAACATGATTTGGAGTTTCTTTACAAAACGATATGGCAATTGGAGTGCACACTGCACAGGCAGTCATGACGAGTGAGTAGCATGCACATCATCTTTGGGTGATATCCAACCATGACACGGCTTTCCAAACGTTTTCAAGACTTCATTTTTCATGTTTCCCACGAATACAAATCGGCCAAAGTAAGAAAATTGGGGGTATGAAGGTTTGAAGTCAATTCGGATTAACGTTTGAAGCCAAATTTAAAAATGTTATAATTTTTGTATACAAACTGCTATTTGGGTGCTCTTGTACTCTTTGGAAAGCTAACTTCAAGGCCCCTAGCCCACACAAAAGGTATCAAGTGTCAGCTTCATATTCCATTTATGTGCGCTGGAACATTCAAAACAAACCGATGATGTAAATTCCAAGCTTTCATTTCTTTTAGTCCAAGTTATCTAGAGAGTTCTTTCTTGTGTTAGGTGTCTTAGAAAGGCTATATAAGCCACTCTAGATGTCCATGTAACTGAGATTCAACATTATGAATTAAAATATACGTTTGTGTACTAGCTTTTAGCTACGTTTGTGATGATGGTCTCACCATTATGTAGACCACACGCTTATTCTTCTAAACCTTCGCCACAACCAAGTTCTTGATGGGGATTGGGCATTTCCAAGACCGTTCTTGCTTTTTTGCTGGGAATTGAAGGTTCAATATTATCTTTGATCCTACGTCGAGAAGATCGGGCATCATATATCATTTACACTCTCAACCTTTGAATTGAACGTAGTGCTACCTATTTCTTATTTTTCAAATTAATATATCTCTAAACCAACTATTGAATATAAGCCTTTACAATGACGGTCCACTAAATTAAGGATTAGATCTTTTTCAAATTAATATATCTCTAAGACAACTATTGAATATAAGCCTTTAAAATTAGAGTCCACCAATTTAAGGTTCATATGTTTTATTTTTTTGTGACAATTTATAGAATATTTTTCTTAACAGTAGTAAAAGGTCTGTCATCGAATTTTAATATATAAATAATAGAATATCACTACGAATCAACCATCCATGGTAGCTCAATATCAGTAACACCAAAACTTATTGTAATATATTGTAGATCAGTGGTGGACCCAACAGAGGGGCTAGGGGATAGAGAACACACTATGCCCGACCGGACTATAGGTATCCCCTAGCACCCCCATCCATCGGGCACCATGGCTTGAAGCTTAGCTTCTCTAGGGGTAGAAAAAGAACAAGGACATAATCTGGGCTAGAATTCCCTCGTATGGGCTACGCCAAGCTAAGTGTTGATTGCTATCTTGGGCCAACTGGCCAAGCTCATCAAACCCATCTATCTCACTCTGATTTTGCTCTCTTTTCCCACCAGGCATCGAGCCCCACTCCAATCCCTAACCAATTCTCCAATCCCATCATGGTGAACCCTAGAGACTAGTGTTGTGGTCGGTGTGCGGGCGTGAGCTTGAGCGTGTGTTGGGTGGCTCGCGTAGGCATGGGATGCGGCGACAATGGGTTAGCGCGCATGGCACAAGCATATGTGCAGTGCTGCAGCCGGCAGGGCAGGTAGGCAGCGCCGGTAATCGAGCGGAAAGACAGCGCGCGGGTGGGTAGGCAGGTGGTCGCGTAGGCAAACGACAACGTCTCATTAGCGCCCCTAAATTTTAGATCTGGGTCTGCCACTGCTGTAGACGATTTAGTGTGTCACCTATGCACAATTCTTTCAACTTTCTTGTTAGACATAATGGATTACCCAACCTTTCTCCAACATCTCAAGCTCTTCCGAAAGGTTGTTGGTGAAAAAAAAAGGAAAGAAAAAAATCAACATGATTCTAGGTTGCCCTAAAAAAACATGGTACTAGAGTTACAAAGACAGATAGACATGAGTTCCAGATTTGACACGTGCGATTTGACCTAAAAATAATTGCTCCTAGCGTACGTCGAATTCACATTTTTTTCCTAGGGGATTCACGTGTTCTGGTATATATGCTTGAGTTTTTAAATGAACTAATTAGTGAATGAAACTCAACAATTCTCCTCTCAGCAAACAAGCATTAGTCAATATGCTGCACTAATCATCGGCCCATCTCCATTTCTAGGTGTTGTCGATAGAGGATATGACTTTTCATGCGGGGTTTGTTGTGGTGGGTCCCGGGGAGCTCCTCGGACGTGTCGCAATCCCGTGCGGTGGACCCGCCCAAATCTGGCTGCAGCCAATCGCAGATCACGGAACCGGATGGGGTATTACCAGTAGACCAATCACCTTCCAGATAAGGCCTGCAGGTGGGTGCCACCTCCACACCAAAAGTGCAAAGCACACTCGGCTACGGTGCTAAGGTCCCCCGGGAAAGAGCAAAACTGGGCCATACCTCTCAAATAGCCCTAATCCAGCGATATTTCTGTCATTTTTATCACACAGCGTTCTCGTAGCAGATACACTTATACGGTACGAGTGCAAGCGTGCTGCTAAGTTTTGTAGGATCGTTACACTAGGAATACTTTTACTTTGTTCTTTGTGTTTGCAACACGAGTATGTCGGATCAGAAGGCGGCGGGGGCCGTGGGCGGCAAGGCGGCGCGAGCGTGCGACAGCTGCCTGCGGCGGCGCGCGCGGTGGTACTGCGCGGCGGACGACGCCTTCCTGTGCCAGGGGTGCGACACGTCGGTGCACTCGGCCAACCCGCTCGCTAGGCGGCACGAGCGCCTGCGGCTGCGCGCGTCGTCGCCGCCGCCGCGGTCAGTCGAGGGCGTGGCGGCGGCGACGACGTCGTCAAAGCGCCAGGGAGTCGCGCCCGCATGGTCGAAGCGGAAGGCGCGCACTCGGCGGCCGCAGATCAAGAGCGTCGGGCAGTTGCTGTCGAGGCGGCTCGTCGTGCCGGAGGTGGCCGTGGAGTCGTCGGAAGAGCGGAAGGCCGAGGAAGATGGAGCGGAGGAGGAGCAGTTGCTGTACCGCGTGCCGACCTTTGACCCCGCCCTCGCCGAGTTCTGTTCCCCGCTGCTGATCGATGACGCGGCGACCACAACCTCATGCTGCAGGGAGGACGTCGACGGCGCCGTGGAAGACACAAGGGAGCCGGTGGTTGCGGCATCGCCCGTGCAGCAGCTCCCGGGCAGCTTTGCCAACTTCGGCCCGACGGACGCCGAGCTCAGGGAGTTCGCCGCGGACATGGAAGCCCTCCTCGGCCGAGGCCTGGACGACAGCAACGAGCTGGATGACCCGTTCAACATGGAGACCCTGGGGCTCGTTTCGCCAGCGGAAGACGGCGGGCGCGTAAAGGTGGAGGCCGACGGCGTTGTCTCCAACAGCGGGGGCGCGGTGGCGTCCGGCCCGGAGCTGAAATCTGAGGCGTCTGCGGAGGTGCTGGACATCGATTTCAACTGCAGCTCGCCGATGGTGGTAGATGAGGCCGACGGTTTCGAACAGAAGACGTCGGCGAGCAACGGCGACGCCGAGGATGCGCAGTTCTTTCAGAGGAGCCTGCATCTTAGGCTCAACTACGAGGCAATCATCGAGAGCTGGGAAAGGTCGCCGTGGACCGACGGCGTGCGCCCGCACGTCAAGTTCGACAACCTCTGGTTCCACGACCACTCGGTACGAGGGTGATTTACGAAGTTATATTTGCTCGATCGGATAGGCGCTTGGCGCGTGCGTCTAACTGTAATTGTGTGGCTGCTGCGTGCATGGTGCAGGGCATGTGGATGGCGGGAGGAGCACGCCATGGTGAGGAGGCGGGGACGCCGAGGCTCAGGATGGACGGCGCCGGGCGGGAGGCGCGGGTAACGCGGTACCGGGAGAAGCGGCGGACGCGGCTGTTCGCTAAGAAGATACGGTACGAGGTGCGGAAGCTGAACGCACAGAAGCGACCGCGGATGAAGGGCCGGTTCGTCAAGCGCTCAGCCGGAGGAGGAGCCGCCGTCGCTGCCGCCCCGTGCGCCGTCACCTAGCTGATGAGCTAGTCCCGTCAGTGCTCGTGGCACCGTGGCGTGCCAACATGACTGGTTGCACTTGCACTTGCAGATTGCAGCTTGCATGTCCCACGGTCACGGGCTCGGCATGAAATTACACACACAGAATTCGTCGAAGCTGCTTTATTTAGTTATGTTTTCCATCACACTTTGTCTTTGTTTTTTCCTCTCTCGGTCTTTTCGGCATCGATCGGTGACTGCTGAGGATTTAGGGGTTTTCAGCTTGTTAGCACACTGAAATGTTTTGGCTTGACGTTTTTGAAACCTCTCTCTCTCTCTCTCTCTCTCTCTCTCGACCAGAGAGAAAATAAGGTTGTACATATGTACATGGTGTTCCTGGTTTTCTTAAGCAAGTACAGTTCAGAAAGGATACAAAATAACATATGTAAATTACTTGTTGCAAGTTGCAACACATGTATGTATGTATATAGCACTTTTTTTTTGAACGAAGAGGCAGGAGCTCTGCCAATGCTATATATATATATATATAAAAGAAGAGAAAGTATGGTATTTAATTAGAAAGCTAAAGGCCCGGGGTGCAATGTTTTTGAAGCAACAACTAGGCGCGGCGGCATGGTAAAAACAACAAGAGGGCGATGCAGATCGAACAGAACCAAAAAAAACTACTGAACTAGATGAGCCATATAGTTAAGTAACTTAAGTTTAGTGGCTCAATGCTTGTCGAACCCGGATTTCATAATCCAGAATCCTCTGTAAAACACTGCACTATTCCCTGTATCAGTAGGTAGCGCTCACATGATACATTTTAAATCATTTCATACACAGCGCAGACTGAACAATACATGATATTACAAACATTAGAGTTCAAATAGACCGCATCGGGCCAAGTTTACAAAAGAGGTCGTACGGGCCAAATGAGTTCAATACATCAATACAGAAACGGTAGCGGAAGCAAAAGGGTGGAGAACGTCTCACCACAGGCAAGCGACTGAGGTAACTTGTGTACGACCGATATTCACGGAGGACTTGGGGAATATTGGTTGTACGCGAGCACCGACGGAGCCAGCTAGACTAGGGCATGACCTAGACTAGGAAACTAATCTACTCTTCACCATTGCCTTGTCCGTCCACACCTTGATCCTCGTAATAGGCATAATCTT
This sequence comes from Hsuehochloa calcarea, assembly GCA_036346395.1. Lineage (NCBI taxonomy): Eukaryota > Viridiplantae > Streptophyta > Magnoliopsida > Poales > Poaceae > Hsuehochloa > Hsuehochloa calcarea. The sequence continues at coordinate 68,072,902 of CM070610.1, read as the reverse complement.
CATGATCTGCGGGTTCTGAGGATTTGGAGGGAAAAGCGGGGGTGACCACAACTTCTGTGGTTGCGAGCCAACACAACATGTACAATAATATATATGCAAGGTTTAACAAGAAAGACTCGGGTTCTTTTATTTGCTTAAAGCGACATTTTTAATTACAGTAGTTAGAAAGTCTTAGCACCTAGCATTTTAACTAAATCATATTTTCTTAAAGAGAATATTGTGCAATATTAATAACAGCAGAGGTTACCTCCACCTTATGCTTATTTTCGATAATGATTACATCCACCTAATAACAACACTGGATAAAACTACCCAGGAAAGATTCAAAACAAGGGTTAGGTGAGCCCGACACATTATTCATCCCACCCACAAAGTTTTATAAACAGAACTAACTCTTGTAAGGTCTCATGTCTGCCCTTGACCGTGGGCACACTGTTCGAACAATTTATTTCTCCGCAGAGACTGTACACTTTATCCACAAGAGATAATCGTCTCGATATATAGACACACATTTCCTTGGATGTGTGTATCAAGGGAGATTACAACAAGACCTTTACAAGGTATCCCTCGGTATTTGCTACACCCGCTAAGATTTCGCTTGAGTAGGGTTACGCTCACGGAGACCCATCAACCTTTCATTAGACCCCCTCTTGTGCCATACGGCTTACGCTCACAAAGACTTGTAAGTCGTACACCCCAACCCGTAGCCTCGAAAGCTCAGGTGAAGCGAGTCCTCCAATGGTGCAACCCTTACCAATAGACACCAATTATTCAGCCAGGTCATTACCATTATTAGACTTTTGGTTGTACTGTTTTACATTAAGATGTCATCACAGAATTAAGTCCTTAAAGTTATTTGGGCGGTTTATTCCACGTAACAACCATATACCAACATATATTTGGCTACATTAGTACCCATCAACATATCCTCCGACATACCATTTTCCCAGATGGGGTATTAGCAAGTTTTTAGAGTTTTGAGGAGTGTAAACCAAATTATCTCAACCATACCTGTCATTTCCACCAATGGCTGCCCAAAACAATGCTTGTGTTTAAAAGATGATTATTGGGGTATTTAGTACCTGGTATTTAAGTAAGACTAATATGACGCTTAAGTACAACTATAACTAGTAGGTTATTATATAACTACTAGGGCGACAAGGATTAGAAAAATTAATTTTTTGGGAAATGGCATAATAATTATTTAATCATCAAGTTGGCATTTAAGTACCATAGGATCATTTGACATACATTTGCATAGTAAATTAAAGCATGCAATTTATTATTTTAAAAGAATATAATTTGCATAAATTGTAGGTTCAACATAATCAAAGTATTGACTCACCTGGGTCAAAAGCTAGATGATCTTTGTATTCTTAAGCTTGATTAAAATGGGGGTCTCCGGCTAATTCGAACACTACTCGGACTAACGAATCGAAAAAGAAAAGGCAAGCAAATAAAATAAATAAGTACAAAATACATAATAAATGAACTCAAAAATCAACCAAACCAGTGCCATCAGCAAGATCTTGAATTTAGACAAATTTAGAAATAAATTTCATAATTTTTGGAGTTAGAATGGAGGAGAACAGAGCTTCTGAAGTTTGAATTGGAAAAAATAAAAAGGGTGAGAGAAACAGGTGCATAACATAGTGTTTCGGTCCACGACATAGTGCATAGGAGGGTCCACGGGAGCATGCGCTCGGTCCACGGGAGCGGCACTATGCCCCGGCCCGCTGTCAAAGGGAGGGGGAGAGAGAGAGAGCCTACGGGGGGAACAGAGGGGAGGCGACGGCAGGGCGTCGGCGGCACCGGGGTTGGAGGCGCAAGGAGGCGAGGAGGAGGTGGAACGGGGTCCCGAGAGGGCGGCGACGGTGGCGAGGTGGTGCGGCGGAAGAAACTGCGAAGGTGCTCGGTCAACCGGGAGGAAGAAGAGCGGGTGGGCGTGGGAGAAGGAGCAGATGCGACTCACCTTTATAACCGAAGGGGGCGAGGGAGAAGGAGAAGACGCGGCTGAGAGGGCGCAACCGGGCGGCTAGGACGAGGGATCGCGCGGCCTTGGTTGGCGGCGATCTGAGCGGGCGAGCTTTGGCGCGCTCGAGCACGGCGTAACATGCTGCAACGCCGGCAGCGTAAGCGGGCCGAGGAATGGAACGGGTGGTGGCGAGCCACGCCGTGTGTCGAGGCGAGGAGTCGGGGCTGCTATAGTCACGCCGTGTGGGCGGGCGATAGCGGGGGGGGGGGGGCAGGCGGCGGCGACATCAAGTGGGTGCGGAGGAGCCAAAGCAGGAGACACAGACGGCGGGCGGCGGGGAGGAGGAAGAAGGGGAACCGAGAGGAGGCGGGACGCGGAGGCCGAGGCGGCGCGGCCTTCGAGCGATGTCTTGGCGTTAGGGGAGGAAGAGGTTTGAGAAAATTTGCCAAATTGAAACTTGACTCAAACTTGAATTTGAAACTTGGATTTCAAAATTTGAGTGAACTTTTGAATTCAAAAACTAACTCTGAAATTACTGTTTATAGTATGAAAACAAGTTGTTACAATGCTGTAGACAATTCCATGCACAGATTTCTAAAGATTTGCTAGCTATATAAGTTCTCATTATTATGGACAATATCACTAACAATTTTGTGGCAAAACTCATAATTCATGCCGGTAAAATATATCAAAATAAACGATGACATCGATGGGTGTAAAATTGCGAAGGAAATGTTCCTCTCTGGTAATTGGGCGCACAGGAGAGAGCAGACATGTACGACTCTTGACACCATAGGCAAGAGGTCGGGGACTCGGGGCTAGAGGTCTTTCACCTGGATGGGTTCGGCTCAAGTAAGACCAAACACAAGTTTTACGTAATGCTCCCCGCTTGGCATTGGGCTGAGCAAATACGAACAGGCCGGGCCGCTGTAATTTAATAACAATGGACCGACTAAATACCAGACTTTACCAGGCCCAGTTAACTTAAGTACTTTAAAAACACTCCAGGCCATCTTCGGCATTATGGACTTATGGGCCGGGCATGCCCTCGGATGTAGTCGCTGCGTACCTGGATATCCCAGCCCAAAAATTTAGGGGCATTGGGCTGGACGCGAGCCCAAATATAGGCCCGGAAAAGTCGAAAGCCATTCCAAATGGCCGCCTTTTTAAAGCCGTTTTTTAGTTGGAAATCGTCTTAACGTGAAAAAGCAAAAAAGTCAAAAGCCGTCGTGGGGCAACTTCACGCCGCTTCCCACTACCCCTTCCGAATTTACCCCCAAACTTTGGGGCATTTACCCGCCAAATGCTATCGAATAAAACCTCCTCCTCTACCCACCTGATGAACCACGAAGGTCTTGATTTGACCCGATCTTTCGATGAGAGGATAAATTCGTAGAAGTCGCTCAACTCTCACAACCCTGGCTACGAACTTGCAAGGCTCAAAACCACACAATCGCTGAACTGCTCGACAAGTCGTTATCAACCGTGCAGGAATACCCGGATGACCTAATTACGAAGATCAACTCCTGCATACACCGAACAAGAGGACAAAGTATAAAGTAGCAAAGCTAAATTTCAATCAACAAAACCCGAATTTTGCTAAAGGGGCGGCTCCTATATGAGGAGTGCAGCTAGGAGGTGGGAACCCTAGGGCTGGTGGTACTGTTCACGTGAACAATATGACCTCCCTAGGGTGACCAGCAGCATACGGGCCTCATGGGCCAAGTCGACCAATACATTACATAGTATGTTGACTAACAATTGGTGACGCGGCACCATGGCATGTAGACGTTGCTCGACTCATAGGAGTAGAAGTAGCTCAATCCAATTGGGGAATATGACATTGTTGTGGCCAAAAGTTTAATTGGAGAAGATGTGGTTGAAGTAGAGGATGTCGTGCAGCGGGTCGAAGTAGTGGTTGCATCCTTAGAGTTGATATCCTTATCAACCCCCACTAAGGCCCGCTCCTCTCGTGCGCCTCCTTCTCCCGTGCGCCTTCTCCCCCTGTGTCGGCGAGGCCATGCCGCCCTCCTCTTCCCCCTCCTTCCACCCCTGATGCGCCGCTGCCTTCCCCCTCCCGCTCCCCCACCGCGTTCCCCCTCCTCCTCGAGCTACTTCTACCCCACCCGTACCCAAACCCTAATCCTAACCCTAGGTAGACCTAGTCTACCATGAGTCGTGTTTGTGATATATGGAGCCCACATCTCAGTCCGCTGTTCGATGAACCCGTGAGCCATAGACCCGTAGACTAGAATCCATGGACATCGTCCACAGACCGTGGGTCCCACCAGTTAGTCTCTATTTTTATTTTTTAGGATTTTTAATTCTAAAATTTATTACTGACGTCATGCTACTGCAATATTTCAAAATTTCCTGTAGAAAGAAAATTATGAGAATTTTAAATAGTATTTTCTTTATCTTTTTCTTAGATTTAAATCTTCCGAGAGCTTGTTCTTCCACATACGATCTCCGATTGAGCTCATTCATGTTTCTAAATTCTTCTAAACTCATGACCTACCTTCTTATGATTTTTATTTAATTTTTGGATTTTATTTGTCAATCTGTTTTGTATTTATTTGTGTTTCACTTTCGTTTGCGAGTAGATGTTGATACTTCGGGAGCTTTCGAGGAAGGAGGCATTGATCAAGATCAAGACTAGTACCAAGACTTATTTCAAGGCAAGTTGTACCTCTGACCATGTTAAACCCAGTTTTTTTCAAAATTACTTTGATTCAAACCATTGCATGTTACTTCAAGAAATTAATTCTTTAAATGCTTTGGGATTATCTATACACCTATTTATTTATATCTATCTTGTTCATTGTTTTACCATGATCTTTTGTCACCCTAGATGGATAATTACTAGCCGGTATTATCATAGCACCACCATGGGTTGGTTAGACACTAATAGTCTTCTTAGCCATGCAATATGTTATTGATATCATTTTGAGTTGCAAATCTAAACTTGACTAAGTGAATATGGAATAAGAAAATTACATTGTAGGTCCCTGAACTTACAAGGTTATGCCACTTAGCTCCCTGAGCTTTCATTTTATTTTCTCAGCCCCGTGAACTTGCGAAGTTGTGTCACTTAGCTCCCTGAACTTGTGTTGAAGCGAAGTTTGTCGGATGCGGTGCCAGTGAATTCGTCCATTTCGAGTCTGGCAGACTCATCGCAGCCTCATTTCGGCCATGTTCATTGTCTCCGTCACCGCACACTGACAAAAACGAATTCTTCGGACCCAAGAACGTACCGTGCTCGCGTTTTCACCGAAGCTCCACTGTCATAGCTTGCCGCCGCCCTCACCCTTGCCTCCTCTGAGTCGGTTGTGAGAGAAAGAAGTACATTCAGTACTAGAGTAGAAGCTACTCACCCTGCACGAAGTCCATGTGGTCATTTGCTAACAGAAAAGACTAAGCTGGCGAATCACCATGTGAGAGAGAGAAGTACTGTGCCCCTGCTTTAGCACTAAGAATGTACTTCTTTCACTCCCTCACGGCCGACTCAGAGGAGGCAAGGGCGAGGGCGGTGGCAAGCTACGACGGTCGCCCTTGCCTCCTTTGAGTAGGATGTGTGTGAGAGAGAAGTACATTCCCAATGTCAGAGCAGAAGCTACTGGCCCGACACGAAGTCCATTTGGCCACTTGCTAATAGAAAGGCTGAGCTGACTAATCACCGTGAGAAAGAGAGAGAAGTATTATGCCCCTGCTCTGGCACTGGGAATGTACTTCTCTCTCTCACGGCCGACTCAAAGGAGGCAAGGGCAAGGGCGAGGGCGGCGGCAAGCTGCGACAATGGAGCTCTGGTGAAAACGTAAGCACGGTGCGTTTTTGGACCGAAGAATCTATTTTTGTCAGCGTGAGGTGACGGGGACGATGAACACGACCAGAACTGGGCCGGGAGGGGACGAAGTCGCCGACATCGCATCCGACGAACTTCGCTTCAACGTAAGTTCAGGAAGCTAAATTGTATAACCTCGCAAGTTCAGGGGGTTGAGAAAGTAAAATGCAAGTTCAAGAAGCTAAGTGGTACAATCTTGCAAGTTCAGGTGGACTGAGAAAGTAAAATACAAGTTTAGAGGGCTAAGTGGTACAACCTCGCAAGTTCATATACCTACAGTGCAATTTTCTCATATGGAATACTTTGTGGAAAGCTGTGTGCAGTATGTTGTCACTTGTTGATGGCATATATTGCACTTAACCAACAGGGTGGGAAAATATTTAGACCCGAGACAAGTGAATGGAATTATGATATGGTGAAGCTGTGTGCGTTTGGGAAAATATGGATGTGGTAATTGGTAGTAGTTTAGCAGTCTAGCCTTGGTCATGTAAGGATTTTACTTTGTGCGCTAGTGAACTGAGCTATAACTGCATGACCACATGTCTGGTATGGGATATGCCCAACTTAGTAAGCTACGGAGTCTTGATAAATGATTACTCATGCATATAGGTTAGACTATGTGCTAGGGTGGAGATGTGCTTCTATATCTGTGACGAGTCACATTTATGAGCGGTTCGTTGTGTCCAAGTCCAACAGTGTGCGATGGACCAACAACCTGTGTGGGGATTTGGTGCCGCTAGTATGCACAATGGGAGGGTCAATTGTTGACATGAAGTTTCGGAAAGGTTTTGTTATGATTGATGCTAGCTACTCTGATTATATCTTGTGGGTAAAGTGTACAAATTTCTACGGAATGTTAATTAAATTATTTGAATAGCCACGTCCGCTGTCATTGACAAGCTCAGGGATTTCACACAAGAGGTAGATTTTCATATAAAAAAACGATTGGGAAGGAACTGCTCTGTGGTTAAACTTATGTGGCTGTGTGAAAGAAGTTGATTTGGCTTTGTGGTCTTTGTGAAAATACTGGTTAAACTATTATTATTTATTTGCTTGAAATTACGCTTTCAATCTATTATTTGTATTCAATCGCAAATATTATTTTTTGCAAAATAATCATAGAAGTTGTTTTCTTTGAAATAACCAATTATTTATAATTGCATTATGTGGTACAACTTGTTGAGTACTCGGAGTACTCATTCTTGTTACAATCATTCAGCTAAAATGGACTAGTATTCGCATGCTTTCGAGGAGGAGTTTAACAAGGAGGGTGATTGCTAGGTTTGATCCTAGTCGGTTGCCTGTGGCAAGTCAATGGGTTTCTGTTGGAGTTTTTTCCGTTCCGCTACCGTCTCTTTATTTAGTGTTAGTCCCGCGTGGCTTAATAAGTGTAAACTCGACTATAAGGTCACAACTGTTATTTATTAATCAAACTAGTCGTTTATTCTTATATCCGTCTTGTGTGGAATGATATTTATCTATATTGATATTGTATGCACTAGTATAATCTGAACTAATGCGTTATATACAGAGACTCCATATTTAGTCCTAAGACTCCCAACAGTAAAGGATTCATAGAAAACTTTAAGTGTGTATGTACCTTTTTCCGTATAGATGCCGCAACAGGGAGTTCTAACTTATAAGGGAGGTCAGTATAGATGCTACGTTATGCAACCCTCATTTTTTTTCCGCATTTTTCAGGCGATCGTGGACATCGGTGTAATTTACAATGTGTCTGTCATTGTTTCGAAATGGTCAGAAGAAACATTGTAATATCTGTATTTGAGTTTCAGCGATGTTATTGGTCTCGACAGAAGTTCAGTGGGTTCAGTAAGGGCGTCAAAGGTACACATAAGCAGATCCGTTTGACAGGAAAGATAATAGATGAAAAAAAAAACGATTGCTTGGGGGTAAAGCAACAATCATACAGTTCGTACATTGTTATTGTATATTAAGTTGTATGTAACAATAAATCCATCCAAAAGTTTACTATGAATAATTCACTTATACTTTAATACTCTCTTGATATATAGACTCTCTCGAGTCTAAGACATGGAATATAAGTAAGCTATAATTATTATTTTTTAATTGTGTTAACTGGGTTTTGAATTAAAACCTCGTAACTTTGATACCATATTAAAAACAAGAGGAAACTGGATAGATAAATAGATAATTCATTTATACTTTAAGGTTACCCGTCACCGCAGGGTATGTAACATACAAAGAGGCAGCAGTAGTAGTACTCTGAACAGCGGATAGGTTATCTGATACGTGTTCTCCAAAGAATCACTCAAAAAAATTCCAGAGAGCAGCATTTTACTCTGTTCCAGCAATCCTTTTCTTCAAAGACTCGACGTCGTCGGCCAACTCTTTCCTGCTCTCCTGTAATCGAATAGGGTCCGGGGCATGTAAACAGTACCGCTAATGCTCATCTAAAAGAACAATGCTGCTAGTGCTGCTACCAGATGCTGCCAAGTCAGGCTAATCAACGCCTAATTGAATTGCCTACCTTGAAGAGGAGGTAGCGGTACACGAACCATCCGGTGTACCCGAGCCCAACAAGCTCCATGATCTTGGGAAGCTGCCGCGACAGCCACATGTTAAACTTGTCACGTTGCACTACTCAGTGGACAATTGAGGCAAAAGCTGCAGTCGTATATGACAACCGGTGGCGTACCAGAGGCACGGAGTTGATGGCGCCGACGATGACGGACGACAGCCAGACGGCGACGATGGCGCCGCCGGCGTATGTGAGGACGGTGGACTTGTTCTCGACGGCGTCCCACTGCCACAGGTAACAACACGCACCATTGCTCAAACGGAGCTATTTTGCTCACCATCCTAGGTTCTTGCCAGTAGTTTTCATCCTTGAGCTAGGACGTACCTTTGCTTTCAAGTCGGCGATAAGTTCGTCGCCGCTGGCGGCGGACGTCGAGGTGTCATCGGACGAGGCCTTCACCCGGAGCAGAGAAAGCCTTGGTGGATCTAACATCGTATAGCATGTAGTAATTGTCAACACAGCTACTAAAAACGACTTATTTTTTTTGCATATGTATACGTTACTGTGCTCACCTTGGAGGCGAAGAGGGGAGAAGTTATGCCGTGGGAGAAGAGCGGAGCGTGGCGCGGCGGCAACGACGGCGGGGAGGCGTGCTCCACCGAGAAGCGCCGTGGAGTACGCCGTGGCGGCCATGCCAGTCAGTCAGTCCCTTGTCGCTCGAGCTGGCTCCTCTGGCCTCTGCTTTCTTTACTTTTCCTTCGCTGCGCTATCTACCCATCAAAGCCGGAACAGTACACAGTAGCCCTGAGCCCCTCTTGTTCCTGTGTCCCGGCCGGCTGCTCTGTGTCCACTCCCTTTGATGGGATGTGATTGGCTGCCCTCTATCTTAAAAATCTGCCCCTGGCTTCCCAGGAATTGGTTGGTCCTCCTATGAGCGCATCAGCACAGCACATGTACCAACTCTCAATGCTAAAAAGAAAAATTCTCTCAAATCTCACAAGTCATAGTAGGTCGGTTTGGTGGCTACTAGTTATCACTCTCTTCGTTTTGCTATATTTGTTCACGATTCATCATGCACACGTACCAATGAAGTATTAAATCTGACATATATTAATAAAAAATGATTATACATACCATTATTAGATGACATACCCAAAACGACCCGTATTTTAAAGCATATCTTAAGTAACAATTTAGTGGCTAATTATTATTAGTCGCCGTATTGATGGCTAAGATAGACAATTAAAAATAAAATTTTTAAATAATGCCTTACAATTTTATACAAATTACAATTACAATATAAACGATAAAAAGAAATTTTAATTAATTAAAGGGTCTGTTTAAACAAAATTCGACTGTTTTTCTGTAAAAAACTGTCACATTCTGAAAATTTATTTATAACTTTATTATACATAAATTATAGTAAAATATTTATATAATTTTTGTTCTTAGTCGTTAGAACTGCAGTGTATTATATGACCGATTAACACCTGTCGCTTTTGTCGAGTTTTATCACGCGGCAACTTATCATATGAAAGCCATCACTATTCATTTCCGCCAAGTTCTCACGTTGAAAATTCTATATTCACGAGTCTGCCACGCACACATTACACTTGATTAGCCGGTGATCACAATAGCCACAAAGAGACCACACAAGGTTGTACGATTCTATTGCCTCCCTGAAGGAAGCATGCCACACTCTTGCCATTAACAATCCATTCCAACAACGGCAACTCATGCCAGGGGAGGCAAACCAATGAACCAATCAGCCCTTGACATGCAAGAAGAACAGTAGTAGGGACCAATAGAAATGAGAAGCAGTGGAGCAGTCCATTGCAAGGGGATAAGAAGATTAGCACGTTGCATTACTTTCCCCATTCTTCACCAACAGCGTGTAGCCCATCGTCTCCACCAAACACCGGACAAAAATCAAAGGGAAACAGTAATACTCAGACGTGCGAAGTATCACTTTTACGGACGGATCTCGTCCACTCATTCCTACTCACTCCTATCCACTCAACTTTTATCCCCATCGCTCTCTTCCTTCGCTTCTCATCCACCACACCGCCTATTCGTTCTCATCGCTCTCTTTTGCTTGCTCGCATCTGCCCAAGCCGACTCCCTCCGCATCTGCTGCCGTGCCGACTCACCGACTCGCCGTCTCCCACCTCACCTCGCGCCTGTCCTCCTCGGCCAGGGCCAGGTCTGCTTCTTTCGCGCCACGCCGCCCGCCCCATCCACCACAGCGTCTTCCTCCCTCCCGTCCCCCACGCCGCTCCCTGAGCACCACTAGTCGCTGCCGTCGCGCGCAGCAGCAGCCTGCTTCGATGAGGGCTCCACGGGTGCGGCGCCCTCCGTGCTCTCCTTCCGCCTCCCGCTGCCCCAAGCACGGATTTGCCTTCTCGGTGCGGCCGACCCACGCCAGAGGCGGTACTCCTCCCCACTCATCGCCGCCTCGGCGGCGGCCAGTCGTCTGGGCCGCCCGGCTCGCCCGACCCTTCCCTCCCGAGCCGCCGGGTGAGTACTCAGTCTGCGTTTTTGATATGTTGCGACCCATATAAAAAATGTTGCATACTATTCTTTAATATGTTGCGACCCGTTGAAAAAAATATTGCAGCCCGTTGAAACAAATGTTGTGGCCCGTTGAAACAAATGTTGCATACTATTCACGAAAATGTTGCGATCTGTTGAAAACAAATGTTGCAGTTGAAATGTACATATGATTTTTTTCATATAGCTGGCAAAGAGGCGGTGGGAGCAGAGCGGGCGATGGAACGGGCGGCGTGTGTGTGGCGAGGTGGCGACCGGGAGAGTTCTACGCCGGCCGGTGGCAAGGTGGTGGTATGGGGCGCACGTGGGGCGGGATCGCGGTGGCGGTGCTCCCTCATTGGAGCAGGGCGGGAGGTGACGCGGCGGGGTCGCCAATTGCGGTGCAGCATGGCGACGGAATGGGGGCGGCTTGGGGACACACGATGCATTGAAGGCGAAGGGGGAGGTCGCGAGACAAGGTGGTGGTGCCTGTGCGGCCTTCGGCGCGGAGCGGCGGTGCAGGAGGGCGGCTCCTATGGCAACACGCAGCGGAAGCGACAGAGGCGGTGACGGTTTTGGGTAAGCCGTTTCTGGAGAGGGAAGCCGGGAAAGAGAGACAAAGAAAGCGGGGATTTGCTGGATTTTGCTTAGTCGGGAAAGAAGACAAATTTCAAACCAAAAACCCAAATCAAATTTGAAAACTTTAAAGTTTTGAGGATGTTTCAGCGCCCCCTCGGCGGACATCTTTCATTGCGAGTTTGGACATCTTGTGGCGTTTGACAGGTGGAAGAAGGCAATGTGATGTACATGTGCAGATTTAGAGGGAACACGTCGACGGGTTACCTGCTCGTCTTCTCGCTGATGGCCGGGGTGGTCGGCGCGTGCTCGGTGCTCGCCGGCCTAGTCCACGTCAGGGCGTGGCGCGGCGAGAGCCTCGTGATCGCAGCTTCCACTGGACTCGTCTCCTGGGCGCTGACTGCTCTCTCTTTCGGGTGCTACGCCATTGCGTTGCTTGGTCGCACTAGCAGTGTACAATTCAAACATGTCAGTACTCGCTAGCTGCTGCTAGTAGCTCACAATGCTCTCTTTTTTCTTCTTGAACGTTTGCAGCCTTGCGTGCAAGCATATCATTTAGGAAACCAAGGAAAGCGCCTGGTACGTGAATTACTGTGCACCGGTGCATGCTCTTTTTTGCTGTTCTCCTTTCGTTGATTTAGTTACTTGATTAACAATTATATGTACGCCTCGCATGCTAGCAGGAGGACATTAGAGGCGTTCGTCACGATCTCCACGCTGACGCAGCTGCTCTATCTGATTCTGCTCCATGCCGGCACCCAGTACAGGACACTGTTGGCCTTGTGCATCCCAAATTCCGAAACTATTATTCTTACCCTGGAAATTCCTATTTTAACCCTCTCGACCTGCGTGCTGACCCCTGCAGCAGCAGAGGTAATACTGTCGCGCACCGTAGCAGCAGCTGCGCCCATTCACAGTAACACCAAGGTGCTGTGGTCGAGGACAACAGCAGGGGGAGGTGTTGCGCCTCTGGACAGCAGCAGCAAGCTGCTGCCACACCCATCCGCAGCAACCAAGAAAAGAAGAGAGAGAAGAGGAGATGAAGAAAATAAAATAAATTTAAATAAATTTAAAAAAGTTCAGGAAAAAATCAGAAATATATTTAAAAAATCCATAAAATTCATTGGAACACAAATTGATTTAATTAAATAATTTTGAATTTTATTGAAGTTTATTTTATTAATTTAAAATATTTTTATTATCAGTAATTTTCCTATTAAGCTTTAATTCATCCAATAAAATAGAAATTGTGTATTATATTTTTTTGAAGCTTTCAAAAGACTCTGAAAAGTTCTAAAACCGAAAATAAGTAAAACGAACTCATATAAAATAACAAGGTTTAATTTAATTTAATTTGGGCTTGAATCGAGGTATGAATTATGAATTGAGCTCATGGTTTAATTTAATTTGGGGTTGAATCGAGGAATGGTTTACAATTTTAAATTTAAATTATGGAATTTCGATTCTCGATTCATCCTTCCGATCCAAATTTGTTCGTACAAGGTCGAATTCATTGTGGAACTCCTCTGCTTTGAAGATGCTTATTGCTGCGTTGTTTTTTCTTTGTTCCTCCAAAATTAGAATGCATATGAAAAGAAAGAAATATTGTGGAAGTATGCCCAAACCTTTGAGCATACTTTGTAAGAATTTTTCTTTTTTTTTCCTGTTTCAGCTTCCTCTCTCCTCTTGGTTGCTGCGGATGGGTATGGCAGCAGCTTGCTACTGCGGATGGGTGTCCGGAGGCGTAGCACCTCCCCCTGCTGCTGTCCCCGGCCACAATAGCTTGTTGCTGCGGTGCACGGCCGCAGTACCTCTGCTGCTGAGGTACAGGGGCGCAGCACGCGGATTGAGGGGGGGCAGAATGGGAATTGCAAAGTTAAAAAAGACTAGTTTCGGAATTTTGGACGCACAGGCCCAGCAGTGTCCAGATTTCCAGGAATCAGGACGACTCACGTTGCAGCGAAATCCCTCGTGAAGAGCTCGACACGAACCATAAGGAACCCGGAGAGTTTCCGTAAGCATTGAGCTATCTTCCTCTTGATACGAACGATTCTTGTATTGTCCTTGTGTTAGTAGGTTTCTGTATTGTCCTTGTGTTAGTAGGTTTCCTTCACTTCTGCCACTTGGACTCTTGAAGCCTCTGAACCTTTTGATGATCAGGAAGTTTTTGTATCGTACAACAGACTGTTAGTACTACACTATTGTACAACCCTAAAAGTTAGCAATTGACTTGTTTCCTACGCATTCGTTTGTTTACAACTGTTGATAAATCAAGAGCTAAATCGATAACATTGGTTTTATAGTCACTGCTCGATATTCTGCTTTGTTTTGTTTGGATAAAGTCTGTTGTTAATAGATATGGCCTAATATCAGCCCAAGAGTGGTCGGAGTCTTGTGCCTAGTTTCTATTGCAGCAGCCCAATTAGTACGAAGAGTGAAGGAGCGTTTTGGTCCGTACAATTATGACTTCTACCCCAAATACAGCCACCAAATATATTTAGAGATTGTATATTCGGTGACTGAAATTTTCTTAAAACAAACTATTGAATCAAAATTCAACCAGATCAATCTCTGCACTAATCTAATGGCCATAGCAATTAAATTAAACTTTAAAAAAAAATTCAATTGACTTAGAAATAGCAAATCTGGTATATTTATCTCGACTTTCATCCACGCCTTTTGGAGAAATTTATTAACGTTATATTAAACAGGAGACTTCAGTCCCATCCTTTAAATTTAACATGATATTTGTCACAGCTTACAAGAGCAGTCTTAAAAAAAACAGCTTACAAGCACGACGAGATCACAAACCACACTAGTGGTACACAAACAATTCAACGAGAACGACACAACAAACGGACCCTTAGACGTGCCTACACAAGGGATGAAGGCTCCACGGTCGACGCATCAGGATTCTAGAACCAGAACGCACGCCATTAATTTAACCAAGCTACAAGCTTTGAAGCTTTCGATCGATCTGGCTGGACGTAGCTAATTAATTAGTAGCCACTAGACGGCCCTGACGGCGATCTTCATGCCGGCCTGGCAGTGGCCCCGCACGGTACAGAGGAAGTAGTGCGTGCCCTTGCCGAGCCTCACCTTGTCGCGCCCGCTCCGCAGGATCTTGGCGCCCCTCGGCACGCTGCAGCTCCGGTACGCCGCCGCGTCCACGGTCGCCACGTCGTGCACCGCCCGGTTGTAGTTGAACACTGCATACATACAGATACGCGCGATGCGTCACGCATGTACATAAATCGTCACGCTTCACGTACGTACGTAGCTAGCATCTGGCTAGAAAGCGGCCAAGCGGGTAACCACGTACGGATTAACTTACCGAGCACGTCGCCGGCGCGGAAGGTCCTCCCCTTGGCCCACCCGGCGGTGTTGAACTTCCACCCGCCGTAGTCGCCGACCATGTAAGCCGCCGCCTCGGCGAGCGGGGCGCTCACCATGAGAAAGCCGATCAACAGCGCCGCACCATGAACGATGCCATTGCCTGCACTGCCTCTTCCCCGAGCCATCGATCGCTACTACTAGCTTGACAGTGATGAGTCGAACTTGACTGAACTTGCACACAAGCTGGACGTGCCACGGCGTAGCTTTTTATAGCGCGTTTTGCCGCGGCCGATGTAGAAGTAGCATGCGAGTGGAGTGGAGTGGAGTGGAGTGGGTGTGCGTAAACCCGGCGCCCTGACATTGGCTGGGTGCCGTGCTTTGACTACTGAGCTAATCCAGGGAGAGGAGAAACACAACAAAAAGGATGAGCTCTCCTAGAAGTAAAATAACAGAGACATGTGCCTGTGCTACAGACACTCGATGGTTGGATTGTGCAGTCCATCGAGCTCAAATTGAAAACAAAGGTTGTGCCTGTGATTGCCAGTCTTCGACGCGCGCCACCGACGAAATTACACAAGGATGCTTGCCCGTGGATTATCTCAATCAATTAGATGTAAAGTTTACTCACTGTCAGTCCCAAAGTAGAACTGTATTAAAGGACATGCTTGTGAAAAAGTCTATTAGCTTTAGATCGTTCCGTTTTGATTCTGATAAAGATCATTGAATGATCATGTCACCGCGTTAGACTGAAAAGCTAGATTGATCTCCCTGTTTAGCTGCTAATATACGAATATTAGACTCGTGAAAAAAAAACGAATATTAAACCATGGAAAAGTTCTCTAGTGCAGATGCAGCTTTGTTTGGGACTTTTTAGAAGACACTGGAGTGACTGGACTGAGTTTCATTTTGAGTAGACTTGTCGTGGACGCGAAGTGTCATTATTGCTGCCCAGTGGCAGCAACATTTTGTCAAGGAAGTACAGATACGTCCACACGCAAATGATCTAAGGTTAGTGCACTATCACACACTCCAATTCTAGCTTGATCATAATTTACGCCTTCGAGCTGTGAGCCTGTGACAAAGTTCATGGAAATCCTCAAATTGGCACCTGCTTGTGCGTGATTGATCAGGTCGACCTGATCCGCTTTTCTCGTAGTTGCTGCCGCTTTCAAAGCAAATTCTTCTACTAGTACATAATCTCAATGCCGGCCGGTCGCTGTTTTGACGGAGTTTGGTATTTTTTCCATGACCTTGGGGAAGAAATTAAGCTGTCGTCCAACGTCTGCAGGTCAGCTAAAGTATACCACTATGGATGTAGTGTGTGACAAATTATTGGGTACTTAAATTAACTTGCTTTGAGGTTTGGAGCTTAATATATACAGTATGACTATAATCTGTCTGACTTGGATGTCGATGTTATCTCCAATGACAGGATGCGAGTGAATCGCGCCGTGGGACATGTAACAGTGCTTCCCTCGCAAAGTAACTGAACTGAAGATGACACATGATGGCATGAACATTTTGATACATGCAAGTGGAAGCGCATGGAGTACAAGTTTTTTTTCTTTGAAAACTGCATGGAGTGCAAGTTTTTTTTCTTTGAAAACTGCATGGAGTGCAAGATTTGGTTAGCCTAACAACAGGCAATACGCAGGTTCTCTGCTAGTTAAAGAGCTTTTATTTTGTGTGTGTACATGTTTATCTGGTGGTGGAATCGTCGAAGTGGGAAGCATCGACTGTTAGATTGATCTCGGCTAACAGCCGAGACCGAGTCTCACGGGGCTAAAGCCCACCATCGCGCCCTGATCGGGGGCGGTACCAACTTCTTCTTGGTTCTGGTCCCGGTCTCCTCTAGCGCTATATAAAAGAAGGGATACGGCTGGGTTTTGGTTTAAGGATTCAAAACCTAAGAACGTCCCAACACTCGCCCGATCGATAACGTGCACTGAGGAGAACGAAGGCCAGACCCGTTGGCATCACCGTGACGCCGTCGTCTCCACTACAACATCCGCGACTCAAGTCGAGGTCCGCGCCTTCGAGTCCGCGCCGACCCGACCGTCAGCGACTAACTCTCAGATCCGATGGCTTCACCGGGATCGGGTATGCACCTTTTGATTCCGCACTAATGTAAATGGGTTAGGTGTTCTCTTATGAGCTAGGGTTCATGTTTTAGATTAGATCTTTTTACTTACAATGGTATCAGAGCATCCCTAGTTCATTCTTGAACCCGATTAAATCCTCAGCCCATGTTTACCCGGACCGATCTAAGCTAGACTAAATGCGGATCTAAGACTCGGTGGCTCGGGTTAGCAATTAGAAGAAGGGGATCAAACCCTAGTCAGAACCCGAAGAAACCCCAAACCCACAAACTCAGATCTTAGACCCCCGACCCCAAGAACTCAGATCGGAGACATTAGAGGCGGCGGAATACTTACGCGTTTTGGATCTGGAGTTTCCTCCGGTACCGGGCGCCACCGAAGCTCCACTCGACGGCTGCGCGCGCGACCTTGGTCGCACGCGTATCGGCGAAGAGAGCCGCGAGGCGCCACTTCTGATGCGTCGCCTTCGCCGCGCTCTCTCGCTACTCGCTCTTCTTTGCGCCATCGGCGTCGGAGCTGACGAAGACGCTCCTCGCCCGCGCGCCGCACGGCGCAGCTGTCGCGCGGAGTTTTCGGAGGATCGGGAAGAAAAATGAAATTAGGTTTAGGGTTTACGCCGTTCGCTGGGTTCTTATACCTCGCGAATTTCACTCTCAGCCGTTCGATCCGATCCAACCGCTCTCGCTCGTCCCGATTTTTTCAGTTCAACCGTGCTTTAAATCTCGGCCGTCCATTAAGATCGGATGGCTCTCACGTGTTTCGGTTTTGGGCCGTGTCTTATGGGTCGCGATGCAGCGCTCAATGGGTAGAACGCAATGGGTCGAGTGCGCAGCCAAAATGAAACGATAGCTTTCCCATTTTTGGGTAAAGACCCTTATGATTAAGTTTTATTAGTTTTTCTTTTCATTTAATTTTGAGCACTGTTTTATTATTATTATTATTAATGATAATTGCTCAAATTTCAGTATGTATTTATGATTCTTTTATTATTATTATTATTATTATTATTATTTATTTTGTGTAATGTTTTGATTAATGATAATTGCTCATGTTTCGGTATAAATTCGGTCTCTGATTAAAATTGAACCAACGAGATATTTTAATTAGAGAATTTTATGATTTATTTTGGCATTATGTATACACATGATTACATACTAACCAACGTTGTTTGTAGTCATGTGTCGCCACATTAATTGTTATAGTTCTTTTTATTTCTGCCCAACGGTGATATAAACTAGAACTGTAATTTTGCATGTTATTAATCAGACCAACGTAGGGTTAATTGCATGCAATACTTTTATGCTATTTCTAATTTTTCCCTGTATTTTAATGTTCAGCCATGAATGCTTCAAATGTTGCCGCTACAATTGACAACATTGAGCGACTTACGAGAACAACTTCCGCTTGGAAAGAAAGAGTTTGATTGTCCTTGGAGTATTAGACCTTGATTATGCATTAAGGGTGACTGCTCCCGTTTCTCCCACCATTGGTGAGGATGATTACGATGAGAAAAGAAAATATATGATAATAATCTTTGAAAAATGGGGCGGTCTAACCGTCTATCACTAATGATTATGAAGACTTCTATCTCGATCGGAATCGGGAGCAATCCCAGTTTCGAAAATGCTAAGGAGTATCGGCTTGATGAGGAGAAATTCAAAGGCTCCACTAAGGTTTATGCGATTACATTAATCCGAGCTTCTATCCACTAAGTATGCGGGTCCAAAGAAGATAAGAGAGCACATCATGATGATGACCGATATGGTTGGAAAACTCAAGGGCATGGACATGGAAATATCGATGGTTTCTAGTTCACTTCATAATGACTTCTCTTCCTTACGAATACCTTGCTTTTAAGATAAACTATAATACTCGAGAAAGATAAATGGAGCATGGCGATCTTATCGCCATGTGTGTCGGGAGGAAGAAAGGATTAGGGCCGAAAGAAAGATTTAGTGAATCAAGTTGGCGGTCCTAGCAAAAGGAAGTTCTCGGGGACTTCAAATCCAAGAAAAGGTGCACTACTCTCCTAATTCGGATAAATCGGGGCCTAAGGTGCAAACTACACCTAAGCCCAATGTTGCTTCTGCTAAAGCACCAAGTGGGAATGCATGTCATACGCAAGGAGCAGGACATTTCGGAAGGATTGTGTTGGTTTCCTAAAGTGGCTCGCCAAGAAGGGTAATGATTCTATAACTTTTGTTGATGAAACCCTTTATCTTGATTTTTCCTTAAATCTTGGTGGATTGACTCGGTGCAATCGTGCACGTTACCAACTCTTCTGAGGATTCCATCTGGTGAGAACACTAAGAAAGGGGAGCGAAGTCTTAGAGTCGCGGATGGAAAAGAAGCCAGAAGTGGAATCGGTTGGTTCTGTTTCCTTAGTCTTAGATAGCGGCTTCACACTTCGTCTTAATAATGTAGTTTTTGTTCCTTCTATTAGGAGGAATTTAATTTGATATCTTTATTGGGCGATGATGGATTCAAATGTAATTTTGGTAACAATAAGTGTGTTATCACATTTAATTCAAATAATGTTGGTCTTGCTGTTAGACAAGACAAGCTTTATATGCTTTCCCTTAATGAATCACCGTTTTCTTTGAATGTGAGTGATACTATGTGTAAAAAGTATAATGAGACTTCTTGAAGCTGTAGCCTTTGTCGTTTAGGCCACATTTGAAGGGGAGAATGGGCGTCTCATTAAGGAAGAGATTCTCCAACCATTAGATTTCTCGACTCGGACCCTTGCATTGATTGCATTAAAGGAAAATACGTAAAGAAAATAAAGAAGGAGCAACTTCATGACTCGGGACTATTAGAGTTAATTCACACCGATATTTGTGGTCCTTTTCTGTGACATCGGTGGATGGTTTTGATTCTTTCATTACATTCATCGATGATTTCTCCGTTATGGTTATATTTTTCCCATTAAGGACCGATCTGAATCACTTGATAAATTTAAGATATTTAAAGTTGAAGTTGAAAATCAGCACAACCTAAAAATCAAAGTGGTAAGATCGGACCGTGGGGGAGAATATTATGGGAGACATGCCCCTTATGGCCAAATTCCTGGCCCTTTCGCTAAGTTCCTTCAGAAAATGGCATTGTTGCCCAATATTCTACACCGGTGAACCTCGGCAAAATGGGGTAGTGAGAGAGCATAGCAGTACACTTATGGATATGGTACAGAGCATGCTTAGCTACTCTAGTTTATCACTGGTTTATGGATGGAGGCACTAAAGACAATGACACATATTCTTAATAGGGTTCCCGATAAATCAGTACCTAAGACACCTTATGAATTATGGACTGGGAGAAAACCGAGTTTGAAATATTTAAGAATATGGGGTTGTTGTGCTGAAGCTAAGATATTTAATCCACATATTGGAAAATTAGACCCTAAGACAGTAAGTTGCCATTTTATAGGATACCCTGAAAGATCTAAAGGGTATCGATTTTATTGTCCTGATAGAACAACTAAGTTTGTAGAAACAAGACATGCTGTGTTCTTAGAAAATAATGAGGACCTGGAGCCTAGGAAAATTGATCTTGAAGAGAAGCGGGTTTACGTTCCTTCACCGCTTATCCCGAGTTTTTATTCACGCACTTGGTGGTTGCACCTCCATGCCAAATCTTTTGATGCACCTTTGTTGGGGTCTCTGAAATTCCTAATGTCATACCTAATGATGAGCCTCAGCAGTCTCCTGCGCCTCAGCAGCCTCCTGCAATAGTTGCTGAACCTATTAGAAGATCACAGCGGGAGAGAAGATCTGCCATCCCAAATGATTATGTTGTTTACATGAATGAGGATATTAATGATATAGGGAAGGTAGATGATCCCACCTCTTATAAGGAAGCAATAATGAGTGAATATTCTCCTAAATGGTTTGAAGCCATGAAGGATGAACTAAAGTCTATGAGCACTAATGATGTATGGGACTTAGTAGAAATTCCTGACGGAGTCAAAACAGTAGGCTGTAAATGGGTCTACAAAACTAAGCATGACTCTAAGGGAAATATCGAAAGGTTCAAAGCAAGACTCGTAGCAAAAGGCTTCTCACAAAGAGAGGGATTGATTATAATGACACTTTTCTCTGTCTCAACTAAGGATTCGTTCGAGAATCGTTATGGCGCTTGTAGCTCATTATGATTTAGAGCTACATCGGATGGATGTTAAGGCGGCATTCCTTAATGGCGATTTGCAAGAAAATGTTTACATGACTCAGCCGGAAGGTTTTGTCGTGGAAGGCAAGGAGCACATGGGATGTCGGCTTAAGAAATCTATTTATGGCTTAAAACAGAAATTTATTGACGTTATATTTATCTCGACTTTCATCCACGCCTTTTGGAGAAATTTATTGACGTTATATTAAACAGGAGACTTCAGTCCCATCCTTTAACTTTAACATGATATTTGTCACAGCTTACAAGAGCAGTCTTAAAAAAAAAACAGCTTACAAGCACGACGAGATCACAAACCACACTAGTGGTACACAAACAATTCAACGAGAACGACACAACAAACGGACCCTTAGACGTACGTACACAAGGGATGAAGGCTCCACGGTCGACGCATCAGGATTAATTCTAGAACCAGAACGCACGCCATTAATTTAACCAAGCTACAAGCTTTGAAGCTTTCGATCGATCTGGCTGGACGTAGCTAATTAATTAGTAGCCACTAGACGGCCCTGACGGCGATCTTCATGCCGGCCTGGCAGTGGCCCCGCACGGTACAGAGGAAGTAGTGCGTGCCCTTGCCGAGCCTCACCTTGTCGCGCCCGCTCCGCAGGATCTTGGCGCCCCTCGGCACGCTGCAGCTCCGGTACGCCGCCGCGTCCACGGTCGCCACGTCGTGCACCGCCCGGTTGTAGTTGAACACTGCATACATACAGATACGCGCCATGCGTCACGCATGTACATAGATCGTCACGCTTCACGTACGTACGTAGCTAGCATCTGGCTAGAAAGCGGCCAAGCGGGTAACCACGTACGGATTAACTTACCGAGCACGTCGCCGGCGCGGAAGGTCCTCCCCTTGGCCCACCCGGCGGTGTTGAACTTCCACCCGCCGTAGTCGCCGACCATGTAAGCCGCCGCCTCGGCGAGCGGGGCGCTCACCATGAGAAAGCCGATCAACAGCGCCGCACCATGAACGATGCCATTGCCTGCACTGCCTCTTCCCCGAGCCATCGATCGCTACTACTAGCTTGACAGTGATGAGTCGAACTTGACTGAACTTGCACACAAGCTGGACGTGCCACGGCGTAGCTTTTTATAGCGCGTTTTGCCGCGGCCGATGTAGAAGTAGCATGCGAGTGGAGTGGAGTGGAGTGGAGTGGGTGTGCGTAAACCCGGCGCCCTGACATTGGCTGGGTGCCGTGCTTTGACTACTGAGCTAATCCAGGGAGAGGAGAAACACAACAAAAAGGATGAGCTCTCCTAGAAGTAAAATAACAGAGACATGTGCCTGTGCTACAGACACTCGATGGTTGGATTGTGCAGTCCATCGAGCTCAAATTGAAAACAAAGGTTGTGCCTGTGATTGCCAGTCTTCGACGCGCGCCACCGACGAAATTACACAAGGATGCTTGCCCGTGGATTATCTCAATCAATTAGATGTAAAGTTTACTCACTGTCAGTCCCAAAGTAGAACTGTATTAAAGGACATGCTTGTGAAAAGTCTATTAGCTTTAGATCGTTCCGTTTTGATTCTGATAAAGATCATTGAATGATCATGTCACCGCGTTAGACTGAAAAGCTAGATTGATCTCCCTGTTTAGCTGCTAATATACGAATATTAGACTCGTGAAAAAAAAACGAATATTAAACCATGGAAAAGTTCTCTAGTGCAGATGCAGCTTTGTTAGGGACTTTTTAGAAGACACTGGACTGACTGGACTGAAGTTTCATTTTGAGTAGACTTGTCGTGGACGCGAAGTGTCATTATTGCTGCCCAGTGGCAGCAACATTTTGTCAAGGAAGTACAGATACGTCCACACGCAAATGATCTAAGGTTAGTGCACTATCACACACTCCAATTCTAGCTTGATCATAATTTACGCCTTCGAGCTGTGAGCCTGTGACAAAGTTCATGGAAATCCTCAAATTGGCACCTGCTTGTGCGTGATTGATCAGGTCGACCTGATCCGCTTTTCTCGTAGTTGCTGCCGCTTTCAAAGCAAATTCTTCTACTACTACATAATCTCAATGCCGGCCGGTCGCTGTTTTGACGGAGTTTGGTATTTTTTCCATGACCTTGGGGAAGAAATTAAGCTGTCGTCCAACGTCTGCAGGTCAGCTAAAGTATACCACTATGGATGTAGTGTGTGACAAATTATTGGGTACTTAAATTAACTTGCTTTGAGGTTTGGAGCTTAATATATACAGTATGACTATAATCTGTCTGACTTGGATGTCGATGTTATCTCCAATGACAGGATGCGAGTGAATCGCGCCGTGGGACATGTAACAGTGCTTCCCTCGCAAAGTAACTGAACTGAAGATGACACATGATGGCATGGACATTTTGATACATGCAAGTGGAAGCGCATGGAGTACAAGTTTTTTTTCTTTGAAAACTGCATGGAGTGCAAGTTTTTTTTCTTTGAAAACTGCATGGAGTGCAAGATTTGGTTAGCCTAACAACAGGCAATACGCAGGTTCTCTGCTAGTTAAAGAGCTTTTATTTTGTGTGTGTACATGTTTATCTGGTGGTGGAATCGTCGAAGTGGGAAGCATCGACGTCTCCCGGATAAAGTCGGGACACGATAGGACATCGACATGCATGTGTTTTGCAGCTAATCATCTATCTTAGCCTCTATTTGGAGAGCTATCTGAAAAGCAGTTGTATCCGGTGGTGGTAGCTTCCGGACATCTCCAGCAAACTATTTACGGCACCCATACCAACATCACTGCAGGACACTAATTCTACTGTTAGCACAACCAGCAAAGCATCACCTGAACAGTCTTCTCCCCCCTGTCTTTCATGCCTTCCGTCGAAACCTCTGATACTGTCACCACCAAGCAACACAACAACTAGGTTTAACAAACACACTATCCCCTCTCTCCTTTCCCTAACATAGCACAGACAACCACACCAGAGCCTCCACCAATCTGGATCCACACCAGATCCCCTCAGCCACACCAGATCCTTCTAAAAAATCAATCCTCCATACCAGATCCTTCACACCGACACTACATTGAATCCTCCACACTGGATTCGAGATCCGCACTGAATCACCACATCAGATCTAAATCGCCACAGCAAAAGCACCAGATCGATCTCCACACCGAGGATGGATCGTCCTGCTACAGCAGAAACACCAAACTCTACTCACTTCTTCCTCCTCCTGAGTCAGAAAGCACCTTCACTTCTTCCTCCGTTGGCCCGAGCGCCTCCTTGAGTGCCAGCCAACGCCAACAGCTCCTCCTCTCTTCCTCCTTACTCCACCTTCTCCTCTACCGCTGGCCCGAGCATCGGGTCCTCTAGATTCACCTCCTCTAGAGCTGCTGCCTCTCCATCGGCTGCCGCTCCGCCGATGCACCACCCTCGGTCTCGGCTCCCTCGCCTACGCCCAGATCTGGCCACCGGCCGCCCGAATCAGGCCACCTCCGCGCCGCCTCAATCCTCCCTCGACCGCCATCACTTCTCCATGCTGCACGGCCTCCTTCCACACTGTCACCGACCCAGCTCCCGCCGCCGCCTCGCCCCTCCCCAGCCGCCCCTCGCCGTCTCACTCTCCCTGCTTGGTCCACTCCCATCCTCTGGCCGCCGCCTCGCTGTCCCCGTCGCCTCCACCCTCCCCGTCCCCGGTCGCCGCCTCGCCCCGTGCTCAATCGTGCTCGCCTCTCCCGGTGGGCGTGGCTTTTCTGGCCGACCCTCTTCCGATGGCTCGGTGGGAGGCGGCAGGGCGGCGGGCGTGCTTTCGGCTTTGGAGGGAGGGGTGGAGGCGGGACATCGACGACAACGCGTGCGCGCCTTCCCAGCCTCCTCCCTCCGGCGGCCCGCCGGCCGCAGCCGGTCGTCATCGCTGCTGGCGTGGCGCGCCCGCGCCAGGCCATCCCGTCTCTACCGAAATCGAGTCGGCGAGCGTGCGGCCGATCATGCCTAATCGTGTCGTGCGGCCAGAGCCGCGACATAATTTGCCGTGCCATGCTACCCGACAGGCCAGCTTGCGCGGTCCGCCACGGCCCACCATTCGGGCCGGGCCAGCCCAGCCTCCGTGCTTCGGTCGTACCGGATCGGCCGGACTTTGGGCTGGCCCAGAAAAGCCCGACCCGACTCCCACCTCTACTTGGCGATGGGGTTGGTCTGGGAGGCGGAACATCGCGTCCACTTGTTCTATTCTGCTCTCAGACGCAATTATATTAGGAGCTAGTAAAAGGCTTCGTTCGCCAGCCTTGTAGGTGGCGAGCCGGTCGAAATGTAGTCTTGTGCGCCCGCATCACGTGAAAATTCAGTCTTGGGCCGGACGCTCCTGTCATTGCGTCACCGGGCTGTGCCGGACGTTAGTGGGTATTACGTCCGTGGGTTGGGCTGGATATTAGTAGGCCGGGAGTGGGTATTGCGTACGTGGGTTGAGCCGAAACGTTGGGGGCCGCCAGAGCGAAGGCCACCTAAATCTTCTTATATATCCACCGCACATGAGATGAGTAAGAGGCCGGCCCATACAAAAGCACAACATGCAGCTCGATGGATTCCCACAGCCCAGCCCATACAGCTGAACGTCTCGTAATCCAGTCCAGTGCGGGAGGGCTTCCCATGGAATGAAAACAAATCTAGGATGGGCTGGGCTAGTCTGGCCCACACGGCCGAAGGGAAGAAGCTCCATTCGCAAGACATTTTCTTCTTCTTTTGATTGAGATGTGCTTACGCAAGACTTACATAATCTGACAGTGACTCTGTGATCCGTACCATTAGAAAAAATGTAGTTCTGAAATATAGTTCTTTATTTTTATAGCATTACTCCCCGGTAGCTGCATACATTAGTCATCAAAAAGCCATAAGTAAACACGGATCCTCATTTACATTTGCTCTCGTCTAAACTCGACATGAATTCTGCAGAGGTTTCCATCGTAAGCTCTTAGCTCGATGCTTGTTTTCACAACAAAGTTCTTACAACCTTTTTCTTGTGTTTACTACACGGTAATGTCACCATCGATAAAAATATGCTAAACATAGTCGGAAAAACTAGTGGCCGGTCGGTCCAAATTACAAATGGAAGCCTCGCTCTCTCTCTCTCTCTTCTCCTACAGACCATGTGCTTCAAAGTAGAGCTGGGATTTGGGCTGTGTTTTTTTGGGCCAACCCGAAACACAGTCGGCACGGCACGATCTAAGCACGATGACGACACTAAGACGTGGTGGGCGGCCAACTGCGACGAACAATGGGCCAGCTCGAGAATGCGGTCCGTTAGCAGGCGCAGACGCAAGACGATCGGGCTAGGCCGCTTGCTTGCGGCGACGACACGAAATAGACCCAACCTTTCCGTTCTAGCCCAATCCCTCCCTCAGTCTGGTCCAATCACTCCCCCACACCGGCCTAGTCCAACCAATCATCCCCTTCTGCCACCCGACCTGAACCACAGGTGTCTTTGTCTTCCTGGACGGCGGCGGCGGCGGTTATCGTCTTCTCAGGCGTCTATAGTTACTTAGGGCAGGGCTTGGGCCGGCACGGCACGATCCCGACACGGCGGGCTTTAGCCCGTGCCTGGGCCTGACTAGAGGAGATACGGGCCGGCACGGCACGGCACGGTGGGATGTCTGGACCGAGCTTGCACGGCACGACGCGACTCGAAGCACGATGAGCCTGGCACAGCACGGCCCAATACCCACCTCTACTTCGAAGCATTCTATTGAATATTAATCCAACGGTTGTAGTGTACCCACGCTGTCGCTACCTACTATTATACTATCATATCACTTGGATTCTAGTAAGGTGACGGGACTCGTGAAGCTGTAGCCTGTAGGCATCCTATTTGAAGCCTATGATTTCTATAGATCATGA
This sequence comes from Hsuehochloa calcarea, assembly GCA_036346395.1. Taxonomy (NCBI): domain Eukaryota; kingdom Viridiplantae; phylum Streptophyta; class Magnoliopsida; order Poales; family Poaceae; genus Hsuehochloa; species Hsuehochloa calcarea. Next base: position 68,046,037 of record CM070610.1, on the reverse strand, counting down.
TATTTCCGTTTCTTCTTCAACTTTTTTTTTAATAACCCATGTGAATCCTATGGATCTTTGAAGGAAAATGTCTAAAGAATCAGTAGATGATGATGATATCTATTAGTAGGTACAAACAGGGAAAAAATTCCTAGTCGGTAATCGCCGGTTACTGGTTATCGGCCGGGGTCTGGGATCCAAAATTTCGTCGGTTTTTTCGGGTTTTGCAAGTTCAAAATTTAAAATTTGAATTTTGATTGGTTTTTAAGTAAATTTAAACGAAATTCAATTGGATTTTTATGAAAAAAGGTAGCGGTAGAATCGACCTTCATCGCTCTCGCCCCTCGCCGATTCGGTCCGATCTGATTTTTTAATCCCTGGGTACAAATGGTATATATAAATTATGCATACCTATATTTTTCCAGTAGTATTGACTGAATTTTTTTTACAATTTTTTGTGTGAAAATGATAGGAAAAAACGGATGAATTTATCTTTACTATTATACTATTATAAAAGAAAGAATCGGTGGTGGTCCGTCCTCCTTCATATGATATGAGCCGTTAGATCCATTCTTCTTCGTGCTACGTCAGCCATTGGATCGTGCCGGGTTGTTGGAAGAAGCTTTCAAGCTGGGCTAGCAGTCTACTAGAAGATCCGGGTTTTGTGATATGGAGCTCATTACTAGCTGCCTGCCTGAGCCATGGCAATGTCGAGATGGCAGAGGTTGCCGCTCAGAAGTTAGCATACGCAGAGCCAAGCAATGGAAGCTCCTACGTCTTGTTATCAAACACGTATGCACGTGCTGGACAATGGGAGGACCTGAAGAGGACGAGGAGGAGGATGGAAGAGCATGGGGTGATGAAGAAACCTGGTCTCAGCTGGACCGAGGTAGATGGCGTTGTACATTCCTTTGTCACTGCAGACGAGTTACATACAGAAAGAGAATATATTTATCAGATGTTGGAAGATTTGAAACTTAATTTGACATCAGCTGGATATGAACCTGAAACATTTTCTCTTCCTAAAATTTAATTCAGGAAGTTATTGCTGTTTGTGTTGATTGTATCATTATTTTGGAGGAAGATTGTATTATTTGTTAATAGAAACAGTACATGAGATTGTTAAGGATATAAAGGTATTTATGGTATTCCTATTGTATTAGGGTTTAGATTTGTGTCCCCTTTGTACCCTATATATATTGCCCATTGGGCCTCTTCAATACACACCATATATTCATAACATGATATCAGAGCAAGGTTAGGGTTTCTTACCGCCGCCGGCCGTCGCATCATATTCCGTTGTCGCTGCCCCCGGGAGGACCAATCTCTACTCCCGGAGGCGGCCTTCTCCATCTGCTCCTTGAGCTCGACTCACCACCTTCCTGTGGCGATTGGAGTGCTCGTTGCTCCTGAAGCTGGGGCTTGTTGACGCCGGTACTCCGGCAGCAGCTTGTTCATCTTGTACAGGATGCCGCAAGCATTGCAGAGCGTGCCCGGCCCCGCCCACCACTGCGGCGTCTCCGTCGTGTGGCAGTGGCAGCATGTAATCTGCGCCTGCCAGTTCCGCTGCCTCGAGATCAAGCGACGGTGGCCGACACGAGGACGAGCGGGAAAACCAGAGACTAGGGCCGCTTGCAGACGGCGGTGGTCGGTCGTGGACTCATCTTCCTCGGAAAGGCCCAAGCTCAAACGGGATGCGGCGTGGCCCGGTGTACTGCCGAGAGAGCCGTGGTGCGGCGCTTAGTGGCGACCGCCGCCAACAGACGGCCGCGGTGCTTCCTCCAGGAGTGGCCGGCGTTCTGGCCTCTCGCCGTCGCCCTACTATGGAGCCTCAGCCGCCGCCACCGCCGCAGGAGTGCTGGTCGCCACGATGGAAGATGCGGCTCCGGATGCGTCATTTCTTGGTTTTGGTGTTCCAATAGCAGGCATGGGAGCTCGATACTTAGAAGATTCTCCAAGGTTATTATAATCTTCAGTTGTTAGGTTCGTCCTCCCCTTGGTCAAGGTCATCTAACTCCTCGTCGTCATCATCTTCATTAAGAGGGGTGACAAGAACTACAGTTCCTTGCTGTTGCTGCTGCTAATTCTTGTTACACACTGCTGTTACCGCTGGTTATTCGTTTGAGTCCTTTGTGTCATTTTCTTCCGTTGCGTCCATCGAAGTCCGTAATTCTTTATCTGTGAGTTCGTCTAAGCCATGCGAGTCCATAAATTTATTGTTAGTCGTAGAAGTATAGGAATTTCTTTGCATGGCAGCAGCCGCTGCTCTTTTCTTCGAGTAGCTGCAAGATCCGCCGCCCCAAGCTTTTAAGGTCGCCGCGCTTGCTGTGCACTGCGTCTCTATTGCGCTTCTTCTGTACTGCATCTTTATTGTGTTTCTTGTGCACTGCGTCTCTATTGCGCTTCTTGTGCACTGCGACGCCGCCGTCTTGGGCTTCGATCTGCGCCGCCATGCTTCTATCTATTCTTAATCGGATTGATTTGATAGTTCTCTCTATTTTTGTTGGTTTCATCATCTTCTTTGTCCTGTTGCCGCGGTCGACTTTGCTCCTGCACCTTGTGCTTTATGGGTTGTCGCACGACCCCGGATGGGAGGAGATCTTTTATCGATATATTTTTCCAAGAGCTGCATACTACGACGATATTACTAAGACTCGAATTTTGGATATTTTCATATTTTTAGTGTCAACCCTTTCCAAATGCAATGCTATTGCATACGCTTTACATTTGAGAGGGTGGGGGAGAGGGTGTTAAGGATATAAGGATATTTATGGTATTCCTATTGTATTATGGTTTAGACTTTTGTCCCTTTTGTACCCTATATATATTGTTCATTGGATCTATATTTTCATATTTTGTGTCAATCCTTTTCAAATGCAATGCTATTGCATACGCCTTACATTTAAGAGGGTGGGGAGGGGGTGTTAAGGATATAAGAGTATTTATGATATTCCTATTGTATTAGGGTTTAAACTTTTGTCCCCTTTGTACCCTATATATGAACAATGTAGTATCGGAAGATATTGTATTGATTTAGCAGATGTCAAGCACTTTTACACTTCTGCATTTACATATTTTGCGGATAACACCTTGTCCTAAGGGAAATCACTACCATCTCCTGCCATTATCACAACAGCAGACCACACAAAAATACAACCGGACCAATTAACTGAGACATTCACCCACTATTAGTAGCTTATCTCCAATCTCTAGCTGTCAATTTTGTATGTGAAAGTTTCCACTAGTATGGTAATGTGGTCGATGCATCTGATGGGGTCGACCGGATGCATTAGATGGTGATTGACGGTCTCTCGATCTGGTTTTAGCAACATCAACAACTATCATCCAGCCGTTTATTATCTGCAAATAGAAGCATAGATGTATCACGTAAGCCCTAAGAAATAAATGAATGTGCAGTAAAGGCTACCAGCAAACAGATTTTGCCAGTACCTGCCCATTCATCGCTTTCAGAGCTGCACCTCCAGCTTCTTCTGTGGTGTATTCTATGAAGGCATACCCCTTTGATCTTTTTGATATCTTGTCCATTATTATCTTTACTGTAATAAGTAATTCCGTAATATTTAGTATCTCAAATGAACATAGGCGAATGGATAGGTACAAAATTTCTGCAGTAGTATCACAAACCTTCAACCAGCTCACCAAAAGGCTCAAAGGCCGCCCGTAAAGTTTTCTCAGATGTATAAAATGAAAGTCCTGCCGTTAATATTAGACCAAATTAGGGGGCAACAAGATAAACATATAACTGACTTTCTACCACAATGTATACTACTATGTTTAGCTGTTGCTCGCCTTACAAATGGGAGCAATAGAAGTTTGCGTCTCCCCATTCTCTTTTTTTTTTACGTAAAAAGGTAGAGGACTCTCTACTTTATAACTATTGTATTAAAATGGTTGCCAAATAGTGTTACAACGCCGAAGGCGTGTAGAGAGGCGAAAAAGACAAAGAAGAAGGAAAAAGAACTAGGCGAAGCAAAACAAAATGGCTTGCAATCCCCATTCTCTTATGGCTTGCAATCTGTTGAAGACTCACTTATTGCCTTCTACTTCTGCCTTTTATATAACTAATATTTCTAAGTGGTGCCTAGCCGTTGACATTTCAACACTATAACTCAAATAGGCTCCAATTTTCTAATTTACACTACTTAGACATTCACAGCATAAGAAAATTGGGCATATAATTTACTGATTGACTCAACTTCCTAAGTTCGGCAGAAAAGGCGCAAAATATTACTTCAGGGCAAGGCAGAGGAGATCATCCATGTGTAAATGATGGATGATTAAACAAACAAGCTAAAACGCATAGACAATATAGGCTGCCCTTTACCTGTAACAAATAGCCTTTTAGTTTTCACATCAGCCTCCTGAGTACCTTCTGACGATTTCAAGCTATCATTACCTGAAACCATCAACAGTATTTACAATCTGGGTGTTTTCTCCAAGCTTGCTTAGAGGCATAGAAGGAATTTACAAGTTGTACAGATGTACTCCAGACCTACTAGGTATGTTTTCACTTCTCAGTTCTCAGTGAGTACAAAATGTAAAAGAATTAGCAGGCAACAGGTTAATATCAAATTAAGATCCCTGGGCTAATGATAGCATTAAATAATAAATTATACTCTTATAATTGTATCTTCCCACATTGTCAAGTAAAAAAAACGAGAAAAGACAACAATAAAGGCATAAAACTCAAAAATGATTTTGCCATCCTCTTAGGTGGTGGAGTTAGGTCTGCCAAGTGCCAACAGTGCGTGTGAGTCACGGCGGCGAGGGTATAAAGTATATCCATGTGTGGCGAGAGAAATCATCAATAAAAATTATATAATATCGATGATCTTCTTTCAAAACGAAAGGAGTCGGACCTCATACATCAGAATGAACAAGATCAAGAAGACATTGTGACATTGACTCACTGGAAGGATAGGGAAGTTGAAGCTATTTATCAAGCTTACAACCCTGACAATTTAGAGAAGCATCACTAGACACAGACCCTAAAAGACCGCGACAAAGTAAAGAAGATAGACGCGACCCGTAAAGATATCCTAAACGATGATGCCACTGAGCAAAAGACACAGTGGAGGATGCGACAGAAGCGGCGGTGACGATGGAGGTTACAAGACTGGCAGGGGTAGCGGAAGGAAGATGAAGCCAGTCAAGCTCCCAGAGACGTTGTGAGTCACGGCGGCGAGGGCCAGTACCAACCAGAGTCTCCGTGCGACGATCCTGAATACAACAAGAATCAAAATCGAGAATAACACGACAACCATGATCAGTGAGCTGACCGGCAGATATGAGCTGCATGGTTAGTTTGGGAACATGAGAAACAACAGGAATATGAAAAGAGGTTCAAACGAGTGCCTCGTCCTGCGACAGAACGGGAGGTACCATTTGTTGTCTGAACAGTGATAGGAGCAACTAAAGGACGAATGGAAGTGAGACAGGTGGAATCAGATGTCATATGAAAGGAAGCACCAGAGTCAAGAATCCAAGGTGATATACCTGACGAAGAAGTAGAAGGTGGTTTCTCACGAGAAGACTGTGCAACAGAATCAACAGAACCGGACGGTGCAAGAGCAGCCATGCGATGCAGCAGTGTGAGAAACTCCTGATAATCAGAAGCACTAGAGCTCCTCTGAGAGGGGGAACCACCAGTTCCCTGTGGAGGACAGACACCACGATGTAAATCCTTCTTCTTCTTGTAGCAGGTCTGTTGTACATGCCCATCCTTGTTGCAGTAAGTGCAGTGTAGTCCCCTATCAACAGCAGCTGTCACTGGTGAAGGAGTAGCTGGAGACGTAGCGGGTGTAGAAACTGCCAGAATCGAAGAAAACGATGGTGACAACAGCAGACCCGCAGCACGAAGACGAATCTCCTCAACATGAACAGATGCAAGGGCCTCCAACAGAGTCACACGAGGGTGGCGTGCCAGCAACTGAGCACGAGTCTGCTCATACTCAGCCCGGAGACGGGTCAAGAAGTCATAGATACGGCGAAGCTCCAGGTGAGACTGCTGATACTGATAGCACTGACACATATAACAAATATCCGGTCCCAAAGAGTCAATATGACGCCATACCGCATACAATTGGGCATAGAACTCATTCACGGTGGCATCTCCGTGCGCAAAGAATCGCCCCGACGCTGTAAAGATACAAGGAATCACCAGACGGCTCGTAGCGGTTGCGCAGATGTGTCCACATCAACTGTACCGAAGCCAAACCAACCACATCCCCAATAAATTGCATGTAACATCCCAAATCTGGAATTGAATTTCAAGTGTAAGAAAATCAGGAGGGATTAAAACTTTTCTTGCATCTTGAAACCCCTGGTCATTTTTGGTAATTCTTTTAAAAAGAATTGTGGAAGATCAAATTCAAATCCTCATTTGACTCCAATCAAAAACCTTCTTGGCGTAGATCTCATGCCAAACCCCTGGAGGTATTTTCCTAAGTTCTTGGAAGGCTTGGCAACACCTCTGAATTGTCTCATGAATTTTTAGAAATTCTTGGATAATTTTAAAGGCAAGTCAAATTCGGTCAAACCCTATTTCTCCTCTTCTGGAATTTCTGGAGAATAATTCAAGACATGAGAATCCTCAAAATTTTATGGAAGGTTCCTCCGCTATCGGTAATCTCGAGTTAAAATTTCGTGAATTTTGGAGCTTGCTTGATGCCTTATAGGATCCTCAAAATCAGTTGTTCCAGTTCAAACCCTAAGCTGGTTTGTACTTGTTCGTAGGTTCGAATCGGGCTCGGGCTCGAGCCACTTGACTCGGTCCCGCCCACTCATTTGTACAACCTCGTCGTTGGTATTGGGATCGTGAACCGTCGGATCGGCATCGATCGGTCTTCGACGATCGAGCGATGGAGTCGTCGAGAACCGCTCGATCTAGCTCGGCCTTCCGATTTCAATCCGACGACCAACGAGTCGTCTCTTTCTCGTCGGCTGTAGCGCGTGAGCCCTCGCCATGGCGTGCGCAGAGGAGAAAAGCGGTGGCGTGCGATCCACTCTATGTCCACCTTTAAGCGGCTAGCTCGAGCGCATTAAATGCATGTCGCGCTCATCCTCGTAGGGCCATGACTCAACCGCTCCCATCGCTTCTCAAGTGCTCTCATGGCGTTGTTGACCCGATTGGAAAAATCCGCCGCTGTTTCTCGCCATTGCTCTATTTAAACTCCATTGCTTCGCCTAGCTTCCTTTAGCACTTCGCAACTCTAGCTAGCACTCACCTTCTTGCTTGAGCAGCGAGCCCTCGCACTCTCTTCGACCAGACATTGTTGAGTGTGGAGCTTGGTGGGCGGTGCGTGGGGTTTTTCTTCAAGCCTTCGCCTCTGCTCCCCTTTACTATTTGGAGCTTAACTCTCACGCGGTTTGGTTCTCTGTGCCTGTGTCGTCAGTGGCCTAGCGAGAACCTTACCATCGCTGTCGGATACTGTCGCGGAGCCGCTCCGTGGGTCTCTGGTCATTCTTCACCCCTGTACTTTCGCATTGCCCTATAGGAAAGTAAGTGTGTGTTCGTTGTCCTTTGGCATTGCCTGTTCGGCGAGTTTCGAGCCATACCTCTCAGCCGCGCTCCGTGGTCGTATGCACTGGCCTGGAAGCCATTGAATCGCAAAGAGCGCGGGGCGCGCCTCGTGGTCGGACTTTCGACCGGTCGATGGCTTGGTCATTTCGACCGGATGCGGTGTTATCTTTGGTAAATGTGAAGTCTCGTAGTCCCCGTGTGCCCTTATGCTTATAAGGGAGGCTCTGAGAGTGATTGTAAGTTTCCTACAATCACCCCCATAGTCGTAAGTCTCACTACGACTATGGCGTGGTCATCACGTTCCTCTACGGCTTGTATCTAGTCGTAAGACTTGCTACGACTCTGTTGTGGTCGTAAGTGTTTCTCTGACCGGTACCTAGCCGTAAGTCGGTCTCACGACTAGTAACGATCAGTCGTCCTTCTTACGACCACTATCCGGTCGTAAATCCTTCCCGACTATGGTTCACCATAGGTCTCGCTCGACCTCTACCAGTCGTAGGACTTTCTTTGGTCGTACCTTTAGCATTAAGGATCTAAATCAAGTGGTTCTTGTTGCTAGGTTCTTTGTGAGTCAGTACTTTGCTTCGGTGAGATTTTCAGGAATTTTTGGTAGAAGTTTTGCTGTTGAGTCTTTGCATTTTATTCGTTCTTATCGGTTGCTTTTCGCCTTCTCGTTAGGATCCGAAGAGCACATCGACAATATTGTCGACCCTCGGCAACATCCTGACCCACAGCAAGCAGGCAAGCAGTTTGATCATGTTAATCCTATTATTTTTCAAGTCTAATATATTGATTTCCAACTCGTATGTATGCATTGCTATTTTGTTGTTAAATTATGGTTAGTATCCTATAGTTGCATAATCTGTAGGACTCGTTTATCCTTTACTACCATGAGCTCAGGTGATTTGCTGTGGTCGGAGTCCGATGGAGGGACTTGGATCACTTAGTAGCTTCCGATTGGAAAATGCTTAGCCATGCTTAGTTCGGTAGCTTTGGGCGACCACCGGCTTTGTCGATGGTCTTGATCACACAAAAACTATTATTCTTCCATTATGTCCAGCACTTTGTGCTTTGTTATTTTGTGAAGTCAAAAATTGAAAAATGAAAACGGATTTGGACTTGGGCATAATGGTATGTTGGTGTGGTGTTTTTGGGTGTGATCGAAATGGTGCCCAGGTCATCAAGGACCGAACATCTTGTTACACTAAACCAAGCACTATTGCATACTAACCACACGAGGGATATATGGGACCCCTCTTGACTTAGTACTTTGGCGTGTGTTATCTCCGAGTCGCAGGAGGAAAAGTTTTGTGTGTGTTGTGTGAAACAGGCTTTGTGTTCTTGTATTTGTGTTGGGTGTGCGGTGGTGGGGATTGCCGGGAAGGTTCTCCACCTCGAGGGCGTCAGTAGATTGTCCAAGGCTCTACCCGTGACTTTGTAGTTGTCCGAGGTCAGGCCACGACCCGACACAACGTATGAGTTTCTATCCATACGGGCGACTCGAAGTTAATACACAAGATTGGAAACGTCTCGTAGGACTTAGCCGTCTTAGCAGCATACCTAAGGCGGTGTGCTTAATCATGTGGCAAAAAGGCGGCCATCGACATGTGGGTAAGTTGGTACACCTGCAGGATAAAACTATTCGAATAACCTCGTCCTAGGTTATGGACACGCTTGGAGGTCTTCCAAGAGTTAGACTACAACCTTTGTTTTCAAAATTAAAACTTGACATGGTTGGTATGAGTGGGTAATTCATACTATTGTTGTGGTGACTATTGGGTTAGTCACTTCCAGGTTGTTGTTGTCTTCTATCTACCGCTAGTATTATTGTTCTTTGCTTATTTGAACATTAAAAACTGATTTGTTAAATTGCTTTCAATCTATTACATTATTGCGAATGGAAACTTGCTTTATGCTAAAGTGAAACATACAGCCTCCACTTCAATGAGCTTGCATGTAGTATATGTACAGGTTTGTTACTCCACCTGTAAGTCTTGCGAGTACATTCAAAGTACTCACCGGCTTTTGCCGGCTGCTTTTGTTTGCAGGGGAAGGAGGTGAGCCCCAAGGGCCTCACTTTTGTGAGATGTGCTTCGGGTTTGGCGACTAGCTTGGCGGTCCGGTCGGTTGCCTTGTGGGTTAAGGGCAAACTGGTCGGCTCTTTTGCTTACAGCCATCTTATGGCACTTTTGCTTCCGCTGTTCAATTTCTATATGTATATGTCGTTTGGCCGGTCGGCCTCTCGTTTGTAAATTGCTACCTTCTATTTATGTTATATTTTGGATTGATGTTTATGCTTCGGTTCTATGTGGATGAATGGAATTGATGCATGAATTTTGTAAAGAGGTGTGTATACTGCATTCTGGGAAGTATACATGTCTCGAGTCTCGGATTATCTGCTTTGTGATGCTAGGACCGAATGGATGGTTAAGCATTACAAGCCGGATAAACCGGGGTCTCACATTGCACCTCCATGCTAGCAACCAGAATAGTAGAGGCACGAGCATCCTCATCAATCCATGTCTTGTAGGCAGCATACTGAGTCTGAAAAGTCTCCATACAATCCTCAAAAGCATCAAATGCCTCCTTACGAGCGTCTTCGGAAGTAGTCCTCGGGAGCACAATCTCAGCAGGTGGAACAGAGCGAGACGGGCAAGGCAACTCGCCGGTAAGAAACTCCTAAAGACGATGGCCACGCATGTGCTGAAACCAGTCTCGATAATTGAGACCAGTGAAGATCACCAGGAAGCGAGGAACGGAAACAGTGCCCATTGGTAGGCGGCGCTGGATGGCGCGACGACCAAGACAACGAAGTCTAACAGGCGGCGCTGGACGGCGCGGCGGTTAGAACAACGTACCGTTTTTTTCTTTCTTCTTCTTTTGACCTGGCAGCTAGAAGGGCCAAGGCTGACTCGACCAAGACAAACCGAACGCGACGCCGCGACGGAACCCTAGTTCCCCGGCGGCGCCGCGAAGCGGCGGCGGCGCGGCAAACCGGGTAACAACGGCTCCCCGGAGCACCCTAGTGGCGACGACAGCGGTCCCAGATCTAGCGACGATTAGGGCGACGCCGACGGGCTTGATGGGGCGACAACGAGGAGGACGAGGCGACGACCGAGCTCGGGTGGAGGCGGCGGCAACAACGGCGGCGGCGGCGTCAGGCTCGATGAGGCGACGCCGAGGACGAGGTGACACGAGGCGACGCCGATGAAGAGCGAGGTGACGCCGAGGACGAGGCGACGCCGAGGAGGACAAGGTGACGCTGAGGACGAGGCGACACCGAGGAGGACGAGGCGACGTCGAGGAGGACGAGGCGGCGGCCGAGCTCGGGCGGAGACGGCAGCGGCAACGGCAAGCGAAGCGGCGGCGGGAAGGAAAACCCAGCGGCAGCTCGACTAAAACAAACCCTAGATTTGCTCTGATACCATGTTATGAATAGCGCTTGTACTCATTATGAGGCCAATGAGCCAACACACACACACACACACACACACAAGTACAGGTGTTGCATATATGCAAAGAATCCCTTATACAATACACATCTAACAGCAGCTTAGTTTGCACGAAAGAGCTACCCAAAGTGTGGATCAAAAGGATCAAGCAACTTTAAAGGGGTTGCTTATGTTGAGTAATCCAAAGTTCCGGACCAGTAACTTTCATTATCATGTCAGCATGGAGAATAAGCTAGATCAAGGCACAACTTTGCATAGCAACATTGGAATTCTGATTGCCAATGAGGCACACAACAGTAGCAGAAAGGGACAACTATGGTGATAGGATTTAAGGTACCAGCGTAAAGAAATGAATGTGGATTCATTAGAAACAGAAGAGATGAGACAAACCTTTGTAATCTTTGTTGTCAGATCCAAAATTTGTATCTGGTCGAACAGATAACACTCCAGGAATATCTGGTACACAAAGTTAAATTATCAGTGTGTCTAAATGAAGACAGAATTGCCTATGAAAGAAAACAATGGACATAATTGTCCATAAAGGAGGACAAGGCACAAGTTGCTAACCAGCTAGGTCCTTCGCACATTCTTCATCACTATGACAACAGAAACCATAATCTCTCTCCCATGAAATGTGATATATGCTAACTTGTGCATCCTTTTCGCTGGAAAATTGAAGAGATAGAGACACAATAGTCTTTATCTTTATCACTCACAGGGCAGATAGATATCAAAGTATTAGCTAGGTTGCTGATGAGTAGTGAGACTACATACTTCCCCAACACTTTCATGAGGATTTGGGTATAGCGGTCCACCATTTGTGCCTTTGTCACAACCTCAACCCCGGGCTTCTCCATTTGGACAAGCCAAAACTTATTTTTCCAGCTAAAAGAAGAGTGGTTACAAGCAGCATCACTGAGGCTTGCAAGGTTAGCTGCTGATAGGTACGAACTGCGTTTATCCTTGTCTGATCCATCACCCTTATCTGGCCTAACAGCTAATACACCAGGCATTTCTGTAAATTGGGAAGAGCATAATGAGCTAACATATATGAGTTCCAAGCGTGAAGCATATACCCTGTCTTTTGTTTTTTGAGAATTGCATATATAAATGTTTTGAGTACTGCTCACTCGTTATTTGAAGTTGCTTTTGCTACTTTCCAAGTACAGTATCGAAATCAGTCATACGAACGACACAATCCATACACTTAACAAACATAACGAACTGTATCTTGACACACCAAATCTACTAGCCTATTACCACCACTTGTTTGAGGTCTTAAACATATATAAATCTGAATTATTCAGAGAATGGAATGATAAGAAAAACTGCAATCATGAACAAACTTGTAGAATCACCGCCGTTTAGCAGCATCTGTCACACTGCAAGTCAAAACTTGCATTACCCTAGTATCACTACATTATAGGAAAATGGAGCAAGCTAAAGGCTATCATAATTGAAAGCATCTTTCACCCTAGAATTCAAACTTTCTCATGCATTTTTTTTTAAAAAAAAGGAGCACCGAAGCTCATTAATTTGCACAATTTGACACCAAGAGATTCAACAAAATACTCGCAAGCTCCCTTGATGCTTCCTCGTCGATCTCGCAGCAGAACCCGTAGCACCCATCCCATGAAGCATCGTACATGCGCATCTGCGCCTCCTCCTCACTGCATTTATTTATGTCAAAACACAATAATTTCAACACCAGAAAGAGTAAACAACAAAAGTATTCCGCTCTCATTAGCTACAGAACGCGAAACAAGTTACCCCCCCAACACCCTGGCGAGTGTGGCGACGTAGTAGTCGACAGCCTCCGCACGGGACACCTCGCCGCCTCCCGCGGGCGCGGGGGGCTTGTCCATCACCACCACCCACCTGGAGCAATGCGGCTGGGTCGAAGCAGCGGGGAGTGGCGAGGGAGGTGACGCGGCGGCGAGGAGGCAGAAGCGGAGGCGGCGGTGAGGTCCAGTCGACGGGAGAGTGGACGGCGAGAGGTAAGGAATCGAGATGGCTTGGGCGGTGGTGCCCGTGGTGGTGGAGACAGCGAGGCCGCCGCCCAGGAGGAGGGAGTGAACAGCGTCCATGTCCAGTGATGGGAGGGAGGGGAGCTTGCGGGGGTGGTTGGTTACCGGTTAGCCAGGAAAATATCTTGCGGGCTTGCTGCGTTGTGGGCCGCCCGAGAAGTATCTTGCGGGCTTGCAGCCGTGTGTGGGGGGCAGGAGAAATTTCTTGCGGGCTTGCAGCCGTGTGTGCCGCGGGAGAAATATCTTGCGGCCGTGTGGGACCTGTCTGCCGTATGTGATATCGGCCCAATGGCCTCGTCCTTCCTTCGTTAATTAACACTGAAGAAGAAATTAATACTGTTGCAACGCTATTAGTGGCACTATTTATACGCTGTAGCAACATTTTTTTCCCCTACCCGTTCGTTGTGCGAGTGGACATGCACTGTAGCAGTAGTTTTTTTTGTTCAGACTCCGTGCGTTGGGCGGACATGCACGTAGTAGTGATTTGTTTTGCCGATTTCGTATGCATTGTAGCGGTGATTTTTGCCGATTCCCCGCGACATGCATCGTATGCATCGTAGCCTGCCCACGGTGTTATTTTTGCCCATCACAGTGGCTCGAAGAATTATCCACCAAATATTCCAATTTTACCCCTAGCCTAGAAAGTCAATGCCAGCGAACCAATCACAGTGTGCAGAGCTCCAAGTCCACACACCAAAGCCACCAACCCGAACCAATTCCATTTGGTCCCTTGGCCAGTTTCCGATTCCGTCCTCGCTTCGCTTCCATGGCTTGCCATCTCCGCCGCCTCTGACCTCCCCGGAGCGCCGCCGGGATATCGCCGGATATGCCCCCGCCGCCGCCCCCGCCCCCGCCCCCGCCCCCGCCCCCGGTGGCGCCGGAGATGCCGCCGCCGCCGCCGCCGCCCCCGGTGGCGCCGGAGTCGCGGCAGCTCCACGGCGTGGTCATCATCTCCCTCCCTCCCCCCGACCAGCCCTCCAAGGGCAAGACCATCACCGCCTTCACCTACACCGCCGACCCCGCCGACCCGAGTCCGCCCCTTCCTCAGGCGCCGGCGATGTTTCCCGCGGCGGCGGAGACTAGGCGATCGAGGCCGGTGCTCTCGCCGCGGCGGGTGGCGGCGATGGTGCTCGTGCTGGGGGCGCTGGCCGTCGCCGCGTACTACTGCTTGTACTCGGACGTGGCCGTGCAGTTCTTGGGGATGGAGGAGGAGGCGCAGAAGGAGAGGAACGAGACCAAGTCGTTCCTGCTGCCGCTGTACCCCAAGGCGCGGCAGGGGCGCGCGCTGAGGGAGTTCGGCGACGTTAAGCTCGCAGCCAGGAGGGTCAATGACGCCGGCGGACGGAGCGGCGGCAGGAAGGCCAGGAACAAGTTGGAGGTCAAGAAGGCAGCCGCGGCGGGGACGAACTCGACGACGCTGCTCCCGATCAAGGGCAATGTGTTCCCCGATGGGTGCGTAACAATTGCTCAGGAATTTGGTTTAATTTAAGCGTATATATTGCTCCATCACGTTATGATTCGAGGGGTATTTGTTTTTTTTACTCAGTTTGGGGCCGAGGAGGGTGCTTTTGATGATCAGATGCAGTTTGAGTGTGTTCCATGGATCTGGTTTGGGGAGCAAATTAGCTAAGCGAACCTTAGATCCCTTTGAATGCTTATATGACAAAACTGGGTTTAGATGATGTTATGATATTTAGATTTAGTATGTACTAAAAAAGGCTTAGTAGTTTGGCTATTGTTAAATTACAAGCCTTTTTGTTTCTTAGATACGTCATGAACTCAAGATGCAGTCTTAGTTTAGTTGTACCGTTGTAGGATGTGATGAGTATCCATCAAAGCCGGAAGACCTGTTATATGCACTGTTATTAAGATCTGAGTATCCAACATTTTTAGTTAAGGCTAGCCTCTTTAGCAGACTAATCTCTATATTCTGATGGGCTATTCGTTATCCATAAAAAAGTGGCTATCATTTATGTTAATGTGTCTAATAGTCGTTGGTACACAATAGAAGGGATACTAATATGTCATGCTTGGCCTGTTGAGGCTAATATTATCTTACACTAATTGCAGGCAGTATTACACATCTATCTTTGTTGGTAATCCACCAAGACCTTATTTTCTTGATGTTGATACTGGAAGCGACCTGACATGGATCCAGTGTGATGCACCATGCACAAACTGTGCCAAAGTATGCAATCAAACACAAGCCATTTCCATTCTAATTCCAACAACATGCTTTACCTAAACTATGCAAGGATCTCTACTTCACTAATATGTATATCTTATTAACAATAAACTAATATGTATATCTCTGTTTATTAATTTGTGAATTGTGATTAACCTCATTATTCTTTCCAAGTTTATCGTACTGCTCTCTAATGAATATGTACCATAATCGCAGGGACCTCATCCTTTATATAAGCCGGCAAAGGAAAAGATAGTCCCTCCCAGGGATTTGTTATGTCAAGAGTTGCAAGGCATCCAGAACTACTGTGAGACTTGCAAGCAATGTGACTATGAGATTGAATATGCAGATCAAAGCTCCTCTATGGGTGTCCTTGCAAGGGATGATATGCATCTGATCGCTACAAATGGTGGAAGGGAAAAACTAGACTTTGTCTTTGGGTACGATTCAAACCTTGTAGCGGCTGATCTCTAATACATGCATGATACATTAGAACAAATTATGTCAAATCATCTCACTGTTTGCTATCTTTCAAATGTAGTTGTGCGTATGATCAGCAAGGCCAGCTTTTAGCGTCACCAGCAAAAACTGATGGAATCCTTGGTCTTAGCGGTGCAGCAATAAGCCTTCCTAGTCAGCTGGCCACGCAAGGGATTATTTCCAATGTTTTTGGTCATTGTATCACTAGAGAACCAAGTGGCGAAGGGTATATGTTTCTAGGTGATGATTATGTACCCCGATGGGGAATGACATGGGCTCCTATTCGAAGTGGTCCGGAGTAAGTCCCATCCTTTTTGTGAAAGTTCAATTGCATTTATTGCCGTGGCCATCATTTTCCTTTTGGATGCTACATCTTCTTTAGGAGTATTATCTTGTGCTTTCATTGCAACAAATTCTTGAAAGTCTTTGACCAATTTCTTCCACTCTACTTGATGATTTTTTTTGTACTGCCAGTAACTTATATCACACAGAAGTCCAGAAAGTAAATTATGGAGATCAGCAGGTCAGTATGCGTGGGCAGGCAGGAAACTCAATTCAAGTGATTTTTGACAGCGGAAGCTCATATACATACCTCCCAAATGAAATATACGGAAACCTTATTGCTGCTGTGAGTATTGCTATTAATTTGTTCATAAGGGTGAATCTATTCAATCTCATTTTACTGAATTTTCTTCTAATTTGACAGATTAAATATTTCTCCCCCAGTTTTGTCCAAGATAGTTCAGATCGGACATTACCTTTATGCTTGAAAGCCGATTTTCCTGTGAGGTAAAGCAATAGAATAATAATAGATAGCCTCTTAGGAGAGGAAGTTTGACAGGAAACTCTTCAGAAAAGAAACTATACCATTTTCCTAATGATCTTGTGATATTTAGGTATTTGGAAGATGTCAAACAGTTCTTCAAGCCCTTGAACCTTGATTTTGGGAAAAGATGGTTTGTCATGCCCAGAACATTCACCATTCTTCCAGATGATTACTTGATCATTAGTGTAAGTCTTGATGCATTCTTCATAAATTACCGTTAGGTCTTCTATCATCTATCCGCTTCCCTAGCCTGAGCTCTATGCTGAAATTCCTGCATCTGTTTTTCTCGTTGGACCTTTTCCAGGATAAAGGCAATGTCTGCCTGGGGCTGCTCAATGGAACGGATATCAATCACGGGTCAACAATAATAGTCGGAGGTAGCACTTGCACTTTCTCTTTCCATCCATTCATAATTCTCCCTGTATATTGAGATAGGCGATTTTTTCAAACTTGGAACGATCCTTTCCTGATTTTCCATGTAGATGTTTCTCTGCGCGGCAAGTTAGTTGTGTATGACAATCAACAGAGGCAGATTGGATGGGCTAATTCAGACTGCACCAAACGACAAACACAAAAGGGCTTTCCCTTCTTCCTCTGACGAGCATTGCACAATAAACTCATGTAAATGATACATAGAGAAGTTAGAAAGCTTATTGAATAGCAGCTGCCATTATGTGCACTATCTCCTCTACAGTCAATAGTCATAAATCCCGCTGTTTGTTGTAGTACTTGTTCGTAATATACTGTGTTGTATATACCCAAGAAGCAATGTGTGTATTATTCAGCTGTGGAGAGAATTTCAGCTGCTTTCATTAAAATCAAACCTATAATGAAGCCAAGAGCGTTAAAAAATGTCGTAGCTATAGTGTTGCGAAATGGTCTGATAATTAACTCATGAAGTTGTAGGCATGTATGTTGTTTTATCAAGCTTAGACCCTGTGGTTATAACTTGGTGCTGCAAGATCACAGATCCATGCTTGGTACAGTACAATTCCTTTCACCCTGCCCCACTGTGAATTTGTTTTTAAATAATATTATTTTAATAAAAAATGCAAAAAATAAATAGTTGAAACAAAAAAAAAACAAAATTAGGCTACTATCACCGGTTCGAATCACAAAATTCCTCTATCGCCACTCAACCGGTGACAGTAGTCCTGATAGGGCCTCTGTCATCAATTGAACTGGTGACAGGACCTGTCGCCGTTCAATTGTCGATATAGTCCTGTTTTTTGTGTGTATAGAATTCATCCTAAAAATTTAGTGATGTTTTATTTAATTTTGTACTTTTTTTACTGCTTATTTCTGACTAGTCAAGTACAGCGTTTGAACCGCCACACAGTACTAACCAACTGAACTACCACCACCAACAGTGTCGTCGACGAAGACAATGGTGGTGGTTTAAATACAAGATAAGTTACATATTACAATTGGACGCATGACGTAATAAGAAACAAAATCAAACAATAAGAAACAATATTAACACAACATATTTTTAAGCAAAACGTCATCACATAGTTTTTTTGACAAATCACACTGATGTTACTAAACATTCCAGCACAACGTCATTACATAGTTTTTAGACAAATCATAATGATGTTACAAAACATTCCAGGATAACGTCATCATATAGTTTTTCGATAAATTACAATAACGTTACAAAACATTCAGCACAACATAATTCGACAACACAAACCATTCCAGCGGCTGCTACCTCAACATCCGCCATGTCTACCTCTATGGTGCCCGCCTTGAGTGTGTCGGTCGGACAGGGACCCCTCGACACCGTCTGGACTGCCGACCTCTCCATCATCCCATGCATTTCCCATAGGGCATTTCTTGAAGGTATGCTCGAACTCCCTGCAAATTGAGCACTTCTTTGTACGACGCCCCGCTTCGACTTCGTCCATATCGTTCCTGATACGTCGTACCTACCGTCGGCCAACTTTTCCCTTCAGCCTAGCAATATTTGCGGCCCAGATCAGTTGCTCCCAGGTAGGATGACCAGTGAAATGGTCAACAACATCACAACCATACATTTCTGCACTCTAGGTTTGCATCACCTCTTTCTTGGTGAAATTTTCGAAAAGGTATTGATCGGGATGCTATGCCACTGTCGAACATGCGGCCATGACATGTGAGCATGACATATGCAAAAGAAAAGGCTTGTTGTAGTTGCATGCGCAACTAGCGCGACATAGCATGCACTCGTGGATGATTCTCTCGCGACATCCTTTCTCCCTGCACAGTATCTCGAAGCGAAGCTCCCTTGTGCCCATCTTGAATGCACGATGCATCCCACTCTTCTTGCTCTTCTCCTCCATGTACTTGGTGATCATAGCGGAGTACAGTACTCTGTCATTTGCCATGGAGAGCGACACGTTATTGCTTTCGTTAACAAAATACTTTGTGGTACCACGAAGAATTGCCTCCACAATAGCAACCAAAGGGAGGCATCTGGCGTCGCGCATAACCTAGTTGTACACCTCGGCTAAATTGGTTATCATGACACCATATCGAATATCATCCTTATCATGTAGCAACGACCACTTCACCTTAGTCTCGTGTTCAATCAAGTCCGAGAAGCATTTTAGTTTGGCTATTGTTAAATTACAAGCCTTTTGTTTCTTAGATACGTCATGAACTCAAGATGCAGTCTTAGTTTAGTTGTACCGTTGTAGGATGTGATGAGTATCCATCAAAGCCGGAAGACCTGTTATATGCACTGTTATTAAGATCTGAGTATCCAACATTTTTAGTTAAGGCTAGCCTCTTTAGCAGACTAATCTCTATATTCTGATGGGCTATTCGTTATCCATAAAAAAGTGGCTATCATTTATGTTAATGTGTCTAATAGTCGTTGGTACACAATAGAAGGGATACTAATATGTCATGCTTGGCCTGTTGAGGCTAATATTATCTTACACTAATTGCAGGCAGTATTACACATCTATCTTTGTTGGTAATCCACCAAGACCTTATTTTCTTGATGTTGATACTGGAAGCGACCTGACATGGATCCAGTGTGATGCACCATGCACAAACTGTGCCAAAGTATGCAATCAAACACAAGCCATTTCCATTCTAATTCCAACAACATGCTTTACCTAAACTATGCAAGGATCTCTACTTCACTAATATGTATATCTTATTAACAATAAACTAATATGTATATCTCTGTTTATTAATTTGTGAATTGTGATTAACCTCATTATTCTTTCCAAGTTTATCGTACTGCTCTCTAACGAATATGTACCATAATCGCAGGGACCTCATCCTTTATATAAGCCGGCAAAGGAAAAGATAGTCCCTCCCAGGGATTTGTTATGTCAAGAGTTGCAAGGCATCCAGAACTACTGTGAGACTTGCAAGCAATGTGACTATGAGATTGAATATGCAGATCAAAGCTCCTCTATGGGTGTCCTTGCAAGGGATGATATGCATCTGATCGCTACAAATGGTGGAAGGGAAAAACTAGACTTTGTCTTTGGGTACGATTCAAACCTTGTAGCGGCTGATCTCTAATACATGCATGATACATTAGAACAAATTATGTCAAATCATCTCACTGTTTGCTATCTTTCAAATGTAGTTGTGCGTATGATCAGCAAGGCCAGCTTTTGGCGTCACCAGCAAAAACTGATGGAATCCTTGGTCTTAGCGGTGCAGCAATAAGCCTTCCTAGTCAGCTGGCCACGCAAGGGATTATTTCCAATGTTTTTGGTCATTGTATCACTAGAGAACCAAGTGGCGAAGGGTATATGTTTCTAGGTGATGATTATGTACCCCGATGGGGAATGACATGGGCTCCTATTCGAAGTGGTCCGGAGTAAGTCCCATCCTTTTTGTGAAAGTTCAATTGCATTTATTGCCGTGGCCATCATTTTCCTTTTGGATGCTACATCTTCTTTAGGAGTATTATCTTGTGCTTTCATTGCAACAAATTCTTGAAAGTCTTTGACCAATTTCTTCCACTCTACTTGATGATTTTTTTTGTACTGCCAGTAACTTATATCACACAGAAGTCCAGAAAGTAAATTATGGAGATCAGCAGGTCAGTATGCGTGGGCAGGCAGGAAACTCAATTCAAGTGATTTTTGACAGCGGAAGCTCATATACATACCTCCCAAATGAAATATACGGAAACCTTATTGCTGCTGTGAGTATTGCTATTAATTTGTTCATAAGGGTGAATCTATTCAATCTCATTTTACTGAATTTTCTTCTAATTTGACAGATTAAATATTTCTCCCCCAGTTTTGTCCAAGATAGTTCAGATCGGACATTACCTTTATGCTTGAAAGCCGATTTTCCTGTGAGGTAAAGCAATAGAATAATAATAGATAGCCTCTTAGGAGAGGAAGTTTGACAGGAAACTCTTCAGAAAAGAAACTATACCATTTTCCTAATGATCTTGTGATATTTAGGTATTTGGAAGATGTCAAACAGTTCTTCAAGCCCTTGAACCTTGATTTTGGGAAAAGATGGTTTGTCATGCCCAGAACATTCACCATTCTTCCAGATGATTACTTGATCATTAGTGTAAGTCTTGATGCATTCTTCATAAATTACCGTTAGGTCTTCTATCATCTATCCGCTTCCCTAGCCTGAGCTCTATGCTGAAATTCCTGCATCTGTTTTTCTCGTTGGACCTTTTCCAGGATAAAGGCAATGTCTGCCTGGGGCTGCTCAATGGAACGGATATCAATCACGGGTCAACAATAATAGTCGGAGGTAGCACTTGCACTTTCTCTTTCCATCCATTCATAATTCTCCCTGTATATTGAGATAGGCGATTTTTTCAAACTTGGAACGATCCTTTCCTGATTTTCCATGTAGATGTTTCTCTGCGCGGCAAGTTAGTTGTGTACGACAATCAACAGAGGCAGATTGGATGGGCTAATTCAGACTGCACCAAACGACAAACACAAAAGGGCTTTCCCTTCTTCCTCTGACGAGCATTGCACAATAAACTCATGTAAATGATACATAGAGAAGTTAGAAAGCTTATTGAATAGCAGCTGCCATTATGTGCACTATCTCCTCTACAGTCAATAGTCATAAATCCCGCTGTTTGTTGTACTACTTGTTCGTAATATACTGTGTTGTATATACCCAAGAAGCAATGTGTGTATTATTCAGCTGTGGAGAGAATTTCAGCTGCTTTCATTAAAATCAAACCTATAATGAAGCCAAGAGCGTTAAAAAATGTCGTAGCTATAGTGTTGCGAAATGGTCTGATAATTAACTCATGAAATTGTAGGCATGTATGTTGTTTTATCAAGCTTAGACCCTGTGGTTATAACTTGGTGCTGCAAGATCACAGATCCATGCTTGGTACAGTACAATTCCTTTCACCCTGCCCCACTGTGAATTTGTTTTTAAATAATATTATTTTAATAAAAATTGCAAAAAATAAATAGTTGAAACAAAAAAATTACAAAATTAGGCTACTATCACCGGTTCGAATCACAAAATTCCTCTTATCGCCACTCAACCGGTGACAGTAGTCCTGATAGGGCTTCTGTCATCAATTGAACTGGTGACAGGACCTGTCGCCGTTCAATTGTCGACATGGTCCTGTTTTTTGTGTGCATAGAATTCATCCTAAAAATTTAGTGATGTTTTATTTAATTTTGTACTTTTTTTACTGCTTATTTCTGACCAGTCAAGTCCAGCGTTTGAACCGCCACACAGTACTAACCAACTAAACTACCACCACCAACAATATCGTCGACGAAGACAATGGTGGTGGTTTAAATACATGATAAGTTACATATTACAATTGGACACATGACGTAATAAGAAACAAAATCAAACAATAAGAAACAATATTAACACAACATATTTTTAAGCAAAACGTCATCACATAGTTTTTCGACAAATCACACTGATGTTACTAAACATTCAAGCACAACGTCATTACATAGTTTTTGAACAAATCATAATGATGTTACAAAACATTCCAGGATAACGTCATCATATAGTTTTTCGATAAATTACAATAACGTTACAAAACATTCAGCACAACATAATTCGACAAGACAAACCATTCAAGTGGCTGCTACCTCAACATCTGCCATGTCTACCTCTATGGTGCCCGCCTTGAGTGTGTCGGTCGGACAGGGACCCCTCGACACCGTCCGGACTGCCGACCTCTCCATCATCCCATGCATTTCCCATAGGGTATTTCTTGAAGGTATGCTCGAACTCCCTGCAAATTGAGCACTTCTTTGTACGACGCCCCGCTTCGACTTCGTCCATATTGTTCCTGATACGTCATACCTACCGTCGGCCAACCTTTTCCTTCAGCCTAGCAATATTTGCGGCCCAGATCAGTTGCTCCCAGGTAGGATGGTCAGTGAAATGGTCAACAACATCACAACCATACATCTCTGCACTCTAGGTTTGCATCACCTCTTTCTTGGTGAAATTTTTGAAAAGGTATTGATCGGGATGCTACGCCACTGTCGAACATGCGGCCATGACATGTGAGCATGACATATGCAAAAGAAAAGGCTTGTTGTAGTTGCATGCGCAACTAGCGCGACATAGCATGCACTCGTGGATGATCCTCTCGCGACATCCTTTCTCTCTGCACAGTATCTCGAAGCGAAGCTCCCTTATGCCCATCTTGAATGCACGATGCATCCCACTCTTCTTGCTCTTCTCCTTCATGTACTTGGTGATCATAGCGGAGTACAGTACTCTGTCATTTGCCATGGAGAGCGACACGTTATTGCTTTCGTCAACAAAATACTTTGTGGTACCGCGAAGAATTGCCTCCACAATAGCAACCAAAGGGAGGCATCTGGCGTCGCGCATAACCTAGTTGTACACCTCGGCTAAATTGGTTATCATGACACCATATCGAATATCATCCTTATCATGTAGCAACGACCACTTCACCTTAGTCTCGTGTTCAATCAAGTCCGAGAAGCATTTCACCTACGCCCCCGTCTTCCTCGTCACACCAAGACTATTTGTGGGTAACTATAGCAATGCCTCGGGGTCCTAGTCAGCGCTTGCAGCGGGCTTTTTTGCTGCCTCCCTTCTGTACGCCCCAGTTCGCTCATCCAAAATCTTCCAGAGTGCATCAAATTTTCTCTTCTGGTTCTGGTTGCACAACCGCTTGAATAGGTTCATCAAGTCTTTGTTGTGGAACTGCTTGTAGAGGTTTGTACCCAAGTGCCTCATTCACCACCTGCTCTGCAGATCCATCCACAGAAGTGACTCATTCTCCCCTTGGTGTAACTGGTTATTGCACTCAATAGGCCCGCATATCGATCGTTTATGACGCATACGTTAGTCCGGCTTGTACAACAAAAATCTTCACGTTCCTCAGAAACCGCAACCAACTGTCTATGTTCGCTTTCAATGAATGCGAAGGCCATGGGAATAACCTGATTGTTCCTGTTTGTCGCTATTGCAATAAGTATCTGCCCCTTGTACTTCCCAGTCAAAAACGTGTCTTCCACGAACAAGATTGGACGGCAATGCAGCAATACATTGATACATGGACCAAAGATGAAAAATGCTCACTTCAGTACCCTCTTCTCTTCCCACTGCGTATGTGTGCCATCTTGAATATCAACACGAGTGACGGGATTTCTATCTTGTATGACTCGGAGTTGGCCGGGGAGGTTGTAGTAGGAGTCCTCAAACGTACCAAACCTTGATTCCAATGTCTCCTGCTTTGCCCTCCACGCCTTAGCATAGCTGATTGTGTACTAAATCCTTGCCTCTATTGCCCGTGTGATGGATCATGGCTCGAAATCTAGATTATCCACGATCTCACCGTATATGATGTTTGTGACGAAGCCTGATGACATGTTCTTGTGGGACTGTGTTGATTCAGCTACGACACATGTGTGAGGGACTACTATAGAGTATTTCCAGTAGGTGTCCACTTAGGCTGGAATGCGTACGCTCACCAAGGGTATACATCTACGTCGCACTTCACGTCGTAGCATCTTGGGTAAGACTTTACTATTGTGAATGTACGTCGCACCGACAAGGTCCAGAATTTGATAGCCTACTGCACGACCTCCTTGCATTTGTACATAGCTCCTTGCCTGACCTCGTTTTGGTCATACTCCCATGGTACACGAGAACCTTTGTTAAAGACAAGGTTGTCAAACTAGTATGTGTTCCACTCGAATGGAACTGTCTGCTGTTCCACGACATCCTTCTCATCGGATCCTTTATCTTCCGATAATGTCTGGTAGTCCTGGTCTTTAAGATCCATCCTTTGAACTAGGCCTTCGATCACTTCACTTTCGTCAGCAATCCCACTAGCTTGCCTGACCAAAAGAGCTCCTTTCACACGGACTTCATCGATAACAACAGCAACTCCCCGGCCTCCTGCCGCGCTGGAGTCCCCAACTTCTTCGGCATCACACCACCTTCTTGTTCAGCCACCGATGCAGGATGACCTTGGCATATGCATGGTCCAGAAGGACCAAATCCCACCTTTCCTCTCTCGCCCGGCGTACATATGACTGCCATGACCTACTTCCCTTGAGCTACATTAACTCACAATATGTGCCCTATGGTGCTCGATTGGCAAGACAATTCAATCTTAGATCATACACAGTATGATCAAAATTGAATGTGTATAACAACCACCGCCTCATAGCGCCCCATGTACGCTGGTCTGGTCTTGTTAGGGTTATGGTCGTCAATTGGAAATAACGCAAATCAATACCCTTGGGACAATCCAAAATAGTCCCCTGACCGTAATAAATTTTGAAGGGAAGGAGTGGTCTAAGAACATGCAGAGGTATATGTAACATCCTAATTTTCAAGGCTTTTTGAAAATTTTCAAAAATAAAAATAACCATTTGATTTTATTGAATTGATAAGGCTTAACCGGAGATTTTAGAAAACAAAAAATAATTTAATATGAATTAATCAAACTTAAATTAATTCAAATTTGGTTTAATTTGGTTTTCTGGTATTTAAAGTCAAAAATATTATTTAAAGTCTTTTCTTGGATTTCTGGATTTTAAAAAGGGTTTGTCCTTTTTTTCTCAAAAATTAAAAGTAATTTTATTAAGTTCAGCCTAATTCAAGGAATTTTTGTGTATTTTTCTAGAATTTTTGGATTTTTTTATTTCTAAAAACATATTTCCTTTTTCTCGATTTCAGCAAATAAAAAACTTTAAAATTCCCTTTCACTTGCTTGGTAGATTCTCACCGACCGCTCATCTGCATCTCTTCTCTCTCTCCCTTGCTCGCCTGATGGGTCCTTTGTCGGCCGCCGCCGCCTCCTCCTGGTCATCTTCTTCACCTACTCTCGGCCATGTTGAGCGCGGCGTCAACGCCCACGCGCGATTCTTGTCGGCTCCCTTCAATGCCTACGCTGCCCGGTCTTCTCCTCACATGCTCCTGTTGACCTCGCGCTGCCCTTTGCTCTGCCCCATCTTCTCCCCACCCGCTCCTGTCTCGTCCCCGTCGTGTCGCCCTTGACCCGGCCGAACCGCCCGCGCCTTTGCTGTCGAAGCTTCGCCCCTACGCCTCCCCCTCTCCTATAAATGGACCACCAGGAGCCCCTCATTCTCCTCTTGCTTTCCCTCCCTCTCGCCCTCGTTTCGCCGTGTTTCGAGCTTGAAGCCGCTCGGCCGAGCTCCTCGCGCTTCCACCTCCAGCGCTGTCGTGGTTGCCTTCGTTGTCTTCGCAAGCCCACGTTCGACCCTGAGCACGCCTCCTCGCCGCCGAAGGTTCGCCGGATCTCTAGCGTCGTCGTAAGCTGCATCTCGCCATTGCTCTTCCTCTCTCCACTGGTCACTCCATCGAGCCTCGTCACTGAAACCGTGCGCCTTGGGTTTGCCTCGCTCCCCTCTCCCTGTTGCTACCTTCACCGCCACTCACCGTGGCTCGTAGCGCTGGCGGGCCATCGAGCCCGAAGAGCCCCGCCGCGCTGTTGCTTCGGGCGTTAGTCGAAACCTCCTTCCGACCGTGTGGTCGAAGCCTCCTTCCGACCGTGTGGTTGAATCTCCTTCCGACCACCTATAATCGAAACCTCCTTTCGACCAGGTGGTCAAAACCTCCTTCCGATCGTGTGGTCGAAACCTCCTTCCGGCCAGTTGGTCGAAGCCTCCTTCCGACCGCGTGGTTGATGCCTCCTTCCGACCAGGTGGTTTGTAACATCCCAATTTTTAGGGCTTTTTGAAAATTTTCAAAAATAAAAATAACCATCCGATTTTTGCTGGTTGAGGGTAGCGCTCGAAATTTTTTTCGGGATATGAATCTTATGCACGTAACCGAGCCTTAGAAATCATCAAACTAATCATATTAACCCTATTCCGAACCAATCTAATTATTGCCTTGATGCGACCACACGCTGCGGCATACTCGGATGGCGGAATTCCGACCGGTAGGAGTGTTATGCAGTGTGGTCATGAACAAGCGCAATAAACCATCTGGCCCTTTTTGATCGCAACTCCGATTCGATCAAATAGATTGATCTTCGCGTGCTCCTATAGTTTTACGATCACGTTTGCCCCGATGGCGGAAACCGACCAGTAGAGGCAAGTCGTGATATGACCATGAAAGCAAGATCATGGAATAATGAACATGAGCCCATCTTACAACCACCGCGCATGGACGATCATATCGACCATCGCCAAACGATCTAATCTGAATCTAAAATTAGACGAGAAGGCTATAATAGCACAAAACAAAAAATTTACCGTGCAACCCAGAAACCTCCGCTAGAAATCGATCACGAGATTAACACTAGACTCGTCGACTCATAGCGAAAGTAGAGTCGATGCGGTCGTAGTCGTACTCGCCGCGTCTTCTCCTCCGAGTAGTCGTACTCGCCGCGCGTCTTCTACCCCGAGTGTCACAAGTTGTGGATCATCCTAGTGCTGATGCTTCGCAACAACACCTCAAGGTATCCACACGTACGGGGCAGAGATACCACGCGCTGGAGTGCTAGTGCTAGTGCCGGCAGTGTGGTATGAGGAAGATGTGGCTATTAGGGTTTTGGAAAGTTCTTCTAAAAAATCAT
The DNA here is from genome assembly GCA_036346395.1 of Hsuehochloa calcarea. Lineage (NCBI taxonomy): Eukaryota > Viridiplantae > Streptophyta > Magnoliopsida > Poales > Poaceae > Hsuehochloa > Hsuehochloa calcarea. The sequence continues at coordinate 68,018,531 of CM070610.1, read as the reverse complement.
CACACCCCTTGCCACCGCCCCCTTATTTATAGGCATCCATAATAAGTCTCGTACTTGAGGCCCATTAGGAACTCATGGCCTACAAGAATTCGGATCACCATCCAAATTAAATCCTAGCCCTGTAAGTGTGTGACCCTATAGGTTCATGTTTAATCGGTTGTGACTCAGAAACTCTTTTCCGACCACTAGTCGTTAGCGGTACCTAGCAGCACATAACGATTCCCAAACATACATAGAATATATCGAACGAACCTTAATGCAATATGATCTATGACCAGGTCCATATCACTAACAACCAGCTCGTATCTTTATACGACCAGTTCATATTTGGTCTCGACCAATTCGTAACTCCTTACGACCAGGTTTCGACCACTTAGTGACCATGTTCGACCAGCCTACGACCAGCTCGTATCTCCATACGACTAGTCCGTATCTGATAGAACTGAAAGACCTTCTCGTGTATTCTCCCTTTGTCTCACGATGTCTGGTTGAACTCCAGGTGAGAGGTTGTATCATCCATGGACTGTTCAATTCTTTCTCGATCAAGTGTCGAATAACTTCATGTGGTCGACACTTCGACCACTAGTGGCATAGTCATGCACTTTCTTTATCCGACCATAACGAGGGGCCGAGAGGCATATCTCCTGTTGTGTTAGGAGGGTAAATCCCATATCCGATCAGTCACATTCCTCCGAAATATTTCATAGCATACCCGAAAGCTACCTTTATAACTACCCAGTTATAAGTAGCGTTTGGCAACCCCTAAGAGTGCTACTACATATGTAGGAAACCATACTGATCTCAGGTATAAGGATTGTACATCATCATTGCTTGAGACCAACTAATGATACATAGAATCATAACACTCTCAACAGTGTCTCAAGATGGGTCTTTTCCAACACCATGTTCTCTAACATGTGTTCATATTATTGGTTTGATATCTCCATATCCATGACTTGTGAAACATAGTCATCAACCAATACATATTCTAGTCTATTCATATGTGTTCTCATATGTTCCCAACCAGGGAACGTTTAAGAATAATCATCACAGAAATATAGAGTTTCATAATCAAGTCACATACTTGATAATAAATATTATTGATATTATTCTAGGAACAAGATAACATATTATCCAATGTTATAAATATAATAAAATACAATCATCTTTATGATTGGCTCTAGGACATATTTCCAACAGGTGCGATTGACTACCCTAGTTTTCAGCAGATGGTCAACAAGACCCTTGTGTAGGAGGATGCTCAACGTCAGCTGTATGAGTCTCGTAACAGGAAGATGATGCAGCATAATACTCATCAAAGTCACCCTCTGTTGCATTCAAGACCCCTACACCAGCACCTCGTCCAACTACTCCAGGATTTTGCAGCTTCGGCAATAACAACACCAACAACCAGCAGTTCGGAAACATCAATCGTGCTGCGGGAATCACCTGTTTCAACTATTAGCAATTGGGGCACTATGCCAGTAACTGCTCGCAAAAGCAAGGTCCAATGTTTATCATATTCAATTTGGGAGCTACTCCGACCAGAACCCCCATTCCAGGAGCCGGTCGTGGAGCACCTCAGGCTCCAGTTGCAGCATCCAAGACCCCACAGCCTATTGGGAGAGGCTAGGTGAACCATGTCACAGTGGAGGAAGCCCAGACAGGCCCGGACGTCATGCTGGGTAAGTTCCTAGTTAATTCAACATCTGCTACTGTCTTGTTTGATTTTGGAGCTTCGCATTCGTTTGTTTCTCGTAGTTTTATTGCAAAGCACCAGCTAAAGGTTTTGCCTCTTAAAAATGCTTTATTGGTTCAATCCCCCGATTCAGAGTTAAGTACGAACCAAATGTTGCCCAAAAGTTAGAGTAACCATAGAAGGGGTAGAATTTCTAGCCAGCCTCATAATCATCGATGCCAAGTCCTTATATGTGATTTTGGGTATAGTTTGGCTTGCTCATCACTAAGCAGTCTTGGATTGTGGTGGTAGAAGCATCACTTTGGTCAGTCCAATGGGAACCAAAGTAAAATTTGAAACCTCCACGGGAAAGCATGAGGGAGCATTAGTCTGCAGTGTCAATGCTGTATTTTTAGAAAATATGCCAGTGGTCAGAGAGTTTCTGGATGTTTTTCCTGGTGATTTGCCTGGGATGCCACCAATCGGGGACTTGGAGTTCGTCATCAACATAGTTCCTGGAACTTCACTCATTTCCAAGAGACCTTATTGTTTGCCGATTGACGACTTAGTCGAACTAAAGAAGCAGATCTAGGAGATGCAAGATAAATGTTTTGTCCGACCAAAATCTTCATCTTGGGGATCCTCAGTGATCTTTGTTGCAAAGAAGGATGGCACCCATCGAATGTGTGTGGATTACCGCTCACTTAATGAAGCCGCCATCAAGAACAAGTACCCACCGCCCAGGATTGATGATTTGTTCGACCAGTTGATGGGAGTCGGAGTATTCTCCAAGATAGATTTGAGGTCAGGATACCATCAGTTGAGGATTCGCCAACAGGATATTCCTATGACAGCTTTCTCAACCCGATATGGATTGTACGAGTTCACGGTCATGTCTTTTAGATTGACCAAGGCTCCTGCTTACTTTATGAATTTGATGAATAAAGTATTCATAGAGTATTTGGATAAATTCGTCATTGTCTTTATTGACGATATTCTAGTTTACTCCAAGAGTGAGGAAGAATATGAAGAGCACCTCCGCTTGATCCTGAATAAGTTTAGAGATCATCAACTCTATGCTAAATTCAACAAGTGTGAGTTTTGGATCAAGGAAGTCACTTTCTTGTGGCACATCATGTCTGTAGAAGGAGTCACCGTCAACCCTAGCAAAGTCAAGTATGTGCTCAACTAGGAGTCACCCAAATTAGTGCCTCGGATCAGAAGTTTCCTTGGAATGACAGTATATTACTGCCGGTTTATAAAAGGATTATCCAGAATAGCAAGACCCCTCACTCAGTTGTTGAAGAAGGAAAATAAATTTTCTTGGACACCAGAATGTGAACGGAGTTTTCAAGAATTGAAGAAGCGTTTGACCACTGCAACAGTGTTGATTTTACCCGTTGCCCGAAAGGATTTTGAGATTTTCTGTGATGCATCGCGACAAGGTCTCGGTTGCGTCCTGATGCAAGAAAGAAAGGTGGTAGCGTATGCTTCCCGTCAGTTGAGACCTTATGAAGCAAATTACCCTACTCATGACTTAGAATTGGCTATTGTAGTGTGTGATTTAAGGATATAGCATCATTACCTCATTTGTAATCGATGTGAAGTTTACACTGACCATAAAAGCTTGAATTATATTTCCACTCAAGCTGGTCTTAATATGAGGAAAAAAATAGTTGGATTTAATCAAAACTACAACATGGGAATCCATTATCATCCCAGCAAAACTAATGTAGTAGTGGATGCCTTAAGTAGAAAGGTCTACTAGAGTACTCTGATGATCAAGGAAAGTCAGTCAGTCCTGCATAAAGAATTTAAGAAGCTCAAGCTAGAGTTGGTCGAAAAAGGTTCCTTAGCCACTTTGGAAGTACAACCCACCTGCAAAATCAGATTAGGAAAGCTCAGACTAAAAGATGCAGTTATTAAAGAGATAAAGAGTAACATGAAGAAGGGTAAATCTCTAAGATTTCCAGAGGATGAGTAAGGAAACATTTGGTTTTATAAACATATTTGTGTACCGGACTAGAAGGAGCTTAAGCAGTTGATACACAAGGAAGCACATGAAACCTTATATTCCATCCACCCCGGAAGCACTAAGATGTATCAAGATCTCAAGGAATTTTATTGGTGGCCTAGTATGAAGTGTGAGATTGCTAAATACATAGCTCAATGTGATGTTTGCCAGCGAGTTAAAGCCAAGCATCAGAGACCTGCTGGACTCTTGCAAACTTTAAGCGTACCTGAATGGAAATGGGAAGAAATTGGTATGGACTTTATCACTAGTCTGCGAGAACCAGAGCTGACCATGATTATATCTGGGTAATTGTAGATCGCCTGACAAAAATTGCACACTTCATTCCTATCAAGACTACTTACTTAGGTGACAGACTTACATAGTTGTATATGGCAAGGATAGTATGTCTACGGTGTGCCAAAGAAGATCGTGTCGAAACGTGGATCCCGGTCCACCTCAAGATTCTGGCAGAAGCTGCATAACGTTTTGGGTATGAACCTGAATTTCAGTACAACTTACCATCCGCAGACAAATGGCCAAACAGAAAGAGTAAATTGAATCAAGTCACCGCAGCACTAGTCCAATCAGTTCAAATTGTTCCACATAAGTTCTGGTATTGAATCAGTTTTGATTTCGGTTTTGTCTCACTCGGGAGGGAAATCAGTTTGGTTCAGTGAACAAAGTCCGAGTTCTCGAACCTATTCTCCAGTCAGCCCGAATCTCAGGGTCGAGATTCCTTTTAAGTGGGGTAGGTTTGTAACATCCCAATTTTCAAGGCTTTTTGAAAAATTTAAAAATAAAAACAACCATTTGATTTTATTGAATTGCCCAAGCTTAAATGAAGATTTTAGAAAATAAAAAATTTAATATGAATTAAGCAAACTTTAATTAATTTAAATTTGGTTTAATTGGATTTTCTGGTATTTAAAGTCAAAAACATTATTTAAAGTCTTTTTGGGATTTTCTGGATTTAAAAAGGGTTTTCTTTTTCCAAAATATTAAAAGTAATTTATTCAAAAAATTGAAAGACAACTTTAAGTTGTAAATAATTTTATTAAGTTCAAATTAATTCAAGGAATTTATGTGTATTTTTCTAGAATATTTGAACTTTATTTACTATTTTCTAAAATCTATTTCCTTTTTCTTGATTTCTGTAAATCAAGCATCTTTATAATTCTCTTTCACTATTTGGGCTGAATTCTTGCCAGCCCGCTCCGCTCTGCAACTCTCCTCTCTCTGTCTCTCTGCCCGGTGGGTCCCGCTTGTCAGCCACACCGCGCCTCCTCCTAGTCATCTTCTTCATCTGCTCTCGCCCATGCCGAGCGCGACGTCAACGCCCACGCACGATTCTCGCCAGCTCCCGTCAGCTCCTGCGCCACCCGGTCTTCTCGCTCACCTACACCTGTTGACCTCACATGCCCTCTGCTTCACCCCATCTTCTTCCCACCTGCTCCCGTCGCGTCCCTGTCGCGTTGCCCTTAACCCGAGCCGAATCACCCCGCGACTTTGCCGGCAAAGCTTTGCCCCCTACTCCTCCCACATTCCTATAAATGGAGCACCAGGACCCCCTCGTTCCCCTCTTGCTTTCCCCTCAACTCTCCCTCTCTCTCACCCTCATTTCATGTGTTTTGAGCTTGAAGCCGCTCGGCCAAGCTCCTCGCGCCTCCGCTTGTAGCACCGACGTTGAAGCCCCTCCGCCGTCATGGTGGCCTTCGTTGGCTTCGCAAGCCCGCGTTCGACCCCGAGCATGCCTTCTCACCGTCGGAGCTCTAGCACCGCCATAAGTCGGATCTCGCCATCGCTCTTCCTCGCGTCGGTCACTCCGTCGAGCCTCGCCACTGAAACTGTGTACCTTTGGATTTCCTCGCTCTCCTTTCCCTGTTACTACCCTCACCGCCACTCGCCGTGGCGCGTAGCTCCGGTGAGCCATCGGGCCTGAAGAGCTCCATCGCACTGCCGCTTTGGGCGGTAGTCAAAACCTCCTTTTGACCGTGTGGTCAAAGCCTCCTTCCGACCACCTGTAGTTGAAACCTCCTTCTGACCGGTGGTAGAAACTCCTTCCGGCCGTGTGGTCGAAACCTCCTTCCGACCAATTGTTCGAAGGCTCCTTCCGACCATGTGGTTGAAACCTCTTTCTCACCAATTGGTCGAAGCCTCCTTCCAACTAGGTGGTCGAAGCCTTCTTCCAACTAGGTGGTCGAAGCCTTCTTCCGACCGTGTGGTCGAAACCTCCGTCCGACCACCTGTAATCGAAACCTCCTTGTGACCAGGTAGTCAAAACCTCCTTTCAGCCACCTGTAGTCGAAACCTCCTTCCGACCGGCCGTAGTCGAAACCTCCTTCTGACCACTTGTAGTAGAATCTCCTTCCGCTATAGGCTGTGGTCGAACATCCTTCCGAGAGCATGTTCTCCTTTATTAGAGCTCCGATTCGAGTAATTCAAATTTCTAAATTTAGTGTCTTTCATTTGGTTCTAGTTTGATAATTTTTTTGGGATTTTATTTGGAATTATTTTATTTATTTTGTTCTTTTCGTACGTATAGATTCTGATGCTTCCGAAGAGTACTTGGACATGACGACTGAAGCGTCTCAACTCTTCAACGAAGGCAAGTCGTAGACCTTTGATCATGTTGAACTCATTTTATACAATTATATATTTTTATATCAACATGCATAGCTAGGTTTATAACTAATACTTTTGGGAATAGTTAAATGCCTAATTGCCATTATGCCTCTTTGAATAATTGAGAATGGCATGTACCCTTGAACACCATAGGTTGGGTTAATCTTAGTTGAACATATTTAATTACCAACATGTGTGCGTATTATGCTTAGCTATGGTTTAGTCGTACATTGGGATTAATTATCACATATTCATAAATGTTTAATCTTGACTCAATGATATATAGAATTATGGCGGAAGCCACTGTTATTAAAATTTATTGTGCCATGACAAAAGTTGCCATTTGGCTGGGTTGAACGAAAATGATTTATGCTCAGGCGAGTAGTCGGGTAGTAAAGGAGGAATGCGCGAAGCACATGAGTTGAGGTAGTCTCGCCTGAGTAATCACTAAGGACTTAACTTTGTGCGTCATTGATCTGGGTCTTACCGTACAACCACAAGTCTATTTATGGGGTGGACCTAGCCAACTAATTAGCAATATTTTGAGTCGGTTTTGTTTGGGTTGGTGAGCGGCGCAAGATGGGGTCCAGAATGGTGAATTCTTAGCGAGCAGAACCAAGTCAAAATAGAACTTTGTAAAAGCCTTGTGATAGTCTCTCCTTGATTCACATATCTAAGGAAACATGTATTTTTATCAAGATGATTATCTCTTGTGGGTCAAGCTGTACACCTCTGCAAAGTGTTAAAAACTAATCGAATAGTCGTGTCCTCGGTTATGGATAATGCTTGGTGATTTCACACGAGGGGTAGATTTTCTTAAAAATATTGGAATGATGGTTGGGGCGATCTAGTTGTTGGTTGTTGGTTGGGAAGTGAACACTAGTTGTTTCAAAGAACTTGATTACCTATGTATTAATCTTTTGAATTATGCTTTTCAATCTACTTATTGTATTTACTATCAATACTGCTTTCTGCAAAATATCCAAAAGTGATCCTTGTTCAAGCCTTGTATAAATACTATTTGCATGCATTTCCCTAGAACTTGCTGCGTACTTTATGTACTCACAGCTATACGTCATTTGTTGATCAGTCCCCGAGAAGAACCAGGGAACTCAGAGTTCTACGAGGAGGAATACTTTAAAGGCTATGCGAACCAGAATGCGTTCTCCACTCGATTGCATGTGGGCATGTCGAATGGCAACCACGAATTTGTTTTATTCTACTGCAAGTTTACTATGTTATCTTTAGCCCTGAGTGGCAAACTTTGCAAGACTTGACCATAAGGCCCTTTTGCTACTAAGTAATATTAATTTGTCTGCTTCATTAGTTGTTTTATTGTATGGATATGATTTCATCAACGTTGCAAACTATGTGGACTAGCTACTAATCATGGGACTAATTCAGAATACATAGAGGGCCCGGATCCAGCGACCCGGGGTCTCAACAATATATGGACAAGAAGATGTAGAAAGCTCGTATGCACGACATCCGGGTGATCAATGGACTGAGGAGGAAGTACAAGATTTGGATGAGGCAGAAATATATGAATTGTCATGCCAGGGGCGATAGGAAGCATGCTTGCACCTTCAGTGATGTGGTTACATGCACCTGCAACAAGCCGAAGCTCCTGCATAAGCCGTGCTGGCATGTGTACAGGGCGTGCGCACATTCAAGCAGATATCTACGCCGTACATCTCCGAGTACTACGATATGCACCATCTTTTCAGGACATGAAGTGTTGAGTTCAACTCGTATGGCGTAGACCTAAACTATAGGGATCTTTAGCGGGAGATGGTGAAATCGAGCCCAAACAAAGCCTTGAAGGCAACTGAGAAGGGACAACGGTAGATGCAGCGCTTCTGAAATGACATGGATGACAACCAGTGTGGGGACCAAACCAGCCCGAGGAAGTGCAGGATATGCAAGACCCTTGGCCACTCCATGAAAGATTTCCCCAATAAACCGGGCTCTTTTGGGCATCTGTAATCCATACGCATGGAGGACTTCACTTCCGTTCATATTTGTATCATTTTAGTCGCATTGTTTGCATGTTGTAATTCTAAAATTTGCACTCAGGGTAATGTCGTCATGTTATGGTAACAGGTAGTATTGCAATATTAGTGGTCGTTGGTTGTAATATTGTGTACGTTTGTCTCGTACTCCATTTCATTTTAATGCTTCATTTCCATGGATTCTCGCATTGTCTTTGTTCCAAATTGACTCAACATTTAATCTCTTGCAGGCCATGGTGAGAGGGATCGGAGCTGAGCCTCCTCTACCAGAGCTACTTGAACCATTTTACGATGAACATCACTGTAGCAAGTTGTGGATCACCGGGGATGATCCTCCACCCCTTACCCTTAGGCCAGCTAGGCATCACTGGCCCCTTGACCCTAGCTATGTCCAACTCCTTTGGGACACGAACGTGTTACCTTTTGCTAGGATGCTCTACGTCGGTCGCTACTTCACACTGGACGGGTATCTCATGTCGGCACTTATTGACAGATGGAGACCCGAGACAAACATCTTCTACTTTCGATGGGGAAAGATGATGACCACTCTTTAGGATTTGTCCTTATTGATCGGTTTGCCGATCACGGAACCGTAGTTGATCCACCCCTAGGCCGACAGACTGGAAGGCCCACCTAGCGCATTGGTTTGGTCTACCCATCCTAGATAGGGCTTGTGATGTCCTTCAGACATGGCTTAGACATTTCAGTCAATGTTCGAAGGATGCACCGACCGACGTTGTTAGGACACACCTCGTGACATACCTGTTGTTGCTTTTCGGTTGGACCTTATTTCCCAGCACACGGAGTCATTGCGTGTACCCTAGCTACATCCACATCGCAGAGTTTTGGTTGACGCCGAGCCTAGGGAGATGCCCAAGTTCAGCTTCGGATAAGCTATTCCTTGCACCACATATAGGAGGTTGTGTGACACCTCGCAGCGCGACACCGGTGAGAAATAAGTCCTTGTCATCTAGAATGTGATATTGTAGTTGTGGAGTTGGGAGAGCTTCTTTGTTAGGTGGCCCACCTTCGAGGTTGTAGTGCACCCATACGGCGAGTTCCACGACCCGATGGATGGGCCCACCATGGGGACCCAGTGGACTGCTGGTAGGTTATGTTGGGCCAAAGACAGACCAGTGAGGTGCTACCTAGTGTTCCACAACGAGTTCGAGATGTTGCACGATGACAACATTATATGGTCTCCATGGAGCCCACAGTTTGTGTAGATAGTAGCGCCGCACAGACTGTCCATGCAATGCACACAAGACGCGGGGTTGTGGGTGAAGACTTGCCACATCATTTTTCCCATATGGTGAAGCCTTCCGCACCGGAGTGTGTAATGCGACAATTCAGTCTTTTTCAGGTTGTGCCTCCCTCCAACGGGGGGATGCTCTAGTGAGTTGCCCACCTGTGAGTGTAACTCCATCCGAGTAATGTTTACCATTGCCTCCTACATCTGTTCTTCTCACGTGCATTATTCTCCAATGCAGACAATCGAGGAAGGGCCGACATGCTGAGAACTGACTGGCAGTACAACAACAATGTACTATAGCGTGGGAGGAGACAGTGCACATAGAGGTTCTACAGTTGTTGTGGCCGTACGACAACGGACTTACCATGAGTACATGGAGTGGTACCTACCACGGGCGCGCACCATAATCTTCCTTTGCGGGAGCGTCCGAACATGTTACACACCAGGAGAGGCTTCAACACTCCTTCAATCAACATGGATCTTTGCGGTGTAACGACTCCGTAAAATACTCACAACTTGTGCTCGCTTCAAACATGATATTTTTACAATTTCTGACTCAACAGCTCTTATGTGTAACTTCAGTTCGACAGGCCCAACGGTCCACATGCGCATCACGGTCCACCTTCCGCGGGAGCGGTCACACTGTTGGGGAGCTTATCAGGGTGCTAAAGTTCGTCTACGACGATGCCAAACAGATAGTCAAGAAATTGAGCTACGGTCCGAAGAGTGACAACGTGCTAGCTCCCCGCCTAGTGAGACCGGCGGTCGTCTTAGCACTCCCCGTCGGTCATCCGCACTGTGGATCGAAGAGGTAAGTTATGTTCAATTTATGTCATGGTTATTTATTTTGCCTTAGATTGTGCTAACATCATGCCATCTTCCACCACACGTCTGTCGGGATACATCACTGGTATGATCAACATCTATACAATCGCCCTCGGATGGAGGAGACACTGCATGACCTAGTCAAACTGGCGGTCGTCCTAGTGCTCACTCGTCGGTCATCCGCACTGCGGATCGAGGAGGTAAGTTATGTTCAATTTACGTCCGAATTATTGATTTCACCTTACGTTGTGCTAACATCATTCTATCTTGCAGCCTTCAGTTGGGCATGTGTATATGTAATCAGGTTGTATACATTATGTGTGTATGTATTAAGGATATTGTATGCTTATGTTGTACCAGATTTGTATGAATTGCAAGAGGTCTTTAACTTTCAGTAACTTGATTTTTATACACATAGCATGACAAGGGACAATTACATTACAATATTTAGCATAGACCTAGAACATTACGCTACAATAATACAACAACAACCTAACTATAACTACCATATTTTCCATAATGTTACAATACCAAAATTCGCATGACAATGCCAATACACCTTTTCACACCACCTTTCTCAGAAAGAATTGACCACACCTTGCCACGACACCTTTCCAGACCGTAACGACAACCCGGACCAGCTTTTCGTAGTGAGTAGACACCACTCACCATCCATCCCACCTTTTCAGAACGACTAGACTACACTCTGCCACGCCATATTTTCAAAAAAAAAAATTGACCGCACACTGCTAGGACACCTTTCCAAACTGAATTGACAACTAGGACCAGTTTTTCGCAATGAGTGGACAACACTCACCAGTGGTCCCATATTTTCAGACCGAATTGACCGCACACTACCATCCAACCGTTTCAGACCGAATTGACAACTCGGATCTACTTTTTGTAGTGAGTGGACAACACTAACTAGTCGTCCCACCTTTTCAGACCGAATTGACCACACACTACCAGGACACCTTTTTAGACCGAATTGACAACCCAGACTAGCTTTTCGCAGTGACTAGACACCACTCATCAGCCATCCACACCTTTTCAGAACAAATTGACCACACACAACCATTACGCCTTTTCATACAAATGATAATACAGATCAGCCTTTTGTAGTGAGTAGATGCTACTCACCAACCATCCCACCCTGCCATTCATCATAATTTTCACCCTCATCATTACACCCTATTTGCTTATAAAAATAGGGAGAAGAGAGCTGGAGGAGAACACTACACCACCACAACCACTTCACTCCAACTGGTTTTGCACAACAGAGAGGAAGGAGGGAGAAGAGAGCGAGCTAGAGGAGAACATTAGGTTAGCCTTGGAGATGTTGGGCTATGTGGAGATGGTGCGGAAGCGCAAGTGGCTAACCGAGAAGTCGTGAACCTACCCGAATTGTTCGATAAAGCATGCACTTGTACCATCGGAGTTTCCATGCCCACAGTGCGACTGCGAAAACACGCTTGGATCATTCGGTCCATACACCTGGCGACCGCCGTCCGGGCGTACTACACGTGCGAGGATATCCATGTAAAAGAACCTCACGCACACATTGATTTTTCACATTTTATGTTGCATTCCACATATCGCTAACTTTATCCATGCATAATGGCAGTCGGAGGAGTGTTGCTTCTTCTTCCAATGGATCGACAACCCGAACATGTACGATAGGGTGCTCATCGAGCAGAAGTACATATTCAACTATGCGCTGCCACCCAAGGTCTTCAAACACTGGAAACCTTATGTAGCTGAGAGCGGGGAAGACAAAGGAAACGTGATGATAGAGCCCAAGAGCGCCGAACAGCACCCTGAGGACGCTCGAGCCAAACGTGCGACGGACAAGGGAAGACTCTTGCTAGTGAGACTGGCAGTCGTCCTAGCGCTCCACGTCGCCCAGGCGTACTACGGTCGAATAAGTAAGTTATGTTCAATTTACATCCTGATTATTGATTTGGCCTTACGTTCTGCTAACATCATTCCATCATCCAGTCCGTCTCGATGTACAAGACTACCTTTGGGACTGGCCACGTCTGTGAGTCTACAGGAGACAAGGAGAATGCACCGATTGTCCCATCGGGGACTGGCTGAGCTCTCGATGCTCTTGCTAAGCAGGTGCTTAGTCTCGAGGAGATCTGTGGATATCGTGGGGATATGTGCATGATCTTAGAGTGATGAGTCAATTGGCAATGTCGTTGTTGGTTTGACGAATCTCGTGTTTTTGAAAAACTTGTCTTTGTCGGATCATTGGCGGTCGGGCCGGCCATGTGGCCGGCCCGATCCGGCCAGCAATGCTTGCCGGTCCGACCGGCCACAGTTTATGATGGAGTTTGGGGCTAGGCCAAAAATAAGTTGTGTAGGCATGAGAGGGGAGTCTCCTCGATGTGGTCACATAATTTTTGGAGCTCCTAGTCAAAAGTTCTATCCATTTGAAAATTCCAGAGAGGTTGTGGATTTTCAAGTTGAAATTTGGCTAAGTCTTTTGGGGCGGTCAGACCGCCTTTATGGAATCGGTCCGACCACTGGGGAATCGGTCCGACCACTGGAAAATCGGTCCGACCAGCATGGTAGGGCGGTCAGACCGGCTTCCACTTGGACTTCGGCCATTTTGGCATTGTTGTGTTTTGATGTTGCTTAATGCATGAGTTTCAATGTTTTATTATTGCATATTGCATTGTTGAGCTAACGTGGGTCAAGTTGTGAAGAACATGTTCCCGAGACGATTTCTTTGTCTATTGTTGTGCAGGTGGCTTGCAGATCAACGACGTCAACGGCGAGGAGGATCGGGACTACGCTTGGAGAGCTGAGGTCCAAAACGATCATGGATGCCGGGTGGAGTCGTGTGACTCAAGCATGGTGCAGAATAGATAAGATGGATCGAACGGGCAGTTCGTTGCAGCTGGTTGAATCAAGCGGCGCGGGGGTCGGTGCAAGTGCCTTGGAGATTCCGATGGGATTCGGACGGGAGAGACTTGCCGACATGATGAGAGCCGCTGATCAACCAACACGTGGTGAAGCAGGCGATTGCTTCAACAATTGTGTGTGTGTGTGGGTCCCATTTGTATTGGGCCTTAATGGGAGCCCATGAGAGAAACCCTAGCCTCTCCTATAAATAGAAGGGGGGAGATGGAAAAAAACCCAAGCAACCAAGCACTCATTTGCAAAACCCTAGTTAGGGTTAGGGTTTGGAGAGGAGAGGAGAGGAGAAAAAATTTGTATATGTGCTCTTGGATTGAGCTCTTGTCCTCCTTGAGGGAGTGGCTTTGTAATCAACATCTTGAATCAATCAATCTATGGATGTTTGCTCAAGGGTGAAGTCTCATTTGCTTTCTTCTCTCTTTTGATGATTTTGGTGCTTCCTTGATCCGGGTGTTTATACTTGGTCTCTTGATCGATTTTACCTTGCTATGATGTGTAGGAATACTCCTAGAATTATCTAGATCATCAATCCCCCACAAGCAAGTTTTGGATCAAGATTTTTATATTTATAGGTTTTGAACACTTCTTTGGTAAAACTTAAGAAATCATTTCTTTGAAGTGGATCTGGACGATCGTCGCTAGAAATAGGTCTTAGATATCCTTAGAGAGGTGTGCTCCAAATTTGGTCAAGTTTCATTGGTTGAATCAAAAGTTAGACCAATTTTCGTTTTGGATTTGGGCATTGTCAGTTGCCTCTGGACTAAATCGGTCTGACCGATTTTACACCGCCGGTCCGACCGCCCGACAGTCAGACCGCCAATTGAGCGCCGGTCCAACCGCCAGGCAGTCAGACCGCCAGCACTACACTAGTCCGACCGGTCAATGAGATCAATTCTCTATTATTGTGTCTTGTGGTTAAGGAGGTAATCGAATTCAGCACAAGGCTTCCTATGTGCATTACTGATCTTCTTAGCTTTCATAGCTAAAGGAGAAAAATACGTGTTGAATTTGATTAAGGCGAAAAATCGAGAAAGCGCATATTCACCCTCTCTAGTCGCCTTTACGGTCCTACAAGATCTTTGAAGCCCAATTGTGAGCTACCTTTGGGACTGGCCGCTCCCGCAGGTCTGTAGGAGACAAGGGAAGGCACCGATGGGTCGTCAAGACTAACTTCGTTTTGATCTACCTTTTTCCCGATTCCAAAAAGGCGCACATACATCCTATGTGTTTCTCGGTTTGTTGATCCGTACATACTCTCATTTCTAATGCACGTAACCAAACCCTGTGCGCCATGTAATTCACAACTATATTATTGAAGTCCTTCAAATTTAATTCCCAAATATTTCGTCTATTTCAAATTTCGTTCTCTTTTTTTGAAAGGAATCAATTCTACAAACAATGCAATTGTGCCAACAGCGCACGTGCCAACCCTAAACCCAATTTTTTTATCATTTCGCTCCGGAGGGGGCTATTGCTATTGTGGTGTCAAACAGTGTTAAATAAGCTAAAAACTCATATTTCAAATAGGGTGTATGAAATCATGTGTTTTCCTTGCATGCTTAACTTTTTTTTATGTATTATCACATGTAAAAAAATGATTCAATCATATTTATTGTGTATTTCCTTCTATAGCTCGTACACATTGTACTCTATTTATATGCGTAAATCAGTAAATGGTGTAAGAAATCATGTTATGCTCCAATATATTGTGTTGTCTCAGCGACGACAATGTAAGTGGAGTATGCTCAAATCAGTAAACAATCGGCATGCACGATTTTAGTTTCCGTTTGATTTCGGATTCGAATGGCGGCAAAGACGCGATCTCGGGTTGATCGGCGATCGTGGCACGCTTCTCCAAAGAAATTGTGTTGCTGGTTGCGTTGTCTCCACTCGCACGCACAGTGTAGCGACAGCGATGTAAGTGGAGTGCTTCTTCTTTTACGTGACGAGATTGCGCTCGGCGATGCTTCTTCTTTTACGTGACGAGAGTGCGCTCGGCGAGTCTCGCGGAAAAAAATCCAGTGGGGGACCATCCACCGTCCATCCTGAGGTGATCCCGTTAGTTTCCGTTTGATTTCGGATCCGGATGGCCAGCACGCGGCAGTCTCGGGTCCGGTCGGCCAGTGCGCGGCATGCTCGCTCCAAAGAAATTGTGTTGGCGCTTGCGTTGTCTCCACTCGCGCGCACAGTGCAGCGACAGCGATGTAAGTGGAGTGCCTCTTCTTTTACGTGACGAGATTGCGCTCGGCGATGCTTCTTCTTTTATGTGACGAGAGTGCGCTCGGCGAGTCTCGCGGGAAAAAAAAATCCAGTGGGGGACCATTCACCGTCCATCCTGAGGTGATCCCGTTAGTTTCCGTTTGATTTCGGATCCGGATGGCTAGCACGTGACAGTCTCGGGTCCGGTCGGCCAGTGCGCGACATGCTCGCTCCAAAGAAATTGTGTTGGCGGTTGCGTTGTCTCCACTTGCGCGCACAGTGCAGCGACGGCGATGTAAGTGGAGTGCTTCTTCTTTTACGTGACGAGATTGCGCTCAACGATGCTTCTTCTTTTATGTGACGAGAGTGCGCTCGACGAGTCTCACGGAGAAAAAAAATCCAATAGGGGATCATTCACCGTCCAACCTGAGATGATCCCTCGGGATGGACGGTGAATAGGGGAGGGCCTCATCAGCAAATTTCCTTTCTGTCTCGCCACGCTGTGGCACGGGGAACGTGCAGCGCGAGTGGGTCCGAAGGTGACGTCTTTGGAGCGACTCACTCCAGGATTCGGCTGCTCGGCGAGCGCAACGTGTAGGCCCGGCCGCTCGATGACACGTGCAACTAGGATGGCAACGACATATTCCCCACGCAAGATGCCCTTCTATCCCCGTCCGCCTCAATAAAAACCCAAAATCGAATTACATTAAGGTAATTTCTTGATATTATCATGTGGTTATGCAGGGACAAGTAAAGATGGCAGTAAAGTGTTACACACTATATATTATGCAGAAATATACAAAGATAGAGTAATAAAAAATACTATGGTTTAAAGGTATAAATGTATCAATCTAATGTATATATAATATATATATGTACTACTACTTCTTATATACCATTTAAATAGTATGATAATATTATAACTATACATATTGGAGGTATAGTGAGAACAAAAAAAGATATTTTCGTTCCCATATAAGTTTATGGAGACAAAATTTCCATATATCCCTCGCAAAAAAAATCCATATATTCATCTTCTAATGGAGAAATTCCTCCACCGGTTGGTTCGCGGGGGATAAACCAGCTGGCATCTCTGAGTGCAACGCAGTGGTTTGGTTCGTATCTGAATAACACCATTCGACCACTTTATTAAAACCCCGACGGCCCATGAAAGCTCCTTCCCAGGCCAGAAAAACCTCCAATGGCCAGTGCCAAAGCCCAAAATCCCTTCATCTGCTACTCTTTCATAGTCGGCTAGCCCTACTATTCCCTTGTCCCCCCATCCCACGGCTCCAGCGCCGCCGCCTCGTCGCCTTCCTCTTCCCCGTTCCCCCACCATCGCCGCCGCTTAATCCAACACTGAGGCTGGAAACGTGATAGATATCTGAGTCCCACATACAGGAGGCGAGTGATGTCGGAGGCGGTGGCCGCGCCGATCGGCCTGTCGTGGGCGCCCAAGGTTCCTTCCCTGCCGACGACCAGAGGTAGTAAGGACTCGGGGCCGAACCCAAGCAACTCTCAGGAGTCACTCTGGAAGCCGGGGAAGGAGCTCGTGGACGGGCTCTTCGTGCCCCCGAGGGACCCGAGGAAGGCCAACAAGCTGGCCAGGAAGAACGTGAAGGACACCACCGGCAAGGGCTGGTGAGTTGCGTCGCGCTTAGAAACTTGAATCTTTCTGGTGGTTTATTGATGGCTGCATGGCAGGATTGATGGGTGGGCGCTTATGATTTGCTGCTTCGTTTTTCAGGTTCGACATGCCGGCGCCGAGCATCACTCCCGAGTTGAAGAAAGATCTTGAAATTTTGCAGGTATGGTGTCACACTTCCGTGCCTTTATATGTAGTAGCAAATACGAGCTTCCGTGCCCTTATTAGTTGTAGCAAGTACGAGATTGTATTATGTGCCTGTTGAAAATAGAGACCAAACTGTTGAAAATTTAGGAAGGCCGTCTTGATAGGACAAACAACAGCATCATTCAACAGCTGCCATTGGATAAGTTTGTAGTAGAGTGAATGTAGAGTATTTTGCTGCAACAAAACAGAAGCATTTCCCTTTTGTATTGACTAAATAGAAGAGAAAATAACGATGAAGCTAGCATCCATTATTTAGTGAACTCTTCATATGCAATCTGTGTTTGCTTGACGACGTGCGCCATCTTTGGAGCATAATCTTATAGCATTACAATCAGATTGAAACTGTTTTACTTCTTAAAAAAATTGAATACTACTTGAGGATGCACGATGTTGGATGGGACTGTCTCTACTCTATTGGTATCGTGTGCTTGAGTTTCTCCGTTTTTGGTGGCTTAAGCAATAATATGTTTGCCATATGTTTTGCAGCTGAGGCATGTAATGGACCCTAAAAGGCACTTCAAGAGGGCAGGAAAGTCCAAGGTCCTTCCTAAGTACTTCCAAGTAAGTATTCAAACCAGTCGGCCTTATTAACATTTAAATCTTCTTGATCTGTTGAAAACTTGTGAATGCTCACCAGTAGCTGATATGCTGAATATTTCGATATTGGATTTAGGTCGGTACAGTTATTGAGCCTGCATCTGAGTTCTTCTCAAGTAGGCTGACAAAGAAGGAGCGGAAGACAACGTTGGCTGATGAACTGTTATCTGATCAATCTCTTAAGAACTACAGGTATACATGGAGTGATACTGAAGACTCACTGACTTTGTTCTTGTTGTCAATACAAGTTTTTGTGTATTTATTGCATATGGCCTTCAGTATCTATTTATCTAAGAATTCATGCATAGTTATACAACACCAGAACCATATTCTACAAATAGACTATAGAGCCTTGTGACTGATTTGGAATTGGGGTTCCGCAGCAAGAACCCTGTGCATTAATCATTGTACTAGTTTTGAAGTAGGTATCTCTTTTTTCTCTGATAGATTCTATCTGTAATATATCCCAAGTTAACTCCAATCTGGGAAAATAAGAAAACATATCTTTTTGTAGTGGATTATTACAACTAAAAGGCCTGGTACAGAATGTGTCTTTTCCATGTTACTAAGCATTTCTGAAATTGAATTTGTCATCAATGTTTATTAAAATGCAGGATGCGCAAGGTGAGGGAAATTCAGGAGACCCGAACACCAGGAGGCAACCAGAAGTGGAAGAACAAGGGCAAGAAAACATTTAAAAGGCCCAAGGATAGGCGGAAATGATATTCTCGCGGCTACTTTCACTTGGTTTGCACTGATGAAGAGAACTAACGAGTGAAGCCAAACGGAAATGAATGAGAGCACCTTCAAATTGCACTAGTGCTGCAGTCTTGCAGGATAATATTATGATTCTAATGTAGTGTGGTGGATTCATGTAGTATGATGAATGCATTGTCAGTTCTATGTATTAGCAAGTATGGCTGAACATAAGAAATGTTGGTTGATAGTACTTTTTTTCTTCCACTTCCTAGTAATGAGCTCAGAGCTTAAGATATGCTGCAAGAAATACCAGTCGAATACGAACCATCTTGTCACTGCAAGTGTTTGCTCAGATAGTTACATCTGCATTTGTGCTTATCTCCTGCCTTCAGAGAATAAAAACGTCATCGTAATGTTTGGTCGTTACATCCGTTGATCTGTCGCCAGATGTTACCATGATATCATCCACGGAACACGGTGCCCTAATCACGACAGTGGGCCCGGGCCTGGGCCCCAGTGGTCAGTGTTCCGAACCCCGGACTTCTTTCATGAGTACGCCATGCGGACAATAAGTAAATATAGCTATCTTTTTGCGTTAAATACAACAAAAAAAAGTCACCGAGTTTGTACGCTGAAGGGTCGGAGTCGTTGGTGGTGGAACGCCACGTCGCTGTGTTCGTGTGCTCGGGCACACCGACGCGTCGAGGACGTGAGCCGGCACCGTTCCTCGGACGAACGAACACATCAGCACCGTGTCTCGAGCGTACTGACGCGCCAGCACGAGCACGGATACAGTGTTTTTTTCTTTTTTGGCACGGAAAAGAAGCTATGTTTGCTATACTAGCCAAAAACTCCTTTTACTCCTCGTGCTATGGAATTGCTTTTGCCGCTCGTGTTGTGGCAACCGCGCCGCACAATAAGGTGTTCACTAGTAATTTGTGGAAAGAGTTATTCTCATTAATAGATACTACACTTAATATGAGCTCTTCTTACCACCATAAAACCGATGGTCAAACAGAGAGGTTGAACCAATGTTTAGAAACATATTTGATATGCATGGTGCACGCTTGTCCGGCAAAATGGTCTAGGTGGTTATCTCAGGCTGAAATTTGGTACAATACAACATAACACTCTACATTAGGAAAAACTCCTTTTGAAGTCATGTATGGTCATGCCCCAAAGACATTTTGGGATCCTCAATAGCAACCAGTGCTCTGTTCCTGAGTTAGACAAATGGCTACAAGAAAGAACCCTTATGATTCAATTACTGCAGCAACATTTGCTTAGAGCACAACAACGTATGAAACATCAAGCTGACAAGAAAAGAGTTGAGCGGGAATTCAGCGTTGGGGGCTAGGTTTATCTAAAACTTCAGCCTTGTGTTCATATGTCAGTTGCCAAGCACTCTAACCAAAAGCTTAGTTTCAAGTACTTTGGGCCATATCCGATTCTGGACAGAGTGGGGAAGGTTGCTTATAAACTGAAACTTCCAGCTTCCTGTCAGATCCATCCTGTTATTCATGTTTCACAATTGAAGCAAACACTCAAACCAGGTACATCTGTTAGCCCTGATCTCTCTTTGAATTGTATTGAATCTGGCCATGGCGTTTATCCTAGTGCATTCTTGAGGACTCGCCTATGTAAAGTGGGCAATGATGTTGCCTTGTGGGCACTGGTACGGTGATCAGATCTGCCATCGGAATGGACTACCTGGGAGAATGTCAATGATTTGGTTGCTCGATTTCCAGTCTTGGGACAAGCTGGTGCTCATCGGGAGGGGTATGTCACACCGTAAACCCGAGGAGTTCCATTGTATACATGGGCTGGTGCGGGTAAAGAGTATTGGGCCGGTTGGGATTTGTAATAGACTAGTGGTCAACTGAGCTCTCAAGAGGGAGACTACAAGTTCTGGAACACTCTCTTGTAAAGACTATCGATGAAAATACAATATTCCCAAATCCCTACTCTCTCTCTCTCTCTCTCTCTCTCACTATACCAGTTCTTCCCTAATTCCCCAAATCTCATCTCGGATTCGACGTCTTCGAGTCCGATCTTCCTGAGCAACGTCAGAATCAGTCGCAGGTCGTGACAGTTGTTTCGTTCCTCCTAGTCTGCAGGCCACACCCCGCCGCCAATCCCCCTGTCGGTTCTCCTCCTCACGCTCTCCCCTGCTGCCTTCCTCCTCGCCTACAGGCCACAGCCCCGCTGTCACTCCAGGTCGTCGTCCCCCTTGAGCTCTCCTCACAGTGCTGCCTCCTGGTAAGTTGCCACTTGCTAGCTGCTGCCTCCAGGTGTATTGATATTTGTAGTCATTCAGAGTAAATAAGAGATTCATAGTTAAATTGATCGAGCTGTCATGTTCTGAGTTAAAATGATTGTCATTTCTTGTTTTTGCTAGCCATTTTTCCATCTCAATACCACACAGGTTGTATGTACTTTCGGGCTCTGGACCGGGCTTCGGGCTTTGGGCTTTCGGTGGGAGCAGTCTCGGGCTTCGGGTTTCGAGCCAGGCTCGGGCTTGATGTTTCAAAGTCGTGCTTTTCCCGGCCCGGCGTTGCCAGACCGACGTGAACACCCCCACGCAGTGGCGCAGGCCACCGCCCGTGCGGCGCGCCTGTGCCATACGGCCGCTTGAGTTGGCTACAACCACCGAGCAACCGCTCGCTTGCAACCGTGTGGTCCATCTCTAGGATCGAACCCAACGGCGTCTTACGATTGGGTCCCAACGTGCAACCCGTCACGCTCCCTTCGATGACAGGGCCGGCCCATGGGTGGGTGACTGGTCCACGATGCGAGCTTGCGAGGTCGGACGGTCGCGCTCACCTGATGTTCGAAACACGAAGTTGTCAGGTAGCAAGTGATTCGTAATGGTTGTCTCAAATGCAATCTACAGCGCGTTCAAAAGACGAAATCATCGCAATGCATGATCCCTAGTGACCGACGGGGTACAAAAATGTCAAATAGAAAGCTAGCATCGGCCCACCACATGACTACACGAGTAGAAAACCCCACCAGCCTGCCACCCATGAGTACGGACTCACGGCACATGTTCCAGCACAGTACCTCCAACTATCCGAGTGCAAGAAATCATCTCCGCAACGAATTCATGACGAGATCAAACTTAAAAGCGCATTTCATTTACATGCGTATATATCAGTAAAAATCCAACATCACGACGTTCTTCCAGCATAACCCAGCTTTCCTTTGCACAAGTCAATCTTGAGACTGGTACTTCCTCCATCTCTTTTTTTTCCCGGTTACAGGTACAGCGGAGAACGGCAAAATGAGAACATGCAGTAAATCTAATCATGGAGAACCGGCAAAACTAAGAACAACTAATCCTCTACTAGTTGTTGCTGTTGTAGCCCATGTAACTGCTGCGGTACCGCAATCCGTGCTGGTCATAGAGTGCATCGCCATAGTTCATGGCCTTGATTTCCACGGTACGGCGCTTGCTGTCCCCCTTCTGCACGGCTCCAAAGACGACCTCGTTCGTCGCCTCACAGCTCGGCTCGTAGAAAGTTTGCGGTCCTGCAGAGTACCGCCTGTGATGCTGCAGGTACTGCTGGTGATGTATTTGTTGTTGTTGCTGCTGCTGCTGCTGAGGTGTTTCTCCGTTCCAACCGTTGAACTGAGGACGACCATGGCGGATGTGGTGGATCTTTTCTGGCTCCTGTGACATGAAAGCATAGTTCTTGTGAGGGGTCGGTGTTCGGTTATCCAGCGGTGGAGGCGTCTCATCTCGTGGGATTGCATAGCTTTCTTGCACTGGCCAAGAGCTTGCTCTGCCCTGCTGCTGATGAATGTTTAAGCGCTTCTTTCTGGAAAATGCTGCACCGACAATCTCTGCAACAGATGATTTTGCTCCTCCAATGAGTTTGCCAATTGAGGTGAAGAAACCTTCTTCAATTTCTTGTTTCTCAGATTCATCCTCATTCGGGATTAGCGGGGGCTGAAGGTTAGGCTTTGGTAGTTTCTGGTATTGAGGGATGCTTGCAATGCTAGCTTTTAGTGGAGTCTGAGGTTCCTGCGTAGTAGAATTTGCATTCAAAATAATGTAGCAGTCCAATTTTTTAACTTAGAATTCAGGAGAAGGAAAACATAAAACTAAAGAATTACTATGGCGTGTCTTGTGTACTGCTCTGCAGATATTTGATTACCACTCCATCATAAACAATCGGATGCTTATACGACTTTCACAATGCACGACCTAGTTAATCAGAAGCATCTATATTGTGTTATCTTATTTCAATTGAGTAATTCAAATAACATTAGTCTAGATATGTAGAAGTTTTCATTGCGATTTATGGTAACTGGATTGGTAACTAGCACTGTCAATCTCCCAATATTTACCCACCAGTTTCAACTAGAATGCTTGCATTAGTGCATTAGCAGTCACACAAGCTGGCAACTGTGGGCTAGGTTAGGTGTAGGCACAGTAAAGGAGCAGGCTTGGGCCTATGGATGATGGACATTAGTATCAGGACTCCAGGAGTGACAAAAGACTGATGGCAACATATTCATGTGCTGGCCTGCCGAGATACAGCAGGCCTGTGGTCCATTGTAGCCCTTGCCATATTTGCTAACTCTGCCAATCTGCCAGGGAAGATACATGATGTTTTCTCCTCAGAAAACAAAGAAAGCAGTAAGTACTTACATCTTCTGTTGATACCATCCCTAAAACCCTGCGTTGGAGCAAGGCAAGCATGTAGCCAAAGAAAGCAGCAGCAAGAAGCAGTGCAACTCCTGTGGGCATGAAAACTTGATGTAAGCAGTGGTTCTGTATGGAGATTAAACAGCTAACTTTGGTGGTGTGGCTACAACATCAGGTTTTTCAGGTCAAGTGATAACTGCAGAAAACAGAATGAAGTATAATATACCTAGAGGAAAACTAGCTTCATACTGATAAACACAGTCATCAAAGTGGAGTTGAATCTCCCGAATCGCTTTGTTTCCTCTGTCAATCACCAAAAGGGAGCAGCTACTGCCAATGTAACGGACTTCAAAATCAGTAGAAAATTTTGCATCATCGCTGGGCCCATCAACATGCCCTCCTCTACCTGATTTTCCCCCAGCAATAGTTGTAACCCCTAAATGCCAGAATACAATATGTCAAGCACTTTTCCCTTTACTAGAAATTACATAAGGAAAAGTATGTGTAATGATGGATATTAACATAATTGTGATTTATGAAATATGAATGTTGAAAGAATTCTGAAATGTAAGATTTTGGATAAATTTAGATGAATGTTAAAATTTTGGGGCACATAGTAACAATGTACCTAGTATGAATTATTATGTGCATTGTGGACGCAATCTGTTGTTATGAAATGGATGTGCTAACAAAATAATCAAGTTAGAAAAGGCAGAAGTCATTTCATTTAATAATTTTTATATGAAGCTCTAGAACATCATAAATCATAATATTCCAATAATGAGATTGGCTTTGATTATTGAAAATCCACAGTTGTGTTGTTGTATGCTAATATTTTAGCAAATGTGTTTTTCTCTTCCATTCCTGCAAAGCAAGTGACTTGTATATCAGTGTTATTAAGTCGTCAACTAGTCGGCCGGTGGTGCTCGACTGGAGCCACCGACTCAACTTGAGCAAGTCGATCGACTTGCTGTCGATTGGACGACTTGGATCGACTAGTCATCGACTTGGAGAGACAAGTCGAGCGACTTGTAGGCGAACACGGGAAAGGGTGCGTGACTTGGTGCACTTTCTTTGCGACTTGGCATGTGATTTGCAGTGGCCCAGCATCAGGTTAAAACTGAAGAGGATAAAGGGTCTTGGCACCCAAACCCTAGCAACTAGCAAGCAGCCGCCGCTGGTTCTTGCCTCCGCCCTGTTGGTTCCCTCCCTTCCGGTCGTTTCACAGCACCCGTCGCCTTCGCCCCTGGCTCAGGCCGCCGTCGGCAAGTACTAGTAGTATTATAGTAGCAGCAGGTAGTAGTAGCAGAGTCTCGCAGCACCCGTCGCCTTGGCCTCCATATTGGTCTCCCTCCTTTCCCCTCAGTTCCTATTTCTCCCGAGCTCCCTTCCCTCTGTTTTGCTACCCTGTTTTGCTGAATGCTGATCTGCTCTGTTTTGCTCTAATGCTCTCAACCTCTCGTAGATCTAGTAGTAGCAGCAGCGGCCAGCAAGTAGTAATGAACTAAATACTAATGTAGTACTACTAGACTAGTAGTAGCAGCAAGTACTAGTAGTAGTATAGTAGCAGCAAGTACTAGTAGCAGAGTATCAGTGGTAGTAGTAGCAGAGCAGCGGATGTGGTGGTAACAGCTGCTCTGTTCGTTGTAGTAGAAGATGAGGTAACATGCTCTAAATTTATTCAAGTCTTGTTTATTTCATGCTCTGTATCGTCCAAGGGTGGTATGCTGGCAAGTCGACAAGTAGTCGACTGACTAGTCGACAAGTCGGTCCCTCGGCAACTCCTTGACTTACCGACTAAATAACCTAGGTGTATATTAACAACATCACAATTTTTTTTTACAAAAACGAAGTTTGGGAAAACATTTTATCACTCTAATTTTGATTTCCTTTGGTAACCACAATGCCTTGCAGATACCACACTCTAAACAGATTTACTCAAGCTGGGTACATAATCTTAATATTGTCTGACAGTTTTCCTTTTTCCAGATGTAATTTTGGATGCAGGTGCCAAATACATGCTGGACAAGCCCAACAAAAACCATAAAGCAGACATAGGGTGCTTAGGGAACAGACAAAACCATGTGCATATACACCACCACAAGACATTACAGCTTACCTGAGTCACTGATCTTTCTAATAGCCATGTTCGTAGCATCAGCCACATAAATGTTACCCCTGTCGTCCACCGTAAATCCCTTAGGATGATTCATCCTCGCCTCTCGCAGCCTCCCATCAACATGGCCGAGAAATCCTTCTGGAGAACCAGCAACAAGCTTTGGCCTGCTATCTGCATTGTTCAGTACATTTTCACAAGATGAAACAAAATCCAACATAGTTAAAAATCATCTGTTGCTGAACATGGATAGCCGTATCATCACCTTACCGAAAATGCACAGATAAAAAGGTAGATCGCAGGGTAACAGGTATAGCCGTATAGGACAATGTTCGTATCAAAGTCGGGATATCAACATGTCAAGTTGTCCTTTCCGGTGCTAGAAATTATAGCACGAGCTTGGGAAAATTTACTAACATGCGCTTTAAAAAGTAACGCAGAAAGGATTGAAAGGCTAACATTTTTTAGAACCAATTGCCCCACTTCTACTAGTGTAAATTGCTAATGTTGACTCCGCATAAAAATGTCAGCACCAGGTTGCAAAAACCAAGTGAAAGGCACTAGAAAGCGCTACGAATGCAAACTGAAAGCTAACAAACACATCGCAATCAAGAGATAGGCAACACCAAAATGCATGACTCCAACGAACCCACAGCATCAGCACCACCACCCCACCAAACACTTCACAAACATCTAATTAGCAGAATCCCACTAGGCACTAGCGCTACCACATGCCAAATTTTGGAGGACCAGAAAGAGGGCTCACATCGGGACAGCGGCAGCGCGATCCTGTGGATGTTGCTGTTCATGGAGTCCATCACGAGCAGCTCGTCGCCCTGGGTGACCTCCACGGCGTACGGCTCGATCCCGAGCTTGCTGCCGTCGAATACCGTCTCCACTGTGTACCCGCCCTCGTACTTCACCATCGACTTCCCTCCGCTCGCTGCTGCCACCCAGAGACCACCAAACGAGAGCAAAATTGTTTCAAGAAACCCAAATCAAGAACCGGAGAAACGCCACAGGCGCTAAAAGACTCGAGCAATCACCTGTCTTTGCGGTGGATTTGAGCGACCAGAGGCGCTTCACCACCGCCGACGCCGCATTGGAGAGGAACCCGCTCACCACCTCTGCAAACGGCAACGAAAACACTCATCAAAACGCACGAAACCAGCAACGCGAAAGGCGAAACCAAGAACCCGAACTCACTCGCAGGGTACGACGACGCGGAGGCGGGGGCGAAGGCGCCGAGGAGGAGCACGGACACCACCAGCATCGCCGAGAAGCCTGTCGGTCTGCATCCCCTGGCCTCCATCGGCGGCTACAGCACACAGGCCCTGAACTCCCGGTAGCACAGACAAGCCAACAAGTGGGGAAACCTCGCAGCGGCGGAAGATTCAGTGCGAACGGGAGGCGCCCACTCGGTGGGGAGGGCAGGCAAAGAGGGCTCAGATCGAGGAGGGAATGGGGCAAACCACAAAGAATCCGAGCTTTTTCTTGCGAGAAGAGGGAGGAGGAGGAGGAGGAGAGAGAGAGATTAAAAGGGAGGCGGGGAGAAAGAGGCAAGAGAGGTGGTGTTCGCTGCCGCTGCTATGCTGCCATCCGTTTCCACTCCACTCGGCTTCCTGCCTTGTGCTTCGCGTCTAGTACAAATTTTTTGTGGGTTTTAAGGAGAGAGAGATACGTGACGGTGATGAGAGAGAGAGAGAGAGAGAGTGGGGTGGAGAAGGTCACGTGCAGAGGGTGACGTAGGGGTGTTCACTCGTCGTTCCGGCTCTTCTTCTCTCTCAACCTTTTTCATTAGTGGAATCTGGAAAACAACTTCCCGTTTAGCAAAGGTAGTTTTTTTTATTCTAAATATAAGGCGTTTTGGTCTTCAACGAGATATTTAAACCATCAATTTCTTAAAAAAAATACGTTGCTTTAAACAAAAAATATATATATTATGAAAGTATATTTCATAAGGAATCTAGTAATTTTTAGTGTTTGTGTGGCCAGCATAGATTCTAAAATAACTTCTATTTGGAATAAGAGTAGTACTCGCTGAATCAATGTGGTATACAAACTAGCTTTAAAAAGAAAGTGCGTACTTTATTCCCAAACTCGAGGTGCTAAATCATGCTGACATGTAGATGTGTATCAGTATATGAAAGAAACCTACTGGAGAATTGACATATCATTCCATGTCTCCGGACTCCGGTGAAGTGCATTCTTGGAGAAGAAAAAAGAGATAAGGAAACTGCATATGTAGTTATCTGAATTCTGATGAAGTCACTAGCTAGCTCAGCAACCATTCACCGTCTTCATTAGTCCCATACGGTTCCGATGCCATGATATAACATCACGCTACTGTGGCATTTCTCCACAGCACCTAGCTTTACTGTGCGTTTTTTCGAGTATGATGTTTCTGAGTAATAAGCAAATTCCAAAAGAAGAGGTAGCAGACTCTACATGGAGATACAACAACGCATGGAAGAGGCAATCGGTTGAAGATTGTGTTCTTGCTAGCAATCAAGCTCTCTGCACTCGTCAAGAGATGGCAGAAGAGAGGCAGGTGCAGTCCAACATTATGGATCCAATAAGTAAGTACAGCTACTCCAAGTTTTTCCCTTGCTAATATGAGATCAACGAATTTTAGTTCTTTCGGATGTCTGACTTCCAATTCCAAATTAATGTATTGTACTCACTACCAAAAATCGTTTATTTCCCGAGTGCCTATATGTTTCCCGAGTGTCTGGATCGGGACCATAGGACACTCGGGAAGGGAAGGCAACACTCGGTAGAATCAATTTTCCCGAGTGTTTCTAATAACACTCAGGAAATCAAGACGGGAGGCACGTAAAAACGAGATCTCAACATCATCTGAACAGGGTAAAATATAATCCCGAGTGCATAAAAACGAAAACACTCGGGAAAGAAAATGCACCGCGCCCTTTTTTCTTTTCGTCACGCCTTTTTTTCACCGCTAACCCTAAATACCCACCCACTTGCCATCGCTCCCCCCCCCGCGTCCGCTCTCCTCCTCAATCCTCCTTCTCCTCCTCCTCCTCCTTCTCCTCCCCCTCTCCTCCTCCTCCTCGCGCACGGCACCTTCCCTTCTCCCTCCTCGCCCGCGCCGCCCGCCTCCTCCCTCCATCCGGGCGGCCCGCGCCCCTATTCGGCGTTCCAGAGGCAGGAAATAGCGGCGGACGGGGAGGACAAGGAGCTCATGCTCGAGGAGTTCGAGGA
Source organism: Hsuehochloa calcarea (assembly GCA_036346395.1). Taxonomy (NCBI): domain Eukaryota; kingdom Viridiplantae; phylum Streptophyta; class Magnoliopsida; order Poales; family Poaceae; genus Hsuehochloa; species Hsuehochloa calcarea. The sequence goes on along the minus strand of CM070610.1, from coordinate 67,989,861 downwards.
ACAGCTATGGAGCCGACGCCCTGCCATGGTGCCACCCGCGCCGCGCCTCGCCACCGGCTCCCACCTCGCCCGCCGCGGTGCGCCAGCTCCTCCTGCGGCGACTCCTGGCGCCGTCCTCAGTGCCTGCTGGCTTGGCTCGGCTTGCCTTGGCGGCTGGTGCCACCGCTTGCGCCCTGCGCCTCCTGGGTCGCCCGCCTCCACGCAGTTCCTCGACCCCTGCTCCCACCTTCGGATCGCCCTGATTCGCCCACAACCGAGTCCTCCTAGGCCGCGCCCGCGCCCGTGCCCGGCTCGGTCGCTCTGTGGTTTCCTCCCCTTTTGTTTACTTTGTTTTCCTGGTGATTTTGGTTTTGGGGTTGATTCATTCACCGATTCTTTTGATTCTTGTGGCGCAACGGGTGGATGAAGAAGGCACGTGAGATCGCCATCCTCTGCCCCTTCTTGGGGGTGGCCGCAGCTCTCTGGCGGAGATGGCTTCCGCCGTAGCGGCGATGGCGGGGTCGCAGTGCTACTACTCACAGACGTTGTGGGCGCTGCGGCAGTGCGGCGTCGCCCGGGCGCTTACACTGCCTCCCCAGCGGAGGTTCTCGATCTCCGCGGCCGCCGGGTTCGACAACCAGAACCGCGAGTGGCTGTTTTGGTTCTTGATCTGATTCTGTAGTAATGTTTGTTTTGTTTCTTGACTGGGTTCTTACAGAGGGAAGTAGGAGGGAAATGTCAGATGGGTCCTTATGTTGTGCAAAGTTTGCAACTTAAGGTTTGAAGTGAGTGAGTAATGTTAATATCCAAGAAATGCTAATGTGTTGGTTGATGGATCACCGAACTGCAGGTATGTGATCGTGGGCTGAGGGAATGCTATGGGGCATGCGGCGAGGACATTCGTCGAGCACGGCATGTCTGATGGCCTCCTTTGCATCGTCTCCAAAGAGGTAGTGCTAATCTGTTTCAGTGTATTCACTTTGCTATGTTAATTATAGAAATGGATTAAGCTTTTTTTGCCCATTATATCATTGTGTTGTTGTTTTTTCCATTGCCCTCATGTAATGTGTTGTGCCGCCAAGTATTAATAGTTTGATTGGGAGGTTATGTGTTGGTTTATGATTGTGTGTGCTTGCTATTATACAGGCATTTCCACCATATGATCGACTAGCCCTGACAAAAGGCTATCTGTTTCCTCTAGACAAGAAGCCTGCATACCTACCTGTAAGTACCCGAGACAACTTAACGATGAGAAGTAGCATGAAACCATGATTATAGTGATGATGTGTGGATTTGGGATCACAGAATTGCTTAATCCTTATCCATTGCACATTCTTCACACATTGCAAATTGCTAAATGGTACAAGGAGAACAGTATAGAGGTAGTGATGGTGTCACCGTTTGTTTTTGTTAATTTAATGTGTTTGAAAATACCAAATCACATTTGTCTAAATCCATTTATCCATCTTTGAAAGGTGTTGTATGAGGATCCAGTTGTACCATTTCATGGTAAAACACGGACCTTGAAAACTACATCAGGGAAAATTCTGAAGTATGGGTCACTTATTATTTCTACTGGTTGTGAAGCTTCAAGGTATATAAGTATATAACTATGCATTATGCAAATATGAATGATCTTGTAAATATTGGAAACCAGATTGTAGTATCCTGATCATGATTACCAGTTCTTGCTAAACATTGCACTGCTGAGATGTAAAACAAACTTCCACGCTATAGTAATAGATAATGATAGATGTTCCTCATGCACTAGAATTGGATTTTCTCATGTGACATAGCAACATTTATCTAAAGTTATTCCTTGTATATTCTCATGATTTAAGTTTGAAACCTGCTAAAGAATACTACTTGGCTCCGTGCAGCCATTATCTATCAAGTTATGACGAAAATAAGACTACACTAATATGGTGATGGTTCATCTACTGGACTTTGATTTTTTTTTGTACTTTATTTAAATTTTCTACATTAAAATTGCCCCATGTGACACAAAGTGGACTGCCTCTTTGTCTGCCTCTTTGTCTTTCTTGTTTTCTCTTGCACTTGTCTATGCATCTAGTACCTACTACTTACTAAAATACACAAGGAAATATAGTGAACTAGAAATTAGTGGTAAATTTGAAGAAGGTTTTTACTCTTACTACATTTTCCCTCCTTTAGATGCCACTATAGTTTCTGCTTGCCAGGAGCTTGTTGAATCATCAATCCATAATTTAACTCTTTTTCTGCCTTGAATTTGAAGGGTGTTTGAAGTTCGTTGCTTTCATATACCAGTAAATGATCGTACACCATTTGAAGGTACTAAAATACCCTTATTCATCTAGGCATAACCGTTGTTCTATAGCTATAATTATTTAAAGACCCAACTCACAGCAAAATTATTTACATGTTCTTCTTTGCATAAGTTTGGCACACCCATACCCTCATGCGTACTTAGCCATTCTACTTGGTCTTATGAAAACCAAAATACTAGAGATATTTAGTTATTCTAAAGATAAGTGTATCTTATCAGTACTTCGGGGGTGCCTATTATCCAACTGCAATTCCAGAAATTTGCTAAATTATGACTACGAACTATGTTTGATTAGTTGATTCTTAAAGAGACATGTACTCCAAAAGCTTCTCTTTTCTAACGCATGTGAATATAAATGCATACATGACTATTACAAATTGTTGAACAATCTATCAAATATGAGCATGATTTATCACCAAATAGACTGATATACCTTGTTGGAGATTCATTTAGCGGATGCCTGGCACTATCAGTGGCAGCTCGTAATCGACAAATTGATTTGGTTCTCATACTGGTAAATCCAGGCAGGTGAAACTATAATTTTAATTAACAAAGATTCTTATTCATCAGACTTTTTTGTGGAATATTGTAACATAGCCTCGCTTTTTTCAAAGAACATCATTTGCAAAGATCGCGCTGCGTATCTAATATCTCTTTTGGAAGCAATGCCAAGCAACCTTCATGTGACAGTACCGTATCTTCTCAGTTTTGTCATGGGTATACCTCTTCTTAGCTTGTAAATTAATTTATATTTTAGCTTATTTCTTTTGTGCATTTCTTCAAATTACCTGACCTAGTGACTTGATATGCTTCGAATAAATTTTCTTGTTTTTGGATGTTTTTGTATGAACTAAAGAACTAGCAAAAACATGTTGTTAGTTTTTATTTACTTTTTTCGTGAGAAAATTAGAATTAAATTGTTCAGGCAGAATTCTTCTTCAGCATAACTACCACTAAAATTCAATTTGCTCTGCAATGTTTATGATCAAAGGATCAATGTGTCTGAATAGGTGACCCTCTGAAGATGGCTATGGTTAGTGTTGAAAACAACCTTTCTCCTCCAGAAATTGTCAGATAGTCTCACTTCAATGCTTCCTTTGCTCACGGTATGTTTTTAATTCCTTCTTTCCTTTTTTTGAACTACCTCTCACTTTGTTTACATAGACAACTGTTCAGACTTGTTGAGTGTCAATATTTCTATGCTTTCAAAAAAAAACATCAATTATCAATCCTCTATCTATCTATATATCCAAAGAATAATTTTAAACTACAACTTTCTGTAACTTAAACCTTCCTTGCTCAGAACTCAAGACCTGTGTCGTTGGAAATATTAACTTCCAACACTTTTAGAGAAGTATGTAGATTGTAATTGCATGCTACTATAATAAAAGATGGAGCAACCGGACAAGTATGTGTTTCTTTTAGCTCACTATCTTGTAGCGGTCTTCCGTGTGTTGTTCATTCTTTTTTACTTGGCTGGTGCAGTTGATTGTTGGCTTGGTGGAGACTCAATCCGACCAGTCGTGTTCATGGTGTGCTTCTCAATACAAGCAGTCCAACATGTGGGTTTTGGCGGTTAAAGTTTACTCTTTGTCTCTCTTTTCATGTATATATATCTGAATTTGAACTCGAATATATTGTGGATGTCCGATCTATAAATGTGAATGTTGTATTGTGAACTCGAACGTTATGTTAATGTTGTCGAATCTATATATGTAATAATTTGTGGCTAATTGGTGATATTTTTCTTGCTCTGGAATGTGTGGTCTGTTTGATTGTCGATCGAGTTTCCTGTCAACCTGAGCCTGGTTTAAAATGAAATGCACTGTACATACAAAATTGGTGCATGTTGTTTGGATAATTCCCGAGTGTTTTTAGTTGACATACACTCGGGAAAACTACGAATATGTATGTGTGCTGGATCGCCACGTGGCTAGATTTCCCGAGTGTAGTTGATATACACTCGAGACAATTTCCCTATTTCCCGAGTGTAGTTGATATACACTCGGGAAAGTATTTCGTTACGGTGGTGAACCCGTTATGTGAACTATTCTCCCGAGTGTTGTATGTTTTCCGAGTGTAAGTCGTAACACTCGGGAAAGTTATTTCTCCCGAGTGTAACTCTCAGGAACACTCAGGAACGATCCCGAGTGTTTTTTCCCAACGGCCGACCTTCGGGAATTAGTTTCCCGAGTGTTTTAGGGACTTTCCCGAGTGTTTCGGGCACTCGGGAAAGTGATGGATTCTGGTAATTGATAAAGAGACTGAAAAACTGCAACTCTCCGTGCATCCTTATCAGATGTCCAACGTCCAATTCCAAATCGATGTACTAGTGTATAGATTCATGTTACTGAAGGCTCATTTTGGATTTAATCCAAACTAAACATCTAAGTATGTGGTGATTTTCTTTAACACAAACATTCAATGTTGGCTTGTTCAATCATCCATTTCGTCGTGATGTTATGTCGATCTTTTCTACGTGCTTAAAAGAAAAGGTTCCACTCTTTTCTTTCGCACAGAGACTGACGCCCAGTTGGGTACCTCAAGTTGGCATGAAATTTAGAGATTTGGAGGAGGCATGAAAGTTTTGGGTATACTATTGGCTCAAACAAGCTTTGATGTTAGAAAGAGACATACAAATGAAAGTAAGTTTGATGGTAAGGCCACTTCATGCATATATGTTTGTTCGAATGAGGGTCATCGACGATACAACGGGTGTTGGGATACAGGTAGGTTATATTAGCGCATAATAAAAAAATTATCGTGCAAACTAGAAATTTATACAAGTAAGAGGATCATAGATTGTTACCACTAAGCGTACAGTGCTGCGGAAGACGAGTTGTAGCAGGCCGGTCCAACATCGCGGGCGTCGATATAGTGGAAGTAGTCGATAGTCTAACGTCCTTAGCCGTCGATCTCCTCCAGCAAACCCATGTGTTCCTTACGTACGTCGTAGATCGTCCTTGGTCAACGCAACAACGATCTCATCAGCGTTTCTATGATATCCACACGCTTAGTGGGGGAACGTCGTGCACCGGTGTACTAGCACCAACGCGAACAATAGGGCCTTCAAGAGGAAGTGCTAGGGTTTTGATGGGTGGTGCACCTTCATCCCAAAAGCCCTCATGTCTCCTCTTATAAAAAGCTCATAACCAGTGGTGGAACCACCCCTAGGGCAAACCGAGGCGACTGCCTCGGGTCTCCATGGTCGCCGGGCGGACCCCCCCCCCCCGCTAGCCCACCAGCGAACCGCCATGGTGCCATCGCCATGACTCCATGAGCGCACTGCGTGCAGACGCACTGAGGCTGCTCCCTGCTTCGCGTGGGCCGAGACGCTGAGGTGAGTGCAAGATGGCAACCCAAGGTCCAAGTCAAATGGCCCAAATGCACAAACGGGTAACCTTAATTGACTGATTCCTCATTCGGTCATTCATCTCTTGACATCGGGCGAGTGAGGGGGCTGCGGCGCGGCGTGGTGGCGCTAAAGCGGCGAGTGCGAGGGCAGGGGCCGTCTTGACGTGGCGAAGACGGAGAGCGCGAAGCTGCGAGCTATAGTGGTTCTGCGCGCGGGCGAGCGAGGTTGCGAGAGGGTTGCGGCAATGCGGCTGCGGCGCTGAGGCGAGTGGAAGCTAGTAGCCCAAAGCCCAAGCCAAATGGCTCAAATGCACAAACAGTTAACCCTAATTAACTAATTCCCCATTCCTGATTCCCCATTCAGATTCGACCATTCCTCTCCTCCCATCGGGTGAGCGCTGAGGCAAGCGAGGGGCTGTGGTGCGGTGAGCGCTGAGGCGAGCGCGGATGTGAGGGGGTTGCGGCTACGGCGTTGAGGCGAGCGAGGCTTCGAGGGGGCTACGATCGTGCAACGCGGTGCGGGTGAGCGCGGGGGCCGTAGGCTGCAACTGCGGCTGCGGCGCTGAGACGACGTGACTACACGAGGGCGCACAACACACTGCAAGTTTGCCCCGGGTCTTCCAAAATCTTGGTTCCACCACTGCCCGTAACGGATCTCTACGATAAAAAAAATCATTAAGACTCTTGACCACATACGGATTATAATCCAGTTTAAGTTTCTAATTAATCTCATTCGAACTAGTTTGTTCCAATACATTAAGTATGTGACCATATAAATTCATGTGTAATCGCCTTGTGACCTAGAAACTCATTTGATACTAGTCTAGAGTTAGGGGAGCCATTGGATCGCAGTGGACGGTGGATTTGAGGACGACTGCACGCCGTAACGTAGCTTCAGCAAGTCAGACGATCCGCGTCCCTTTTGCAAACCATTCACACGTTTCAAGGCACCAACCGCGTCTCTGTTCCCGGCCATGCTCATGTTACTCCACTAATATATTTCTGCCTCGTCTGTCTCTGCACTCCTCACATGGTTTCCATCGCAGAAAACAAAATTCAATTCACCCCGTGTTATTAGAGTTTAGAACTAGAGTGTACGTACGTACTCCCTCCGTTTCCAAATAGTTATCACTCTTGACTAAACGCACGTAGCTAGGCAATCATTTTTTAGGATGAAATATGACCAAAGTGCTCCTCAATAATACCTCAATCACAGCTAACAAGTAGAAAAGTGGAAGAATTATTGGGAGCAAAGAGGGCATTTTGGGAAAACACACAATGAGCGCCACGAAGTGACAAGTATTTATGACCCAATGTTTCGGTCAAAAGTACCAATTATTCCAAAACGGAACAAGTGCGTACTCCATCGCTGAAACAGATACAAGTCTAGATTCTCTCTATCGATCTCGAAAACGAATGTTCAGATGTACCGAGTGAGTGCTAGGGGCAGCAGCAGTACACGAGCTGGTTGGTAAGCTCGAATCACGGCACAATGATCCGTACGCGTACCTCCTCCACACTTGCCGTCCTTCCGCGCTTTTTTTTTTCGCCCTACTTTTCGCACGCCATGCGTTGCGTGCCATGCCGCCGTGACGGCTCTTGTTTGGGCGTGGCCGGGAAATGTCTGCTCCACTAGCTTTTCCCGTGTCTTCGCTATCGCCACGAGATGCCGAGCCTGGAAAGGGTAAACAAAATTTAAGAAAAAGGCATTCATTCTTGATGTACGTATGTTGGGCAAAAAGATCACATCGGCATCCAAGAGCCAAGTTGGCTGGTGGATACTTGGGTCACTCTCATGGGCGGGTCCAGCAAGGATTATGGGTGTACATTTGAACACCTATTTTTTAAAATATATATATATATATATATATATATATTGTATTTAGTAGATATATTATGCATGTATGTTGCCAATTACGATCAAATACTTTGTATTTATACTCAATAGATTTCAGTTCACTCACACACCTCTCTTCAATTTTGTCTCAATTAGTGCGGCTCAACTCACCTACCCAATAGTTTTCAGTCCATTTAAATAATAACTCCCCCCTCAAACCAAGTCATAACCTCTCACTCTACGGCCGTTAGGCGGCGCTAGCGCACGAGTCCACAAGGCAATGCGATTTGGTGCCAAGCGAGAAGATAAGGCCGAGCTCTAGGCTCCGACTTGACCTCGGCGGCAGTGTTGGATAGAAGGTAGGAGTAAGGTAGCAAGCGCTAAGAAAACGGGCATCGAGTGGGACCTAGTCGGGCCGCTGCGGTCGGCAAGGTAGGCTGCACACGTCGATAGCAGCACATGTGTATCCCCATCCCTCGGTCCTAAATCCTAAATTCCCTATTCAACAATTTTTTATTAATTATTTTGTAATTTTTCTAAATTTTTTGTGGTGTTGTCTCTAATATAGAAAATTTATACTTCGTTATTTGCTATTGTGAACTTTTATTATTTTTTCCTTAAATAATATTTTATTAACTCTAAACACTCATCCGATAAATCCTGAGCCGTCTCTGGTCACTCTCAGTCTCACTCCGTCAGGCAAAGCATGGAGCAAGAAAATGGCTAAGTTACCATGACCCTGAATTAAGCTCAGGTGCGATGCAAAGCTTTGCATCACATGGGATGCGGGCCTAATCAAACACGCAAAATACCCCAAAAAAAAAAAAAGGCAGAAAAGAGCACGAGAGAGAGACGGTACGGTGCAGGAAATTATGCACCGAGCATTTCATCTCCTCCGCGGTGGTACAAAGCAAATTGACTACCGAAACAAATTAACACCAGACGATGAAACTAGCTTGAATTTTTGCTTTTCGATAAGAGTGGTTTTGCAACTGGGGAATCACATGGTACAGAATCCGGGGCCCAGGCTGAACAGAAGATAGCTACAGCCTACAAGTGGGCAAAAGTGGACAACGTACAGCCCACTGCCCACAGTATGAAGTGAGAACGTAGACTGAAGATGATTGGCGCCTCGATCTGGGCGTGATTTGCGGGGGTACCCCATAAACCAGATTATTGGACCCCTTTTTGGTTGAGAGAAAGCAGATTATCGGCCCTTTCTGAATGAGTGTACTCTTCTTGGGCCAAAAAAGAACATTAGAATGAAGGGTACAAACTGCTAATTCTCTTGACTATGCTCTGTCTATGCATTGCAGTTTCAGAAAAACGTAATCAAAGGTAATCGAAGTTGCTAAACACAAAAAATTCTGCCTTGCTAGTCACTCACTCTTACAGACTGTCACCAGTACCACAACAACAACTGCAGCAGCAGCAGATAAAAACAAAAACAAGGGCCAACTCAACCGAGTGTTTTACAGACAAAAATGCGCGCTTCCTCCGAAGATCTGAAGCTGGCAGTCTGTTAGCCCATGAGGTGCTCCAGCATCTACCACCGCCATCGGGTTAGCGGTATCAGCGATATGCACAGATGGAGAAACGTCACCTCATCTAATCTCTCTTACCTTTTATACAGCTGCTATTATCAGACTTGGTAGACCATTCCTACCTCCAGGGTGGAAGCGTGAGGTATGTTAGCTGCGTACGATGGACCGCGGCTGTTCCTCCTCAAGAACTCGTAGAAGAAGTTTATCGCGATTCGCTTCACGAAACTAGATCCGCTCTTCGCCTTCATGTAGGAGTGCCCCAGGATGAAGGACATGCCGGCCTCCCTTGCATCCATGAGCTCCTGCAGCTCGCGCCGCACCTCGCTGTCCACCTGGGCACTCTTTGGCAGCACGAACCTCGCTTTCTTTCGGTTCGGTACTATAATTTGTGGGTCTGTCTCCTTGTGAGATACCGATTCATCAACTTCACCGTCCTCCCACAGTGGAGTTCCGTTGCTGATGGAAGAGGGTTTCTCACGGGCCATCTCAGAACTTTCCACAAAGCCATTCTGATCAAATTCCCCGCTGCGGATGAACTCTGCAATGCTGCTGACTAGCTCCTTCTCAAATTCTAGGTCGTCCTTCTGCACATCACGGTACCCGTACCTGACAATGACCCTGTATAGCCTGTACTCTTTTGGACCAATGCGACCCACCAGAAACCGTTCTTCGGGTTGGACATGTGGCACTGGAACTGATTTAACACAGAGAAAGACCAGTACCTGATCAAAAATCAATTTGTGAGGACTCTAGAAGCTAGATGCATAAATTGACTGGTGCATTGCCCTAATTTATGCAAATATCTGGAGGCGCATTCAGACAAACTGCCAAAACATAGTTGACAGAAATGTTAATGAATATGGAATGATGCAATCTGAACAGAAAAAATATGATAAGGTACCTGGTGAAACGCGGGCAGATTGGTGACAAAGTGGGAGAAAATGGCCGGAATTCCAGACATAAGCTCTGTATGTATCAGTCCAATGCCTCGAACACGAACAATTCCCAGTGAAGGGCCAAGGTTCAAGAGCCAGTTTACTGAAACCTTGTTTTGAACATCAAACTCGTACTTCTTTGCTGTGCCGTAGTGCCACACACACATGACTATCATAAATATAAAGGAAAGGGTAATAGGAACCCAGGCACCTTCGTGAAACTTGACAAGGGAAGCTGAGAAGTAGAGTACTTCGATTGTGCCAAAGAAAAGCAGGAAACAAAGGGCGAGGAAGATACTCTTGTTCCAGCAAAGCACAATAACCAGTGACATTAAACAAGTGGTGACAAGCATAACTGTTATGACTGCCAGCCCTGTATCAAGAAAGTTGTGGGAAATCACAACCATTATATACGAAGATTCACTTCATTGCATGAAAATACAATGAGAATAAGAACTAGAAGTAGCTGCAATCATTACCCGTTCCCCATGTCCATAGGAAAGAACTATCTGCATATTAATTTGTTTTACCTTGTGCGTTCGCCAAGTGCTTTGTGTTTCTGAAGCCAATAGTAACAGCCAGGCAGAGTATCATCAGAATCCAATTGATTTCAGGTATGTATATCTGACCGTGCACTGTAGAGGATGTGTGCACGATCTTTACGCCAGGGAAACAACTTAACGAAGAGCACTGCTTGATAATTGAAAAGGTTCCAGTAATAACTGCTTGACTCCCGACTACAGCTGCTAGTATAGCAATTACTAGAACAGGCCATCTGAGTTTTTCTAAAAAGACAGTTGTATACATCAATGCTAAGAAATATGCAATTATTATACTTATCAATTACTTTATCACCAACATGAGAAACAACAAAAGGCAGATCCAAAAGAGTACCTGGTACTGACACATAGAATCCAATATGGTAGCTGTTCTCAAAGCTGTGGTGTTGTGAAATATAAGCAGCCTGTCCCATATAAGCCAGAACAAGAGCTGGATAAACCACAGATATGAACGCAATCTGTTGGAAGCAGAAAAGAACGATAAGAAACCGAAGATAATCCAGGGTTTGGTTCAAGAATGGTAGAGTATTGAGTAGCACAAGATATATAGATCATGGAGTTAAAAGGTTGAACGCTGTACAAGGTAACAAGAAATATACGAATTGACAAGGATACTGAACGTACATAATGTTAGAATAGGAGTTAGAATAGGGACTCTTTTGTATTTCATTATCTGTCTTTTGTATTACCTTATCTGTATATGACATACACCTCTTGTACTCCTATATATATTGCCCATTGGGGCTCTTCAATATACACACAATATTCATAACACAGAACATAGTCCCATATAATTCCACGCAAAAGGGGGGGGGAGAATATAGTACCATATGCAAGAAAATAAATAAATAATAAACTGATGTTTCTCTCTCAAAAAACAAACTGATTTTATATCTCCTAAATTGAGGGAAAAGCAATAAACACCAGGAATCTGGCAAGGAAAGAAAATACATCTGAACACAACTGAAACATGCTTTTAATATGATGTTTACTGAACAAGTACCAGGCTATCTACATAGAGTTGTAGACTGACTGGGCCCTAAATGAAGGAATCAACAAAAATGATAGGCGGACAAACAAGGGATTAACATTATGAATAATTAGAAGAATATATATCACTTTTAGTGTAATTTACAATTTATATATTTTTAAAATTCTGCGTATATCATTGATGTGGATGTCATGTAAATAGGAGTTCTTTTCCCTCTTTGAGTGGATGCATGTAAGTTTTTTTTTTGGGGTAAATTTGACTGAATAATGAACAAGTATGACAAAATTGAGATACATTTGAAAGGACGGTATTAGAGAAATTGAAAGATGGAAACTTGCAAAGTTGAGTTAAGAAGGGGCAAGAAATACAAGACTAAACAAAAGGGACATCACAGTAAACCTGTACTGTACTACCTTAGTCAATGTTGTATGTTGTAACAGGCTAATCTCATACCTTAATTGAAGACTGTGAGAAATGTCCAAGATCTGCATACATAGCCTCCGAGCCTAAAAGTTTTGACAATTTCAAAGAAGTCTTTAATTTTTTGTCGAATCATTCAGCCAGAGTCACAGTCAAACAGTAGGCAACATGATAGCTTATCCATACCTGTTACACAGAGAAGGATTCCACCCAGTGACATCCAGCCACCTGTATGAGTTTTCTTGAGAAATTGGTACATGTAGTATGGCGAAAGGGCTCGATACACATGGTGGTTCCAATGGATGATGTTGTAGACACCTATCATGCTTATGCAGAGAAGCCAAATGCAGACGATTGGCGCAAAGAGGAACCCAACTCTGTGTGTACCGTAGTGTTGCAGAACAAACAAGCATATAAGTATGGCACACGTCACAGGAAGCTCTACGTCTGCAAATTGACATGTCACAGTAAGCATCTCAAATGCATGGTATAATCAAACACTAGTCAAATACTAAATAGTTGTGAACCTACGTTACGCGGATACTTCCCAAAATCGGTGTGTCAGTATTGGATACCGTATCGGATATGGATACAGCCCTAATACGACCGGATACGTATCTTGCAAGTATCGGTGATTTTCCTGTTTTTCAAAAATAGAAAATAATTCGTGATAATTCTTGCATACTTCCCCGATACCTCTCTGCCCTAACACCACTTATTCGACTGAGAACGTACGGTCAATCTATTCAACAAACAACAATTAGCTGATTTCTCTTTGTTTGGAAGTGGATGTAATTCCTTTAACTCATTTGGGGGAAGAGCCCATCTAGGCCTGAAGCAAACAACAAAGCAATTGGCATTAAAATTACTTGGACATCCAACATCATCTTCTTCTTGCATTGAAAGAAACTGTTGTATATATGGTTTGATCCACAGTTCAATGAGAAATAGGTTCTATATTTACCTTCTTTTCTTAATTTCTTAATTTTTACCAACCGCATGGAATTCAATTGCAATTGCATTGTTGTAAGCTAAACCTTGAACATGTTGAGAATCTAGTATTTGAGCACAACTTCCGTCTTCTTTATTTCTGCACTAGTAGGCTGAATATTGGATAATTGTAATTCATTAATTTCTGTACTTTATTGTTATTATATACACACACACATACATGTATCACCGTATCGGTGTTTTCGGAAAAATGATGTATCACAGTATCTGTGTATCTGTGTATCCGTATCCGGGTATTCAGGCAGCCTAATGTGAACTTCTAAGTTGATTAGGACTGTTGAACCAACACAATTAGAATCAGCAAGTAAAATTAAACATTGGCCTAGATGCATTCTACTTCCAATTTAGCAGTTAACCTACATTTGTGATGCTCCTTCTCCATGGACAACTCCAGCCCGGAGACTGCAGAGAACACTGCAAAATGAGCAATATAGCGCATCACTCACATCGCAAAGCATAGAATGCCATAATAACTAAACATCTCAAAATCAAGAAGGGAGAGGTCAAACCGGAGACCGCAGGGGTAAGCACGCCGTCGCCGATGACCATACACGTGCCGAGCAGCGCAAACAATAGTAACAGCCTCTGCAGCACTCTGTACCTCTCCAGCACTGCTCTTGCCCTCGACACGGCCCGCTCGCCACGACGCTCGTAGGCATTCTCTTCCGCCATGAGCTCCTCGCTGGTGCCGCCACCGCCGGGCAAAAGGCCGGCGCGGACGTGGCGGCAGATGAGGGAGTAGAGCGCGAACGTGCCGCCCTCGCCGCCGTCGTCCGCACGGAGCACGATAAGTACGTACTTGACCAGGGAGATGAGGGTCAGCGTCCAGAACACGAAGGAGAGCACGCCGTAGATCTCCTCGTTGCCCGCCGAGTGCTGGATGTCGTTGCCGGCGAAGGCGCTTTTGTACACGTACAGCGGCGACGTTGCCACGTCGCCGTACACCACCCCGAGGCTCTGGTACGCGAGCAGCAGCGCCGCGCGCCATGACTCCCCCGGCCTCTGCCCAAGAAGCAACTCGTCAGGAAACCAAGAAACCGTGGCCTGCACGGAGCAGAACACCAAAAAGCTCGAATCTTTCACGCCGCATCCAAGAACCCGAGCAACGAACTCACCTTCCCGGGCGCCCCCGCGCCGTTCGCGCCCTCCAGATCCATGTGCGCTCGCTCCCCCCGCACCCCCACCTCAATGCGCCGCACTCGCGACAGCCATGTGAGCAAAACTCGCCGCGCGGCGCCAAATTGCTGCAGGGAAACAAGGATTCGGTGACGGAATCGTATCGCAGACTCGCAGTGCACCCAAGATTTGTCGCCTTGGCCGCCTGCGAGAGGAAAACCAGGAGAAGCAACGCACACTCCACACTCCTCTCCCTCTCCCTTCTAGTAGCTTCCCGCAAGAAACACTCCTCCAACACTCTGTCCTCCCTTGCTCGCCGCGCTCTTAACTTGTCACTCTGTAGTACGAGACAGGGTAACCTTTCCTCGCTGGTTGTATCCAAGAACGCCACGACAAGTAAAGGGGAAGTTATAAGCCGAGAGGGCAACCAACCAAGCAAGAAGAAGAAGAGATAGGGATGTGGTGCGGTGGGCTCCTCGTCGTGCTTGCGCTGCTCCGCATTTGTTTCCGCAACTACTCATCCCCCCCCCCCAGGAGTGAACAGAAGGTGGCAACGCAAGAAGCGAGAGTAGAGTAGAGTAGAGTAGAGTAGAGCAAAGCAAACAGGGACGGGTGGTGGGCCTCGTGGCTGGAAATTACGTGCTGTCGAGAGGAATGGGACGCGTGGGATGTGCACTGAGTGTATCTTAGCCGGTTGATGATACGTGGTTGTACCTTTTGTTCCAAATCAGGTGCTTTTTCTTGTTAACCTTTTGTTCAGCTTTAGGCAGTGAACAGCGAATTACACATGTTAGATGGAGTAGGAATCCACTATCATGCTGTTCAAAATGTCACAACAAAAATATCGTAGCTTGCGCAGTACATATTCGTCGCAAAATCAATACTTATAGTTAGGATGATACCGCAAAGGAGAAATCCAGATAATTTTGAGAACAACAAACAATCCATATGGTATTTGGTTTAAGAACAGTGATTTTTTCCCTGGCAGACTTTTCCTTGCGTTGTTTTTTCCGAAATACTACTACAATTTCAAACTATCGTATTTTCCAGGGGAGCGTTTTTTCCCTACTTTGTCCAAGATCTTTTACTGTCTTTTTTGATCTTGTTATGACTTTCAACCCTTGTGAAACCATAGAGTTTGTTTGGATAAGGAGGAATCAGAATCAATCCCTTCGGATTGGAAGGATTTTAGTTTAAATTCCGATCCAATCCGAAGAGATTGTATCGTATCACAATGTATCCAAACAACCTCTTAGAGTTTCATGGGGTTTCCGATGGAGGAGGGGGTCCAACCAGCGTGGAGAGAGGAAGGCGATGGGAAGAAGGGGAACGAGGGAAGGAAGAGTTTTTTTGTTTGAACAAACGTGGCGCGAATCTTAAAGCGTTTCAACAGACGTGTGGTCATATCTACCCGTGGCTTTAATTTATTGCTAGATATGTCCACTTTATACTGCTCCTGTCTTTGATAACTTGTCTAGCTACCGATTGTATGACAAAACATGTAAAATAACATAAAAAGGATAGGCACGGATGTGTACTTCATGGTGGAAAGCTATATTCCGTCCCCTAGAAAGAGCCATTTGTATAATATTTGAGCCTGAAAAGGATGTTCTCAAAGAAGGTAAGAATAATTGGCTTGTTTAGTTATTTTAATTCTCGCAACCCGTAGGTCGTGGGCTCAAATCCCAGAAAAGACATAGTGAAACGTCCACACAGGTAAGATATCCAACTCATGGTTACTGGGAATAAAACTTTGCTTATAAATGGTACACCAGGCTACTCTACTGTTAGTGCCCTGAAAAGAATGTTACTAATAGTAGTAGTTTATTTCGCAGGACATGCACTTTGCATGAGAAAAAGTTAATAATCATGGAACTACCGGTAGGGTATTCCCTGTTTCTCCTTCGACTTGTTATCAGATGATGATAATACACTTCCAAAGGAAGTACCCCAATTGTTCAATGCAAAGTTCAACGGTGCTTGGTGAAATTTTGTGCACCTAGTGTAAGTTTCAATTTATGTAAGTTGACAAAAACGTATTAAGGCCCTATTTGGAATATAAGATTTTATTTTTTGATTTTTTGTAAGAATTGGATGGTTTCGTGCGAAATTATTATGTTTCAAACATAGTCTAACTTCGTGGAACTGGACACAACCACACGTATCGATGTTAATCTGGAATTGCATCCAGTAGGTAAACAAGTTCTTTTCTCAACGCAATTTCTGAAAGTCACACTTGAGTCATGACTCCTGAGGTTACCCGCTTAAACGTATTCAACTAGTTGGTAAACAGGTTCTTTACTCAACTAGTTAGCACTCCAGAGAACACACGAAATTGAAGAACAAGTGCCACCTACTCCTGACAGAGCCGGATATTTTAATCGTTGGATGTCCAACAAAATCGAGAAATCAAAATAGGACATTTCCAGGTGAGATGTATGCCCTAGAATCTAGATGTGATGACACATGGGAGGCGATAAAAATTATCAAATGCATAGATTAGTACGATCCCAGAAATTTTTTGAAAGGAAAGTACGATCCCAGAAATTGACCACAAGGCTGTTTGGATATACAGGTGTCAAGTTCACATGTAGCGGAAAGCATTGTTTGTAGGGAGAGAATCTATAGTCACCAGGATAAAATTTTTTGTCCTTCCATAAGTCAAGAGGTTGGTGGGCAAACGAACACTAGTACAGGAAAATATGGATACAGAAATCATTTAAGCACAATGAATATGTGTCACCTTTAAGAGCGAAAGTGTCCTACCAGGATTTTTGCAAATCCAGAATCCTATGTAAATAATACTATACTATTCTCTGAATAAGTAGATAGTGCTCGCATAATATATCACTGAATCATTGAGTATATAACGTAGAGTAAACCAAACATTAATTAAATAATGTCATAGTTTACATAAACCGCATCAGGTCAAGTTTTACAGTAGGGTCGACAATGCCAAATGATTACATTACATAAAAGCGAAAACGACAGTGGAAGCAAAAAGGGAATAGAGCACATCTCGCCACAGGCAAGTAACTGGGGAAACCAATTTACGACTGATATTATCCAGAGACCTAGGTAATATTGGTAATACACGAGTACCAACTGAGTCATTCAGACCGAGGCAAGACTAGAGCAACTACATACTAACTACACTTCATCATCTCCTTGGCCCTCAACGTCTGGCTCATCGTAGTATGTATAGTGATTTTGATCCACGAACTCTGAAGGGTTTTGGGGGAGAGAGTGAGGGTGAGCACAACTTCCGTGCTCGCGAAACAATACACAATGCAATATTTGTACGTGCAAGACTTTATCAAGAATGGTCCTGGTTCTTTCATTTGCTAAAGCAACATTTTCATTTACAACATTTATAAATTTCTATGACTTAGCAATTTAACCAAACCTCATTTTATTAAAGAGATATTGTGCGATATTTATAACGGCGAAGGCTACCCCCACCTATGCTTAAATTTTGATTGGAGTCACTTCCACTTATTAACATCACTGGGTACGACAACCCAGGAAAAATTCAAATCACGGGCTAGGTGAGCCTGACACATCATTCATCTCACCCCACAAAGTTTTATAAAAAACTAACTCTTGTAAGTTCGCATGCCCACCCTTAACCATGGGCACGGCTATTCGAACAGTTTATACTCTGCAGAGGTTGTACATCCTTACCAATAAGAGATAATCATCTTGATATATACACACGTTTCTTTAGACATGTGAATCAATGAGAGATAACCACAAGGCCTTTATAACGCAATGCATCCCCTAGTATTGGTTACACCCGCTAAGGTTTCACCTGAGAACGGTTACGCTCTCACACCTGTGTCAACCAGGCCCACAGCGTCGCAGGTCGTCTACCTGGTACAACTCATACGGATAGATACAAATTATTTAGCTAGGTCGACACTATTATAGACTTGTAGTTGTATTGTTTTACATTGAGAGGTCATCATAGGATTAAATTCTTAGGGTTATCTAGACGGTTCGTACCACATACCAACATTTCCTTGGCTACATCAGCACCCACCGCCATCATATCATCCTGGATGTGGTAACAGCAAGTTATTTAGGTTTTTTTAGAAACACAAATTAGATTGCCTCAATGTTCCAGTCATTTACCCACAATGACTACTTAAAATAAGTTTATGACTTAAAAAAAGATGGTTGGGGTAAATAAATACCTCGGTACTTAAGCAAGACTAACACATCGCTTAAGTACAAGCTATAGCTAGTATAGTTACCACATAATTACTACGGTGACAAATATTAAGTATTTCAATTGTCAAGGATGATATAATATTATTTGATTATCAAGTTGGTATTTAACTACCTTATGACCATTTAACATACATTTGCATACGGAAATTAAAGCGTGCAATTTGATATTTTAAAAGGAATATAATTAACATAAAATGTAGGTTTAATATGATCAAAGTATTGACTTGCCTGGGTCTACGACAAGAGTGTCTTGATCGTCTTGGGCTTGATCGAACTAAGGTCCTTCCACGCTCTCGAACTCTATTCGGACGATCGCGTCGGAAAAAAGGAAACAACAGACAACAAAAAAATTAAATACAAGAGAGAATATCAAATGAACTCCTAAATAAATAAGACCACTGCTATTATAAATATCTCAAATTTATACAAATTTAGAAATAAATTTCACTGAATTTGGAGTTGGAATAGAGGAGATCGGGATGTCCAAAGTTTGGGTTTTGAAATAAATCGGGAAAAGGAGGGGAGAGAATCGGTGCACCACACTATGCACGGGGGTTGGCGGCGCTCTGAGCTGGAGCAAGGGGCATGAGCAAGAACACAACGTGGGGGTCTCATCGAGACCGAGAGAGGTGCCGGAGGTGGTCGGAGTACGGCGAACGATGGGGAATAAGGTTGCGGCCGGAGGCGAAGGGGAAATGTGATTCCGGCAGCGGCGGGGCAAAAGTTGACTCCCTTGGGGAGGAGCTTCCTGGACTCCTGGAGCACCTCGTGACGAGGTCGGGCAGGGATGAAGATCACCGGAGCAGCGAGTCGACGGCGAGGCATGGCGCGGTTGTAGTCGAACCTCCTTCGACCAAGTAGTCGAAAGCTCCCTTCGACCAGGTAGTCGAGGAGTAGTACTCGAAGAATAGTACTTGCAGAACAGTACTCGAAGAAGTGTTGAAAGAAGTGCTCGAAGAACAGTACTCGAAGAACAGTACTCGAAGAATAGTACTCGGAGAACATTACTCGAAGAAGTGCTCGAAGAATAGTACTCGAAAATGTGCTTGAAGAAGTACTCGAAGAATAGACTCCGACTCTGACTTGAATTTCGGAGTTCGATACAAACTCTGAAACATCAGCTTTGGCAGGATTGGCTCCGACAGCGGCGGAGCTTCTCGACCGCGGAGAAGAAGAGGGGAGGTGGGGGGAAATTAGAGCGGGTTGGGAACACGGTGACGCGGGAAGCAGCGAAAGCCTTACCGGAGGGGCGATTTATCGGCAGAGCCGTACGGCGGTAGAGGACAAAGAGGAGAGGTAGGGGATGGCTTGAAGGCGGCCGAGGTGGCGAGTATCTCACCGGATCTTGGGTGGTTTGATGGCGGCGGGGCGCTGCGGCCGACGGGAGCTTCTGCTCTCTTCGGCCTTGCTGCTTGTGGGAGGGGGTGGAAGAGGAGAGGAATGGTAGTGAAGGGCAAAGGGAGGTGCAAGGGGCTCTCCTCTCTTAAAGCCGGGGGGGGGAGGGGGCTGGGGAAGAAGGGAGGCAGGGGGAATGGAGCCAGCGAGAGCGGCGACACAAGTCGCGGGGCGTGTGCGCAATGCGCTAGAGGTGGCAAGTGGAGCTGTCAGGGGGACAACAAGGGCGCGGGGGGTGCACTGGGGAAGGGGAAGAGTGAGCGGTCAGGAGGGATGTCAGGGGGCAAGGGGATGCACCAGGGAAGCGGATGCGTCGCCGTGCGAGCGTGCGACGAGGCAGCCATGCGGGCGAGCTCTGGAGCGCACAGGCATGCGGCCAGGGGCACGGCTTGGGCTGGGGCCAGAGGGAGAAAGGCCGGCTGGACCGGGCCAGGGGAAGGAAAGAAAGGGGCCCAAGAAAGAATTGGGAAAAATCAAACTAAGATTTGGATTTGAGAGATTTTGGTTTGAGCTTTTGAAATTAAATTTTGAAATTAAGAGGCAGCTGAAAACACTATTTACTGACTGGAAACGGGGTGTTACAAAAAGGCTGCCTTTTCTAGCCAGGTTCATCAGGAGTCTTTAATCCTACTTAGACCTGAATCTACAGGATTCTAGAATTAGCTAGCAGCAATAATCTGATTCTGTTCTAGTTTTGGACCTGTGTATCCTGTAATATTTTGTGAGAGATATAATAAGTATCTAACCCACATCAAACTCACGGTTGAACATCTTGGTTTTGTATCCCCCCCCCCCCAACCATTTGTTGGCCAACCAACAAATTGTGCAGTTCCAAGAGCATGCCCATTCGATCAGGAACAATAAATTCATGCTCCTAGTCCCAGATTTATTATTTTCACCTAGATGACATGATTTCACATCTGATGGTTACAGATGAATCACCTGCGTTTGAAGTTGTTACCTTGACAGGGGCAGATTCCAACCCCTTGCTCTCAATAGTGATATCACTTCTCTACTTTTCTGGAGGCCATGGCATGGGCTATATATCTTTATTCTACCCATCACATTGTTCGGTTGAAAAGAATAGAGGGATGGAGATTGGAGAGACGTCGTTTTCTGTGAGTACGGTTTTCTTTTCTTTTTTGACCGGCCGTCTGCCAATATTATTCCAGCGAAATAGACGAGTGTAGTACATGTTAAATTTACCACACAAGAAAGTACATGAAAGTCGTAGATTTATCATGGTGCAAGCACGATTCTGATTGAAATCTCTAGGCGACGCCAGAGTACATGAATCCATGCACGGCCATACAAAGCATGAAAGCAATTAATTAGTCCCAGGGTTGGTTTAACTAGCAAGGATGAGCAGTGAGCATCCATCATTCAGTCATGCAGCAGGCGGAGGCCGGAGACAAAGAGGATAGGCTCCACGGAGCCCTGATGTGTGCTGAAGTTTGGCCCGGTCACATCACCGCCTGGCTGGGCGCGCCGCGACGTTGCTGTCCGCCGGCTGGGACCCGGCGTACGCAGGTGCCAATGGCAAGGGGCAAGCGAAGCTTTCTGAAAATTTGACGGCCAAGACGAGAATATCTCGCGTTCGGCTCCCATGCTCTTGGCTTGTGCCGCGTATTTTGGCTGGGTGAGAAACTATGGTAGCTAGTTCAGCGCCCAGTAGAGTGCAGCAGAGGCCATCCTAGTCGTGTGGTTTATCTTGTCCGGCCGGTGTGACTGACTTTGTGCGCCGACCTGTGTAAAACAAATCACGTTCTCATGTGAATGTTTAGTTTAGTTTTGTTTTTATCATGACGTGGATATGCAGTTGAGTGCTCCATGTCTGTTTCTGATCTTGTTTTAAGCCGTATCTCCCAAATATTTGGAGTATTTTGTGTGGTGATATATATTGTTATGAATATTGTGTGTATATTGAAGATGTTCAATGTGCAATATATATAGGGTATAAAAGGACACAGGTTTAAACCATAGAATAATATAAAATACCACAAATACACTTATATTCTTAACACCCCCTCAAATGCAAGGTGTTTGCAATAGTATTATATTCGGAAAGGGTTGACATTAAAATAGAGAAAATCCAAAATCCGAATCTTCGTAATGTCATCGTAGCATGCTGCTCTTGGAAAATATATCTATAAAAATAGAGAAAGCTATCAAATCAAGCCGAATAGGAATAGATAAAAGCATGATGGCGTAGATCGTAGCCCAAGACGGCGGCAGCGCAGTGCACAAGAAACACAACGAAAACACAGTGCACAAGAAGCATAACACAATGCACAAAAAGAGCAACGGAGGCACAGTACAGAAGAAGCGCGGCACAATGCACAACGGAGACGGAGTGCGGAAGAAGCGCAGCAGCTTTAAAAGCTTGGAGCTGCGAATCTACAGCGGCTTAAATAAAAGAGCAGCGACTGCTGTTATGCAAAAGGAGAATTCCTATGCTTTTATGACTGACAATAAATTTATGGACTCGTGTGGCTTAGACGAACTCAAAGATAAAGTGCTAGGACTTGGATGTACGCAACGGAAGAAAATGACATAAAGGAAAAAAACCGAGGATAACTATCAACAAAGCAAGAATAGCTAGCAACCAGAAGACCCATTTCATCCAACCAGGTCGTTTTCAATTGGACCGAGCTCAACAATGAACAATACTCCCACTTTTCAATCCACAAGCAGATAAGCTTCTTTCTGGATCAAGAGCGCCACTTGCCCAGATTTAAAAAAAACATGTTCCCATCAGCGACAATAAACAACTGTCATCCCAATAGCCATCCCGATGGAGACAATAGAAGCAGACGTACTCTCCTTCCTCCCATCGTCTCTTGCCCACGTGCAAAACTCCAACCATCAGCCGAAGAAAGAACCAGCGACGGGGACAAAGAAGAGTCGGGCGACGAGCGCGAATAAGAGTCGGGTGCAGAACCGGGCGACGGGAGTCGAAACAGAGCATCAGTAGAAGGAACCGAGCAGGCGACGAAGACGCGGATCCGGTGGTATCAGCTGAGATGAGACAAGCAGCAGCGGCAGTCCAAGAAGAGGACAGCGGCGGCAGCAACCCAAGGCCTCGACGGGGGTGGATCTGAAGCAAGGTGACACGTGTGCTCGAGTCGGAAGTGGCCCGATCTAGAGTGGTGGCGCAGCTGCCACGCACAGTGATCTTGGAGGACGCTGGCCCACGCGGCGAGGTGCCCAAATCCGACGGAGACGACTCGACGCTGGAGATGCCTTCATAGCCGGAGACAACGACGGCGGGAGCACAGGGCAGAGGAGACTCCGCCGCTGGAGATCCCTTCAAAGTCGGAGACAACGACGGCGGGAGCACGGGGCAGATGAGCTCCACTCCTCCCTGGCCCGAGGACGATGACCCCAAAGTCGGATCCGAGGTAGTCCTGGACAAGGACGCGTAGCCGAGGAGGGAGAAGGCCGCCCCGGGGAGTGGAGAAAGCTCCTCCGGGGGCGGCGACGGTGGCGGCCGGAGGATAGGAGGCGGCAGCGGTAACAACAAACTCTAATCCCAACCTTTGCTCTGATACCATATTATAAATATTATATGTGTATTGAAGAGACTCAATGTACAATATATATAAGGTATAAAGGGACACAAATCTAAACCTTAGAAAAATAAAAAATATCACTAATATCTTTGTATCCTTAACATATAAAACTATAAATGTGAGGTTTTGTGTTGATCGGTGAATAGCCTGTATTGGTAATGGAGGTAAGTTTGGCAGCTGAGCTGTTTCTATAGAACCCTGTTAAGTACAGCTTCTCAATTATCTTCAGCAGAAAGCCACCTGAAATTTTGCCACGGGATATAGTGTATGATTAATGCGTACAAGAGTTGAAGACTCAATTAGCTTCAATCGTGCTTGAGTTGCGCAACTGGAATAAGCTCGATTTAGAGAGTTCACAAGGGGGCAAGAAAATAGAAGTCATCCTTGCTGTAGTTAGCAGGTACATACTTTGATAGGGTTGTTGTCCAACTAACCCGCCCTTGGGCAAGTACGACGAGAACGCATCGACGATGTATACGTTCATCAATGTCACAAGACATCCATGTATACAGTACGAAACTATAACTACCACGGAGTCGAGCAGTATTCAGATCACTAATGTATGGTGTCACACAGACACCAAACTGAACAGTGCTGCCGCCAATAGTTCCAGAACTTGGTTGCATGTCGCTGAGGTACCAAACACAGTGGACTAACTCGTCGAACGTCATGGGGGCATGGGCCTGCTGGGGAACTTGTGTCTTTGGCTTTTGGTTCCTATCCTCTCTCTGTTACAGAGTAATCATATGCATGGATTGGCATGCTAGGTCCTGGACATTTCGGTTGCCCGATGTGAAGCTCAGAGATGGCGGGAGTTATTGGCTCGTTAGGTCTCTTCCCAAGACGATTTAGCTAATATAGTTTTTGTGCAGTTGAAATGATAAAAATAATAACATAGTTGGTTAAACAATCATCATGTGTTTCATACAGTGCCATGGATCCGGACCGCTAGATACATCCGAAACGGTTGAAGCTTCCATGCCACGCACCCGGTCCTACCTGCCACACTCCCGGTCAGCTGCAGCTCCCCAGTTGCGTTGCTACAACACTAAAGGTTGGCAGCAACAAATCAAGTCCACAGCCCGATCATCCCCGGCCTCTTTTTTGTCCGTCTCCATTTGCCAACTGCCACGCCTTTTAGATTGATTGGCCACAAAGCTAAGAGCAGTAAAAGCATATTTAATGTGTGAAATCGACGCCGATTCAAAGAGATACCATATAAGTATTCAAGTAATTAAACTTATTTTTATCTAATGTATTAATTCAGTTCCTACTAATAACTGGGACCCATATTACATTTAAAAACCAAAAAAAAATATATCCACTCTCAACTGCACCCTCTCTTTCATAAATGAACTCATTACGGGTTGTTTAATGCTTTGAATCAATTTTTATGTAGAGTTTAGTTCCAGAATTCTTTTTATTAGAATCGATCCCTTCGTTATATTAAATCGATTGAATTCATACTATCTTCCCTTTTGAACCGATTAAAACAAGGTATTAGAGATGACTAGATAATGTAATGTGTATATGTTCACGTGTCACAAGATTGACGCATGACACATTCACAGTTGGACATGATTTGTTGCTGCCAACCATTAATGCTGCAGCAACGCAACTGGTGCGACAGGGAGCTACAACTGACCGGGAGCGCGGTAGGAAGGACCGTGCACGGCAGGGAGCTAGCTACGTTTACTGAATCGTTTAAGAAGTTCAATTAGTCAAAATCTCGTCAGAGATGAATGTAATGTGCGTACCTGTGACTGTGACTAGGCTATGACTTGTCATTTCTCGGCGTCTTATCGACCCATGACATTACACGACGGATGGGCGTCGTTAGGACGAGGAGAACAAGTTGAAACGCATCACTTCGATCGAGCGCATTTCCCCGACTGTATCTGTCATCTATTTGTAGCCCTGGTAGATAGGCACAAGTGGTCATCGATTGCCGACTTGTAGCTAGCGACGACCGACTTGGCACGCAGACTGGAGAGGAGACCGGTCGATCGCGTAGCTAGTACCTAGGCTATATCAATCTCTCGCGCCACGAACGTCCATTATTCTTGAGAAAGCGAGAGGTCTAGTGGGCAGCCGGACGAGATATTACGGGTGGACGTGCGTGCGGTCGTTCCACGTACGGCTGAGTGTCGCCGTCGCCGCGCGTGCCCATGCGGCCGTTTCTCATTCTCTCCCCCCGCACGCACCGACGCGGGAGGGGCACGCACGCTCCGGCGACCGATCAATCCCGCGGTTTCACACTGCCACCGTGCCACGGACGGGCCATGCGTGGCGTGCTCGCAGCAACGGGGCGCCGGGAAGGCAGGAACGAGTTCGTTTCGCGGACGTTTTCTTTCTGTGCCAGTTGGCCGCAGACACGATTGGCGCACCGGCACACAACAACCCAAGCGCTGCTGGGCCTAGCAGGCGGCTCCTGCAATCCTACCCTATGGGCCCGCACGAACGCAAAGGCCGAGAACCAATTCGTATAGGCCTTTCGCTCTGAGGCACCTTTGTCCGATCGGATCAGGATATATCCCTAAAAGAAATAGTAGTCACCGGTGGATTAAAAAAATTATATCTCGTCAACTGTTATCGTGCTCAGGTTATAATGCAAGTGATCTACTTGTAACCCATTCTTAAAAAGATCGATAGAATCTTTGTGCTTCTTGCACACCAGCTTGGACAGTTAGGGTGTGGGGGGAGTGGAGAGCAGGCTATGGGTGGCCAACTGTACGCACGGGAGGAACCGATAAAAGAACGAGATCCAACAGCTCACATCTCACGAAGAAAGATAAATCTAAAGGCTCACATCGTACAAGGGAGGACGGACCGCCACCAATTCCTTCTTTTAAGTAGTAGAGATAGTAGTGTCCGGGCCGACTATCCGCTTTCTTGTATACGAATTTTTGGCTGCATTGGCGTTATTTCTGTTGAGGAATCGTTGCTGGCGAGTTCAGTTCGAGCGATTATCCAGTAGGCAAACTCAGAATCGTAAGAACAATGTAAAAAAATAAGAACAGAATAGTAGATTGAATACAAAGATACGAGGGAACTTCATACTTCTCTTTATTGCTATGCTGAAAACGATCTACAATGTTGAGCGTCCCCCTTCTTTATATAGACAACAGGATGGATGAGGAGACCACCTGGGCAGGCCCCTCCGGTCCTGGACCCGGTTTCTTAACACTCTCCTTGGGTACTTATCCGTCATGTTCATATCTCGTCAAAACTCCATAAAAACCTAGTTAAATTTTTTTAGAGAAATAGTACATTTGCACGAATTAGCACGTTAAAAACTTTAGCCAAGAAACTTCAGAAAAACTCGTCGAGTGAAAAAGAATATAATCTACTCAATTTTATTTAATCTCTAGGATTTATTCTTTGGGCACTCGATCTTCGTGATCAAACTTTAATAATGAGTTCGTGAAGACCCCCTCTCAATTCTGCACTTCTCTAAGCCTCATTATTCTAATTCCACGTATACATCTTTCAAAACTAGACACTGGAAGTGACTTAGTGAATAAATCTACAAGATTATCACATAACTTAGTATCGAGCATCTTAATTTTTACCATCTTTTGCAATTCATAACCATATAAGAAGTTAGGGTTAATATGCTTTGTGAGGAGACTCTTCACACAACTTATCTACACTTGTGCAACACAAACTGCATTATCTTCATAGATAATAGTGGGGGTTTGTGCGGTATTCAATTCACATGACTGTTGGATGTGGTGAATCATCCGCGGAAGCCAAGAACATTCCCATGAGACCTCGTACAATGCTATGATTTCCGAGTGGTTCGTCAAAATAGTTACAAGACTTTGCTTAGATAATTTCTATGAGATTGCAGTTCCACCACACAGGAATACATAGCTTGTTTGTGACTTAGCTGTATGTAGGTTTGACAGGTACCAAGCATCTGCATAGTTAGTCATAGATAGGTCTTGGTTCTTTCTGTAGAACATGCTAAGATTTTTGCTTTCTTAGAGGTATCAGAAGATGTCTTTTATTCCCTGTCAATGCCTTTTGGTAGGTTATGCACTATACATTGCTAGTAAGTTACACCAAATGCAATGTCTGGTCTAGTATAATTTACTAAATACATGAGTGCTCCTATTGCACTCAAGTACGGGAATTCCGATCCCTGCACTTCCCCCCTCTTCTTTAAGTCTGTACAGGTCCTTGTCCTGCTGTAAGGATCTCCCGATCATCGGTACTTACGAAGGATATGCATTTTTAAAACCGAACCGTTCTAACACTTTCTGAGTGTAGGTTGACTGATGTACTAAAATCCCTTCAGGGGTATTGTCGAGCTGCAAGCATAGGCAATATTTGGTTTTACCCAAGTCTTTCATTTCTAACTCCGACTCTAGGTAAGAGTTTGCTTTCTTAATATCTTTCAGGGTCCCGGTGATATTCAGATCGTCTACATATACTGAGATTATACAGAATCCATTTTGGGATCGCCATATAAAAACACAGGGACAATCCTCATTGTTCATGTAGCATTTCTTTGCAGAGAAAGTCGCTCAAGCGATTATACCACATTATGTCTGATTGCTTCAGTCCATACAGTGACTTTCTGAGTTGCACACTGTATATATTTCTACTTACTCTGTCTTGGTTCGGGACAGGGATACCTTCATGTACCTTCATATAAATGTATGAATCCAAGTTCCCATGAAGGTATGCCGTTACCATATCCATCAAATTCATTTCTAAATTCAAGTTTACTGTCATTGAGATTAAATATCTAAAGGTAGTTCCGTCCATGACCAGTGAATAAGTTTCTTCATAATCAACTCCTAGTCGTTGAGTGAAACCTTGTGCAACAAGCCTTACTTTATGTCTTACAACTTCATTATTTTCATTTCTCTTTCGAACAAATACCTACTTATGCCCTATGGGGCACACATGGGGAAAGCGTGCGGCTTATAGATACAAATACTTATATTTTATTTAGAGATAATAATTTTGCTTCTATTGCTTTTTTCAATCTTTTCAATCTGGTCTTTTCAAACATTCAGCGAGCGATGTAGGCTCTCGATCAAGATTGATGATTGTGATAATTTTCATTGCAAAATAAATGTCGACATTGGATGTTGTTTTATTAATAGATTCTCCTGTGGTTACATAATTCATAGCTATTTCTTCATAGGGCGATACTTCTAATGCTTCTACTTGCTCAGCGTTGCTTTCAATTGCGGGGGCAAGTCCTTTTAGTTTTTCAGCTCCGATCTGTGCGCATATATCCATGTTGATATCTCCCTCCGTGGGAATATTCAAATTCGGTATGCCTTTTACTGAAGGTTCAATACTGGTGTTAGGTCTCAACAGGCTCCTTTTCTGATTATGGGGAACTTCAGTGATCGGCTGTGTCAAGTCCTTCTTATCCCTTTTCACTAGGCGTCTCCGGTTATTTGGGATTCGAGGGGCCGGAGTTCTCGTTCTTTTATTCTGAGGCTTTCTGGATGCGATTAGGGATACCTTTAATTTTTTTTGGTATTTCAACCCTCTTCGATGTATTGCGGAAATTCCGGATGCGTTGTCTAAGCGCCGCGCTGCGGGTAAGGGGGATAGCTACGAGGAGTCGACAGATGTGCGGGGAGGATGAACGGTTGGAAAGGTGACCACCAGAGGAGGAACGTGCGGGAAAGGGGAGAGTAGGGCTGGCGAGACGGGTGTGGCATGCGTGCGGGAGGGGAGAGGTTGACACGTGTAGGGATAAAATTAGTAATACACTTAAATAAAATTGCAAGGTAAAATCGGAACGAGTAAAATTATGTAAAAAATCATACAAGAAAGTACACCATGTCGGGAGCATTCACATAAAATTTTATATTTTTTTGAAGCTATTTGCTATATTTTTAAAATAGAATTAACATAATAGAAACTATAATCTGCAAAACTCTAACCGAAGAGGGGGCACGTTACACGTGGCGATCGGGCAGGCGACCGCCACGTGGTCATGCGGTAGCGCCACCGCACGACGATTGTGCGGCAGCGGCATCTGTCGGTTGAATTTTTTTCTACTACAGCTATTCTTATAAATATGAAATGAAATCACGCTAACCTTCCTCATACGCGGGTCGTACTCGTATCCGATCTTTTTCCCACACATTGTCACGGTGCGACGCGCAAGTTGCAAACACACGCACACACACACAAACGAACGTTCGAACTCCGGAACTCGTCTCGCCGGAGCCGTGCGCGCGTACGGCGTTCGTACGTGGGTCGGTGGGTGCCCTATCTGCGGTGATCTGCTACCCTCGCGGAAGACGCCAAGGAGAGGCGGCCTAGAGTCATGGTGAGTTCCTCTGAGCACTTCTTGGATCGCTCCGGCAGCTTGTTGTTGTTCCTCTGCTCGCGTGGGATCAGACCGATCACGGTTTTTACTAGATTGCGCATCTCGTGATTTTCCGTAGTATTACGACTGAATCGCGTGTGGCGTCATCGGTGGATTGCTTGGGCATAGTGCGAAGCTAGGTTTTTGAGGTGGGGGATGTTCCGAGGGACTGGAGGGTGACCGTTTCGTTGCAGCTATCTTAATTTGATGTGTGGTTTACCTTACTTCAGTTCTCGTTGCAATTTGTGTGCGGTGCGCGCAAAATTAGGATTCGATGGTTGATGCTGTGACTGCCTTTGGAATTTGGTTGATAAATCATGATATCTTGTTTGGTTCTCGACTTCGATGTGTTGGACTTAACCATCATAGTATGGTATCCGAATATGGAGTACTGAATGCAGGAGCTATAAAGAAGAGTTTGATTAAAGGGGATGTGTCTCACCTTATTTCTGGGGTGTCCCTCTGCTTCAGCATGCGGATGACAGTCCTTATGCTTAGTATAAAGAATAGTACATCATAAACATAAAATTCCTGCTTTATTGCTTTGAATGGATGCCTGGTTTGAAAATTAACTACCACAAAAGTGAAGTTTTTGTTGTTGGGGTGGACGGAGTAGAAACCCAGAGAGTTGCAAATATGCTTAATTGCAAGCTAGGTCAGTTACTTATTTGGAGATATCCATTGGGGATAGAGATGTTAAGAAAAAGGCAGCAAAGAAAATCATTTGTAAGCTAGAAAACAGAATGGGTACCTGGAAAAGTAATCTTCTGTCTTCAGGGGGAGATTAGTTTTGTCTAACAGTTGTCTTAGTAGCATTCCTATTTACACCATGGGTTTCTACAGGTTAAATGAGGAGGCACACAAGAGAATGGATACAATTAGATCGATCTTTCTGGAGAGGGATAGGTAATCAGTTCAAGTACCGTATGGTTAAGTGGAGTGCAGTGTGTAGGCCTAAAGATTTTGGGAGCTTGAGGGTGATCAATACCAGGCTTTTTGATGACTGTCTGTTAAGCAAATGGTTCTGGAAGATTGATCAAGCTGATGGTGAACTTTGGATTAGAATTTTGAAAGCTAAGTATTTCCCTGAAGGGGGTTTTAGGGGTGCCAAAGCTCTCAAAGGATCTCAGTTCTGGAGAAGTTTACATAAAGCGAAACAGTTCTCTCTGGGGTGAATCATGATTTAGGAAATGGCCAAGCTATATCTTTTTGGAAAGATATTAGGACAAGTTATTGTCCCTTGAAAATCATGTTTGCTAGGCTTTTCCAGATTTGTGGGGACCCTGATATTTGTGTGGCTAATTGTTGGGCAAATGGAGTGTGGAATATTAATTTTGTCAGAAATTTTGGGACAGAAGAAAGTGACTAGTGGGAGGAGCCGAAGCAAATTTTAGATGGTGTATATCTGAAAGAGGACAGACATAGGATGAGGTGGTGTCTAGAAAAATCTGGATAGTTTTCGGTCAAGTCCTTGTATCGGCATCTGGTGTGTGTGTGGGGGGGGGGTGACTAGTAGAAAGCTGCAGAAACTTTGGGTCAGTAAAATTCCTCTCAAAGTGAAGTTTTCTCTTACTAAAGTAGAATTCAAACAACTGATCAGCTGAGATTGAGAGTGTAGCAAGGGGATGCTAACTGTGTCCTTTGTGGGGTTGCCGAGGATGTAAATTATGTGTTTTTTTGTTGTGTCTTGGCAAAATTTGCTTGGCTTTGTATTAAAGACATTCTCCTTTGGGAGAGAGTTCCTGACTCTCTTGATGATCTGCATTTGAGGTGGCTTGACAAGAGGGGTGCTAACGATTCTCACATTGGTTTATTCAGTTTTGTAGCTCTGGCCTGGACTATTAGGAAAATCAGGAATAAGAGAGCGATCGAGAGGAATTTCCCTAAGTACCCGTCTGAAGTTATGTTCAAATTTGTATCTTGTTTGCAGCGGTGGCAAAGCCTCCTCACAGAAACTGATCGTTTGAAGATGGTCGTTTTGCTTGAGACGGCTGAGGAATGGCTGAAGAATCTTTGCGATGGAAGGCAGACTTAGCTGTTATATCTTTAAAATTATGTCCTGGTGTTAATCTGGCTATTTGTGTAATGGACTTGTAGCCTAGGGGTCTTTGTTTTGTCTTTTGCTTTGTGATATTGTTTGCTGGTAGCCCCAGCTCGGTTTTTGTAGTTTTTTGGATTGTGAAACTGGTGATTAGCTTTCTATAAAAGCTGGGTTTTCCTTGTTAAAAAAAAGAATGTAGGAGCTATAATACTTGGATTAAGGTGATTGTTCGCTTTTTGCACTGTGGGAAATAAATGTACCCTCTTATAACTTTTTGTTCTGTAGAATTTTCAATGCCTGTATAGACATCATATTATTGTCTATCCCATATGCTCGGTCACAATGGTATCATAGTTGGATTGATGGACCGGTCATGTTATCACATGATTAAATGAATGCATTTTAATATGTCAAATTATCATGGTGGCAAGTGATTTTGTTCCATCCAGAGTCAGTATTCAGTCACGTGTTTGCAATTTTTTGTAGTGCGGTTAACTAAAGTGCCAACTAATGGCATTTTTCAGGCCAACCTTGCTGATTCTTTCTTGGCTGATCTACAATGAAGCATGTCCTGTGAGTTGATTTCTTTTTCTGTGTAGGAATCATATGCTATATTTATTTTTTATCGGGTGATTTGCTAACTTTTGGGCACTTATTCCAGGAAGAGGAATATACAGAGGCAGGAAATATGGAAGAGGATGGTGACGACAACAAAGAGGAAAAATCTTGCTGGATTTTCTACTGCAACATCCCAGTTTTGTGTTGGTTATCTTGAACAAACTGAAGTATTTCAAAGCACACCTCCATCTTTAAGAACTCATGCTTGTAGACTTATAGCTGCAAAATCAACGCTAGCAGCAAGGATTGATTCCACAAGAGGTGATCCAACTGGAAAAGCTGGGCAGAACTTGCTAGAAGAAATTCGTAAGAAGATTGAAAAGTGGAAAGAGCCGCCACCTGAAAGCTCCTGAAGCCACTTCCTGTTCCAGACTCTATGCCTAAAAAGAAGAGAGGGGGGCGTCGGCTCCGGAAAATGAAAGAAAGGTTGTTTTGAAAGTCTGTAGAATGTGAAAAGAACATATTGAACAATACCGTGTGTGCTTAGCTCTCTGATTGTATTACTCGTTTGTCTTATTCATATTTTGGAACTTACCAAAATACACAGATTGGCTCCTGCTACGTTTCTCTTACTTTTTATATCTGCGAACTTGGTTTTGCAGATATGCACAGCAGCACAGACCGGCATGATGAAGCTTGCAAATAGGATGCAGTTTGGTGTTCCAGAGGAGAGCTTATTAGGTTAGTTACTATATACATGAACGTCAGAATGTCATTTTGTTTAGTTTCACCATGTGAATATGGAATATTCCTTTTTAACATATTCTGTGTATTTTCTATTATTAGGTGATGGCTTAGGGAAAGGTTATGGCTTGCTTGGACAGGCCGGAAGCGGGAAACTACGTGTCTCAGCTGTTCAAAACAAACTTGCTGCTAACGTTGCTAAAAGGTGAGCAGTTTGGTGTCTTCATTTCTTGGCATTTTATCTTGAAATGATAAACATGGGATGACATGGAGAGCAAAGTGTTTTTCCATCACGAGGCTATGCCAACTTGGCTCAAACTGTAAGGAATTGTCGGCAAAGATGTCAAATATGGACCTGAGTTTGTTATATTATTACAAGGAAAAACATTGCACAACAAATTGATAGAGTAAAAGTAGCAATAAGGACAACAAGAAGTAGTTATCCTTTTTTCTCTTTGCTATATTTTTTCTCTTCTTTTTGCATGACTGGCATTTCTCCACTAGTTTCTTTGCACTTATGCTCACTTCGTCTCTATATTTTTTTACACAAATTTTCAGATATTTTATACCTTGTTCTCATGAAGTTCATATGTGGGTTCAATTTGCACTAGATACAATTTCCAGTAAACACTGCTGTTATTTATGCTGCATTGAACTTGCTTATATTGTTTGCA
Source organism: Hsuehochloa calcarea (assembly GCA_036346395.1). Classification (NCBI taxonomy): domain Eukaryota; kingdom Viridiplantae; phylum Streptophyta; class Magnoliopsida; order Poales; family Poaceae; genus Hsuehochloa; species Hsuehochloa calcarea. Next base: position 67,956,240 of record CM070610.1, on the reverse strand, counting down.
ACACGTTGATTTGTACCCCTAATCTTTTTGTCCCTTTCACAATCTCCTCTGTGACATCATTAATTCGGTTCCATATTTCTTCTTCATACCAGGTTCAAGGAGAAGAATTATGGCAGTAGTGGGGCAAGATCAGGGTTGGCGTCAATTTTGGCATTTACGGCGATTCAAGTAAGTTCTTGCTTTAAATTGGAGTTGTATTTTTATTTTCCTTGATGAATAATTGGTGTGCTAGATAACCTCTCTTCATTCAATTTCGGAACTCGGCTGAAACCAGATTTAGATGGCTTTCATATCTGTTATGCTACTATTTTCTTATCCAGGGAATGGAACTGTCAAATCTGTTGGCCCAAGGTAAGCTTCTTGTCAGCACCTATTTTTCAGACACCGGGACATTTTCAAAGATCAAAAGGATCTGAAAAAAAGAGTGAGTTACTTCACCCCATTTCCACCCATCCCCATGTTCACACAGTTATCAGAACCCTAGTGGTGTGGAGTGTGGACCAATGAAAATCAGGTCCTTAGTATTCTTGATCATGTTTTCACTCACACTATGTAGAGATAGACACTAAAACTTTGCAATGCCATGATTCTGGTATTATTTTTTATTCGAGTGTTTTGTTCTTTCATGCTGCCGTTAGGCGAATTTTTATTATTATTTAATCCTTTTTATTAATATTTTAAACGTAACCCCTCTCAATCTTTATTGCCAATTTTGACTCATTTGGTCACACCACCACCCATAGCGTGGGCAAAGCGTTCTGTCACGCCACACATCTCGGCGTGACAAAACATGTCACGTAAGCTCGCGCCGTGCCAGCGTGGAGGGCTTGTGTAGCGCTTGTCACGCCCGAACCCATGGTGTGACAGGCTACTTGTCGCGCCATGAGATTTGGCGTGACCGTGCCTGCCTTTACTTGTTTAGACCTTTTAGCGATGAGATCTTATGTTTGTTGCATAAGATATACAGACTATTTGGCACGACAGATGAAAATGTAATGCACAAGTTCACTGTCATGTACCTTGTTCTTAGTATTTGATTTTCCACGGACGTATGTTCCGCAATATGTAAACCCGAGTTGAGATAGCAAGAATGTAACGGTGGTAAGTGAATGCACAATCCTTTTGGGCCTTTATTTTTACGTTGTTCCTTACCTTGCTACGCAAAGAACTGAATGCTAAAGGACAACGAGATTTAAAGTCTGCTTTTCAACGCAGTTGCGAATTGAAATAGAATTTATAATTGAAATAGACTTTATAATAAAGTATCAACATTTGGATAATTCATTTTCACATCGTCACGAAGTCCAATTTTTGTACGAGACACGAAACCAGAAGAACGTTACACGAGGTCACATGGTATGATGATTCAGCTAATTGCTTTAGTTATCATCGTTACCACTATGGTACACTGCGACAAAAAGCATCCATACCATGTATGCATACCTTTAGGAGATAGGATTAACATGGTGGGTAGGATGGGGAATACTACAGAATGACCCGACTTAGTGTGTGGACCGGGGCCATTTGCCTTTCCTTGCGAGCTCGGTGTTATACTCCTCGCTGGACGCCTTGACCTTGACCGCCATTTCCCTCTTTCTCTCGTGTTCCCTCTGGCGAGCCTCGCACTCCCTGCTCCTGCACGCCTTGAGATGAGCTTGCGTTTCCTGCCGGATACGCTCGCTGTACTTTTCGTTGCGTCGTGGTCCCTCTTGGCGTCCCACTCCTCGCGGTCGAGACGCTACTGGTCGTGTGGGTGGATCCCTTGGTCGATCCACTTGCGGTCGTCACATAGCGAGACTACAGGTAGACGGAGATGTTGTTAGTGTGTACTTTGAAAGAGAAATGGTAGGAGAACATACTATAACCAATCCTTACTGGCTGCCGATAGCGGCCTGAGTCCCAACGACGGTCGAGATAGTCATAGGAGTAGTTCGCGCAACCCCAGTAACGCATATCCTGGCTGAGCCGCTCCTTGGACTTGAAAAATCTACATGTGTCCCTGCACCAATAGAGGGGCGGTGTCTCCCCCTCGGGTAGGTGTTGCGGCGAATGCTCGGTTGGAATGTTTATGTATGGGTTGCTGCTTCGGGGGGTGTCATTGCGGGGAGGTGCCCTCCTGGCATGCTTCGTTTCTTCGTCCTGGGCCGCAGCACCCCTTACGAGTTCGAGGATCTCGTCCCATTGGTTCTCCATCCGAGCGAGATTGTGTTGAAGTCTTGTTGCAGAGAACCCGCCGTGGAAGGGGTAGTACTTATATGCTGAGCCGGCCCTGCGTACGTAGTTGAATTGTAATTCGGTTGAAGGAAATTCGCGTCCGCGAGGCAGTGGCACTGAGGAGGAATCGTGTGGCAACGTTGCGTCATGTCTCTGTAGGAAGCTGGCTCGTTGGGTCATGTCGCTGCGCAAAGCTACCTCGTTGGGTCACGTCGTCCTGGTGTGTGGGACTAACCTGATGTCTGCAAATTGTTCCCCCGGCTGCCTTAACGGCGTAGATATGCAAAGTCGGATCATATTCATCTGCCTCCTGATTGCATGACTCTTCCTTTGCCATAGCAAGGTGTTTGGTAGAAGCCGCACCCCAGCACTCGTCGGCATTGTATGCATCTCTTGCATGGGTCCACCGATCCATAAATTATGAGTTTGTCTTCGTAAATGAGTACTCCAAGATGGCCGAAACTGGTATAGCATAGATGCCCTTAATAATGTTGTTGAACACCTCCGAGATGTTTGTTGTCATCATACCATACATACAGCCACCCTCATCGTATGCCATTGAAATTAGTCACGGAGTCACTAACATGGCGCGGCGAAGAAGCGGCACATAGGACAGATCCACCAACGAGGGGGTATCGTTGTTAAGACCGACACTAACTAAATCTTGGGAAGGTTGCTCATCCATTGGGGGGGGGGTTTGCGAAATATCAGCAACGAATTCTGGTTCCTCCATGTAGCCATTCATCGCATCCAAATTCATGCGCAAATCCTCGCCAACGATTATCCTCTCTACCACAACTTCTAGCGATCGGACCTGAGATGTGAGTACAACCTCCTTGTACGTGTCCCAATCATCGTCAGACGAGATTGACATCAACAAAGCGTGCACCTTAGAACCCAATCCAGCGTCATATTGCCCCTGCATTATGACTACGACCCTCGGTTCATCCCATCCAAAGGTCGATTTAATCCTCATCAGAAGAGTTTGAAAGCCTGATGAATCTCAAAACACAAGAACGGTCACTTCCATGGAACCAAAGTCCTTAGCACTATACATTTGGCTAACCGGCCCACCGTATAAATACGTACAACTCTATCTATCTACATCCAACAATTCGAACAAAACAATACAAAATCAGCACTGCATGCCATTAATTTCAAAGTCGAATATAATTTTTTAAATTTCTCATAATATTCGTCTAAGGAACAAATTCTTCCAAACACGGAGTGCTTGGTTCTTTAATTAACTCTTAAGTCATTTCTTCCGAACGTAGAGTGCTCGGTTTTTGGGTTTACTCTAAGTCATTTCTTCTTCCCTGACATTAGTTTTAAGATGCATCTTCAGTCTTACATGACATTAGTTTTAAGTTGCATCTTCAATCTATTTTTTTTGGATGCAATGCTTCAAGAAGGCAGCTTATATTTACGAAAGGTTTCTGTTGGTTTACACATATCTCTATTTACGATCATGAGTTAGAATCCGGACCACCACTACATAGATGACAGATTGGTGTGTCTAGAGCTCGCCGCGACCGGGCAAACAAAAACAACGTCATTGCTTTGGGGACGGGGGGCATGGGATTATGGTCCTTATGGAACTACGGATACATGTAAATGTCAAATGGATACACACCCATCATGGTCAGTACACGAGGAGACAAGATATGTACGGAAGTTCATATCATCAATTAATCAAGTAGTACGTAATTAGGGATGTACTTATGCTAATCTCGTATTGTCATGTAAGCAAAACATTAAACAGACAGCGCAGTGCTAGGGACAACTTCCTTTACCAAAGAATTGCACGCCAACTACAACAAGCAATCAAATTTAAGTTTTTTTAGTGGCCAATTAGTGACATGCATGATGTTAACCAATAGTTCATCTCAAACTTCATTTTCTTCTTCAAGCATCATAGGCAAGCATGACAAATACTAGTCATTAGCTATAGAGATCACGAGTATCGCTGACGAGTATGAAATACTTTCTGCGTACATGCATCACATCAAATAATCAGGGGCACAACTGAATCCGAGAAGCATATATCATGCAAATATCCCTGTCTTTGTAACCTATATCACTCAATCCTAGAAACGAGTACATAACTAGTAACCATAGAAGCATATATCATGATGTGGATATCTTGGGGATATGCTCTAGATCTTAGGATGATGTGACAATTGGCAATGGCGTTAAAGGTTTGTCGTTTCACGTGTTTTTGGCAAAGAATCAGGGCTGTCAGGCCTCAGGCGGTCCGATCGGCCACCCCTGGCGGTCGGACCGGCCAGTGGCAGTCCGACCGGCCTTAGTGGCGGTCGGACCGGCAATTTCAGAAAGTGATATTTTGAGCTGGGCCAAAAATAGAGGGTGTAGGTAAGAGAGGAGATTCTATTGCACTTGGTCCCATAATTTTTGGAGTCTCCAGTCAAAAGTTCTATTCGTTTGAAAATTTGATAGGTTTGAATTTTTGGTGTTTTTGGCTAAATTTAATCGGCGGTCCGACCGCCAATAGGTGGCTGATCGACCGGTTTTCACTTGGATCGTCGTCCGTCGTGGCAGCGATGTTCGGTTGTTAGGTCAAAGTCACGAGTTTCAGTGCATATGTGTTGCATGATGTATGTTTTGACTAACATAGGTCAAGTTGTGAAGAACTTGTTCCTGGATTCGGTTTACTTGTCTATTGTTGTGCAGGTTGCTTGGTGGTCAACGACGGTCAACGACGAGGATGATCGGGACTAGGTTTGGAGAGTTGAGGTCCAGAACGATCGACTATGCCGGGTGAGATCAATGAACTCAAGCGTGGTGCAAGATGGACAAGGGTGACCTATTGGCTAATCCGCGGCGTAAGATGACGTAAGGTGTAGCTAATTAGGTCAAGAGTAGATAAAGGCGACGTATTAAAATACGTGCGTGTGTGACCCGTTTGTTTTGGACCTTAACGGGAGCCCAATTGAGTCAAACTTCTAGAAGGTCTAAGCCTCCACTATAAATAGAGGAGGATGGTGGCTGCCCCCCTTGCTCGTCTCTTTTGCTGTTTTGAAACCCTAATTTGCTTAGGGAGAGAGATGTGGAGATTAGGGTTCTAGAGAGTTTTGATTTGATTTCGTGCTCATAGATTGATCTTTGTCCTCCATTGATGGAGTGGTTGTAAACAAAAATCAGATCAAATCAATCCAATGAAAGTTTGATCAATGTTTTGTCTCATTACTTTCTTTCTCTCTTTTTGATGATTTGAGTCTTTCTTTGATCCGTGAGTTTTTACATGATTTCTTCACGTGATCTAGCTTGCGGTGACATGTGGGCACATATCTAGGATCATCTTGATCATTAATCACCCACGAGCAAGTTTTTTTATCTAGTTTTTGTTTTGACTCGGTTTTTAACCATCCCCTCTCAAACGGAAAATGATCGTAATTCTTTCAAGAATTTTCATAATCTTCGATTGGAATAGGTTCCTGATATCATAGAGAAGATGTGTTCCAAGTTTCATCGAGTTTGGGGTTGTAGATCAAAAGTTACATCTATTTGCAACTCCGCTCGTCGGGCTGTTTTGATATGTTCTTCAGGCCGACGGTCAGACCGCCAGGGGTCAGCGGTCAGACCACCATTGACCCAGTGGTTAGACCGCCAACATTGAGGTTTGCTTTAGCTTGAGTTGATTTTTATCGTATTGCTTAGGGGGTTAAATTGGATTTAATACTAGTATTCTGTTGTACTGGTATATTCATCTTCATAGCTTCCATAGTTACTGGAGTAAAATCTTAGTGAATCAATTATTTGTGAAAAAGTGAGTGTGCTCCTATTCACCCCCTCTAGTCGCCTTTTCGGTCCAACACATGCAAATACTCCGCAATTCAATCCTAACACAATCCAATGTCTAATATGTCCAAAGAATGAATCCAACAACAATGCATATAAAAAGTAATCAGGGGCACCAAGCTAGGATTGGGCACGGGAGGAGAGAGGGCGCATGGGAGGGAGACGAGGAAGACAGGGAAAAATGAAGAACAACCCGGGATGCGTGAGCTAAGTGGCCACTGTCACGCCACGCACATTGGCGTGACAAGCTATTTAGTCACGCTATGGGATATGGCGTGATAGTTGCCACGTAAGCCCTCCACGTTGGCACGGTGTGTCCGCGAGGGCATGCATAACAGCTTTAGCCACGCCGCGATAGGTAGTGTGAAAGTACGTTTTGGTCAAGTCACGGATAATAGCGTGGCTAAAGGGGCCAAAAGTGGAAATAAAGATAGGAGGGTTTAAGTTTAAAATATTTGAAAAGATTAAATAATAAAAAATCTTGTTAGGCATGCATGTAAACGTGGACTTGGCTTATCACCTCGTACCTAAAAAATATTGTTTGGCATGCGTGTAAACGTGGACGTGGCTTATCACCTCATACCGTGCGTCCAAATTTGTCTGGCTCCCATTTACAACTTAAAACTTCTTACTTGCTTTGCTCGGTGATGAACAACACATCAAAGTGCAACTGGTTTCTGCGGGAATTGAACTGTTCTATGTGAAGTTCCTGTATTCTAAACATGTCTTTTCAGTGCTTTGCATGCTATAACCAGAAGAAAATTGTACCTGCAGTTCTTTTCTCCCAGAAGAGCAATCAGACAATGGCTTGTAATCGAGATGCCAATATTTTCTTTGGTCATCCCTAGGTATGCTTTTCACAGCCAGCCATTTATGACGATGGCATGAAAGGAATGGCGTGACTGCCAACCTGAATTCTGTGTGCGCGGCCGCCCACAGTTTTGGCCTCCGTGGAGCTCTTATCTAGCTATCCAACGACCGTGATGACTGTACAACAGTGACGAAGTGATCAGGTCCTTGCATGTTGCTTGGGACAATTGCCTCTTATCATCTGAAGACTAAAAGCCAACGAATCTTTCTTATCGGGGACCCAACTTGTCTGCGTTGATGGTCCTTGTTGAATGCATATGGGCGCTCCTACTGGTGGTCAGTCAGTGATACGCCAAATGTCTGATTGAGGGTGTTGTACTGCCCTTGCCTTCGCATAAGCTGCCTCCAGGATTCTTGCACCCCGTCACTGACAAGACACCAAATTAACTCCAATGCTTCTCTTGGTACAATGCACACGAATAAACTGTTTAGAAATCATCGTTGGTGAATTCAGTTCGAGTGATAATTTTGTAAATAAATATATAATTACATTAAATAATGCAAGAACACATGAATATAATAGTAGATTGAACACAGAGATGTAGGAGATTTCTTGCTTCTCTTTATAGCTCTTCACACGATCAATTCTTTACAATAACTAGCACTTTCTATTTATAGTCTACAGACCCTGCTAGGGTTTAGGATGAGGTGTCCATACATGGGTTGGCTGCTGGGCCGAACCCATAGTTTTCCAACACTCCCCCTTGGGCACCCATCCTCATATGTCCATACCTCGTCAAAACTCCATAAAAACCTTGTGGAAAAAATTTAGAGAAAGAGTACATGGCACACGTTCTGCTGCGTTGCACGAATTACCTCGTTAAAAACTTTAACCGAGAAACTTTAGGAAAACTCGTCAAGGGAAAAAAGAGTACAATCCACCTAATTTCATTTAATCTCCATGATTTACTCTTTGGGTACTCGATCTTCGTGATCAAGTTTCAATAATGAGTTCTTGAAGGTTCTCCCGTGAATTCTACACTTCTCTGAGTCTTATCATTCAAATTCCACATATGCACCTTTCAAAGCTAGATGCTGGAAGTGACTTAGTGAATAATCTGCAAGATTTTCACATAACTTAGTATACAATACTTTAATTTCGTCCATCTTTTGCAATTCATAAGCATAGAAGAACTTGGGGTTGATATGTTTTGTGAGATGGCTCTTCACATAACCCATATGCACTTCTGCAACACAAGTTGTATTATCTTCATAGATAATAGTGGGGTTTGCGCGGTATTCAATACACATGACTGCTGGATGTGGTGAATCATCCGTCGAAGCCAAACACATTCTCGTGAGGCCTCATACAGTGCTATGATTTCTGAGTGGTTCATTGAAGTCGATACAAGACTTTGCTTATATGATTTTTATGTAATGCAATTCCACCACATAGGAATACATAGGCTATTTGTAACTTGGCTGTATGCGGGTTCTACAAGTACCCGGCATCTACATAGTCATGCATAGTTAGGTCTTGGTTCTTTCTGTAGAACAAACCAAGTTCTTTGCTTCCTTGGAGGTATCGAAAGATGTCATTCATTCCCTGCCAATGCCTTTGGTAGGTTTTGTACTATACCTTGCTAATAGGTTCACGGCAAATGCAATGTCCGGACTAGTACATTTTGCTGAATACATGAGTGCTCCTATTGCGCTTAAGTATGAGAATTCCAGTCCCAGGACTTCCTCCCTTCTCTAGGTCTATACGGATCCTTATTTTACTGCAAAGACCTCCCGACCATCGACACTTTCGAAGGATATGCCTTTCCAAAATTAAAATTTTCTAACACTTTTTGAGTGTATGTTGACCGATGTACTAATATCCCTTCAAGGGCATGCTCAAGCTGCAGGCTTAGGCAATATTTGGTTTTACCTAAATATTTTAATTTGAACTCTGACTCTAGGTAAGAGCATGCTTTCTTAATACCTTCCAGGGTTCCAATGATATTCAGATCATCTTCATACACGAGATTATACAAAATCCATCCTAGGATTATTGTACAAATACACATGGGTAATTCTCATTATTCGTGTAGCCTTTCTTGTATAGAAAGTTGCTTCAAGCGATAATACCACATTCTGTCTGATTGCTTAATTTCGTACAGTGACTCTCCGAGTTTCACATTGTACAGATTTCTATATGCGTTGTCTTGGTTCTGGACAGGGATACATTCAGTTATCTTCATATAAATGTCTGAATCTAATATTACATAAAGGTATGCTGTTACCACATCCATCAATTTCACTTTTAACTTCAAGTTTACTGCCATTGAGATTAAATATATAAAGGGTGGTTTTGCCCATGACCGGGGAATATGTTTCTTCATAAACAACTCCTGGATGTTAAGTGAAACCTTGTGCAACAAGCCTTGACTTACTTCATTATTTTTATTTCTCTTTCGAACAAATACCCACTTATGCCCTACGGGGTGCACATGGGGAGGCGAACGACTTACTGGTCCAAACACATTTCTTTTATCCAGAGAAAATAATTCTATTTCTATTGCCTTCTTCCAATCTTCTCAATCTGATCTTTTCTTACATTTAGCGAGCGATGCAGGCTCTGGATCAAGATCGATTATTGTGGCAATTTTCTTTGTAAAATCATTGTTAACATTGGTTGTTGTCTTATTCATAGATTCCCCCGACGTCACAAAGTTTATAGCTATTTCTTCAAGGGGTGATTCTTCTAATGCTTCTACTTGCTCACCGCTGATTTCAATTACGGGGGGCAAGTCCCTTTAGTTTTCCAGCTCCGATGTGTCATGTGTACGCACATATCTATGCTGGTATCTCCCCTCATGGGGATATTCAATTCTTGTATGCCTTTTCTGAAGGTTCCATACTAGTGTCAGGTCTCAATTGGCCCCCTTTCTGGTTCTGGAGAACTTCAGTGATCGGCTGTGTTAATTCCTTCTTATCCTTTTTCACCAGGCGTTCCCGGTTACTTCGGATTCGAGGGGTCGGAGTTCTCGTCCTTTCAGAGGTCTTAGGACGGGATTAAGAATACCTTCATCAGTATTTCAACCCTTTCTAGTGCATTGTGTGCAGGCATATGCGACTTAGTCATGCTCTTCAAATGACTAAAGTGGTCAGACAGATGATTTGCTAATACTTACAAATCAATTATCTTCTGGACTGCAATTGTCTTCTAGACTTCAGTTGTCTTCTAGACTTCAATTATCTTTTGGACTTCTCTATATGCTTCACTAGTACACGGGTCATGTGTATGGATTTCAATTATCTTCTAGACTTCTCTATTTCCTGATATTTTTCATCAAGGGGTTGATTTCCTCCCCCTAATGATGGGAAACAATACTCATCAAATATGCTATTAGCGAAGCGGGCTGCATACAAATCTTCAGTCATAGGGTCCAAATACCTGATTATGGATGTTGTCTCATAACCAACATATATGCTGACCCTTGCACTAGTTGCATAGGTGAATAGATGTTATATGTCGACGGTCTAATATTGATGAGATTTGCTGCGAGCAGGATTGCGTGTCCCCAACATGTAGTTGGTAAATTACAATTCTTTAAAATTCTGCTAATCCATTCTGGGTGTGGACATGCGGCATGAAATGCTCAATTTTAATTCCCATTTTTATGCAATAATTATCAAATGCTTTCGAAGTAAATTCTCTAGCGTTGTCCATTCTGGTGGACTTCACATGATGATCAGTGAAATTATTTTTAATGTTAATTATCTGCGAGATTAGCTTTGCAGAAGCGAGGTTTCTCGTAGATAATAAACGTGCGTGCGACCATTTCGAGGAAGCATCGATGAGCACCATAAAAATACCTAAATAGCCATAACAGGGGCTATATAGGACCACAAATATCTCCTTAGATACGGTCCAGAAATGCAGGGAGTTCTTCCAGCGCTTTCAGAGCGGAAGGTCGAGTAATTAATTTCTAGGTACCATATGTGGGGCATACAAAATCTTCCTGATTCGGGAAAATCTTTACATTGATATTATGTCCCTGAGAATTGTTAATTTTATTTCTCATCATCCTAAGACCTAGGTGGCATAATCTATCATACCAGAGATAGAAAAGTTCAGAGCTTCTAAATACGGTTTTCAGAGCAGTATAGGCTGCAGACGCCTTAATAATAGAGTAGTATAGCCCAGTTTCATATGAAGGAAGTCATTTTAATACACTTTTTCACTTTCTTCACGCTTTGTAATGAGCAGGTATTCCTTACCATACTCTTCTTCAGTCTCTACATGGAAACCGTTAGCGCGAATATCCATGAGAGTTCTAGTCAATTCTGGGTACAACAAGGCTTCTTTAATGACGGCCGATTATACAAATATCGCTACTTGCGATTGTCGTAAGACTACCAGCTTTCTTGCTGATCGAAAAAAATTCGTCTCTTTCAAGGTGGTATCCATTGTTCCGTTACCTACTAAGCACACTTCCTCCACAGGGCGCTACACACGTTCTAATATAAGTTACTTTATTAGTACACAGCAGGAAGCAAGCAACATATAAATAAAATACTTCAGATATCAGAACATAACTTGCTATTATAAATACGGGAATAAGTCTTGCAAGACTCATCATAAGAATTTAATGCTTTGCTCTCCTAGAGTTTACAACCATTATTCAAAGGATAAAATAATTCAATGTCCTGCTTCAATTACAAACTGCAAGTTACTATAAAAGATCCAAGTGCAATGCATGCACTAGATCGAATCAGCGAAGTATTCAGGAACTTCAGCCTCAATCTACTCTATGGCGATCTTCTCCGCTTGGGAAATTACGGCTGCGGCTGCTGCGATGTCCAAAGGAGGGATGATGGGGGCTGCTATTAGACTATCCACATCCATGAGTGCAACTAATGGATGTATATCATACTGTCCTATGCCCTTCTTCTTAGAATTGAAAACATCAATAACGTGTGACCCACAACTTTACCCTTCTTGCCCCTCTCCTTCGTGAGAAGCTTCATCACCTTGTAGCTGCTAGCATTGACTTCATAGCTAACATTGCTACTAGGTGGCTGTGAGATGTACTTCTTCCTTAGAACATCATCTTGAGATTTCGCAACTTGTATGGCATACTCCTTGTAGCCGTTTTGACAATAGTTGTGCGTGGATTGCACCACATTTTTGGGTGAAAGGTAGAGATAGTCTTCTCAATCTTCTACTCATCCGTGATTATATTATCACAGAGTTGAAGACTTGTACAAATTCTGGCCATGCTGAGTCAATCCTTCGAACTCCTGGTTCGTGATGCGAGTCATCTTCATATTCATGCAAAGTGTTCGTAAGATTACTGCTGGTAATCTGCATAAAATGGTTGCATAATTCTCATAATGTTCTTCGAACTCTCGGTTCATGATCCCGTATTTTTCTATGCATTTTTCATGATTTACTGCTATTTTCAGTGATTAAAAGCAATATAAACAATCATAGATGATCAAAAACAGTAAATACATTACATAAATTGCATAGAAATAATAATAACAAAGTGAAACATATTTCAAATGCAAAAATCGATTCAAAATTTGAATTCTCGAGGCCCTTTCCTGCTTGAAGAAGAATTTTCGGTGAATTCCGCAATTTTCAGAGGTTAAAACGGGAAATTTCAGTTCTGAGAAAAATTTACGCGTAATTTTTAGAAAATCCGAGGGTTTTTTTTTTAAATTTCCTTTTTCAGAATTCCAATCGTAATTTTTAAAATTCCAAAGGTCTTTTTTTTTGCAAAACAACATTTTCTTTTTCTTTTCCATTTTTCCGCCGGAAAAGATTGGGCTGACCTTCATGGGCCGACCTTCTTGACCCCATCTCGTCGCCGCTAAAAAGGGGGGGGGGCACCCCGTAGGGTTTCCCCTGCCTATGTAAGGAGGCGGCGGCGGCTACGGGCGTGGGTCCGTGCGGGGCGGTGGTTCAAGGCGACGTCATGCAGCGGCAGTTCAAGGTGCACAGTCGGCCGACACGGACGGCTTCGGGTGGAGGCAGGGCTGCGCGGGCGGTGGCCGTTCGGGGCCATGTCGGCTCCCCCTTCTCCTCCCTCTTTTTTCCGGGTGGTGTGTGGGTGTGATCTTCTCGAGCAGCGTCTGCGGCGGCGCGTGGTGCCGAAGCGGCCGGGGGCGGCGAGGTCGGTCTGGCATGGGCGAGGCGGCTTCAAGCCGGAGGATGCCGCATGCGGCGGCCGATGCGGCTTCACGGCCGCCGCGTCCGTTCGGCCAGTGGTGCCGGCGCCGACCAGAGCGGCGCGCGACCTCGGCGTTCGGCGGCCGAGCTCGGCGCAAAGCCCATGCGGGGCGATGTGCTTGCGGCGCTACTGCGGCTTCATGCACGGCGGTTGGCGTCTTCGGGCCGACGGGCGTCGGTCGGTGGAGGTCGACGGCGCCGCACTGCTCCAAGCCGTGCGTCGGCCTTTTTTAACTACCGTTCACGTGCGATTACTGTGCAATTAATGTTTATTCGCAATCCACCTATCGGCTTAGCTGGCGACTTCAAGTCGGCTCGCGATAGATTAGAACGACTTTGCAAATTTCAATCTACGGTACAATCGACATCGATTTTTCATACAATGTACCGATCGGCTTGGTCGGAGACTTCAAGTCGGCTTGCGGTAGATTAGAGCGGATTCGCACCGTAGAAAAACTAATCTAGAAAGCCAAATTTGCAGAATTGAAAGCAATATAGAAAAACGATTCAATCTACGAGTGTCGTGCTACGATGGTTACCTTTCGATCCGATGAGAGTCAATGGTACTGATAACGTGTTGAGGAACCGTCGTTGGTGAGTCCAGTCCGAACGATAACCTCGTAGACAAACATAGAATCACATCATACAATGCAAGAACACAAGAACAGAATAACAGATAAAACACAGAGATGTAGGAGGCTTCTTGTTTCTCTTTATTGTTGTTCATACGATTAATCCTTTACAATGATTAGCACCCCTTTTTATAGTCTACAGCCCCTGCTAGGGTTTGGGATGGGGTGCATATACATGGGCTGGCTACTGGGCCGAGCCCATAGTTTCCCAACAGAAACTGTTACGAAGCCCCTAACGAAACCCATGCAACCCATTGTCGATTGGCCCAGTCCCTTGGCACAGCAAAACCCCTAGCTTACCCTCTTATAGTGATTCTTTCTTATATAGTTTTCTCTCTCTCTTTCGGCTTGTTTTGTCGATGAAATAGCATATCTGGATTTTTCTCTGTAGAGTTGGAAAAAATAGCACCACGGTTGGATAATCAGGCAACATGTGTCCTTATAGTGCTCCCGGGGCACTTCAGATTTCCGCCGCTCACTAAGAGCATTTTAGGACTTGCGGCGATAAGATGGGGGTGCGGGACGGACAACATGACATATGTTACCTGCAGTGTTCTCAAAGCACTACAGGTTCCTACAACTCACCGGGAACACCTCAGGACCTGCAGTGACAAGACGGGGTGCACGACAGGTAGTGCGGTTGGGTGCGCGATAGGCAACTTGTTGCGGTCCCAGTCCGTATCAGGTGTCTTTCCGTGGTAATTTCGCACGACACGTAGCCTTCCGCGGTAGTTTTGCGTGATAATGATGTTATTTTTTTTCATTTCATCCCTACATAGACTAATTTTGCTATTTTATTTAAAAAAGAAGTTAAATAAGCCAGCTCGTCCCCGTACAGGATAGAGCAAATCTCCTCGAGATTCAGTGTCTCGCTGCTGCTTCCATCCTTTTCCGGAGAGCCCACACGAGCGGAGCTGCGGAGCGCCAATGAGGCGAGGACCGGAGCTGGGACTGGAGGACCGATTGTAGGAGCAGCCGGCGCGGTGGCGGCGCCTGTACAGTACGCTCAACTCCGGCCACACCACCATTAGCGGGCAGCTCGGCTGGCTTCAAGATATGTGCCCATACAGACTGATTCAGTGAGTGCCATGGCCCTTCTCCTTCAGTTCATCAAATTGATGCAGAAAGGGACTCTAAACAGTTATGTAATAATGCTACTAGATATGAGTAGCCCAATAAATTCATGTGCTGTATGCATACGCAGCTTCCAGTTCCGCTGAATTACGATTTCACTTTATGAATGTTACGACATACAATATTACTCTAGATGCAAAGAGCTGGATGTCTAATCAACGCCATGGAAAGATTTGTCTATGTGCAAATTGAACGTAAGCAAAGACGTACCTTCATGTGCAATTGTGCATGCAATCCAAACAAATGGTCGCCAAAAAAATGATGGAGATAGAATTTTGTTAGTTCAAGATTACGAGGAGGAGAAAAAAGGAAGTTATCATCAGTTTTTTAGGGATCGAGAGAATGGCGGGACATGAGCCGGCATTAGTTATGGGCTTAATCAAGTGATTACAAGAGAATGGACGCCTATGATGCTGTGCGGCTCACGTGAGAACAGCTCTTCGTATCTGTTTCGTATGAAATTTTCGTGTGTATACAGTTTTCCTACTCCACAGGAACGGAAAGAAAAGACAAGAAAAAGTAAATTTCGTAAAACTACAAGTTTGCTGTACAAATTATAAAAACACTACAGATCTTAACAACTATTTAATAAAACTCTATATTTAAGGGCTAGATGTATCAGGTGGACCTACTATGTTAGATACCCATGAAATATCTAAAACCTGTAGTTTTATGATACGTCAGCTCTTAAATCTGGGGTTACGTGAATTAGTTACTAAAATCTATAGTTTTTTAATAGTTCGTACAATCAGTATGTAGTTTTGCGAAATTTACTTAAAAAATATGTGCATATCAATTTCATTTTAAATTGCAAAATCAAATGGGTCACGGTATACAATAATTACGGTTTATTAGGAAGACGGGGATTTAATGGGAGTTTGGCGGTAAGCAGTTCAGGTCTCACATAGTTTCTTTTTGAGTTTTCGCGTTGCAAACAAGGACAATATACATTGTGGGGACATCAGTGTGATGTTCTGGATTAGCTCTGTGCTGTGTCCTGTGGGTACGCTTTTGCAGCATAGACCGACTAAAAGGCAGTGGCCCTCGGTTTGTTGAGCGCCCAGTTCATTGCATCTGGACTGCGAATGCACAGAACACAGCGAAGCCATGCGTGTCCCGGCTCTCTTTCCACCCTCCACGCGAGGAGTGAGGACAGCGCGTGCAGTCACCAGTGGTCGCACCGCGCAGCACTCATCATCTAGAGCAACACACCTCGTCCCCTTGGAAGTCGCCGAATCGAATTCCTCTTCTCGCGACAAGGAGCAGAACCTGTTTTCTCTTACGTAGGGAGATATGCCCATGCAGACAACAGCGAATCTAGAATGATAATGATCGGAGTGTTGGATTAATATTCTGTTACGGGGATCCACGTGAGTTTTAATACGTACCAGCTATATATTCTTTAGTTAGCTCAAATATATAGAGTGATTAAATAAAATATTTATTAAGAGTCCGAGTATCTATTAAGGAAAATATGAATTTGAATTTAAATATATGTAGAAATCTGTTTGGAATATATCTCTAAATATGGGATGAGATATGATTATATACTGAAGATTATAAATAAGGGTCAGATCCTCTCAGCATGGTAACTGATGCTATACCACTTATCACCATTTGTAGTTGGAGTTTGCGGTTTACCTCTTGCTGGGAAAGAACAAACCTTAGGTAGATTGAGAACCTGCACATCTACTATTTCAGATCAACCCTACAGCGAACAATAGCATCGTCACCCGATATACTTCCGCATTTTTAGATTTTATAGGTGTTGTAATTACCACATATGAGATCCTATTTGTTTCATTTCGATCATCTAGTCTAGATCAGATCATATTATTGTTCAAACAATTAGTATCAGAGTACCTGTATGTGGATTTGCAACCCGTCGTTTTTATCAGATCAGATCGGTCGTCATCTGATTGCCTTCATCAGATCCGTTTTTCGGTTATCGTTTGCTGCACATCTTTCCCCCCGACGGGATTGGTTCTCCCCCACCTCTGCTTTCTCATGCTCGCTGAGCACCCTTCGGCTCCCGCGCCACCCCTGCGAGCGCCTCCTGGATTCCGTCGCCCCCTGCGTCGTCATCTGGTCTCCCGCTGCTAGGAGCCGCCTCCGCGCATCAGCCCCGGCGGGAGTACTCGGGTGCCGCGTGCCGCCCCCCTGTGCCCCTTCAGGTTCCGCCGCACCAGTTCATGCCGCCTCATCGAGCTGCTCGGAGATTCTGTCGGCTTCGTGAGGTGCGACCCCGTCTGGTCTTCCACCAGCTCCGCACGACCGTGACCCCGACCTTCGTCTTCCGCTGCCTCTTGGTGCGGCCGTGTGCCCTTCTGGTTTCTGTCGCCGCATGTCCCCCACACGCCCTCTGGTTTCACCGATCTCTGCGATGCCACGTCGCCGAGCGCCCTTCGGTTCCACCGCCTGCGCTACACCGTGCCCCTTAGGTTGTGTTGCCTGGGCGACGCCGTGCCCCTTCAGTTCCACCGCTTGCACGACGCAGTGCCCTCTGGGCTTTCCACCACCACAGAATGCGCCGAGCGCCCTCCGGCTGTGGTGCTAGCACCCACCCGTTGGCTGGGGTTGCCGCCTCCATATGCTGCTGCTCCGACTTAAGCAATTTTGGTTTTAGCCATTGCTGTTTAAAGTATTTGTGGTAATTTTTTTGCATTAAGGTTAATTTGTGATCAAGCTTTTGTATTACTGATAATGATATGCTCTTCAGTTTATCTGTTCTTTGTATTGATCGGTTTATTGCAATATTGTAGGTATTGTATTAGGATATGCTCTCTGTTAAGTATGTTTTTGATATGGTGCTTCCGAGGATTATATTATACCTTGTGGTATAAATTGTGGAATCTCAGGATATATCATTTTGAGATGAATGAATAAATTGATTCAAATTTGGCAAGCTAGTGTTCTGCATAGGTTAATTAAAATTCTATGTTGCCAAAGCAACCTCTATTATGTAGGTTAGTTTATTCAGATAAACAAAGCAATTTTTTTTTATTTGTATGTATAATTTATGCATCTATTGACTGATCCAAAGGAAAGTCAATATTTGGCCGAATTATATATGCAACTGTGGTAACAAATTTGTAACAGTTATCAAGTTTACATGTGAACAATAAGTCGGACCAAAGTAAGACTTATTGTTTGACATAATTTACTGTTAATTTTGATTGCTACATCAAGGTTACCACTTGCAAGTTAATATTTCTATCCAAAGACTAAATATTAATGTAGCGCTAGATATCTTGCGTGATGGTATATACCAAATTGTGAATCAAACCTTAAGTATTTTATTCATGTCATGATGTGAGCATTTATTCATTATTTTATTTCACTTGCAAATCCTGCTTTAATATTTTTGCTAGCATCAATTCTATACCTATACTTACTGGTGCAAACTTTAAAGAATAGAAAGAGATCATTTCAATCGATCTTGGTGTAATGGATCTAGACCTTACACTTCGTAAAGAACAATCTGTTGCTCTTGTAGCTAATAGCTCCATTGAGGAAAAGATGGAGTTTGAGAAGTAGGGTCGTTCAAATCGCATGAGTTTTATGATCATGAGGCATGCTATTCCAAAAGTTTTTCGGGATAGCATATCGGAATATGCCACTACAACTAAGGGTTTCCTTGATAGTCTTGAACAAAGGTTTGCCAAAAACAAAAAGGTGAAATAAGTACGATTTTAGCAAAACTTATCTCAATGAAGTATAAAGATAAAGGAAACATAAGGAGTACATTATGGAAATATCTCATCTTGTTTCAAAATTAAAGGCACTCAAGTTAGAGCTATTTGAGGATTTGCTAGTGCATTTAATTTTGATATCTCTTCCTGCACACTTTAATCAGTTCAAGGTGAGCTATAAGTATCAAAAGGGCAAATGGTCCCTTAATGAACTCATCTCCTATTGTGTGCAAGAGGAGGATAGTTGGAAATAAGATAGAACAGAAAGTGCTCATTTGGTTATGACCTCTAAAGTAAAAAATAACTAAAGGAAGAGCAAAGAAGCTGCAAGTGTGCCATTTGTAAAGAAGAAACAAGAACCTCAATTAGCTTGTTTCTTTTGTAAGAAGGATGGTCATGTAAAGAAGGATTGTATCAAATATCATACTTGGCGTGCAAAGAAATGTATAATTTTTGCTATGGTTAACTCTGAGGTTAACTTAACTTCTGTATTTGAACACACTTGGTGGTTAGACTCCGATGCAACATCTAACATCAGTGTGTCAAAGAAAGGGTTGCTTGAACTGCCGAAAGCCAAGTGATGCTGAAAGATTCATCTATGTGGGCGATGGCAAGAAGGTGAAAGTTAAGTGCTAATAGAGCTTCAAATGTCTTAGAACTGATATATATGGATATCTGCGGTCCATTCCTATGCCTTTTTGGAATGACCAAAGGTATTTTATCACGTTCATAGATGACTTCTCGTGATATGGTTATATTTATCTTATTCATGAGAAGTCACAGTTCTTAGATGTGTTTAAAATTTTTAAGGCTAAGGTGGAAAACCAGCTTGGCAACAGAATAAGTTTCTGAAGGGGATTTATTTTCTCTCCCCTTGGTTATTCCTAATAATAATCGAGATGTCCATAAGGTTCATCCTCAAAATGATGTTCTTACAAAAGAACAAACTCACCAACCTCAAGAACCAGTGCTATTAAGGGGATCCACTAGAAAAAGAAGAAGTGCAATCTCTGATTATTACATTATCTTTCTTTAGGAGAATGAAGCTTGTAGTGAAATTTTGGGAGAAGACCATATCAATCTCCAAATGGCCCTACAAAGCTCAAATTCTGTTAATTGGATCAATGCCATGAATGAAGAGTTAAAATCCATGAGGCCAATGATATTTTGGATCTTGTCCCATTGCCAGAACGAAACAAACCCATTGGTTGCAAATGGTTATTTAAGACCAAACAGGATTCCAAATGTAATGTGGAAAGATATAAGGCTCATCTTATTGCCAAAAGATGTACTCAAAAAGAAAGTATATACTATAAAGGGACTTTCTCCCCGGTTTCTTCGAAAGACTCTTTTAGGGTCATTATGGCACTTGTGGCACATTTTGATCTTGAGCTTCATCAGACGGATGTAAAGACAACGTTCCTAAATGAAAATATTGATGAGATGATTTATATGGAGCAACCAAAAAACTTTGTGGTCGGTGACCCAAAGCAAATGGTATGCAAAAATAAAGAAATCCATCAATGGTCTCAAAACAATCTTCCTGGCAATGGTACCATAAGTTTTATGAGGTAATTATCTCTTTTGGTTTTGAGGTAAATACAGTTTAGGATTTTGTGTATCATAAATTTAGTGGGAGTAAATTTAATTTTTGTTATGTATGTTGATGATATTTTACTTGCATGTAACGATATAGACTTGTTGCATGAAACCAAGAGATTTCTTGCTAAAAACTTCGAGATGAAGGATCTTGGTGATGCGTCTTTTGCATTAGGAATTCAAATATATCGAGATCGCTATCTAGGTATACTTGGATTATCACAAAAGAATTACATCGATAAGGTATTGCAAAGATTTGGCATGCAGAACTGTAAACCTTTAGATACCCCTGTGGCCAATGCTGAAAAATTTAGTCTTAGCCAATATCCTGAGAATGATTTTGAGGCTAAGAAAATGCAGAATATCCCCTATTCATCTTTGATAGGGAGTTTGATGTATGCTCAAGTTTGTACTAGATCAAATATAGCATATATAGTTGGAATACTAACCAGGTATCTAAGCAATCTAGGATTAGATCATTGGGTCGCAACAAAATGGGTGTTGCAGTATTCGCAAAAGATGAAAGTTTTCATGCTCACATATAGGAAATCGAATCAGTTGGAGATTATTGGGTATTCTGATTCCGATTTTGCTGGTTTCCAAGATACTCGCAAATCTATTTCATGTTACTTTTATTTGCTTGGTAGAGGTGCAGTTTCTTGGAAAAGTGCTAAGTAGTCACTCGTTGCCCCGTCCACAATGGCAGCTAAGTTTGTTGCTTGCTATGAGGCTTCAAATCATAGGATATGGTTGCAAAACTTTGTCATAAGGCTGCAAATTTTGGACCAGGTTGACAAACTGCTAAAGTTATATTGTGACAACAAGTCTGCAGTTATGTATTCTAATAACAACAGGAGCTCGTCTAAGTCTAAGCATATAGACATCAAGTTCCTAGTTTTGAAAGAAAGAATCCGGACAGGTAAATTTTCAATTGAGCATATAGGTATAAGATCCATGATTGCGGATCTGTTCGCTAAAGGTTTGACACCTAAAGTATTATATAAGCATGTTGCTCATATGGATGTTGTTTCACCTGAGGGATTCAGTTCTAGTGAGAGTTTGTAATTGTTCTTATGCTTATGTGACAATACCAGTTTAGTGAAAAGACATTTGGTTATATTATCTAGAGAAATAAAGTTTATATTATTTTACTCTGAATTCTTATCATCTCATTTGGTACTGAGAAGATGTTTTAATCTCATAAGGAATAAAGTTAGACCAGTTGAAACATGCATGTTATGATCACATCTCATGTAATTTCCATGCTACACATCCATATTTGATCCATGTTGTTCTTTTATGTTGACATATGTGACTATTGATGGGTTGAGTTACGCTTTAAAATGACGAAGACCGCTTTGATCCTATGTTGGTATAATTGATGGACCGGATTGGTTTATAGATGCTCGTGACATAGATAACATTTTTTGGAGTTCATAAAGTTTTTGATATGTATCTACTCATATGTAGTTAGAGTTTGTGGCTTACCTCTTGCTGAGAAAGATCAAACTCTAGGTAAATTGAACACCTACACATCTACAGTTCAAATCAACCATACGGTGAACAATAATATTATCATCAGGTATGCTTCCGTGTTCTTAGTTTTATGGGTGTTGCAATTATCACACATGAGATCCTGTTTGTTTCGTGCTGATGATCTGGTCTAGATCAGATCATATTATTGTTCTAACACGGGGTCTCTGAGGTAAGATGAATCATATTCGACTGAGCTATGGCTGGGACGTTACATATGCATAGTTATCCTTGAAAGACAAATATACATAGCTTGCATTCTTTATTCTCTTCTTCTTTTTTTTTTCTTTTTTGTCTCCTGTCTTTATCTGGTCTGTTTCATCAGCAGCTGCAACTATAGTGTCACACCAAACTCGCAGCTCAAGCTCAACAGAACCTCCCTGTTTAAATAGGCCCGTCTCTCCACAAGAAGTGCAAGGACCAAGGGAGGCTATTACTCTCCTGCTGGCCTCAAAGTACAAGGAAAATATATACTCCTCCATTGCTGACCCCTGCACAAGATTTGCTGTAACAGAGTTGTACGCAGCAATCAAACATGGCCGCAAGGAGGGCTGCTTCCTCCCTCCTCTCTCGCTGCGTCCTAACAAGGCCTCCTGCCGCCTCTCCCGCTAGCAACTCCGCTCTCACCAGAGCAGGTGATGATCTCTGCTTGGATCTTGGATTGTGTTCTCTTGCTTTTGGTCTTGCTTTCTGTTCTTTTCCCTGACTATCTTCAGGTTCCATGCTTTGAAGAACTGTTTTGCGCTTTGTATTACTTGAATGAAGTAATCAGTGTTTTGGAGTTTACTTCTAATTTTGTTTCTGTTTTTAGAATGGCGAGGGCATTCTATCTTTCCTGCTCACTGTCAAATCGTCAAGTATATTGCGTTAAGCATATTTATCTGTTCCTCCTTTTCTTTTTCCCGCAAGTCGATATGTTCCTCTTTGAACAAGACTATTGACGCCACTGTGTTCTTCTACATAACGATCAGCACATTTCGACGCAGTGAAAAGTTCTTTGGCGTCTTCTAATTTTTCTACCCCAGATTATGTCCTTTTAATGTTTCTTTTGTCCGGTTTCTAGTAATGCCATCAATGATGTCATCGATGAGTTATGGCACCAAAGTTGGATGGAGCTTTCCTCCCCAAGGGGCCCTTGAGATGAGGTTTTCCCGTGCCTGATAAGACGATACTTTCTATCCGATCCTCGTCAAAACTGGGAAGAACCAAAAGTTGTTGAGTCGTGCACACTAAAACTTTCTTTTTTTTCTTCTTATCGCTGTTTATTTCCAACTTCAATGTCATGAGTTCCATGCTATCCTCAGAGGATCACACCTCCGTCATGCATCAACAAACAACTGAACAAGTGCCTTAATACATGTACTCGCTGCTTGGATTAAAGTGTATTTATGAAACAGTAAAAAAAAAATCACCAATACATTTGTTAAATTTCTGGTATATTTGGAGTGCCTTCAATCGCAGTTTGTGATGCATGTGGTCGAAAATTATAACTGCACCGAACATGCTCTGCCTACAGACAAAGCACGGCACTTGCTGCCAGGAAGCCTTCACAGGTTGAGCACCGCACCGGCCGCCGCCGCCGCCGCCGCGGCCACCGAGGAGCCAATCCAACCCCCGGTGGAGGTGAAGTACACTCAGCTCCTCATCAACGGCAACTTCGTCGATGCGGCATCTGGTACATTATTTGCATGAACTGCACTGAATCATCTGGTACATAGCCGGGTGGCACAGTAGCACTTACCTAGTTGCGAGTAATCGGTCGCATTCACGGTCTGCGACGTGCACGTTTCTCCAGGAAAGACGTTCCCGACGGTGGACTCCCGCACCGGCGAGGTAATCGCCCGCGTGGCCGAGGGCGACGCGGAGGACATCAACCGCGCCGTCGCCGCCGCCCGCAGGGCCTTCGACGAGGGCCCGTGGCCGAGGATGACCGCCTACGTACGTTGCGTCGTCACGGTGCACGGTAACGGCTAGTTTCATGCGCGCGGTGCTCAGCCTGAAACGGGGCGTTTCGTGCGTGCAGGAGCGGTGCCGGGTGCTGCTGCGGTTCGCGGACCTGATCGAGCGGCACAGCGAGGAGATCGCGGCGCTGGAGACGTGGGACAGCGGGAAGCCGCTGGAGCAGTCGGCGGGGGCGGAGGTGCCGATGGTGGCGCGGTACATGCGGTACTACGCGGGCTGGGCGGACAAGATCCACGGCCTCGTCGTGCCGGCCGACGGCCCGCACCACGTGCAGGTGCTGCACGAGCCCATCGGCGTGGCCGGGCAGATCATCCCCTGGAACTTCCCGCTGCTCATGTTCGCGTGGAAGGTCGGCCCGGCGCTCGCGTGCGGCAACGCCGTCGTGCTCAAGACCGCCGAGCATACGCCGCTCTCAGCCCTCTACGTCGCCAGCCTGCTCCATGAGGCTGGACTCCCGGAGGGTGTTCTGAATGTGATCTCCGGCTTCGGCCCGACGGCCGGCGCCGCTCTCTGTAGTCACATGGGCGTTGATAAGGTAATTAGCCTACTATTTTTCTTACTCCTTTTCATGATCCCAGTGCTAACGAACTATTTTCTTTGCGTAGCTCGCGTTCACCGGATCGACTGGCACGGGCAAGATTGTTCTTGAATTGGCCGCGAGGAGCAACCTTAAGCCCGTGACGCTGGAGCTCGGGGGCAAGTCGCCTTTCATAGTCATGGACGACGCGGATGTCGACCAGGCCGTCGAGCTTGCGCACCGTGCGCTTTTCTTCAACCAGGTATCATGTACTCCTACGAACGAACGATCTCATTGGCATGCCATTGCATCATTGGTAATACATATACGTGGCTGTCGTGTTCGAACAATTGTTGTATGAGCACAGGGATTGAATGAAGTCTGAAATGCCTTTTTTCCTTGTGTTTTGAACCTCCAAAAGGGACAATGCTGCTGCGCTGGGTCTCGCACGTTCGTGCACGAGCGTGTTTACGACGAGTTCGTGGAGAAGTCCAAGGTTCGCGCTCTGAATCGTGTGGTCGGCGACCCCTTCAAGAAAGGTGTCGAGCAGGGACCTCAGGTGGACCAACACTACACTTGCCCCATATTCAACATTGGGGAATGGATGGATGTATATATCCATTTTTTTCAGCCACAATGATCCTAATCCCTAACCCTGAATTCTTCTCTTTTGGATCAGATCGACGGCGAGCAGTTCAAGAAGATCTTGCGCTACGTCAAGTCAGGCGTCGAGAGCGGCGCCACCCTCGTGACCGGCGGCGACAGGCTAGGCAACAGGGGCTTCTACATCCAGCCAACGGTCTTTGCAGACGTCGAGGTAAGGTTTCATCAGATGCATGCGCCGCTTCTCCCCATACATCGAACCCGCTGAATTTTGTGTCTGCGTCTCCTTCTCGTAGGACGACATGAAGATCGCTCAGGAGGAGATATTCGGGCCGGTCCAGTCCATCCTCAAGTTCAGGTGAGCAACTGGACACACTCCTAGTCCTAGAGTGACATCTCTGATTCTGAACATGCACCAGAACGAGTGTGAGAACAACTGACGATGCGCGTTGCTTATTTGCGAGCACGTACAGCGACCTGGACGAGGTGATCCGGAGGGCGAACGCGACGCCCTACGGGCTGGCGGCGGGGGTGTTCACGAGGAGCCTGGAGGCGGCCAACACGCTGGCGCGGGCGCTGAGGGTGGGGACGGTGTGGGTGAACTGCTACGACGTCTTCGACGCGGCCATCCCGTTCGGCGGGTACAAGATGAGCGGCATCGGCCGGGAGAAGGGCGCCTACAGCCTCCGCAACTACCTCCAGACCAAGTCCGTCGTCGCGCCCATCAGGGACGCCGCGTGGTTGTAGCGGGAAGCATGCCATCATCATCGTCATCTTGGCGCGCGCGTGCGCGGAGCGGATCCCGACGCTGACGGCGCCCCGGCCTTTTGCTTTGTGTGGACATGTCTCGCGTAACTTGTGAGAGAATGATGACAGAAGAATCTCAAGCTGTAATAATAAGCTTGTCTTGCGTCTTCAAAAAAAACACTTGCCTTGAATAAGCCGTGTTCTCAAACTTCATTGGGCCTAGTTAAAAAAATCGACAATAGTGAGATCTATACGTCCTGAGCAAATAACAGCATCGGATGCTTTCCTTCTGTCAGTCCTCATCCACAATTAACACGTTAAGTGCTGCTCTTATTTCTCAATATTCTTATCTCCTCCACCTCCAGGTCCTTATCTCTCTGCTCTATTCCCTATATACTCTCTCTCTCTCTCCTAGCGCAACGAGCTCCAACTAACGTTTCCTGATACTCTTGTTCCCCAATATCCCCATCTCCTCCACCTCCAGGTCACACCTCTCTACTCTATTCCCTATGTACTTTCTCTCTCCTAGCGCAATGAGCTCCAACCAAGTTCAGTGATGCTCTTGTTCCCCAATATACCCATCTCCTCCACCTCCAGGTCTCCATCTCTCTGCTCTATTCCTCATGAACTCCTTCTTTCTCCTAGTGCAACGAGCTTCAACCAAGCATTCATACCCTGGTCAGCAATTGGTGTTGTGTCTTAGCTAGGCATAGTAACTTCGAGTGCCACCGGATCGACCGAGCTCCCTCACTGTTGCCTGGTCTTCCACCCTGCCATACCAAGCTCCACCGCCGGCCACCCGGTCCGAGGTTGCCCCTTCCCACACTCGGGGATGGCCATCTACGGCAGTCGGAGCACGTAATTCGAAGAGT
Source organism: Hsuehochloa calcarea (assembly GCA_036346395.1). Taxonomy (NCBI): domain Eukaryota; kingdom Viridiplantae; phylum Streptophyta; class Magnoliopsida; order Poales; family Poaceae; genus Hsuehochloa; species Hsuehochloa calcarea. The sequence goes on along the minus strand of CM070610.1, from coordinate 67,929,880 downwards.
CTCACTTCTTTAATAGTTTGTAAATCTTTTTGTTTTGACCGTAGAAAAAATGTACGTGAGGCCCATTGCTTGGAGCAATCCAGCCGAAGTCTTGCCCAAACAATAACAGGCCTAAATTGATCTAGTCTATTTGCATATTTCGACCAGGCTAGTATGAAAGCCTGGACAGGTCACACAGGTCTAAGCCTATTAGCAGCCCATTAGTTTCAATGTACTGCAGCAGTACGCTTAGGAGCTAGCACAGGCAAAAAGATCATAAGATTTCCGAGCTGTGACTTTATCTTTTCGGTGAGGTGTGTTATTTTTTTTTTTTTTTAAAAGGAATCCTCGTCATTCCATTATACCAAGGCGGCAGGAGAATAGCCTGCTACCACTGAAATTACAACTGCTGGGATTGAATCCGGTCAAAAAATGGACGCGCCCGGATCCATCGCAGCACCAAAACCAGCCGACACATGAGCTACCTTATTACATGACCAAAGAGCAAATAGTACTCTGAATTCTAGAAACTTACAACGCAAACAATACTTAGCTTCCCTAAACAACACACCAATATCTGAAAGATCACGATCTGTGCTATCCAGAGCAGCTTTTAAATTTATAGCATCAGTTTCTACTTAAGTTCTCCTCGTAACTGCCATTGCAGCAAAATGCAAAGCTCGGGGTGTGTTATTGGACAAGCTAGATATTAGAGAAGTTGCAACTTGACAGTAGGAGTCCATCGTGCTACATTTAGCAGTGTTAGAATACCAAACAACCCAGATTAATATCCTTTATCGTTACGTTGAAACTAGCAGATTTTTTCCGCAATTGCACGAACATATATTGCAACATATTCTATCTATCTATATCTATCTATTATCTTATCAAAACAAAGAAAAAAGAAGCTATCACGTTCGCTCTCAAGACCTACATTAATTGGTGGAAACAGAAAAAGATCTACATCGTTTTGATCATGGTGGGTCTAGATTATAATAGTCTATATTAAAACAAAGAATTCATGTCAAATACAATCCAAAAATAATTGAAATTCAGAATAAAAATAAAATAAAATTACCAATTTGATTTCCATACGAATTCTAAAGAAAGATCCCTAAATAACTAAAATTTAAAATCAAAATTAAAGAAAAGTAACAATTGGATTTGTATACGAATTTCAATAAAAAATAAATAAAATTCAAAATAATAATAAAATAAAATTAGCAATTTGATTTCGATAAGAATACCAAAGTGAGACCCCTAAGTAATTATAATTCAGAATTAAAATTAAAGAAAAATGTTAATCATTGGAAAGAGAAAAAGATCTATATCATTGATCGTGGTGGGTTCATATTATAATGGTCTAGATTAAAATAAAGAGTCAATGTCAAGTACAATTAAAAAATAACTAAAATTTGGAATAAAAATTAAACAAAAAATAGTGATTGAATTTGTATACGAATTCCAGCAAAAAAACAATTAAAATTCGGAATAAAATAAAATAAATTTTGTAATTTGTTTTCAATATGAATTCCAAAGTAAAACCCCTACATAAATAAAATTTTGAATAAATAAAATAAAATTAGCAATTTGATTTGTATACGAACTCTAATAAAAAAATCTAAAATTTTGAATAAAACTAAAAGTAATAACGAGGATATCGCCAATAGTGACGAAAGAGACCACTAAATAGTGCAATTGCGTCGATCTGTCCTGCAAGAAGATTTTGACTCACAGGGAAGCGAAGAGCCAAGGTAGTGACAATAGAGATGAGGGTAATGTCATGTTGTTAGCCTTAACCGTTCAATGAGGACAATGTTGTGCTACTCGTTGGCGCCGCAACCGTTGAAGAGAAAGGCTAGAGTTGAAGGAGCTAAGGGCTGTGACTAAGAGTGGATAGCGTTGGTATTGTTGAAGAAGTCTATGGTCAAAGAAGCTCGATGAATGGAAAGCCCTGGTAGAGAGTAGATGAATCTTTGCATTGAAGACGAGCTATAGATGATATGTGGGCATTGGATAGCTAGGAGCGTGTCATCATTGGCGAGGGGCACATCGTTACTATTGATGGTGAGAAGATTCTCCATGTCGTTAGACAACGACTAAAGTAGACATGCTGACTTTAGTGAAGATAGGAGGTATAAGGATCTAACTAGCCAATTAGATGTATCTCGATTGTTGGTCCAATCTTTCACGGTACGCACGAAGAAAATCAAACTCACAAACCAATTCGGATGAATTGAATTGCAAGAAAATCATCATACTCACGATACAATCTAATCGATTGAATTACAAGTAATAGTAGACTCGGTGAATAATGTCCATATGTGAATAGTAACCACATGTGAACAACACCCAAACTCTTGATCTCTCCCTCTCAATCTTTCTCTCTCAACTCATCTCGAGAACACACAATATGCGTGATGAGAACATGACCCTATGGATAAAATCATATTTGCTATGCTTGTTGTTCCAATTACAAGAGCTCGTATGCTTCACTTTGATTATCAGGTGAGCTCATTTTTAGGAGTACCTTTATATTACATAAACTATATGATATTGCCTAATAAATATATTGTTATTTTCAGGAATAAAAGATAGAGAGTGGTTGATTTGTAAGAGTTTGAGCTGGACCTATTTTGGAATCTAATTCGACCTCCGGAGACAGCACCGACTTCAAACGTGCATAACTTTCACATACAGAGTCTGTTGGAGTTCTACGAGTACTTGATGGAAAGATTATCTCCTCATCTTTCCAACGGATCTAGCTTCACCTCCAAATTCCTTCTATACACATCGGAATTGCCAAAACAATCTGGCATTGGGACAGCCCAACAGACTGTAGTAAAAAGGTCATAACTTTTGCAAACGGAGTCCGATTCGGGTGTTCTTGGGTTTGTTGGAAAGCTTATTCCGATACCTTTCTAATAGATCTAGCCTTACCTCCAAATTCCTTTTGTGCACCTCAGAATCATCAAAAAGGTGCTACATCACCTATTTAGGCCAAATTAGGGCTTCTAATGCTTGAGCCCAAGGGAAGACGCCATCCTAGGCATGCCATGTTTTCATAAGGCACTATGTTTTCATAACTATGTGAGGCATCCCTTTCCCTATTTAAGGAGGCCACAACTCTCTAGTTTTATCGCATTCCGTTGAGTTAAGGTTTAGCCATTGTGCAAACTTCTGTTCTTCCGTTGTGTTGAACGACCACCTGTCAAGACAGCTTTTGGAATCCCACCTTATCAGTATTTCATAAATATTTGCAATACATTAGATTGTATTTTATCTTGTTCTTGTATGTTCTTCGATTGCATGTAGGAATAGACCTTCGTGGTCAGGTTGATCGTGCTTCCAGCAAAGTCAATAACGTCTTGGAGTTGGTTCAACGATTGCTAAGATGCAAGCATTGTCGTACGGTTGTAGTCGGATCGCGAGAGTCAACTCCATCAAAATCGATATTTATCAAGCTCATCGAAAGATCGGGCACCCCGTCTGCATCAGGTGGTATCAGAGCTTTCATTGATCATTGAGAATCCTTTACCTACAGTCCACAAAAATAAAAAATTAGTTCATCCATCCTGTCCGAGCCCCTTGGTGCTTTGCAATTTTTCTTTTTGATAATTTTTGCTTGTTGAATTATTGGTTACATTGTTGTGTCTAGTTGCTGATTTCTAGTTCTAGTTATTGTCTAGTTTATCATTGTCTCGTTTGCCTCTTGATCTTCGTGTTCCTTTGCGTAGCTTCATCATTGTGTCCGTATTTGCGCCAAACAACCACGCGCCTCTTCTTGCATGAATCGCTTTTTCTCTGCATGCATACATTTTCGTTCTTGCAGACACTACAACATCTGCTGTCATTTTGAAGTTTCAGAAAGGAGGAAGAATCAAAAGGGGAAATCCTAATTAGTTGGTTTAGGATGTTAAAAAAATAGAGAGAAAAAGAGGGTAAAATGAGAAAAAAAGAGGGAAAAAAATATATGAAAAAACGCATCAAACTTTCGCTAAAATCAGTAAAAATTGGTGGAGTTGTTGTACATATAGCCACAAGCTTTCACAAAATTTTAGAAATTTTGGCCCACGGGTTTGAAAGATATAACAGTTTACAAATTAGAACCCGAGTTTGTTTCGAGTTCGAGTACAATTCAGTTTCCGAGACACCTTCAGTAAAACGGTCATAACTTTTGCATACGGTGTCCATTTTGGACGTTCTTGTGCTCGTTGGAAAGCTAACGATGAGGCACATCCTTTTCATCTAAGCCAAAAGTCACCCTCTAGGGCGCCAAAATCGGCCATCTTCGCCCCGAATTTGCGTCGTAAGTTTTCGGTTTCTGTTTTTTGCATTTTCTTTCATTCTTCCCTTCGAAATTTGGGGTTCGCCTAAACTGCAAAGTTGTAGATCTAGTCGAAACCTTTCAAACGAGTATATATAAGCCATATAAAAAAATGCTTGTTCTTCTTTTGAGACAAGCTATTGTTTATTGCTTAAAGTAGATGGCTATTTATATTGCATGTTATTATGATTTTGTGCTCTACATCGTGTGAACAATTTTGTGCCCTTACAAATAAGTTTGAGTAATTGGCTAGCGTCTCTCCTAGCACTTGGTGTGGGAATTTCCTTTGCTTACATCATGTCACATTGATCTTTGTGTGTGCGTTCATACACTTCTCTTGGTAGACTTTGATTAGCTAGCTCTTTCTAGGTTAGGATCAGCAACATTGACTAGTACTTTGAACATTTATTTAACTTGCATTTGCTGAATTGATTGTTGCTAATCCTTGCACATACTTGAGCCTTCCCAGCTATGCCTCTTCTACACCGTATAAGGCTGACCTTCACTTGGCAATCGCTCCATCCCATCTTTAGAGATACGTTGACACCGCTGGTTGCCGATCACCCCTGTTGCTTGGTAAGAATTAGATAGAAGGCTTGAGTGTGAGCAACTTTTGAACAACAACATTGTGGGACCCCGGTTTATCCGGCTTGTAATGCTTAACCATCCATTCGGTCCTAGCATCACAAAGCAGATAATCCGAGACTCGAGACATGTATACTTCCCAGAAATGCAGTATACACACCTCATCACAAAATTTATGTATCAATTCCATTCATCCACATAGAACCAAACACGAATGAATGTAAGTATTAATAATATTAAACCGAGTCATTATAAAAGAGAGGCCAACCGCCAACAATAAAAGAGACAACAATAATTAAGCAATGGAAGCAAAAGTGCCATAAGATGGCTACAACAAAAGAGCCAATCGGTGTGCCTTTAACCCACAAGGCAACCGACCGACCGCCAAGCTAGTCGCCAAACCCAAGCACATCTCACGTAAGTGAGGCCCTTGGGGCTCACCTCCTTCCCTACAAACAAAAGCGCAAGCAAAGCCGGTGAGTACTTTGAATGTACTGCAAGACTTACAGATGGTGTAACAAACACATACATAAACTACATGCAAGCTCATAGAAGTTGAGGTCAGATGTTTTAGTTTTAGCATAAAGCAATTTTCCATTTGTAATAATGTAATAGATTGAAGGCAATGTTAATCAAATCTGTTTTAATGTTCAAATAGTCGTAAAGACAACAATATAACAAAGAGATAGGAACAACAACAATCCCGGAGGTGACTAACCCAATAGTCACCACAACAATAGCATGAATTACCCATTCATACCAACCATGTCAAGTTTTAATTTTGAAAACAAAGGTTGTAGTCTAACTCTTGGAAGACCTTCCCAAGCGTGTCCATAACCTAGGGCGAGACTATTCGAATAGTTTTATCCTGCGCAGGTGTACCAACTTACCCACATGTCGGACCGCCTTTTTGCCACATGATTAAGCACACCGCCTTAGGTATCTCGGTACGGCTAAGTCCTACGAGACGCTTCCAATATTATGTATTAACTCGAGTCGCCTGTATGGATAGAAACCCATACGTTGTGTCGGGTCGTGGCCCACCTCGGACAACTACCCGCCACGGGTAAAGCCTTGGACAATGCGCGACCCTCGAGGTGGGAACCTTCCCAATCCCCACCACCGCACACCCAACACACACACCGAACACATACCATGTTTCCCACGACACACACACAAAAACCTTTCCTCCTGCGACTGGAGATAACACACGCCAAAGTACTAAGTCAAGAGGGTCTCATATAACCTCATGTGGTTAGTACGCAATAGTGCTTGGTTTAGTGTAACAAGATGTTCGGTCCTTGATGACTTGGGCACCATTCGATCACACCCAAAAACACCACACCAACATACCATTATGCCCAAGTCCAAACCGCTTTCATTTTTCGCTTTTTGATTTGTAAATTAACAAAGCACAAAGTGCTGGACATAATGGAAGAATAATAGTTTTTTTTGTGTGATCAAGACCATCGACTAAGCCGGTGGTCGCCCAAAGCTACCGAACTAAGCATGGCTAAGCATTTTCCAATCGGAAACTACTAAGTGATCCAAGTCCCTCCATCGGACTCCGACCGCAGCAAATCACCTAAGCTCATGGTAGTAGAGGATAAACGAGTACTACGGATTATGCAACTATAGGATACTAACCATAATTTAACAACAAAATAGCAATGCATACATATGAGTTGGAAATCAATATATTAGACTTGAAAAATAATAGGATTAACATGATCAAACTGCTTGCCTGCTTGCTGTGGGTCAAGATATTGCTGGGGATCAACAATATTGTCGATGTGCTCTTCGGGTCCTAACGAGAAAGCGAAAAGCAATCGATAAGAACGAATAAAATGCAAGGACTCAACAGCAAACTTTTTCCAAAAATTCTGAAAACCTTACTGAAGTAAGGTACTAATTTATAAAGAATTTAGCAACAAGAACCAATTGATTTGGATTCTTAATGCCAAAACTACGACCGAAAGAAGGTCTTACGACCAAGTAGTGGTCGTAGCAGAACCTACGACTGGACCATAGTCGTAGAAGGATTTACGACCAGATAGTGGTCGTGGAAGGATTTACGACCAGATATCTACGGGGTACTAGTCGTAGACAGACTTACGACTAGGTACTAGTGGTAGAAGCACTTACGACCACGACGTAGTCGTAGCAAGTCTTACGACTAGATACAAATCGTAGAAGAACGTATGACCACGCCATAGCCGTAGTGAGACTTACGACTATGGGGGTGATTGTAGGAGAACTTACAATCACTCGGTAGGCCTCTTCCTTATAAGCATAAGGGCACTTCTGGGGACTACGAGACTTCACATTTACCCAACATAACACTGCATCTGGTCGAAATGACCAAGCCACACCGACTGGTCGAAAGTCCGACCACGAGGCGCGCCCCGCACTCTTTGCGGTTCGGCTTCTCCGACCCAATGACGACCACGGAGTGCGGCCGAGAGGTATGGCTCGGAAACTCGCCGAACGGGCAATGCCAAAGGACAACGAAAACATACTTACTTTCCTATAGGGCAATGCGAAAGTACCTGGGCTGAAGAACGACTAGAGACCCACGGAGTGGCTCCGGCGACGAGTATCCGAACGGCGGTGGTAAGGTTCTCGCTAGGCCACGCCGACCAGGCACGAGAGAACCAAGCCGCGTGAGAGTAAGCTCCAAAGAGTAAAGGGGGAGCAGAGGGGGCGAAGACTTGAAGAAGAAAACCCCCGCTGCACCGCCTCCACCGAAGCTCCACACTCAACAATGTCGGTCGAGAGAGTGCGAGGGACTGTGTAACACCCCAGCCCAACACTGAGCCTGGAATGCCACCACACTACCCTCGAAACTAATAATTATCAACACACTAGCAAGAAAACAGTGATAATCATATTCATGGACCACAAAAGAGCAATGCATAATTATGGATCAAGTGGTAATAAATAAGCAATGGGAATTATAACCAGGTAAATAATCCAAAGTAGCATCAACCAATGAATCCAAATTAATAAAGCAAATAGTCTAGTCCAAATGATGTCCTAAACTTTATTCGATCTCTAACATGTCCATGTGTAAACCAATGTTGAATGAAAAGATTATCATGGCGAATGATCATGTGATGTCCATGTGCTCTACTCGCTCTCAATTACAGCGACCTCAAGATCACCTAAAAACAACAATAGAGCAAGGGTGAGTCCACGACTCAAAGAAACACATCGATATACAACAAACAATAATAAATCAACAGCATTCAATAACTTCATTAACATCACAGGTACTTCTATTTGATTCACATCCGTTAATCTCATGTATCAATGCAAATCTAATCTATATGTCCACATGCACTTCTTTTCGCGTATACCGGTATAGCATGAGTGAATGCTCGCGACAACATTCACTCTCAAGCCCGTTCCTCCATAAGGATCGGGGACCTCCTCCACTCCCGTGGAGTTGTGATCAATCATGATCACCTTCTCTTATGCAAAGATGCTTATGAATGCAAACATGCAAACTCCATCATAAACATCATATCCAACTTTTCATCATGTCCATTAACAATATAAATCCATACCATTTCATTGCTTGCAATTAAACAAAATAAAAGCACAACAATAATGGTAATAGAAGATAAAGAAAACAGTGATCAATCATTGATCGCTGTCTACCATGTACTTGCCTTTACTAGTTGCGACGCACGACTTGGCTAGCAGATGGCAACAAGTACGACGCTTCTCCTACATTAAATACACACATCTCAATACAAGCTACAGCATCATAAGAATAACAATCAATATACATCGCTCCTACACGTCCCCAAATATACCACGTTACTCCGGTACCGAAAAGTTACCCATTGCGGTCTTAGTACTAAAACGAACGTAACTTTTGACTCGGAAGTCCGATCACCACAAACCACCCTATTCTGGATTCTTCATAAAATTATCCACATTTTCTTAGATTACAAAGACTTCTAATTAAATCATCTAACCCTCCGTATTTAGCCCAGAAAGCCGATCTGTCCGCTTCAGAACAGCAGCCTTACTAAATTCATAACTTTTGTTTTACTCAACCAAAATGCGTGTTCTCAGATTCTACAGAACCATTGGACAATTATCTACAACTTTCATGTAGATTAAAAACTCTAATTAAGCTATTTACTATTTTTAATCTACAGTCTACCAAAACAGCGCCGAAAGACGACAACCGTAAAAACAGCGGTCTTCTGAAAATCATAACTCTAGTTCTACTAGTCCGATTGACATGATAAAATATGCTATAGAAAGATATCGAAATTATCTACAATTAACTAGTAGATGAGATTTCCAAAATCTGCCCTTAAGATACCCGAATAAATCGTACAATATAACGGCAGCTAACCAGATCTATAAATCAGCTTCTCTAATTAATCTTGATGATAAACTCTAATTGCTGCATGTATACTTAGCTACATGCCAAGAAAAACAAACCACTAGTGCCAACCGAGCCATGCAAATCTTATTAAGGTAATCCTAACAGTGCACCAATAAATAATCAACTACAAATCTCAGCCCTACTAATTAACTACTAGCGCTAGCAGCTAAAAACAAGAAAAAGAACCGAGAGCTAACTCCACGCTCGGGTGTTGCGGCAGGCGGCGGCGGCTTCGGCTCGGCAAGCGATAGCCAGAACGGCCCTGACACAAGACCTCGGGCTTGGCCGGCAGAAAATCGTGAGCACCTCGCCGGTCCACGCTACCGGTTTCCACGCACGCAGAGCACCAAAGACCGAAAGGCGAAGCGCTTGATCGCGGCGGCCCGGCCTGCGACACGCAGCTGACAATAAGACAGGACTGCGATGCAACAACGCGCAATGCACACCAGCAGCGCAAGCAACAACAATAGAGCCTAGCGGACCACACGCATTGTAGGCAAAGAGAGAGGAAAATTGCTGGAGGCGGCGGATTGAACAAAAAGAAAGGAAGAGACTAGGGTTTCTAGAAAGCCCAAAACTATTTATATAACTCTAAAAATTCCGAAAATTCTATTTTTATATGTACTATTTTACTTAATTGCACACAGGCCCTTAAAGACGTTATAATTAATAGTTATTTAATTTTTCAGAGTATTACATTCTACCCCCCTTAACGGAATTCGACCCCGAATTCTACTCGCCGTTCTACTCAAAGAAAAACTGCACAGCTGAAATTAAACAATAAAACAACACGTACCAGACGTGAACAACTCCGGGTATTGCTCGCGCATGCGAGACTCCAACTCCCAAGTCGCCTCTCTCTCCGATGATCGCCCACGGACCTTAACGTATACCAACGTCTTGTGCCTCAAAGCGCTCGCTCCGACCTCTCCGAATCGCGCTGCGGACGCGACTCAACCGTGAGGTCTTGCTCAATAGTCGCGCTCTAATGAAATCTTATGCTCTGGATCTCTCAAAACTTTCTCAAAGATCGAGACGTGAAACACATTATGAACTCCACGCATGGACTCGGGAAGATCCAAGCGGTAGGCTAACTTCCCAATTCTTGCAATAACCGGAGCGGTCCAACGTACCTCGGGCTAAGCTTCCTCCGTACCAAACCGAACAATACCTTTAGTGGGAGACACTCTCAAGAGCACTGGTCACCCACCGCAAACTCCATGTCACGCCTCCTCAAATCAAAGATAACTTTTCATCTACTCGAGCCGCTAATAGATTACGCCTCACCATGGCCACACGCTCCACGGTCTTCAATCCACCCGGACCCAAAATTGCCTTCTCTCCAATCGCATCCCAACAAAGCGGCGATCCGCACTTCCGCCCATAGAGAACCTCGAATGGCGCGGCTCTAATCTTCGAATGGTAACTATTATTATAAGCAAACTCGCAAGTGGCAATCGGTCCTCCCAACTACCCTTCCAAGATAGAACACAAGATCGCAACATGTCCTCCAAAGTCCGAATAGTACGCTCGACCGCCCATCCGTCTGCATGGGTGAAGCAGTACTAAGGCGGAGTTGTGTGCCCAATGCACTCGCAGACTCTCCCGAACTTGGAGACAAACTTAGCATCCTCGCGAAATGATGGTCTTTGGCACACCATGCGCCTTACTATCTCACGCACATAAATAGGAGCTAGGTCACTCACCGAATTTGTCGTGCGAATAGGAATGAAGTGCGCAGATTTGGTCAATCGATCCACCACTACCCAAATCGCATCCTTCCTCGCGCGAACGAGGCAACGCCACCACAAAGTCCATAGAGATATCATCCCAAGGCCACTGGGTACCTCCAAAGGTCGCAACAACCTGCGGGACGCTTGTGCTCACTTTCACTTGTCGACAAACACCGCAAGAAGCCACATAATTAGCAATGTCCACCTTCATTCTTTTCCACCAAAATTCATTTGAGATCTCGATACATCTTAGTCTCACCAGATGAGCAGTGTACGGAGTGCGATGTGCCTCCCTCAAGATATCATCTTTGACCTCGCCTTTTGTGGCGCGCAAAGCGGCCTTTAAACCTCAAAGTACCGTAGTCGTCCATACTAAAATCACTCTCTTTGCCCTCATCCAGACGCCTCCTAACTTCCTGTAATAACCGGTCACTCTGTTGTGCTTCCCGCACACGGTCTGGAATAGCTGACTCAAGAATCAACTGTGTCTCAACATGTGATGTGCCCGCATAACAATAGGATATACCCATGCGATCAAAATCAGCAATAAGGTAATCTAGAGTAGCGAGAGTCGCCTTGCGACTAAGAGCATCCGCAACTACGTTGGCCTTGCCTGGATGATACTGAATAGTAAGATCATAATCCTTGATCAACTCCAACCATCTCCTTTGCCTCAAATTCAGATCCTTCTGAGTGAAGATATATTTGAGACTCTTGTGATCTGTGAAAATATCACAAGGTTCGCCAGATAGATAATGCCTCCAAATCTTGAGAGCAAAACAACCGCACCAACTCCAAATCATGAGTGGGATAATTCGCTCGTGCTTCTTTAGCGCCTCGACGCATAAGCAATCACCTTACCGTCTTGCATGAGAACACGCCAAGACCCACTCGAGACGATCCAAAAGATCGTGAATCGCTTTCCGGCTCAGAAGAGTGAGAATAGGAGAGGTCACCAACTGTCCTTCAAAATGCGTAAACTAGCGCCACACTCATCACCCACCGAATCTCACACCTTTCGAGTAGGTGAGACATCGGCTTGGCAATGATAGAGAAATCTGCACAAAACGCCGATAATAACCAGCCAAACCCAAGAAACTCCTCACCTCCTTCACACTAGTCGGCCTCTTCCAATCCACCACTGTAGAGACCTTACTAGGATCAACAGCAATACCCTGAGGGTTAATCACATGACCCGAAAACCCACTTGTAAATCCGAACTCACACTTCTTCAACTTAGCATAGAACTTGTGCTCTCTCAAAGTATCTAAAACCAGCCTCAAATGACGCTCATGGTCCTCATTGGTCTTGGAATAAATAAGAATGTCATCAATGAACACCACCACGAAGTCATCTAGATACTCGTGTAACATGTTGTTCATGGTCTCCATAAAAATGGCAGGTGCATTAGTCAATCCAAAAGACATAACTTTATACTCATAATGCCCATACCGTGGAGAAAGCGCTCTTCTCTACATCCTCGCCACGCACACGGATTTGATTATACCGATCGAGATCAATCTTGGAGAACACTTGAGCTCCATTCAACCGATCAAACAAGTCCTCAATGCGGGCAATGGATATTTGTTCTTGATTGTGACCGCATTAAGCGCACGATAATCAATACACATGCGCCAACTCCCATCCTTCTTCTCTGTGAATGTAGCAGGAGCTCCCCATGGCGATACACTACGCCTGATCAAACCTTTAGCCAACAATTCATCCAATCGCTTCTTCAACTCGTCCCGAACGGACGTGCTAATCGATATGGAGACATCGAGATGGGACGAGTGCGAACAAGATCAATGCGAAACTCCACGCCTCGCGCGGTGGCAAACCCTAAGCTCACCGGGAACACATCCGGATAATCACTAACCACCGGAATCTCCTCAATCGCGAAGCCACGCTCGGTTTCAAAGAAGAGCTAAAGAAGTCCATTTTCCGCACGTTGACCGAAACAATCCAAATAATATCGAAGAGAGCGCGGAGGCGCACTCCCCTGAAAAGTCAAAGTCTCCCCAGACGAGGTCTGCACAGAGACTGTTCTACAGAAACAGGATATCACGGCTCGATAAGAGTGCAACCAATCCATACCCAAGATAATGTCGAACGGCTCCATTTGAATAACTATCAAATTCGCGTGAACTTCTCTCCATCAATAATAATAGAGCACCCAGGACAAACAGTAGAACTAGCAATAATACCCCCAGGAGAACTAACCAACACTGACTGAGAAATCCACTGCATACTCAAGTTCGCTCTTCTAGCAAACGCCGTCGAAACAAACGAAAAGGTAGCTCCCGAATCAAAAGGACTAAAGCATCAAACGAATCCACAAGCAAAGTACTGCCACCACGTCAGATGACTGCGGACTCACTGTGGGCATGGCGTACACTCTGTGGCGCCATGGCGAAGAAGACGACGGCGGCGGCGAGCCCGACAATCTCTGTGGCGGTGCGGTAAGGCCGGTCGTGCAACCCGGCGGTGCCGAAGGTGGCGGCCGCCGATGAGTACCTCACCGAGGCGCCCAAGTCAAGGAAACGGCATCGCCGAGGCGCAGCCATCATCCGGAAACATCCTCGAGCAGACCCATCAAGAAGAAGATGGCACAGCTCCCACTTGATCACGCTTAGCGGGTTACGCGACACACCCGCTCCTTGTGACCCGATCGGCCACACCGACGGCAATCACCCGTCCAAGTGCACTCGGCAGCCAGGTGTCCATCACCGCACTTAAAGCAAAGCATGCCCCGCCTCGGGACAGACGAAGAGCCGGAGTACTGCAAAGGACGAGGCGCCAAGGAGGGAACGGCCTCGAGTGCTTAGATTTGAAGGATCGCGGTCCTCCTTGAATTTCTTGAAAGCGTGTCGATGACCGCACCCACTTCCTCACTAGAGCTCCTCTTCCGTCACCACCGAAACTACCCGACCCACCGAGGCTTGCGCCTTTGTGAGTCGATCTCCAACTCCATGCCCCGGCTTGCTCTACAACAGAGTCAGTAGTCACGGAGTGGAGTAGCTCCCAACACATGCTCGGTACTCAGGTTGAGACCCCGACGGAACCTCTTGGCCTTCGAAGATCATCGTTAGCACATCAAGGGACAAAGCGAACCAAGTTGTTGAACTCACCTCATACTCAAGAATAGACCTCTTCCCCGAGCAAAGGTCGTCAAGGCAACCTCCATCTTCTCAACAAAAGAGTAGGGGTAGAACTTCCCTTGAACCGATCTACAAAATCCTCCCAAGTGATCGACCTTGAGTGGCGGTCCTCGAAGACAACACGCCTCCCACCAAATATCTGCTGCCTTTCAAATTGAAAGGCTACAAACCGACCTCCGAGGTGAAGACATCTCTAAAGCTCCAAACCGCCTCTCCATATAACGCAACCAGGTCCATTGCTTGGACCGGTGTGCCCACCAGATCAAGCGAATCCAACCTCAACCCCATCCACTCTCGAGTGACATCCGCGCTCAGAACCGGTGGATGTGCGACAGAGCAACAACAGATGCCGACAACGAGGTGCCGGCGCTGCTGACGAAGAGCACGGATCTCTCCCACCAACTCTCTCAAAGAAAGCGGGGTCTCATCACGGACCACAACCGGAGGCGGGTCAACAAGAACCCCTCACCATCGACTCAATCGCATGTGAGGTGGCTCCACGGAACCTCGCCGCGGCCCCGACCTCCACGATCATGCCACCACGACCACGTCCTCTACCCCTCGGCATAGCTATCAACCACAATCAACAATACACAATGAGTTCAAAGCTCAAAATAAACTCATCCATCAATAAACAACATAACAGGCGTAAAAACTATATTCGTACCTCTCTCTAACCTACTGTGCACTAGTGTGTCAAATTTTAGGTTAGTTAACCATTAGCAAATTTTAGTTGATTTACTAAAACTAAAACAAATTTTAACAATTTTAGTTCGCCTAAGTTGTTAATCTATTCACCACGGACCTAAAGCCCGCTCGATACCAATCAGAACACCCTCAAATTTCAACACTGAGCCTGGAATGCCACCACACTACCCTCGAAACTAATAATTATCAACACACTAGCAAGAAAACAGTGATAATCATATTCATGGACCACAAAAGAGCAATGCATAATTATGGATCAAGTGGTAATAAATAAGCAATGGGAATTATAACCAGGTAAATAATCCAAAGTAGCATCAACCAATGAATCCAAATTAATAAAGCAAATAGTCTAGTCCAAATGATGTCCTAAACTTTATTCGATCTCTAACATGTCCATGTGTAAACCAATGTTGAATGAAAAGATTATCATGGCGAATGATCATGTGATGTCCATGTGCTCTACTCGCTCTCAATTACGGCAGCCTCGAAGATCACCTAAAAACAACAATAGAGCAAGGGTGAGTCCACGACTCAGCAAACACATCGATATACAACAAACAATAATAAATCAACAGCATTCAATAACTTCATTAACATCACAGGTACTTCTATTTGATTCACATCCGTTAATCTCATGTATCAATGCAAATCTAATCTATATGTCCACATGCACTTCTTTTCACAGATATCAGATAGCATGAGTGAATGCTCGCGACAACATTCACTCTCAAGCCCGCTCCTCCATAAGGATCGGGACCTCCTCCACTCCGTGGAGTTGTGATCAATCATGATCACCTTCTCTTATGCAAAGATGCTTATGAATGCAAACATGCAAACTCCATCATAAACATCATATCCAACTTTTCATCATGTCCATTAACAATATAAATCCATACCATTTCATTGCTTGCAATTAAACAAAATAAAAGCACAACAATAATGGTAATAGAAGATAAAGAAAACAGTGATCAATCATTGATCGCTGTCTACCATGTACTTGCCTTTACTAGTTGCGACGCACGACTTGGCTAGCAGATGGCAACAAGTACGACGCTTCTCCTACATTAAATACACACATCTCAATACAAGCTACAGCATCATAAGAATAACAATCAATATACATCGCTCCTACACGTCCCCAAATATACCACGTTACTCGCATGCGAAAAGTTACCCATTGCGGTCTTAGTACTAAAACGAACGTAACTTTTGACTCGGAAGTCCGATCACCACAAACCACCCTATTCTGGATTCTTCATAAAATTATCCACATTTTCTTAGATTACAAAGACTTCTAATTAAATCATCTAACCCTCCGTATTTAGCCCAGAAAGCCGATCTGTCCGCTCGAACAGCAGCCTTACTAAATTCATAACTTTTGTTTTACTCAACCAAAATGCGTGTTCTCAGATTCTACAGAACCATTGGACAATTATCTACAACTTTCATGTAGATTAAAAACTCTAATTAAGCTATTTACTATTTTTAATCTACAGTCTACCAAAACAGCGCCGAAAGACGACAACCGTAAAAACAGCGGTCTTCTGAAAATCATAACTCTAGTTCTACTAGTCCGATTGACATGATAAAATATGCTATAGAAAGATATCGAAATTATCTACAATTAACTAGTAGATGAGATTTCCAAAATCTGCCCTTAAGATACCCGAATAAATCGTACAATATAACGGCAGCTAACCAGATCTATAAATCAGCTTCTCTAATTAATCTTGATGATAAACTCTAATTGCTGCATGTATACTTAGCTACATGCCAAGAAAAACAAACCACTAGTGCCAACCGAGCCATGCAAATCTTATTAAGGTAATCCTAACAGTGCACCAATAAATAATCAACTACAAATCTCAGCCCTACTAATTAACTACTAGCGCTAGCAGCTAAAAACAAGAAAAAGAACCGAGAGCTAACTCCACGCTCGGGTGTTGCAAAACAAGCGGCGGCTTCGGTCGGCTTCAGCGGATCTGACCAGAACGGCCGCCTGGCAGCCTCGGGCTTCGGCCGGCAGAAAATCAGCAGGCACCTCGCTCGATCCACGTGCTGGTTTCCACGCACGCAGAGCACCAAAGACCAAAGCGGCGAAGCGCTTGATCGCAGCAGCCAAAGACACGCAATGACAAATAAGAGGGCAGGATGCGGTGCAAAGAACGCGCAATGCACACGCAGCGCAAGCAAGCAACACAAATAGAGCCTAAAGGCACCACACGCATGGCATAGCGCAGCAGCAGGGAAAATTGCTGGAGGCGGCGGATTGAACAAAAAGAAAGGAAGAGACTAGGGTTTCTAGAAAGCCCAAAACTATTTATATAACTCTAAAAATTCCGAAAATTCTATTTTTATATGTACTATTTTACTTAATTGCACACAGGCCCTTAAAGACGTTATAATTAATAGTTATTTAATTTTTCAGAGTATTACGATCGCAAATCAAGCAAGAGGGTGAGTGCTAGCCGGAGTTGCGTATGCTAAAGGAACTAAGGGCGAAGCAACGGGTTTAAATAGAGCAATGGCGAGAGCAACGGCCGGATTTTTCCAATGGTCAACACCGCCATGAGAGCACTTGAGAGCGATGGGAGCGGTTGAGTCATGGCCTCTCGAGGATGAGCGCGACATGCATTTAATGCGCCGAGCTAGCCGCTTAAAGGTGGACATAGAGTGGATCGCACGCCATCGCTTTTCTCCTCGCACGCCATGGCGAGCTCACGCGCACGACAGAGGAAGGGACGACTCGTTGGTCGTCGGATTGGAATCGAACAATTTGGGCTAGATCGAGCGATTGAAACGATCCCATCGCTCGACCGGTCGAGGACCGCTCGATGCCGATCCAACTACCGAGTCGACGGCGGTTCACAACGACTCCATTCGCTCGGTGGTCGAAGGTCGTGCGATACCGATCCAACGGCCACGACCCTAGCGCCCGAACGACCGAGTTGGTGCCGTTAGTGGGCTGGACCGCGCCCGTGGCTCGAGCCCGAGTCCGACTTAAACCCAAGGAACAGTGAAAACCAGTTAGGGTTTGAATTTGAATACTGATTTTTGGAGAATTATTTAAGGTAGCAAGCAAGCTCCAAAAATTATGAAATTTTAACTGGAGTTTGCTGACGACCGGAGGAACCTCTCACAAAATTTTCAGAGGTTTTCATACACCGAATTTTCCCCCCAGAAATTCCAGAAGAGGGGAAATAGGGTTTGACCAAATTTGACTTGCCTCCAACAATTATCAAATAATTTCTAAAAAATCATGAGATAATTCAGAGGTGTTGCTAAGCCTCCCTAGAATTCTGGAGAAATATCTCCAAGGGTTTGGCACAAAATCTAAGACAAGGAGGTTTTTGATTAGAGTCGAATGAGGATTTGAATTTGATCTTCCCTAATCCTTTTAAAAGAATTACAAAAATGACCAGGGGTTTCAAGATGCAAGAAAAGTTTTAATTTCTCCTGATTTTCTTACACTTGAAACACAAATCCATTTTTGGGATGTTACAAACATCCTAGTAGTTGCTAGGGACATATGCTTGCTTTCTACTAACCATGACAGATTCAAGATCACATAGTAGGATGTTTTGTGAGATCAACAACACCATTGACTCATCTCATGTGCCTGAACGGGGTAAATTTAAGTATGCATTTCCATCCTTTGTTGGTAAATTTAATTCTAATGCCTATGTTGACTGAAAAATATCATTAGACAAAGAATTTGAATATTATGATAGGTCTGATAGGCAAAAGATTAGAGCTGCCGCTAGCATTTTTGTTGAGGATGCAATACTTTTGTGGAAGTATTTAAATAGACATGGAAAAGTGCCACAAACTTGGAATGCATGAAAGAAACTTTTGAGAGATGAATTCATTCTTAAATATCATGCTAATTATTTACTAGCTAGATTACAATGTTTAAATCAAGGTTGTAGAACTGTAAGGGAATACTATCATGAATTGAAAACTCGTTTGTTGCGTTGTGGTTTAGTGGAACATGCTGAAGCTACAGAAAATAGATTCTTAAGTGGGCTTAATCAAGAAATTCAATACCTTCTTATTCATGAAGAATATAATTCTCCCTCTCATTTATTTATACTTTCTTGTAAGGTTGAAAGTCAGATTGAGGAAAAATTAAGAATACTTGATGATCGAAAACATGAGAAGAACCATGTGTTTGTGTCTTTTTCTATGACTAACAACTTGCAGGAAGTTGAGAAACCTGCCTAAGAGGAGAATGAGCTGATTGAACCTGAGGAGATGGATACACCTACATCATTTGAGAAGAGCCAAAAAGGTAAAGATCATGGTGCTATCTTCACACAAGGTGAGTATACTTATGAAGAACTATAAATATCCACTGTTCATGCTATTTTAGAGTAAAAATTAGTAGAAAATAATTCTGATATGCACATGTTTCAGGTAGAGAATTCAGACTGCCTTGATTTTTGTGCTTTTTGTTGATTTACTGTTGACTTGACCATGTGATAACATAATTGAATTTTCTACTGTTTTGAGTGATTCATGTGATGAGTCCATCACATATAATGATACTATGGAATTAGTTAGAAATAAAAAAGTTTTGACTAGAATTTATCCTGCTGATTCTTTATGTTACATTATGTTGGAGCCACCTATGAAATTGTCACATGCTACGGAGAAAGTTTCTGAAATCGTATGTACAATCTCCTTGTCTAGTGCGTATACACTTGAATATAAGTTTAATTTGATTGGAGATTATGGTGTAGACAATCAATTTCTTGTATATCGAATATGCATAACTTGTGATCACATAGATGAATTGAAGTTTACTGTTTTGAACAACAATTCTTGTGTGCCGAATCTTGTTCATTGTGAGAGAAAAATAAACTTTAGTGATCATTCAATGCCTATATGTTCATCTCTTATTGCACCATCTAGTATTGACAATATGCATAATGATGTTGAAGTATGGAAGAACTTAGAAATCTTTTCATCCTTGCTAGATGAATTTGCTAACGCTCAATTGAAATCTGATTATATGGATGGATTTTTTTATTCCAAAGGTTGTAGATTCGCTCATATGTGCTACCACTGCAAGTTTACAACTTCATATATTTGAATTGCATAAATGCTTCACTTACATTTGAAAAACTAGTTGTAATAATTTATGTGTGAGAAATTTTATTTTGCTCATTAACATATATGATTATTCTTGTGCTAATAATACAATGAGCTTTTATGACGCTATTGTTATATAATATTAATTGTGCAACAACGAAGAACCGTTAAAACAGATGACATATACATATACCATACATACACTTTGGCTTCTTTGTTACCCTATTTTCAGATTATCAAAAGCCGAGAACGGCTTTGTTTTCAAGAAGGGGAGGATGATGAGAACATGACCCCTATGGATACAACCATATTTGCTATGCTTGTTGTTCCAATTATAAGAGCTCGTACGCTTCACTTAGATTATCAGGTGAGCTCATTTTTAGGAGTACCTTTATATTACATAAACTATATGATATTGCCTAATAAATATGTTGTTATTTTCAGGAATAAAAGATAGAGAATAGTTGATTTGCAAGAGTTTGAGCTGGACCTATTTTGGAATCTAATTCGGCCTCCGGAGACAACACCGACTTCAAACATGCATAACTTTCACATACGGAGTCGTTGGAGTTCCACGAGTACTTGATGGAAAGATTATCTCCTCATCTTTCCAACGGATCTAGCTCCACCTCCAAATTCCTTCTATACACATCGGAATCGCCAAAACAATCTGGCATTGGGATAGCCCAACAACCCGTAGTAAAAAGGTCATAACTTTCGTAAACGGAGTCCGATTAGGGTGTTCTTGGGTTTGTTGGAAAGCTTATTCCGATACCTTTCTAATGAATCTAGCCTCACCTCCAAATTCCTTTTGTGCACCTCAGAATCATTAAAACAATATATTGTATCACCTATTTAAGCCAAATTGAGCCTTGTAATGCTTGGGCCCAAGGGAAGGCGCCATCCTAAGCGGTCCATACTGTTCATAAGGTACTATTCATATGTGAACAGTGCTATAAATAGTACTAACCTCTGTTTTCTTAGCTATGTGTGGCTTCCCCTCCCTATTTAAGGAGGCCGCAACTCTCTAGTTTTCTCGGATTCCGTTGAGTTAAGGTTTAGCCATTGTGCAAACTTATGTTTTTTCAGTTGTGTCGGACAACACTGTTAAGACAGCTTTCGAAACCCCACCTTATCAATATTTCATAAATATTTGCAATACATTAGATTGTGTTTTATCTTGTTCTTGTATATTCTTCGATTGCATGCAGGAATAGACCTTCGTGGTCAGGTTGATCGTGCTTCCAGCAAGGTCAATAACATCTTGAAATTGGTTAAACGATTGCTAAGGTGCAAGCGTCGTCGTACGGTTGTAGTCGGATCGCGAGAGTCACCTCCATCAAAATCGATATTTATCAATCTCATCGAAAGATTAGACACCTCGTCTGTATCAATGTGCCAAAATGACTTTTCTGAATTTTATTATCTAAATCATAACTTCTTCACCCCGTACCAAGGACATTTAAAATGAATTATATAGCCATCCTAGGATTTCTAAAACAAGAAACAAACTCTAAAAATAGCCTGTACAAAAAAGAAAATCTAGAAATTTCTGCCGTCGGTTTGTTTTGGTTGTTGTGTCATGCACAGACAGAATTTGAAGCTGGTACTTGATCTTTAGGGTGGGACTTGAAGTTAGCTTTCCAACGAGTCTAAGAACATTCAAATCGGAGTTTATATGCAAATGTTTATGGTGATGAGTTCAATCCGAATTGACTTCAAACCTTCCTACCTTCAAATTCCTTGTTATGGCCGACTTGGATCCGTGAATAACATGAAAAAGGAAGTCTCCTAGACCATTGGAATGTAATGGAATATCCGGATATTATCCAAAGAAGTCATATAAATCACAGACTCCTCAAGATTGTCAACTCCCACACGATCCAATGATGTTACCATAACTTTGTGTAGAAAGCTCCAAATCACATGTCGTTTGATCCGTTGGAAACTCTACTTCATAACCTTTATAAATATAAACTTTATGTGCATTGAAAACCTCAGAATTCATTTAGAAACTTTCATGAACATGACAAACAGAACACCAAGCACACACATGCGCATGCAATTCTTTTTTCCATTGCCCCCTCTAGGTTCCATCTAATATCCATGCCTCGTATGTGCTCTGGTCCATGCACGTGTAGCTCCTCCTCATGCGTAAATGCACACATTCATGCAGGGGTGGTGCTGGCTACGGGCCAAGCCTCGGGCCGACCCAGTTGTTTTTGGCCCAAAGTCGTATTTTACTGATTTTTCAAGAACTTTTACAAGATCTTTTGATCCAGGGCCTTGGGCCATTGCCTCATAGGCCCAAGGCTCAACTCGGCCCCTGCATTCATGTGCTGCACGTGCACACTTAGCTTCATACGATTCTCTTCCATCTTTCTTTCCCGATTCATATAATTAACTCAAGCTAAATAAATTCCACACAAGAATTAATTTCAGAAACAAGAATAGTGGGGCTGTCGCATCAAGAGGTCACCGTTGTTAGTGACGAAGCTACGATGTTGAGTTGACCAACGTCAAAGAAGGAGAGCGACCTACATGAGAGAGGAGGACATCGAGCATGTATAACATCATGCATTTATCCGTATGATTAGAAGCATAGGCGTACTAAACACAGAGGAGCTAAGATCTTGTTGGAAATATACCCTAGAGGCAATCACAGAGATGATTATATTTTATTATGTTCATAATATTGGATAATATGTTATCTTGTTCCTAGAATAATATCAATAATATCTATTATCAAGTATGTGACTTGATTGTGAAACTCTATATTTCTGTGATGATTATTCTTAAACGTTCTCTGGTAGGAAACATATGATAACACATATGAATAAACTACCATATGTATTGGTTGATGATTATGTTTCACAAGTCATGGATATGGAGATATCAAACCAATAATATGGACATATGTTAGAGAACATGGTGTTGGAAAAGACACACCTTGAGACATTGTTGAGATTGTTATGATTCTATGTATCATTAGTTGGTCTCAAGCAATGATGATGTATAATCCTTAGACCTGAGATCAGCATGGTTTCCTACATATGTAGTAGCACTCTTAGGGTTTGCCAAACGCTACTCGTGACTGGGTAGTTATAAAGGTAGCTTTCGGGTATGCTATGAAATATACGAATGGATGTGACTGATCGGATATGTGATTTAGCCCTCCTAACATAACAGGAGAGATGTCTCTGGGCCCTCGTTGTAGTCGGATAAAGAAAGTGCATGGCCATGCCACTAGTGGTCTTTCAGTTTGACACTTGATCGAGAAAGTATTGAACAGTCCATGGATAATACAATATCTCACCTAGAGTTCAACCAGACATCATGAGGCAAAGGGAGAATACACGAGAAGGTCTTTCAGTTTGATCAAATACGGACTAGTCGTATGGAGATACGAGCTGATCATAGCTGGTCGAACATGGTCACTAAGTGGTCGAAACCTGGTCATAAGGAGTTATGAATTGTCGAGATCAAATATGAACTGATCGTATAGAGATACGAGCTGGCGTTAGTGATATGGATCTGGTCGTACATCATATTGCATTAAGGTTCGTCCGATATATTCTATGTGTGTTTGGGAATCGTTATGTGCTGCTGGGTACCGCTAACGGCTAGTGGTCGAAAAAGAGTTTTCGAGTCACAACCGATTATACATAAACCTATAGGGTCGCACACTTAAAGGGCTAGGATTTGATTTGGATGGTGATCCGAATTCTTGTAGGCCACGAGTTCCTAATGGGCCTTGTAGTAGCACAAATGAGCTATACAGTAAAAGAGGGGGGACCCTGGACAAGCCCAAGAGGGTTCCGGGGATCCTCAAGAGAGAAGACTAGCGAGTGACAAGAACGAGATTGTTATTTCTAAGAAATTCCACGCCGCTTTTTTTAGACCTCCAGAAGAGGGGTGACCCTATTTATAGTCCACTGTGAGGGTTTTGTATTACCCTATGACCCTACAATGGTATGCACTCGTTTTGGGTTGCTAGGACATTTCCGCCCCTAACGCTAGTGGGCCTTGGTCCACTGTTTCAAGCTCTGGACTCGGTTCACCCCATGAGCCTCCGGTAGGGTCGCACACTTAAAGGGCTAGTATTTGCCTCGAGGTCTCTCTCGCCCGGACTCGCGGGGCTCGGGGCCCTCGGGTGCTGCCCCGCCCGGGTTCGCCCGAGGTCTCTGCTCCCGGACTCGCGGGCTCGGGTCCTCCGGCGCTCCGGCCCGCCGGGTGACTGGAGGTCTTGTTGCTCCGGCCTCGCGGGCTTGGGTCCTCTGGGCGCTGGCCCGCCCGGGTGACACGGAGGTCTTGTTGCCCGGCCTTGCGGGGCTTTGGGGTCCTCCGGACGCTTGGCCCGCCGGGTGACCCGGAGGTCTTGCTGCCTGGCCTCGCGAGCTTCGGGTCATCCGGCGCCGGCCCGCCGGGGGTGCCGGAAGGTCTTCTTTGCCGGGCCTCGCCGGGCCTCGGGCCCTCCGGTGCTGGCCTGCCAGGGTGGCCCGGGTCTTCTTGCTCCGGGCCTCACCGGGGCCTCGGGGCCCTCCGGATGCTTTGGATGGTGATCTGGCGGTTGTAGGCCACAAGTTCCTAATGGGCCTCAAGTACGAGACTCATTATGGGTGCCTATAAATAGAGGAGCGGTGACAAGGGGTGTGATGATCTTTTCGAATAACTCCCGAAACCCTAACAGCCACGCCTTCCTCATACCACGCTACGGCGCTAGAACTCCAGCGTGTGGTATCCCTGCTCTGTACCGTTATGTGGATGCCTATAAATAGAGGGTGCTAGCACTCGTTATGTGCTGCTAGGTACCGCTAATGACTAGTGGTCGGAAAAGAGTTTCAAGTCACAACCGATTACACATGAACCTATAGGGTCACACACTTAAAGGGCTAGGATTTGATTTAGATGGTGATCTGAATTCTTGTAGGCCACGAGTTTCTAATGGGCCTCAAGTACGAGACTTATTATGGATGCCTATAAATAGAGGGACGGTGGCAAGGGGTGTGATGATCTTTTCGAAGAACTCCCGAAACCCTAATAGCCACGCCTTCCTCATACCACACTGCCGGCGCTAGCACTCCAGCGCGTGGTATCCCTGCCCTGTACGTGTGGATACCTTGGAGGTGTTGTTGCGAAGCATCAGCACTAGAACGATCCGCAACTCGTGACGATCAGAGGTGCAGGAGGAGAAGACGTGCGGTGAGTACGACCACTCGGAGGAGAAGATGCGCGACGAGTACGACTACTCGGAGGATAAGACACGCGGCGAGTACGACTACGACCACATCGACTCGCTACATCGACTCTACTTCCGTTACGAGTCGGCGCGTCTAGTGGTAATCTCATGATCTATTACTAGCGGAGGTTTCTTGGTTGCGCGGTAAAATTTTTGTTTTGTGCTATCGTAGCCTTCCCGCGATTCATCAGATCTTAGAGTAAAGATGGCACATCCGTAGGGAATAAGCTCGTGGCGACCGGAGTGAGCGTGACGGTGTCCATGACAGGAATCAGCGGTTGAGAGAGATCGATGAAGAATTGTGCTTGCTGTTGGAGGCTGAAACAGAAAAGCTATGGCGACGAGAGGAGATAGAAGACACACTGTTCGGTAGGGCAGCCAACATGTGAGGGATGATAAGTTCAAGGTAGGTCGCGTATGGTGCATTTGTGTATGTGTGAGCAAGATGCTCTAATTCCATGTAAATTAATAAGATAATTTGTCGCACACATAATCAACGTATTGCTTGAGATTAAATAGAGGTACATGTGCATATATTTTGGTAATGAGTAGTGAATGGAGGTAGAATATGGGCATGTAGCTACATGATCGATGCATGATGGAGAGTTGTTACGTTTTAAGAACCTCAACAACTTATTTCCAATGTTTATGATATCTATATATAATTAATATGCACCGTTATAATTTGACCCATCAAAATAAGTGGTGTAGATTTTTTCTCTCCAGTTAATGAGATAATTTATAAGATTTTTAATTCTTTTCTAATTTAAGAATTATTGTTGGATTTTCTATACCTCCAAAACGAAGAAGATATCTTGAATATCACCAATTATACGTAGATATATAGATATTGTGCGACGCGAATACTCAAGCTTTAGATCAGAAATTGATTGTTTAGATCTACCGAGCAGGAGCACCGTATCATTTTGCATATTATATCTTGCATTGTAGTAATTTTCTAATAGAAATTTATCTAGTACGCTTTTTTTAAAATCGGATGGCTATAATTGAACCATTGCCCTGTAATATACTATTGCAATGTAGTGCTAGAATATCCAAAAATCCAACCATATTCATTCTGCTGGATAGCAGTACTTGTCCTGACGATAATCCTTCGCACGAGCTTTTGTCCTTCACTAGGCTGCACATATATTCGGCAATTCTTGTAAGATTACTTTGGCATATTCATATTGGTGGATAGTAGTACATCATGTACTGACGGGGTATTCATCTGCAGATACCTTTGACCAGCAGATTATTTAACCGCGAGAATTCCGCAGACGCAATCAAATGTAAGAGGAGACTTGGATTAGCAATGCGATGAGAGAGAACGTTTTGGTTGACATGTCAAAGCCATAAACAAGTTGCAGGCTTGCAGCGGCGGCCGTGGTGTTGGCGGTCTGGAGTTTGCAGTGTGGAATATGCTCCATCATGTGTTGTAGATTCGGCTGAAGCCAAATGCTAGCTCTTGTTCAGCCTGTAACTCACGCCTCACGAGAGGAACCGAATCCGCATCTCTCCCTCCCTCAGAAGATAACCGGATTGGAACCGAGCGCTGCTCTCGCGACTACTTCAACGGTCAGCAGTTCAACACGGATGATCTGTATGTTCGTGGAATGGCCTTGTAGCTGGGCACATTCTTTACATCATCAAAACATCAACCCGAAAATGACTATAAAATGAAGTCAATCCATTTCTCACAAAGGATGAACTGAACCATGTCATACACACAGATTTCGCAAATGCAAGAACTACTACCGGTCTACTTGTATGTACAAGCACAAAGGAATCAACAGACGAATAATTCGCTACCGATCTATACCTCCCAATCTTTCATCAGCGTTCTCCGATGTGGCGACCTCATCGGCAACCGCGCCGGCCGCCTTGCCGCGGCCGGCCACCTCGGCGCGGCAGATGGGGCACATGCGGCTCTTGCGCAGCCAAGAATCCACGCACTGCGCGTGGAAGCCGTGCTCGCACCTCGGCAGCACCCTGCACCGGTCGCCCGCCTGGAACGCCTCCAGGCACACCGCGCACTCGCCGCCGCCAGACTTGCGCTCGTGGCACGGCAGCTCGCGGAACTCGTCGGCCGTCAGCCCCTCCGCGCGCTCCTCCACCCACGACGCGCCGCGCAGGACGACGCCCCGCCGGAGCGCCCAGACGACTATGAGGATGTGCAGCACGAGCATGAGCACGACGCCGGCGACGAGGAGGATCACGGAGAGCGTCGTTCCCGCCATGCATGCAAGGCAATCTCGATGCAAAAAAAAGGTAAAGCAACTTTGCTGTGGTTAGATAGCACAAAGAATAGACAAGAAGAGTATAAGCAAAAGCTACAAAGAGGCTGCAAGTAGACAGTAGAACCAATTCTCAAAGACAGGTCAATTTCACTGCTTCATCTTTCATGCCTATCTTGTTCTTCACCTTTGACAAAATTGCTGCCTAGTACATGTCCTTAAAAGCGACACCATATATACGCCCCTCCAGATATATTTACCAAATTCTTTATGCAAATGGACAATATCGGATTAGATTAACCAATTAACAATGTTATAAATGGTGTTGATTAGCAAGTCACCGATGTTGCAACTGTAGCTCAAGGAGTCCATATCACTGGTGTAACATCCAAAAATTTGGATGTATTTCAAATACCTGAAAATATTATATTTCAAAAACTTTTTGATGCATTTCGATTTCCCTGAATTTTATTTGAACGCTTGTCGAGTTTTGAATCCCAAAGAAGCAACCTTAAAAAGAAAATTCAAATTCAAATTGATCAATTAACACAATACAAACCTATTTAAAACGATGAAATTGCAAAACAAATTAAAATGGAATCTGAATTTAAGTGGCCAAACCAAAAGTGAATAGCAGCAACTCTCCCAACTCGCCCTGTCTCGTCGCCATTTTATTGCGCACCTGCCTCGCCTACCTAAACCCCGACGTTATAAGTATCGCCCTCACCATCTTCTCCTCTCCATTTCCCCATCTTCTCCGTCCATTTCGCACACCAAAGCGAGAAGAAGAGCGGAGAAACTCGAGGTCCTCTGTTGTCGGCTGCCACGCTTCGCCTGGCTCGCACAACTGCTCTGGTGAGCTCGGCCGTATCCACCTTGGTCATCGCCTTCATCTCAGCATCATCATCCCCATGCTCACCTCCCTGTCCTATCTCTACGGCCAAGGCGTCGGGGATGCCCTTGTCTTCTTCCTCGCTGGTGACAATGCCCCACGCTGGCCAGCGCCTTCACCCTGCCATTCCGTCAGACACGGTGAGCTCCTTCCATTTTTTTCTCACGTCATCTCGTGTTCCCGAGACACTTATTTGTTTCCCCTCAACAAATTTTGTGATTCCTCCACTGGAGCTCGTGCTACCGCCATTCTTCCTCCGGCAAGCCTCCCTCAAGCTCCTCCGTACCAGGGCCTCCCCACACCCTCCTCCATCCTTCCCCATCACTCACCCTAAGTTCTCCTTCTCTGCAGCACCGTGACTACATGGACCTCATCGCGTCGCCAGCCCACCTCGGACCTTCCCTGCCTCCAAAGTCTACGCTGGTAAGCTCCTCCCTCCTCCCTGGTGCTCATGTGTGCCTCATTTTCTCCCCTTTCCGCCAAAGACGCGGGAAACAATTTTGGGGCTTCTGGGTCGTCGATGTGGTCCCGCTCGCCGGCGTCGAGCTCGACCGAGCACGCCCATGGTGTCTCTCCTTTTCTTGTAGGAATTGGGGGAGAAGGCATTGTAGCATCGGCATTAATGATTGATGACATAATTAGTAAATAGTTAATTACCAATTAATGTTAGTGTGCCATGTGAGCCCAACATGATTAGAAAATCTAACTAGGAACTAATTTAACTTTTGAGCCTGTGACATGCAAGCCCAACCCCATAAAACACTGTTTAGACTCAGTCTGTAGACCCGAGCTACAGACCTATGGGTCCACTGCGCGGGTACTGTTCCCGTGGACCTAATCCACATGGACTGTGGTCCCACCTGTCTGTGACGCATGAATTTCCTTTAGGAAAATAACTACAATAGAAAATAAAAACCACAGTGGCCCCACCGGTTAGTGACATTTATTATTTTCAATTAGAAATTAAACTAAAAAAATAAAATACCCTAGGCCCCACCTGTTAGTCATACTAAGAATTTCTAACTGAAAAATAATGTGAAAATAAAAAAAATCGGTGAGCCCAACTATTAGTGAGAGACACCCTCTCTCTGTTTTTTTGGTATTTTCTCTAAATTTAAACTTTAGAGAGAATGTTCTTTCTCGTCTTAACTCCAAATTTGATGAATTTTTGTTTATAAGCTCATCTAAATTCAAACACTACCTAACAGTACCAAAAAGCTGAATTTTAGAGTTTATTTAAATTATTTGAATGCAATTGTCCCCATGACATTTGAGCCCCACTAATAACTATAAGTAGCCAAATTATTAATTTGTAGAATGAAATTAAGCCACAAGGTATATCTGTGCCAATTTGGGTCCCTCAGTTGATTTCACTAAGTTTATTTTGCCAGTTGGGTCAACTAGTGTATAATTACCCACAATAAGCATATTAGTAAAATAATAATAATAACAACAATAAATAGGAGGAGCTGTTTTTGGGTATTTTTCCTGAATTTAAACTTTGGAGAGCTCGTTCTTTCTCGTCTTAACTCCAAATTTGATGAATTTTTGTTTATAAGCTCATCTAAATTCAAACCCTACCTAACAGTACCAAAAAGATGAATTTTAGAGTTTATTTAAATTATTTGAATGCAATTGTCCCCATGACATTTGAGCCCCACTAATAACTATAAGTAGTCACATGATTAATTTGTAGAATGAAATTGAGCCACAAGGTATATATGTGCCAATTTGGGTCCCTCAGTTGATTTCACTAAGTTTATTTTGCCAATTGGGTCAACTAGTGTATAATTACCAACAATAAGCATATTAGTAAAATAATAATAATAACAACAATAAATAGGAGGAGCATACACTTACAAGTAGGTACTTACTAGTTATTGATTAGATAAAACAATTAATTTGGTTAGTGTCTCATTTAATAGTCGACCCTAGGTCATTATTAACTATTTTAAAATACCAATAAAACATAATAGAGCAAAATTTACTTTGGACCAAGTAATCTTACTATAGTTTCACTTTGCACCACCCTTAGCAAATCTTTTCACTTTGCACCACATCTTCTTACTTTTTGTTTCACTTTGCACCATCTCTTCTTGTTGTTTCACTTTACACCACATTTTTTACTTTTTGTTTCAATTTTGTAACATCCTAAAATAAGGGTTTATGTTTCAAATATATAAAAATGAGATATTTTTAAAACTTTTGATGCATTTCCTTTGTCATTTGATTTATATGAATTTCTCATTCAAAGTTTTATTAATTTCAAAACCTAAACATCAAATTGTGGAAAATATAAAACTAATGGATAACTAAAAACAAATGGAAAAAATGTTGATAAGTAAAATACAAACTCAGGAAAATTATGCTGAATATAAAATGAGGGAATTAAATAAAGTATGTTTTGGAATTTTTCCTCAAAACAAATATTAAAGGATAAAGCAAACCAAAATTTAAGAGATTTCTAGAGAGAAAAGTATTGCATGAAAACCCTAGAAAATGTTTATAAGGATCTGCTCTAGGTTAGCAGCCACTCCAATTTTTTTTTAGAATTTTCAACATTGAGTTACTATTTTTAGAATTTCACTCAACTCTTTACCATTTACAAAAATAAAAAAACCAAAAATAAAATTCTTCCTCCCACATACGGGTGGACCCTACCCGTCAGGCCCCCCACCCCTATTCCACCGATCGAGCCAGTCGGATCGCGTTCATACCGAACCAACCCAGCGCAGCCACCCTTCTCCTCCCGTGACGGTCGGGCCCCACCTGCAGACCCTTCGTCCACGCGGCGTGTCGCTTAGCGTCGGCACAGCTCGCCCAGCGCCATCACACGTCGCGCCCTTGCTGCTCCCGCTCGTAGCACCCCAGTTTTCCACCACCTTCGGTCGCATCTTCCTCGTGCATTAAACTTTCGGTCGAGTCTTTCGCTGCTTAGCGTCGCTCAAGCCATCACCTCGCCATGACTGTGCATCCCGAGTGCATCAACTGCCCATGTCGGCCACCTTTTGATTCCCCGCCCATTGGCTATAAATAGCCGCCTTGAAGCTCCCTCATCCCCTTCTCTACCTTCCCAAACCATTCCCCTCTCTTCCTCTCGCTCTCGCCCAGTGAAATCGAGAGAAGAGCTCAAGTCATATTCGGTTGACACACAGCCCCACCACGCCACTGGCGCTCCAGTGATCTCCTCCCCTCTCCACCCCCGTCACGTTGTGTTTTGGAGCTCTATGAGTCTTTCACCAATGCTAATTTCCCTTTTTCTCCATAGGAACCACCGTATTTCGTCTCTCCCTCAACTCCAGCTGACTGTGCCCTTTCCATCCCCGACTCCGATTCGGCGAGACCTAGGCCAATTCCCAGCTCGAGGAGCATCTCGTGGACATCCTCGAGCTTCCCCAAGTCACCTCAAGCATTATCCTCCCCCTCGGCGAGCTGACCACGTGAACATCACCCTCACCACCACCGGTCCTCGCCACCAAGCCATCTCCGGCTAGCTCGTCCTCTTCGCGTGCTTTAGGTGAGTACATAGGGCTCTTTAGTAGCTCATGCACACACGTTTTGGCTTAGGGTGTCACCGGGTTGCGAGTTGGCATTTCGGTCGAACCTCACCATTGCCCAACTTAACCGTGCCACCGCGTCGGACCACCGTGGACCTCGCCGCCAGCACCCTCAGGTGTGCGAACGTTCGGGGGTTCCATTTTAGCCACCTGGCCGCACCGCCGTAGCTCAACTTGTCGGTGGCGAGCGGGTCAAGTTCGCTGCCGGGAGCTCCTCTGTCGTGTCCATCTCAGACCGTTACTATATCGAGCAATTAAACCAAAATCTCTGCCCTTAAGCAGTAACCATTGATCACTGTTGGGTAAGTATCGATTAGATGCTGAGTTAATGGCAGTGATATCCACTGACGTGCGGGCCCGCGTAAATAAATGAAGATCATTTAAAATCGTATGAGTCACTGCTGTGTGGGCCCTAGGCCATTAACTACACAGTAATTCCACCGCGCGGACCAATGCACTGTAGCAGTGGACCAAAGGTCCATGCACTGTTCGGTGAACCGAGTCACCGACAGGCGGGTCCCACATGTAAGAAATGAATTCCTTTAAGAAAATAAAATAAAATCCATGGGACCCATGCCTGCCATTCACCGGGGTTTTTGGCTGAAAATAAATCAAAAAGAAAATAAAAAGGGGCGGGTCCCACCTGGACACACACACACACACACACACTCTCTCTCTCTTTTTCTTTTCCGGAATTTTAATCTAACTCAATTTCAAATCTTAATACCCTTTGCTACAAAACTCCAAATGAGTTTATTTTTGTCTCTAAATTCATATAAAATCACAATATACCTGAATATGCAAAGATATTTGTATTTTGTGACAATTATAATTTATTTACATTATTTAATTTATTTCTGACTCTTTTAGCAATAGATGTTGATTGTGCGAACGAAATCTCTAACGACCAACAAAGCTTATATTCAGAACAACCAGATGTTAATCCCAGACTTTTACTTATTGTATTTTGTTTTGCAAATTCTATTATTGCATGCGTGTTTGTTTAGTATAAACTGCTATGTTTGGGTTGTCGGTAGTCATAAATCCTATTCATTACATGATCCTCCTTGGTATGTTGATATCCTTACTGTTGTAGCCTATAGGATATGGGTTAGACAATATATAATGTTATCTGGGAATTTTGAGTGCGAGTTATCGCACAAATGCTTACTAGAACGATAATTTTTTCGGAAAGAGATGTAAAAGGACAATAAGATAAATGTGAATTTGGGAGATTTATGAAAATGTCTAGAGGATGTACATCTATTATTTTGTATAAAAATAAAATAAAAAACCTAGTTTTGGACGCGGGTGAGTTATATTATATTATGATAGAGTGAGAAAGGAGTCTCACTAGTAGATAGAGGGAATTCTAGCCTGGGTCAGTTAAGGACTAGACACCGGCAAATCCAGAGCTAAGACCTAACATACAACCACATGTGCTATTTCATGGGGTGTCCTTAGCTAATTAAGCCATCGAAAAACTAGCCTTGAACGTAGGTAGGCCGTAGAGTGCGGACAGGGCCAAAGGACCGGCATGTCCGAAGGGGCTCCCTTCTCCGAGGAGTTGGGATAAAGCCTTCCGACACAACTACGAATGCCTAACTCAATTGGAGCTATCCTGGTAGTGAAGGGTAAAAATTCACTGGGCTAGGGCAAGGTTAGGATGAGATGATGTAAAAGTTTCAACGCGTACTCTAAACTACTTACCTACGGTAGTGAGCGGTGGTATCAATGGATGCTGAATAAACTAAAGAATTCCAGACAACCTGGAATATTTGTGTTATGTGGGTAAAGTTGTACACCTTTGCAGAGTGTAAATCTATTATAATAGCCGTGCTCGCGGTGATGATGCTTATAGCTGACAGTATGGGTTTAGTGTTGATTTTCACAAAATCTATCTTATCAGGAAAACACGATAAATGGTTTGTGATTTATTTGAGTTAACTGCTGAGTTATGGCTGAACGTAAATTGTTGCTCGCAACCAAGGAGGGTTGTGAATTGTAGTTGTTACTATGGATGATTCTTTCAAATACTTATTACTGTCTAGTATTTATTTAACTGCTCTTCCAAATGCCGTTGCAAAGTGCTACTTATGAATATTACGAACAAAATTTGCTTAGTCTTTTGATAGCCGTAATTGTATATAAACTTTGCGATACACTGCAAGTCTTGCTGAGTACAAAATGTACTCTATCTTGCTTATATTGTTGTTTAGAGTATGAGGAAGAGCCAACAACCGACGACGCTTTCTTCACGTCCGGAATCGGAGGGTTCTGTGACGGGTCTATCTAGATCCTTATTTCTTATCGGTTGCCTGAGGATTGTATGGGCAAGCCGCTGGAGCTTTTGCTACTTTTACTACTTCTTTTGCTGCTACTTGATTCTGTTAATATTTGGTCGGCCGGCTGTTGATGTAATAACTGTACCGTCTAAGTTAAGTACCCTTTGCTTTATTTTGATATATGAATGTATGGATGTGAATGCCAAATGTTGTGAATATGTGTACTAGCCACTGATCATGGGACTAGTACGATACACACATAAGGTCTTCGACTATTCCACGCCTGAGGGTCTGACAACTTTGCACCAGGGGAACATCCTGCCAGCGAGAGGGAAACATGAGAGGCGTGCAGGGAGCTTGCTGGCAGCGAGGCACGACCGGCGAGGTGGTGGTAACCCAAAAAATAGAGATATAGAGTCATTTTGTCATCGCCACCGCCGACGATACTCTGGCTATTCTTCTTGTTTTTCGATCTATTTCATAGCTCCATCTACCTCCCCTCTCTATCCTGTGCCTCACCGCCGACTCCCGCATCGCCATTCATCGTCGGTGAGCACCAAAGAAGGCGGGTAAAGATCGATGAATCCCACCGACTAACCTAATCCCTCATATCTAAATGACCTAAGAGGAGTATTCTCGAGATTACTCTCTATTTTTCTGGAATTGCTTGTAACACCCCAGACCAACCTAAGCCTGGAATGTTACCACACTAGCATAACTACAAAATTAAACAAAGATATTTCTTTCTAATTTTCGGCAGAATCTCCTTTGAATTACTAACCATCCTGAAGTCCGCACAGCGAACAATAATAATAAGCAATTATCCAAACACACAGTTTAAAACATAATCATAAGAGTAACATCCATAATACGCTATCCAACTCCAACAGAAGTTATCCAAGACGTAAAGCGTAATGAAACAAATCTCAAGCAATTTATTCAAAATCTGAGTTATCACTCAAATGGTTTATTCAGCGGAAAGTTTGTTTGTGCCAATGTGCGGCCAAGCTTAATTCTACTCCCTCCCATGCATGCCGTCCACAAACGAAGTACCTAAAAACACAACATCAGCAAGAGTGAGTCCAAGACTCAGCAAAGTACAATTAGTAAGATAATAACATATGAAACTGTAACCATCAACATCCATCCACAATTCTCAATAATAGACATGTCACATGCTTATGCGATACAAAATGTTCAAATGCACTTTTCTTTCACTCTTTTGCATATACCGGTATTGCGGAGTATGCATCCGTCGATGCATACCCATGACTGTGACTTCTAGCACAGGGACCACAGCCCATACTACATAAGTATGGGAACCAAAAGCCCATCATATTCATGATGGGGACCTCAATCAATGCTTGGTCACCACGTGACCAAGTCTCCAATATGATGGCATGATGCACATGTGTAGAATACAGAAATAAGAATTACTTGTACCTCTAGCATTCATAATCATTGACATTCATAGCATTCTAGCTTCTATGAACAGCGTGAAATTTCTCATAATGTAATAGCATGAACAATCGCTCATAAATAGTCTACCACTAACCGTACTTGCCTTTTTCCCACTACGAGGCGCGAAGACGCAGGGATGGTGCCTCTACTCCGGAACTCCGCCTCCTACACAAGAATTGTGCTAACAATAAATACGCTGAGAAAAAAGGACTCCGATTACGCTCCTCAACCCAAATCCTTGAGATCTAGGGCTCGAATAGAGGTTCTACCCAATTCCCCGGCAGTCTAACATAAAACTTCTCGGGACAGCAGTACTAAAAACATCATAACTTTCACTACGAAACTCAGAACAGGGTGATCTCGGTCTCTCTAGAACCATGACAAAACTGTATAAGAAAACCTAGTTGGGCAAGTCACCTGATTCGGCTTCCTACTAATTCTTGTGTTCAGGTAAAGTTTCTGTCTCTGCAAGTCTGACAGTCAGGAAACAGCGGCGGTAAAAATTCCATAACTTTTGATTGACAACTCTAAAAATTATGTTCTTTATCAACTTGGAAATATTACTGAATTCTCTACAAAAATTTATTTTGGGTGTACTTTCTTATTTGGTCTATAAATAATTCATAATGGCCAGACAAGACAATCTGCCAATTCTCGTTAGCTCTCCTGGATAGTCGCGGTAAAACTACCATAACTCCTAAACCGTAAGTCCAAATTTGGTGATCTCTGTGGCTAAAGAAAGATAAAACCGAGGGTTACAACTTTCTAAGAGGTGGTCAGATCAGAAAATGTACATATCTTACCCAAAACTGACGAGTAACAGCGCTGAACAAAACCGATCTGCTACCTCCTCTTGACCGGCCCTCCAACGGTGGTCTGCTCGTCTTTCCTCCAATGGACCGCAGCAAGGAGCTTCACCGGGGAGGCAGGTGGTGGCGCAGGGGAGGTGCAAGGGGGAGAGGGGGTGGCGGCTATGGGGGAGAGGGAGAGTGGGGGCTAGGGTTTGGGGCGCCCCCCCTCTCTTGGCCGGCCCCCCCTTGGCCGGCCTCCCCTCTTGGGCCTCCTGGGCAGCGGCCCGCGGCCCAGGTTGGCAAAATTTTATAGGTAACTGTCGGGACCCAAATATGCAAATCTGACATTCAAATAACAAATAATCTGTTGGGACCTTATGGTCGAGTGTTACATTTATTAAGCCATGCAAGGTGACAATAAAGAAATAAGCTGCAGTGAAGCGAAATAAACTCGGTGGCTCCCATCAATTTACCACAGTAACTGATGGGATCAAGACCCTAACGCTCAACCTTCGAGAATTCCTCTTCAAAAGCGGTGACGACTCCTCCATACATTGATTTGTTTAGCAAGAGTGAGTACACACCGTACTATAAGTCATACCACAGAATGCATTTATACATGATGGCTTATTCCAAAGGAATGGCTTACGTGGTTATTTTGCGAAATGCAACATTTGCAATTGAATACAAATAATAGATTGAAAGCGTAATTCAAAACAAATAGACAATAATAAGTTAACAATTGATTTCACAAAGGACACACAGTCTAATCAAGTTCTTTCACACAATTTGAACAAGTTATCTCACACAATGACCCTTCCCAATTGTTTTTATGAAAATCTACCCCTCGTGTGAAATTCCAGAGCATGTCCATATCCGAGGGCGCGGCTATTCGAATAGATTGATTTAAACACTCTGCAGAGGTTGTACACTTTACCCACGATGAAACCAACCGGATCGAGTTGATCACAACAAAACCTTTCGAGACTTCATCTCAAACAATGACACTCTGGTGTGCTTTCTTTGCCGTCAATTTGTACACACACCCTTGGAGCGACACACACCATTGGGCGGGGATGCAATGAACTCGTCCCGCGATGTGACATATCACACCTCCAGCCCATCACACAGCTTAAATACAACCTGAGTTGTCAATGTCAAGACTCCATAACTTACTAAGTCAGGCCCAGCCCATACTAGGCATGTGGTCGTACAGTAAGGCCCAGTTCAATGGCGCACAAAGTTAAGTCCTTAATTGACCAAGGTAAGACTTCGGTTTACCCAAATCACAAAGTTTAATAAGCACACAGCTCCACCATTCACACAGAATCCACCACTTGCCTCAGTCTAAATCTTTTCCCACCCTGTTGATTAAGTGCAACACATGCCATCAACGAGTAACAGCACACAGCACACACAGATTCATCACACAGTTCCATAATCACTTAGTCAAATTTATAATTGCAACTCTCACATGAAATGATGACTCGTGGCATGGTTAAGCAGTCTAATCGTATCTAACCAACCCACGTTGGTGCTACAATAATACCAACTAGTAATTAATCAACCTAGGGTGACAAAAGATCATGGCATACAATAGACAAGGTGACATAACAATTTGGATTTAATAACTACACCCAAAAGCATTTAAATAAATACTTGAAATAGAATGCAATACATTGAAACAAAGTATTTTGAAAACTGGGTTCAAAATGATCAAAGGTATAACTTGCCTTGGAATAGATCTAGATATTGGTCTTGGTCTTGAGGTGCTCCTTCTTCTGCAAAATTCCCCGAAGTATCGGCGTCTACTCATGAAGCGAGACAAAAGAAAACAAAACAATTAAATAACAGAGGCAAAATAAACTCCAAAAATTAAATAAAATTCATAAATAAATAGATCTGAATTTTATATGAATTTACAAATTTGAATGGGCTCAATCGGAGTTCGGATGCAAAAGATATGGGCTTTGGAAGATTGGAAAAATCAATAAAACCCTAAATTGGATTTTCTCGAATTTCCCGAATTAATTTTATAAAGGAAAATCGACTTATTGCGCAATGCTTGCGTCGGTAGAAATTTCGAAAAAAATTAAATTTAAAAGAATTACGACATGTGGGACCCATTGCCGGGTCTCGGG
The DNA here is from genome assembly GCA_036346395.1 of Hsuehochloa calcarea. NCBI lineage: Eukaryota > Viridiplantae > Streptophyta > Magnoliopsida > Poales > Poaceae > Hsuehochloa > Hsuehochloa calcarea. Next base: position 67,891,285 of record CM070610.1, on the reverse strand, counting down.
TTCACAGTGGGCCGAGTGCACCAACCGCAGGAGGTCTGCGCGGGATGGACCACGACGCAACGCGTGTCTTGGCGCTGATCTGGCGCCACGCTGGCCGCCACACCAAAGACGGCCGACGGCCGGTGCCGAGTGGCGACAACTTGGCGGCGATGGCGCCGGAGGACCCGATGGTCACCGTGACAGCGGGCGACTTCGCCGGCGATGGTGATACCATCGTGTAGAGGAGGCTAATCGCATACATAGGCCTTTGGTTTGAGCACCGAGGTTGACGGAGATGGCCGTGGCGGGAAGAAGCGGCGGAGAGAGCTCGGGTTTTGTCGGACGGCGCTCGGCGATGCTCGGCGGCGACGAAGGTGCGCCGAGGTAGCTGTGACTTGTCGATCACAATGGTGCGGTCGGTGGAGCAAGGGCGACGACGGCGGCAAGCAATCCACCGGAGAAGAAGTTCGGCCGAAAACCCTAAAGCTTGGAATGCGGGCGCTAGAGGCGATCGGGGCGATGGGAGTGGCGGATTAGGGTTACGGAGGCGGGCGGAGCTAAGGAGTATTTATAGACACAGAGATGCAGAGATTTGGAAACCCCAAATCGGGTCCGAAGCGGCCGGGTTTTGAATTCCATGATTCTCGAGATTGAAACCGATTCGGGTTTGATTTGGTTTGAAACGGGTAAGGAATAGCCGGAGATATGATTTGGCGGGTCGGCGCGAAGAATCGACAATGAAATAAATCCCCTTTTTTTGAAAAATTCCATTCTTTTATTTTGGTTTTCTGTTGGGATTAAGCCATTAAATCAACTTCCTTTCTAATTACCAAATGATGAATTTTCGCTATTAAGTTTTTAGTATTACATTGCTACACCGGCAAATCTTTCGAGAGCCCACTCTCTCTCTCTCTATTCTAGCTCCGAATCAAATAATTCCAGATCATAAATTCGTTTAAAAATCAAATCCACGCCATTGTTCCAAATATTTGAATTTTGGGATTTATTGAGTTGGTTTGAATTCTTTTGGATCTATTTGTTTAGCTTTGATTTCATTTGGTTGCTTTTAGGTGTCCTTACATTTGATCGTATTTTGCGTAGTTAGAATTTGAAGTCCTGAAGGAGTAGCAATTAAAGTAAGAGCAAGAATAAGGACAAGATTATCAAAACATTGAGCAAGGAAAATCGTCGCTTTGATCATATTACCCCTACATTTTGTGTGCAATTATATATTTTAAATTATAGAACTGTATGCTATACTTTGATTACAATTATGTTGTCATTAGCTTGTCATTGATGCCTTAATGCTAAGTGAGCTATTAAATTCATTCCTTGATCATGGACACTAGCCTTTGTCGCCCTCGGAGTAATGGTAAACATAATTAGTCACTAAGTCTGTCTCTAAATATCATGCTTAGCCTTGCTTAAATACATTGACATGTGGGCATTAATTTGCACCGACATCATTTAAACATCAAAACTTGGTTTGAGAAGCCATTAGGGGGAAATGGTTGGTATCTTGGGCTTAGAGAATATTTTCCAAACAAAAACTCAAACATTGTTTTAAACTTGGACGGATTGTAGGTGGGGCGGGTGCGGAGGAGCAATAGAATTGGTATTGTGGTAGTCTGCCCGAGTCAATTAAGGGCCAAATCTTGTGATGACCTCCCGGGCACTAAGTGCGGAGGGAGCAAGACAATTGGTATTGTGGTAGTCTACCTGAGTCAATTAAGGATCAAATCTTGTCATGACCTCCGGGCACTAACAGTGCAACCACAAGTCTATAATAGTGTCGACCTGACCAACTAATTTACATTGGTATTGTGGTTACACGATCCAGTGGAATACGATAATTGTGTTGATGGTAGACCTTTCTTGTACGTCGCAAGAGGGGGCCTCTGGCTCGGGTGGAGGAATCCCCCTGGCGGTTGAAATCTTAGCGGGTGTAACTGCGTTGGGATGGTGCATTGTAAAGACCTGTGATGATTTTCTTACTCTCACACTTACGGTAGTGTGTTGATATTACAAGATGATTGTCTCTTGTGAGTAAAGTTGTACAACCTATGCATAGTAAAAACTATCTAGATAGCCGTGCCTATAGTCACGGGCGATGTGCGAGAACTTGCTTGGTTAGTCTCTATTTAATATAAAAAACCATTTGTGAGTGGAATAAAACTGCTGGGTGGAGGTAACCCTGAATTTTCATCCTGAGTGGGGGTAACCCAGTGGATAATATTGGGCGGAGTAACTCCAAAAATGATTTAGCATACGGCGGAGGGAGCCATTCTCTGGTTTAACAGGTGGATGGAATATTTGCTTCTATTATTCAACAATTACCCAATTTCACTGCAACTGGTTTAGTTAAAATGCTAGGTCTAAGGTCTTTTGTTTAATCTAATTCAAATGTGGTTTCCTACAAATAAAAGAATCTCAAGTCTTCCCTTGTCCAGCCTTGCATTTGCTATAATTACATTATGTGTGGTGGCTTGCTCAGTACCTTCATACTCGTTGTTGCTCGATTACTATTTTTTAGTAAGAGGAGAAGAAGAAGACACTGCCAACGCTTAATTGTGTCCGATAGGACCGTAAGTCAAAGATGGCAAGAATTAGGTTGTGCCCCTAGTCGATTGCATGTTGTCATATGATGAGGATCCCACCTATTGTGTTATTGATTTTGCTTCCGCTATAGATATTTAAGGTATTTGGATTGATCGGCCCATGTGTAAGTTAAGAAACCGTGCAATCTATTTACGTATTGTTTAATATTATATATTAGTTTTACTTTTGCAAGATATATGTTTGATATTCAATGATATAATTTTGTGTACTAGTTACTGATCCATGTACTATTACTGATATATATATATAGAGAGGTTCTGCACGGTAAATCCAGGTCCTCACAGCTGGCTCAGCTAGGGATTTGGAAAATTAGGTTACTAGAACTGGCGCGGCCAAGAAATCTTGAGCAAGGAAAGCGAAGGCGATAGGAACCGTTTGGTCTTTCCCTTCCCCAGCATGACAGACTGGTACGAGTGCGAGTTATGCTCGTTTTCTTTTTCACTTAGTTTTCGTGGTGTGCGTCGCGTGCCTTCCATGTTGCAATTAAAAAACTGTCCATAGTTGGTTCGGAGTTTCGGCTATAGCGACGTTTGACAATGTGAATTGCCTTGTGGACACGTAATAAGGCTCCGGTTTGCCTCATCAAGCCAGTAAATGTTACTGCTCCACTTAGCTGGGTAATTCAGTTTGCTAGTATCCCCTACTGTAGCGTTTTCTTTTCGTTTGTCGCCGGCGTCCGCTATTGATAGTTGGTACTCAGGAGAGCCCTGACACGGGACAAGCACAAAACTGGATCCCGTTCTGAAGGGCCGAATGAGTAGTAAGGACATGTTTAGAGCTTGTGAATTTCAAACAGTTAGGTCCGATTGAAAACTAGGAAAATTGCAAACGGACTAGATGACCGAATCGACTAAATCAGCATATTTTGGGCTCATCCAGGCCAAAATTTCCAGAGCAAACACCCCATTTTCAATGCAGGCCGAGACCAAAATTGAACGGCAGTCCATTAGGCGTTTACCAGCTGAATCGCGCCCCTCTCTTCTTTCCAGACTAGCCCACGTCTGCTGCCCTGCGGTCAAAGCATAACTCTCGTTGCGATTTTTAGCATATGCAGTGTGGTACTCCTGAAGGAGATCTCCATGGTAGGATATCGTAGTTGGGAACTGGACAAACAAGTAGCAATAGCATCTGGCATCCTGACATCCTCACTAAGACTGAAGGGAGGGTAAATTTGCTCGTACCATCGCAATCATTGCAGACTTGGAAAATACCATTGCCATCCATTTTTCGGTTACAAGGCTGCAAAACGACCATTTTGCCCCCCGATTATTTTATTTGTCTCCTTCCATTCCAGCGCCCACCAAGTCGTACCCTCCCGGTCCAAACGGATCGTCGGCAAGCACTCTCGTGACAAGCTTCTTTGCAATCATTCACGTTCTTACATGCATGTGTATCCAGACACCCAATTCATCCATGGCAGAGAGAGAGAGAGAGAGATTTGGGGATTCTCCTGTCGAGCAGCAAAGTAGAAGAGAACGTGATGCCATTCCGGCCCCCTAACCCCGGATCGAGCAGCCCGAGCATGAACTGGAAGAGGAGCTCGCTCGGCTGTACCGTAATGCTTGAAATGTTCTAGAAGCTTCCAGAGATCCACGAGCGAGGTGCTGCACGCGATGCCGTTTAATTTCCTCGACATCCTGCGAGATCCCGATCAGATCGAGCAATACAACAACGAAGTTAATTGGGCGATGGAGTGGGACAGGGGGAACAAGGATGCACCACGGCCTTTACGCCCCCCAAGCAAGCCTTGCTGCGGCGCACCAACGCCTAAATGGGACGTTAATTGAGCACATGGATGGACAAAGTGGCGGTACCGTCGTTTTCCAGAATTTTTAGCCTTTGGTACTTTGAAGCGAGGTCCGATCGCAATGGTACTTTCCCACGATTGCGGTGGCACGAAATAAATTTACACACTAAAGGAAGATGACAATAGCACCAGAGGAGCGTATTAGGGTGGTATCGGATCGAATACGAATAGTCTATTTACGGATGCTGGATAAAACGGATAATCAAAGTCTGATTGATGCTACCGCGTCTTAAGATAACGAATACGAATAGAAAATTTAGGATACAAATGTCGGATAAAACGGATAATTAACATAACGAATACGAATCGAAAATTCAGGATACAAATGTCGGATAAAACGGATAATTCGGATCCGATTGGTCAAGAGCGATGGATGGAAGATTATGAATGAACAGTAGCACAAGGTAATTTCTCCAAGTATAGCAAGTGAAGACATATGGCCACATGGTACCGGTAGTGCTACTGTACAACAACCTATCAACTTAGAGGCACTGTCCAAAATCTTCAACCTTGCATGAGTTTTTGACTCATTTAGTATAGTTTTAAACTGAAATAATAAAAATAATCATCAGCGAATAAATAGGCAAAAACGTCACCTGTATCGTGCTCAAAATGCACGACACGGGCCAACCGCGTCCCCACCGCGTGATAGGCCACGTGGCTGCTTTCCACTCGGTAACAGTCGGCGTGGGTGTGGGAGCGCGGTAGACATACATGTGCTATTTTTTTGCTAATTTATTGATGAAAATTTATCTTTACAATTTTATAACTAAAGAGTAGTATTTTAACCGATAACTTCCTTACTAGCAACAGCAGCAGAAACACACACGGCTTGGGTGGTTAAAAAGAAGAACAGACGGTCGGACGAAACAGTGAATTCTAGGACGAAACCCGCACGCTCTGCAAGGGACAAACCACGCATGCGGTGAACCCGTGCACTGAAATTAAGAGGGGTCAACTCAGCTCATGCGGTCACATCGCCGTACACACGGGGATGGCCGGACGGATGAGCTGCGCTGCAGTGATGAGATGAGAAGAGAAATGCGCGAGGCTGGCTGGAGACCCTACGGACGGGACACCGAACATGGCGGAGCAGGGATCGGTGATCAACCCTGGAAAAGCGCCCATCTGATGCGCCGATTATACACGGTCGACTCGCACCACGACCCCACCCTACTCCGGGCCCCACCATTTGCCCCTGCCCCTGCTTCGCTCTGTTACCCTTTTCCGGTTCCCTGTTCACATCGCGAGCACAATTGAGTCCGCAACTGTCAGAATTGGCCCGAGCGTCTGATCATTTCAAAGCAGGTATAGTTCAGTTCTATATTATCTAGCCAATTAGTATAAAAATAATTTATAAGGTGAATTTTTTATCACTTTTTAAACATGTGAGATATGACACAGGGTGACACGAGGAAGACAATAGGTAAAATCACGCACACGCGTGCATGTGTGTAATAATTTATAAGGTGAATTTTTTATCACTTTTTAAACATGTGAGATATGACACAGGGTGACACGAGGAAGACAATAGGTAAAATCACGCACACGCGTGCATGTACACACATACACGCTTATTCGCGTGACAATCGCGTGACTTACGACTGTGAGCAGTGCATGAAGTCATAGACCAGTGTGATCGAACTACACTGGTATACTAGTTAGAGTTATAGATCAGGGTGTAGTCAGGAGCTGATAAACACTACGTTGAAGGCCACTGTGGTCTGAATGCAGTGATCGAAGCCATAGACCAGTGTCGTCCAAATACACTGGTACATTGGTCGGAGGTATAGACCAATGTGTAGTCAGGAGTTGATAAACACTACTTAATTACCATTAATTGGTTTTAAATTAGCCATTACCAGTAGTTCATTATGTGCTTTATTAGACAGTTACTATAGAGTAATTATCTCGACGTACTTTAAAAGTATCAGGAGACGTCCAGACATGAGATCAATCGATTTTCTCTCGTTCTTTTGCTTCCTCTCTATTCAACTGTGCTAGTGTGTTGTGCTGTCGAACCGAGTCGCCCTTCTTCCTGGAGTGCATCGGGAAGGAGAGTAAGCGGGTATCTCCGAACTATTATCGTATAGTTCACTTGCACGGGGTAGCAATAAGGTTTCTGATGAAAATTTGAGCATTTTTCGAATTACTTTAATCCAGAAATATGCTAGATGAATCATGGAAAAAACTTTTGCCCAGATCCAGCGGAAGAAGCAGCAGCAGCAGCAGAGTCTTGGTGAGATCGTCGTTCGTCATGGCGTAGTAGACGTCGTGGTAGTAGTCGTGCAGTTGATGTAGACGTAGCAGAGAATCGAATGAAGAGGAAGCAGCGTGTGACTGCTCACTGCGCTGCTTCATCTATCTTCTACACTGCTTCTTGTTCTTCGTCTAGTCCGACTGTAAGTTGTTTGTGCGGTCAAACGATAATCCTATCTTTATGTATGATTAGAAGTATAATGTGTTACCTGCTGTTAGCATATCTTTATGCTTCTTTAGCTATCTATGATCTTTACCTCGTAATAAAATTTGGAATTAAAATATACGCGTATTTTAAACAGTGACAACTAACTTATCGAAATCTAACTTTAATGGTTAACGTAGAGTCTGATTGGTTTATCGCCGGTAGGTGGCTAAGAAAAGCGTGACGCGCCACTGCAAGAATGCGTGCGCGGCGCCGCGTTGGTAGCAGAGAAAGAAAAGGGGTAAAAAAAACCCTGCAGTGCCAGGCCACCCACCCACTCGCCAAACGACAGCGAGCACGGCAAGGCGCCAAGATTGCACTGCTGGGATTACGACTTGAAAACTTGGGACAAACGGTGCGTGCCAACACGGTGGGAGGCTGCAAGCAAACAAGCAAAGCTCTTGTTTTGTCCCTCTACTCTGCTCGTTTCATCTTCCCCTCTCTTTGCTGTATATACATCGTGTAGTTAAGATCGCTTATCAACTACCGATTATACATCGTGTAGTTAAGATCGCTTATCAACTACCGATCGATGTCCGTCTCATCTTAAATGTTCAATCTTCTGCTCATTTTCCCATGGAAATCACTGTTTGGTCCCTCCTATTCTGTTATTAGCAGCTGCATCACCGCATGCCTTCGCTTTGTTGCCGCCTTCCAATTTCCAGTCACCGTCGGAAATGAATTTCTTTCCCTTTCTTTCTGTGACATGATTGATTTCAACTCCGATAAATGCGTGGATTGTGAGGCCTATCAAATATTCTAATCCTGATAGTAGATTTTCCCAAGAAACGACCATGAGCACTGAAAGATTAGCTCAATTAGACCAGTCCTACTAAATGGTACTCACTCCATTCTAAAATATAAGGCATATATTTCTTTTGTAGTTTTGTTTTAAAATATAAGCCGTGCATACGAATTTCTGGATACTTTGCCTTGTTTGCTCTTATTTATTTCATCTTCTCCTTCCTGCATTTTTAAGTATTTCATTTCACAAACTATTTTCTCTCACATCCTCGATGTATTTATAGTATAGATAGTATGATCATTTTGTCTAGTATTTTTTTTTGGTTTTGTAACCTCTTTAATTCCCGTGTCTAGCTAAAATACGTCTTAAAAAAAGAAACGGAGTAGTTTGGTGACCAATTACAACCCCAAAGCACTACAAAATTACAACTTCAAACGACTGTTAGTTAGGCCCCCCTCTAGCTTTAGCACCAGTAATCTTTTTTGCAACATCGCCATCAAGAAGGAGAGATGGAATCTTGGCAATGGTTGTCCAATTAGTGGGGCTGCACAAGACAAATGGTTTTCCCATGTCCAATCAAGGCCAAGCGAAAATACCCTTGTTCTGTGCTTGTGAGACTAAACTACTATATGTCTATATGATATCAGCTTCAGACCGAAGGATCGCGACAAGACTACGATAGCATAAATAAAAAATTTATCACACAACCAATGAACTTCCACTAATAATAGATCACGAGATTACCGCTCGTAACGGAAGTAGAGTCGTTATAGCGAGTTGATGCAGTCGTACTCACGACGCGTCTCCTCCTTCTAGTGGTCGTACTAGCCGCGCGTCTATTCCTCCGAGTGGTCATACTTACCGCGTGACTTTTCCTCCGACTCCGGTGATCGTCACGAATTGCAGATCGTCCTAGTGCTGATGCTTTGCAACAACACCTCCGATGTATCCACACGTACGGGGCAGGATCACCACGCGCTGGAGTGCTAGCACCGGCGGTGTAGTTGAGAAGGCGTGGCTATTAGGGTTTCGGGAGTTCTTCCAAAGATCATCCGAAAAATCATGTCAACCCTATGCCACCACCCCTCTTTATTTAGGAATCCATGATGGGTCTCGAACTTGAGTCCCATTAGAAACTCGAGGCCTACAAGAATTCAGATCACCATCCAAATCAAATCCCAGCCCTTTAAGTGTGCGACCCTACAGGTTCATGTGTAATCGGTTATGACTTGAAAACTCTTTTTCGACCACCAGTCGTTAGCGGTACCTAGCAACACATAACGATTCCCAAATACACATAGAATATATCGGACGAACCTTGATGTAATATGATCTATGACCAGGTCCTCATCACTTACGATCAGTTCGTATCTCCATACAATTAGATCGAATCTGGTCCCGACTAGTTCGTAACTCCTTACGACCAGGTTCTTACCATCCTGTGATTACGTTCGACTAGTCTACGACCAGCTCGTATCTCCATACGACCAGTCCGTAACTGATCAAACTAAGCGACCTACTCATGCATTCTCCCTTTGCCTCACGATGTCTGGTTGAACTCCAGGTGAGATGTTGTGTCATCCATGGATTGTTCAATACTTTCTCGATCGAGTGTCGGATAACTTCATGTGGTCGACATTTCGACCACTAGTGGTATGGTCATGCACTTTCCTTATCCGACCACAACGAGGGGCCCAGAGACATCTCTCCTGTTATGTTAGGAGGGGCAAATCCAATCTCGACCAGTCACATCCCTCCGCATATTTCATAGCATACCCGAAAGCTACCTTTATAACTAACCAGTTACGAGTAGCGTTTGGCAACTCCTAAGAGTGCTATTATACATGTAGGAAACTGTGTTGATCTCAGGTCTAAGAAATTATGCATTATCATTATTTGAGACCAACTAATGACACAAAGAATGATAACAATCTCAATAGTGTCTCAAGGATGGGTCGATTCAGCCCCATGTTCTCTAACATGTGCTCACATTATTGATTCAATATCCCTATATCCATGACCGGTGAAACATGGTCATCAATCAATACATGTGTTGGTCGTAGAGTCACTGGTGTTCCGACCAGAGATACATTTAGAATGACATCATATGAGTTAAAGAGTTTCACCAACAAGCCACATACTTATTGATCTATAACTGATGATTCATTCAAGGAACAAAATCTCTATGATTGCCTCTAGGGCATATTTTCAACAATTTCCCACTTGCACTAGAGTCAATCATTTAAGTATCTAATACCGATAGCTCTTGTGTGCGCCTCATGCTTTGGCTGTGGGAGAGGCTTAGTCAACGGATCAGCAACATTTGAATCCGTATGAATTTTGCATATCAACAACCGTTTCTTGCTCAGAACTTTTTCAGCTCATTGCTCCTCCATTCAAAATGAATACAAAACCAGATTGCGAACGATAATCATCTCTATTGGTTTGGAAGCTTGCATCGGTGTAACCCTTTACAATGAGCTCTTCATCACCGCCATAAACTAGGAACGTATCCTTAGTTCTTCTTAAGTACTTAAGGGTGTTTTTCACAGCTATCCAGTGACCTTCACCGGGATCAGCTTGGTATCTGCTCGTAACACTTAGAGATACACCTAGTCGAGTACAAATCATGGCATACAAAATATATCCAATAGCTAAAGCATATAGAATACTATTCATACGGTCTCGCTCATCAGTTGTCGACGGATAATGACTCTTGTTAAGACTTATGCCATGTGACATAGGCAAGAACCATTTCTTGGCATCCTGCGTGTTGAACCGAATCAACACCTTGTTAATATAAGTACTTTGGTTTAATCTAATTAACCTTCTTGATCTATCTCTATAGATCTTTATTCCCAAGATATATACTGCATCTCCTAGGTCTTTTATAGAAAAACTATTTTTCAATGATACCTTTACCGATTCCAGCACAGGAATGTCATTCCCAATCAATAATATGTCATCAGATATAAGATTAAAATTACAAGTTTGCCCCCACTAACCTTCATGTAAACACAAGGTTCTTCTTTGTTCTTGATAAAACCAAATCTTTTGATTTCCTCATCAAAATGCAAATTCCAACTACGAGATACTTGCTTCAGCCCATAAATGGATTTCTAAAGTTTGCACACATTACTAGCATTATTTGGATCGATAAAACCTTCAGGTTGTGTCATGTACACATCCTCACTTAGGTTTCCATTAAGAAAAGCCGTTTTGACATCCATCTTCCATATCTCATAGTCTAAATATGCAGTAACAGTTAGAATGATCCGAATAGATTTAAGCATCGCTACTGGTGAGAAAGTCTCATCGTAGTCAACTCCTTGAACTTGTCGAAACCCTTTTGCGACAAGTCGAGCTTTATGAATGTGAACATTTCCATCCATATCAATCTTTTTCTTACAGATCCATTTGGACTGAATGGTTTTAATACCATCAAGTGGATTGACTAGGTTCCAAACCTAATTGTCTTTCATGAAGTCTATCTAGGATTTCATGGCTCCACGCCATTTCTCAGAGTCTGGGTTCATCATCGCTTCCTCATAAGTCTTAAGCCCATCATTATTCAATAATAATACGTCATGCCCATACCTTATAGGCAATTGACGTGACCTTTTAGATCTACGTGGGACTGATGCCTCATCAACAGGTTCAATAATATTTTGTTCATCCTGTAGAGGTTCAGTAGGAGTTGAATTACTTTCAGACATTTCCCGAATTTCTTTAGTTGCACATTTCTCTCACTGTTGAGGATTAAAATATTCATATATTATCTTAATATATGATAAAGACCATACGTCTTCGTGGTCGTAACTTCTAAGACCACCGACCTAACTGGTCGTAGGTATTACGGAAGTTATATAATAAATACCCTGGTCGGACAAAGTTCCAAACCTAGTCCACGACCAGGTAAGTGCTCGTAAAGCTATGAACAGGCGTCTAGGTCGAGTCTCCGACCACGCCACTCACTATGTGATGAATGGACCACGTGTTTCATATTCCACATAATACACCACTATCACGGCTGATGATTTAACGTCTCCTAAATCATTAACCGCAAAACAGTTGACGTCTTCACCAACCGCCTCTGCAGTTGGTGGAACCGTCAAACTGCCGCCTCTTTCCGACCAGACACGTCGCTCCCCAACAGGTGTCTCCTCATGAGATAACTGCCACCGCTTCATCAAGTACTTAAGGAGGACCATGGAAGGCCGGAGGAGGGCACGTAACACAAGACACAGGGGACAACGAGATATACAGAAGACATCAAGCAAGACTTAGCAAAGTGTGGTGTTTTTAGATACTCTCTGTGTTTGTAATCGTGAGTTCATAGCAATAAAGAGCAAGTCAGATCCACTCCCAGAAGTCACGCACATTTTTCTTCTTTTCATTTATATGTTCATAAGATCGGCGATTTGATCGTCGACAGCTAGCGCCGTCCGTGGGGAAGATAGTGTAAAACTTCTGAAGAGGTTCTTTGCTCAACTCATCTGTTTTTCTTCATATTCGTAAATGCAAGTATGGCAGGAACGTGGGATGAGGAGAACTGGTTCGACCTGGATGACTACTCCAACCTTGACATGGAAGCCTGCATCCAGGCCATGCAACATGGGGAATCTTCGTCATCCTCCGATGGTTCGCACGTCGCTGACGACAGCGAACTTGAGCGGATGGATGAAGATACACCGTTGCGCCAAGAGGCGCCGAGGAACGGTCGTTCAGACCGAGTTCGACGTCCAATGTTTTTCCAAGCCCGGTTTCCCCGACCGTCGAAAAAGGTGACAATGCCTCAGCCCCACAACCCGAGGGTCAATATACCCTTGACACAATCATGGTCGATGTATTCACCAACGGCTCTGAAATTCCGTGGACCAACCGCATCCGTAACGGTGTCGATGAGACCCTCACCGGTAATGGGACGAGTGAAGACGATAAGACTCAGTATTCGGTCGGCAATCCGCCGAATCAGGCTGAGCCCGCCGCGAAGACCTCCGGAGGTTCTCATCTCCGACCGGTCTCCGTCGTGGAAGTCTCTGGTAGAAGCACTGAGAAGTTCTCCATTAGTCATAGTGGAAGCTCCTCAGAAGATCGTTGCTGGAAGCATGAGGTCAACACGATCGGAAATGCCGATCGTGATGCCACTCGCGATCCCGCACACCCCGCTGCTAATGGAGATGGCGCGGCAATCAAGCACCACCTACCGGAGAGTAACGGAGCCGATGGACGCCCATCGCCTAATACGCGTGGTGCAATTTCCACCAAGGATGACAGCATGACGGGTTAGGCCAAAGGTCCAGAGGAACTTCGGTCTCCGAACACCAACATCTTCGATGAATCCTCCGAGACCTTCGTAATAGCTCGTAACTTGTGTCGATCCAAAATATTCTTAATAATATCGACTGCTCGGCCAAGCTCGGGCTTTACCCAATTGGTGGAGCGGTATCGGAAATTCTTCAACGAACCGCAACGCGCACGAAAGCATCTGAGGAGGCAAGGGATGTCGCAAAGTCTAACGGTGACTTCATCTCAACGCCCTCCCTCAATAGAGGCAGCATGGTCATCCACCGGTACCTAGACCTCCTCGGCGATTCCGACCAAGAGGTCATGAAGGAAGAAGGTTGTTCAAACAACGGCCTCTTCCCTAGCCAAGGAGAGCACTGATTGTCCCGGATGATCTCCGTCATCATCCGAACCATGCTAATGGTCAAAGCGTCATGATAACGCCCACGATCGGATCGGGACGACGGAGCCTCGGCTCAAATAGAAGAAACCGATCTCCCATCGATCCTAATCCGCACCTTCTCCAAGAAGGCGCTATGAATCGCCATGTGTTGTCGAGCCTTTTCTGCAGGGCTCCAAGGCATGCGTTGGCCTAATGGGTTCCGACCGCCAACTTGATAAATTCGATGGATCTCAAAATCCATTAGAGTTTCTCGGATATACACCACCGCCATCGAGCGGTGGTGGTGATCAAAACGTGATGGCTAATTATTTGCCCACGGTTCTGGAAGGATCGGCCCGGTCTTGGTTGCTTAACCAACCGGTCGGATCTATTTATGCTTGGGAACAGCTCTGCGATCTGTTGATTGTGAATTTCGAGTACGTCGATCGCTCGAAAGGAGGATGATCTCCATCGAACTCGGCAAGAACTAAAGGAAACTCTCGTCAAGACATCAAGAGGTTCAGCCAGGTTCGAAATTCTATTCCAGAAATTGCAGAATCTTCTGTGATTCAGGCATTCAAGGCATTTCCAGGGTAAGAAGGACTATACCGGTCGGGGCAAAGCCAAAGTTCCGACCGATGGCCATAATAAAGGTAAGAAGTGGTGTCCACTTCACCAACAGACAGGGCATGACTTGCGCTTTGTCGTGTCGGCAAAAGAAGTCGGAGGATTTCTATGCGGTAAAGGCCCACTTCCCGCAATCCAGAGTTGGGGGAAACAAGTTCCAAAAAGGACAAGGATGGCGACGAAGAGATGGAGTACCCGGAGCCTCAGCGCACGGTCAATATGATCTTCGGAGGTTCTTCTTCATACGACTCACGCCGTCATCTGAAAGCCATGGAGCGAGAGGTCAACCTATCGGAACCTTCGATCATCACCAAACCATCAAGGTGGTGGATCACCGTGATCTTCTTCAAAGAAAGAAGATTGCCTCGCCTCATCAACTCGACCGTAGGTTCCCTATTATCGTAGAACCTACTATTAATAATTGCAAAGTCAATCGAGTTTTGATAGACGGTGGTAGCTCTTTAAATATTTTATTTTCTGGAGCTTTAGAAGATATGCGTGTTCCTAGATCAAAGGTAAAACCGGTGAAATACGCCTTTCATGGCATAGTTCCTAGTTCTACCGCCAAACCGATAGGACAAGTGTCCTTACCGGTTACGTTCGGAAGCCCTGATAACTTCCGAACGGAAAAAATTTCATTTGACGTGGTTGATTTCGAAACCGCATATAATGGAATTCTTGGTCGTCCGGCATTAGCGAAATTCTTGATAGCCACGCACTACGGGTATCAAAGTTTGAAAATGCCAGGACCAAAAGGGGTGATCATGGTTCGTGGAGATCGCAAAATGGCATACGCATGTGATCGAAGGTCTTTAGAACTGGTCGATGAGTTACCACCGTAAATTACGACTCATCATCCGTGCGTGTCAAGCACCTGCACTCCAAGATAACGCCCAAACCGTCCGACTGCACCAAAGAGGTTCTACTCGACAAAGGCGCTTCTTCAGGGAACGCCATGTCAAGCAATGATGGTGGATCCTCACCAAAGGTGCTGATCGGAGCAGGACTCAATCCTAAATAGGAAGAGTCGCTCGTCTCCTTCCTCCGAGCAAACAAGGATGTGTTCGCATGGCAAGCATCTGACATGCCCGGAGTCCCCAGGGAGGTGATCGAGCACAGGCTAGCACTCCAGCCTGACAAACATCCGGTCAAGCAGAAGCTCAGACGTTTCGCACCCGACCGGAAGGACGCCATCCAGTCTGAGATTGACAAGCTCTTAAAGGCTGGATTTATTCGTGAAGTACATCACCCTCAGTGGCTCGCTAATCCTGTAATGGTTAGAAAGAGTAATGGGAAATGGAGGATGTGTATAGACTTCACAGATCTTAATAAAGCTTGTCCGAAGGACGATTTTCCCCTTCCTCGCATTGATCAACTTGTAGACTCTACCTCCGGATGCGAGTTATTAAGTTTTTTAGATGCCTACTCAGGGTACCACCAGATTAGTATGAGTAAAGAAGATGAAGAGAAAACTTCCTTCATCACTCCATTTGGCACTTACTTCCTTCATCACTCCATTTGGCACTTACTGTTATGTAAAGATGCCCTTTGGTCTCAAAAATGCTGGTGCCACTTTTCAAAGATTAATGCAGAAAACCTTCAGCCCACAAATAGGTCGAAATTTGGAAGCCTCGTTGATGACTTGGTAGTAAAAGTGTCAACTCCGCGATCATATGCTTGACCTTAAAGAGACTTTCAATAACTTGAGAAGGCATAACCTCAAGTTGAATCCGAGAAGTGTGTGTTCGGGTTTCACCGAAAGTCGCTCGGTTTCCTAGTTTCGCTAGGGTATCGAAGCAAACCCGCGAAGATATCGCCATCCATCGATCGCCCCGACCACGAAGAAGGAAGTCCGAAGCTAACGGTTGTATGGCGGCGCTAAGTCGTTTCATAGCCAGGTTGGGGGAAAAGGTACTACCTTTCTTCAAACTTCTCCGGAAACATGGAAGTTTCGAGTGGACGACGGAAGCGAATGATGCCTTTGAAAAGCTCAAAGTGTACCTTACGAGTGCCCTGGTCTTAGTTTCTCCAAGACCAGGGGAAACATCGTTGATTTACGTGGTACGCAACGCCACAAGTCGTTATGTGTCTTGGTCGTAGAACGTGAAAACGTCCAACGACCAGTATATTACGTAAGCGAAGTATTACATGGGCCAAAGGAAAAATATCCGCAGGTACAAAAGTTGCTTTATAGTCTCCTTATGGCTTCGAGGAAACTAAGGCATTACTTTCAGGCCCACAAAGTGGTCGCATTCCATCGGATATCCCTTAGGTCAAGTCCTTGGAAATAGGGAATCATCAGGACGAATAGCAAAATGGGCGGTGGAACTAGGGACGTTCGACCTCCATTTCATCTCACGAACAGCTATAAAGTCTCAGGCAATAGCAGAATTCATTGCCGAGTGGACAAACCCGGAATCTAAGTAGGGACCTGAGTACGAGCGCCACGACGAGTGGACAATGTACTTTGACGGTTCCTTGATGCTTAAAGGATCGGGGGCTGGAGTCGTCTTGATATCCTCTACCGGCGAACACATCAAGTATGCCGTCGGTTTAACTTTCCGCTACAAACAATGTGGCGAGTACGAAGGTTTGTCGGCGGGACTTGAGCACTCGCTCACTCGGATTCGCAAATTGCTAGTGAAAGGTGATTCTCAACTAGTAGCGAATCAAGTAGGGAAAGAGTACCAATGCTCGAGTACCAAGATGTCTTCCTATCTGGCGGAAGTACGGAAATTCGAAAAGCACTTCTTCGGTTTCCAGATCCAACATATTCCTAGAAAGGAGAACTTTCTAGCAGATCAATTGGCACGGATGGCCTCTACTAGGTCAACCGTCCCGCCGGGAGTTTTTCTCGAGCAACTCGATTCACCCTCGGTGGTCGAGCATTCCGAGAACATCGATAGTTTACATCGGGTCAATCCTATTGACTCTGATAACATAGATGCTCCACAGATCGGTGACGATCAAGGTAGAGACTAGATGACGTCGATCTACAATTATCTTCAAAGATGACCTAATTCACGAAGATGATGCGAGATCTTGATCGATAGCACGAAGGCCAAATCATACACTCTAATCGAACGTACCTTGTATAAACGAGGATCTCATGGAGTGTTGATGAGATGCATATCTCAATCGGCTGGCATTAAGTTGCTAACCGAAATTCATGAAGGAGTTTGTGGAGCACATCATTCCTACGTAACCACAGTCTGTAAGGCCTTGAGCAAGGATACTCGCCAATCGCCTTCATGATGCAAAAGAGCTCGTGACGGCGCGTATAATGTCGGTTTCATAGCCGACAAGTACATCAACCGCACAAGCTTTGCAAACAATCCTCTTTCTTGGCCTTTTGCAACACGGGATCGGACATTCGGGACCATTCCCAAGAGCACCCGGGCTTCAATTCTGTCGTCATGATTGACACGCTTACAAAATGGATCGAAGCCGAGCCGGTTGTAAAAGTTACAATGAAGCCGCTAAGAGGTTCATAACAAAAATGTGATTACACGATTTGGTGTACCCAATCGATCATCACGATAATCGGTACCAGTTCTCAGCGGTAATTTCCGTGAATTGCGCAAGAATTAGGAATCAAAATCCATTTCGCTTGTGGCTCATCCACGAGCAATGGAGCAATGAGCGTGCCAATGGTATCCTAATACAAGGGATAAAACGCCGAGTATTCACCGCTTAATAAAACGGTCGGGGCTTGGGTTCGAGAACTTCCTTCGCTTTATGGGTCGTCCGGACCACGACCGATCGTGCGGCCGTGAAACACCTTTCTTTTGGTTTATGGGGCCGAAGCTATGCTTCCTCCAGAATTGAAAATTGGCTCTGCTCGCACTGATTGTTTTAACTTAAGCAATCAGGAAGAACATCGACTCGACGATATCAATTTCCTTGAAGAACGACGGAACCAAGCTTGATTCGTTCGGCAATCTACCAACAAGCCATGCGAAGGTACTACAATCGTAAGGTGCAACCTCGCAACCTATCTGTAGGTGATCTGGTTCTCAGAAAAATTCAGAGCCAAGCGGGCGCAATAAGCTTTCCCCTAAATGGGAAGGTCCTTACACTGTGGTCGAAGTTACCCGACCAGGCTCAGTACGATTAGCCATGTCAGACGGCAGGGTTTTGTCAAATTCATGGAACATTGACCAATTGCGTAAGTTTTTTGTTTAATCTTTTCTTTATTTCTTTCATTTCATTTCGTTTCATTTCATTTAAATTCCTCTAAATTGAATAATTAATTTTGGAGTAGCGGGTGATGTTATTTATATGACGTTGCCTAATCCTGGTCGACTGCGGTTCGTATGCTCTGGGTTATAAAGTGTATAGTTTATGTTTCAAAATTCTGTTCTACTCTTGTTTGGCTACTGGTCGGGACACGGAAAACCTCCTAGTCGAAGTCTCTCCTTTTTCGCACGTGGTTCCGCCCACTGGAAGGAGCTTTCTAGCGACGGTCTTTTCCTACGATCCCCGCTGCTAGTCGGACTAAGAGCATGAGCACGTCTTGCAAAATGTATTTTATACCTTTATTTCCTAGCTAGGTTCATTCCGACCAGTATTGAGCATCGCATAGAAGTAAAACCACTTGTCTGCTTTTAACATATGTTCTTCATGTTTTTTTCCTCTCATCAAGGAGAATTCTTTATTTTTCCGACCATATGTTGTCTTAGTAAAGTACTTCGATCATTAAAAACAGATTTACAACTAGCCGAAACCTACACGGTTCCGACCATAAAGGTTTCCTAGTATTACCACGATCAGTTTTTTACCGATCAGTACATGCTTACAAGTAATGGTTGAGATTTGGATTTATATTCTTGGCCTCAGGTAGCACTATTATATAGTAAAGATCTTCTACTATATAACAGTCAGGGGCTAGGTAATACATAAATTCACAAGTCGACCGGATAAATAAAAGAATTTTTTTCCATTTTTGATGAGAGAAAGGTAAGTCTTTACATTGTATGCATTGTTTTTTCCTGCAGCTAAACTACTAGAGAATGCCTAAACTAACTCTCGCTAGATGGAGATCCGACTTCCATCTCTTCTGCGACCTTTTAGCCTAGAGGTTTCATCTCTGCGAGATCCGATTTGCCTCTGCATGTAAGCGCTTGAAATCCTCTTCGATGGCTTGAAGGTTAGTTGATGGGTGGAAGCTTTCGACTTTGCCAAAGCAAGACCGACACCACAAGCAATAGACTCCTTAACGGAGTGGGCATAATTCTCCCTAGTGGTCTTGAGCAAAACCTTGAGCTCTTCCAACAAAGAGCCAAGAAAGTTGACCTTCTCTATTGGGTCACTCAAGGAGGGCAAGCTTGATCCCGCGCCCATGTCAAAGAGCATTTTGTTTAGCGAGGTGATTTTCTCGTCCAAGCTAAGCACGAGAGCCGCCCCCTTGTCTTGCTCAAATTCCAGAGCCTTCTTCACTCGTCAATGCTTGTTTTTGTTACGCATAGACAAAGCAAGTATTAAGTAAAAAGATTGGAAGATATATTGAGTCATGGCTACGACCGCCACCTTCCTCTCTTCCCGAATCATCCGAAGCTTTTTATTACTGGTCGTCAAGACTTCGATCGACCGGTTTTTAGCCTGAAGTTCTTCTTCAAGCTTTATTCTCCTGGCCTTTTCAGCCAAAGCATCTTCTTTTATTTTTTCTAAATCTATCAAAAAAATCTCTGATAAGGGAGAATGAATAAAAGGAAAGTCTTAATAAGGAAAAAAGAAGAAGAACTCTTACTTTCTATCTCAGAGTGTTTTTCTTCTAACATCCTAACTCGCTCGGTTAGTCCTCCGACCGTAGCGAGGTTTTCGATCATATGCGGCATAAGTAGCATTTCTTCCATAAACCTTCTTGAGTAACTTTGAGAAAGGAAAATTATGGAGAAGATTGAAGACACTTACCCGAATTACGGCATCATTGTAATCGGTAAATATTTTATCGGGCTCCGCCTGTGTTAGGCGATCCGATATTCTCTCCCAGTAATTCTCAAGCTCCTTGCTCACGGTAAATCGAGGAAAGAAAGGGAACTTGTTATACTGGGAGGAGGTACCTTCAGGAACCTGTGGAAGTTCTGTAGAAGTTTCTACCTCTGCTGATGGCATATCTACCATCAAAAGATCTAGCTCAGGTTCTGGTACCGAAGTTGGCTCGGGGGCTTTCCCGACCATTTCCTCCTCTGGGTTATTTCCCTGAGGAAAGCCTAGGTCGGAACTACCCTCGACCACTTTGTCTGCTGGGTTCGACTGGTCGGAAGCAACCGGAACTCCAGCAGATCTGCACAAGAGAAACACAAAGTTCAATTCTACTTGGGATATACGAGTTCCGAACTGGTAGGTTCAATTGTATTCTCTACACTCCCGATCAGGAGATCAGAAGCGATGTTTTCGACCATCTGGTCGAGAACACGGTCCCTGACTCCTGGATCAGAAAGTGTGGTTTCACTGGTCTCAGGAACAGCTGTCTCATGGACAACTATACGAGACTCAGTAATTGCCGCCTGATTCAACAAACCAAGTTAATCAGGTGAAGAATATACTTCATCTTGTAGAAGTTATTTCTTTCAGTTGCTTACCTCAGCGTGACCGCTACCCTCAGCGATCACAAGGCTGGTTGGATAATCAATAGGCTCACACGTCTCCGTAGCCTCATTGATTTTAAGTCCGACCAACTACACATAAAGAGGATTAAAACTGATCGAAAATAATTGCAAAGGTGAAAAGAAGTTAATACACTTACCCTAAGTCTTTCGGTCCTCTCCTCGGCACTAACAAGTGCTAGGATTAAAGGAAAGCTGGCCTTGTCATCAGGTTCGCCAGTACAGATCATTTTGATCCTGTTTCTAACATCCTCAGAAGACAAGACTGCAAATGCAAACGAAAGGTCTTAATTTTTTGCGAAAATAATAAACTGGTCGGTATTTTCTAAAAAATTACCTGGATCAGAATCCCTGGTAGCGTCATCGCCACCAACAAACCAGAGCATCGAACGTGCCCTGGTCTTTAAAGGACTAATCCTCCTAAAGGAAAAGTCCCTTACAACGTGCTAGGAGGTTAAACCCCTGACACTCAAGAGATGGATAGCCTCAACCCATCTCCCAACATTTCCCTCCTTCTTTGAGGAGGAACGCCAACGCGAGTTCTCGACCGCCTTCTTACCGCTGTAATACAGGCCGTCTTCTCGCGTAACCTTCATGTAGAACCAGCTTTTCTTTCATGACGACCAAGAAGACTTCGAGTACATGCGAATGTACTCGTCGGCCTTGCCGTCATGAAGCCTTAGGGTACATTCCCCAGGGGTGCTGGTTGTTTTCTTCGTGTTCGCCATCCGGTAGTAATACTTGAAGAGTTCCATCGTCGGTGGAATCCCCAAGTATGCTTCGCAGAGGTAGACGAAGATACTTAGGTTCGCAATGGCGTTGGGAGCGAGGTTGATCAATTCGACCTCGTAGAACTCCAGCACTTGAGAAAGAAAAGAATATGCTGGAAGCTTGAGCCCGCACTCAACGTACGCGAGGAATACCGGGATTTCTCCCTCCTCGCTACTTGGGCAGTGCTCTCCAAAAGCTGATCTCCAAGGGATCAAACTCTGTCGGGTAGCAACCCAACTCTCTCAAACTCTCAATCTTCTCTCGCTCGGATCGGAGATCGACCAGTTTGCGATGAGCTCCGACATGATGCTTTCCTTTTTTGGGTGAAGAACTCAAGGAAGATTTTTCTTGGAGATAGAAGCGTAAAGGTTTAAAGCACTCACCGGGTCGTTTTATAGACATTTTCATCAGAATCGACTCTTGAGAAGTCCAACGGCAAATACCTTTTCGCCGACGGACGTAAAGGCTTTTTCCTTTTTCCAAAGCGGTTTCTCAACTTTAAAATGAATACAGACATCTCGAGTCTCACGGCATTTAATGAGAGGTCTGTTTCGATATGATTGCATCAAAGAACGTGTCCGCACGACCAACATTCATTTAAAAGTTCGGGGCTAGCTGTTGAGGATTAAAATATTCATATATTATCTTAATATATGATAAAGACCATACGTCTTCGTGGTCGTAATTCTAAGACCACCGACCTAATCGGTCGAGGTATTACGGAAGTTATATAATAAATACCACAGTCGGACAAAGTTCCAAACCTAGTCCACGACTGTAAGTGCTCGTAAAGCTATGAACAGGCGTCTAGGTCGAGTCTCCGACCACGCCACTCACTATGTGATGAATGGACCACGTGTTTCATATTCCGCATAATACACCACTATCACGGCTGATGATTTAACGTCTCCTAAATCATTAACCGCAGAACAGTTGACGTCTTCACCAACCGCCTCTGCAGTTGGTGGAACCGCAAGCCGCCGCCTCTTCCGACTGCACACGTCGCTCCCCAACAGGTGTCTCCTCATGAGATAACTGCCACCGCTTCATCAAGTACTTAAGGAGGACCATGGAAGGCCGGAGGAGGGCACGTAACACAAGACACAGGGGACAACGAGATATACAGAAGACATCAAGCAAGACTTAGCAAAGTGTGGTATTTTTAGATACTCTCTGTGTTTGTAATCGTGAGTTCATAGCAATAAAGAGCAAGTCAGATCCACTCCCAAAAGTCACGCACATTTTTTCTCTTTTCATTTATATGTTCATAAGATCGACGATTTGATCGTCGACACCCACTGACTCCTTTTGAAAGAAACTCTTTCTCCAAAAAGATACCATTTTGGGCAACAAAAACTTTGCCTTCTTCCCGGTTGTAGAAATAATATCCTTTGGTTTCCCTATGATATACTATAAGGAAGCATTTATCTGATTTGGGTGTGAGTTTGTTAGACGTTAAACGTTTAACATAGACATCACATCCCCAAATTTTTTGAAAAGACAAACTAGGACTCTTCGTAGTCCACATCTCATATGGTGTCTTATCTGCTGATTTAGATGACACCCTATTTAAAGTGAAAGCTACACTTTCTAGAGCGTAACCCCAAAAATACAACGGCAGATCCGACTGGCTCATCATCGACCGAACCATGTCCAACAAGGTTCGATTACACCGCTCGGACACCCCATTCCACTGTGGAGTGCCCGGTGGTGTAAGCTGTGGAACAATTCCACATTGCTTCAAATGGTCATCAAATTCATGGCTCAAAAATTCACCTCCACGATCAGATCGTAAGGATTTTTTTGTCTTGCCAAGTTGATTATGTACCTCACTCTGGAACTCCTTGAACTTTTCAAAGGATTCCGACTTGTGCCTCATTAAATAGGTATAACCATATCTACTATAGTCATCGGTGAAAGTAATAAAGTACTGAAAACCACCTCTAGCTGTCATGCTCATTGGTCCACATACATCAGTATGTATGAGTGCCAACAAGTCGGACACCCTCTCATTCCGACCAGTGAAAGGTGTCTTGGTCAACTTTTTGAGTAGGCAAGATTCGCATGTTTCAAATGATTCCAATGCGTTTAGAATTCCATCATCATGGAGCTTCTTCATACATTTCTCACTTATGTGACCCAAACGACAATGCCAAATAAAAGTGGGATTCATATCATTAGGCCGAAGCCTGTTTGCATTAATATTATAGATAGGTGCATCATCAAGATTTAAAAGAAACAACCCGTTCAAAACAGGAGCATAGCCATAAAATATTTAATTCAAAAATATAGAACAACCATTGTTCTCAATAATGAATTTATAACCCTCTGCCATCAAACATGAGGCAGATATGATGTTTCTACTTATGGTTGGAACGTAATAACAATTATTTAATTCATAATAAATCTTGAGGGCAAAAGTAATGGCAAAATCCCGACGGCTAATGCAACAACCCTTTGCTTTATTCCCGACGCGAAGATCCATATCGCCTCGTGCAATTCTCCTACTCCTTGTTAGACTCTGCATTGAATTACAAATATGCGCAACCGATCCGGTATCAAATACCCAAAAGCTAACAGAAAAGTCAGCAAGAAAAACATCTATAACATTAATACCTGAAGTGGAAGGTTTAGTCCCACCATTCTTTTTCAGATCAGCCTAGTATTTCTCGCAGTTCCTCTTCCAATGGTCTTGCTCCTTGCAGTAAAAGCATTTATTCTCTTTAGTCGAGCCGGACTTAATCTTGGGTTTAGGCTTGTTATCTTGGATCCCATCCGAAACTTTAGCATTGCTCTTACCTTTGACCCAAGTCTTAGCATTCTTTTTGAAGCTTGTACTCTTTTGCACCATCATCACACGACTGTTACTTTTCTTAATGATGACCTCTGTAGTCTTGAGCATCATATGCAGTTCGGTGAGAGTCTAAACCATTCATGTGAAAGTTCAGAAGGATCTGCCCATAGCTTGCAGGAAGCGAAGCAAGAATCAAATCTGTAGCCAACTCTTGACTGAGTGGAAAACTAAGTTTTTCTAAGCTCTGTGTGTAACCAACCATCTTGATCACATGTGGACTCACGGACTACCCTCAGCTAGTTTACTCCCAAATAATTTCTTTGAGATCTCATATTTCTCAGTTCTTGCTTGTATCTCAAACATGCTTTTGAGCGCCACGATCATATTGTAGGCCTCAATATTCTCAAACTACTTCTAAAGGTATGAGTCCATGGCAGCAAGCATGAGACAACTTACATCAATGGACTCAGCACATGCCTTTTAATAGGTTGTTTTAAGAGCAGCATCAGCATTCTCAGCAGGTACATCAGGAATTGATTCCTCTAGAACATGTTCCTTTTTATCTTGCATAAGAACAATTCTTAGGTTGCGGGACCAATCCGCAAAATTTGTTATGTTCAGTTTTTCCTTATCAAGTATCAAACGTAAAGCAAAACTGGATGTAGGTACATCAGATGGTGCCATGATGTATAATATGAAATATGCAAAACTAAGACATATGATCAAGAAAAGTAACTTATATTAAACAATTTAATGAAGAAACTCCCACTGAATACCATATCGTTCTTATGACATTTAGTGATTCAAGACCCACAATTAGTTAATCTACTAGTGAGCTTTGGCATCACTGCTAGAAGATTGGTAAGCAACCCTTTGCTAATCATATCTCTATATGACTCTTGTTGTTGGGCAGCATCTCTATGCTCCGGCACCCAACCCTATGCCCCATAGTCCATAACCGTTATGATGACCTTGTCAAGTTAAACCAACGTTGTGCGTGTAAGTGTCCGACACAAACCCATCTAGTCAAGGAATATTAATGGCACTATGCTTTAGCAAGACCTACCATTAAAATACATGACTTTGGATGGTGCAGCTAATTGGGAGGGCATCAATTTAACTTGATATTATCTGAGGGAATTTTACTTCTACCATGTTAAAAATATTTCAAGCAATTAAATAACATGCATAGAAATAAAAGAACATAAATAAAAAGGCATTCACAAACAATCAAATTGCATTCTACTAAATTAAAAGGTATATATTGTCGACGATCAAATCGCCGATCTTATGAATATATAAAACAGAGGAAAATGGTGCGTATCTCCTGGAATAGAATGGGGTCACTCTTTATTGCTATGAACTGGCTATTACAAGGAATACCTTTGGTCAAACAAAAGGCTAATCCTAGTTACACTGGGGTGCAATGATTGCTACGGTGTTGTAATCAAATCGACGGCTAATCTTCTCAATTGCCATCAATCCCCTCCCCTCCTCTCATCCGTGATCTTACTTAAGTAGTTGATGAAGTGGTGGCAGTTATCCCTTGAAGAGACGACTGTTGGAAAGTAACGCGTCTGGTTAGAGAGATGTGTCAGTGGACAAGGTGTCAACCGTTGTGCGGTTTATATGTCGGGGAGACATTCAACTTTAGTCCAGTGTTTTAGAATTATGTAACGTCGCGTGGTATGGAATATACAACACGTGTTCCATTCATCACACGGTAAGGATATACCAGGATTCAGGCCCAGATGATACCAGTTCATAGCCTTACGAGTAGTTAACTGGTCAGGGTCTAGGTACAGGACGTTGTCCGACTAGGGTATTCATTATGTAGCCTCTGGAGTCTTCACGACCAGTGAGGTCGTTAGCCTTAGGGGTTACGACCACGAAGACATATGGTTTCTCTTTATGTATTAAAGTAATACATAGATATTTTAATCCTCGTCAGCTAGCCAACGAACTTTAAATGAATGGGTAGTGTGAAAACACTTTCTTCTGACAAAATCGTATCAGACAGACCCCCCATCAAATGTCATGACATTCGAAGTGGTCTGTATTCATTTTAAAGTTGAGAAACTGCCTTGGGACTTGAGAAGCTTTTCTGTCAGTTGGTCAAAAAGATTAACCCTTTGGACTTCTCTTAACCCCTGGGTGCGGTTAGAGAATGTCGGCTATAAAAACCCCTTCGCACTGGGTGTTTAGGGTTTTTACTCCTTCTGCTTTCCTCTTCATCCTCCAAAAGGAGAAATCGCCTCCGACCACTTTTGTCTTCCTCATCCAAGAAGAAATCGCCATGTCGGATTTTATCACCAACTGGTTGATCTCTGATTTGAGTGAGAAGAAACAGGAAAGTTTGAAGAAGATTGGACTACTGCCCGACAGAAGTCTGATTTCTTGGAGATCAGCTATCGGGGAGCATTATCCAAGCGGCGAAGATGGAGAAATTATTGTTTTCCTCGCATACATCGAATGTGGTTTTTGGCTCCCAGTTCACTCCTTCTTCTCGCAGGTATTGGAATATTATGGAGTAGACCTGATCAATCTAGCCCCCAATGCCGTTGCCAATCTCAGCATCTTCGTCTACCTCTGCAAAGCGTACTTGAGAATTCCCGCAACCATAGATCTTTTCAAGTCCTACTACAGAATGACGAATACGAAGAAGACGACCGGTACACCCAGAGAGTGCATCTTGCGCCTCCACGACGAAAAAGCTGATGAGTACATTTCTATGTACTCAAAATCTTCGTGGTCATCATAGAAGAAAAGCTGGTTTTATATGAAGATCACACAGCAAGACGGCCTTTACTACAATGGTAGAAAGGCGGTCGAGAATCCGCAATGGCGCACCTCCTCAAAAAAAGAAGGGAAAAGTAGGAAGATTTGTTGAAGCCATCCGTCTACTTAATGTCAGGGGTTTAACCTCCTAGCACGTGGTGAGGAACTTTTACATGCGTCTAATTAGTCCCTTGAAGGCCAGAGCTTATGTGATGCTCTGGTACATTGGTCGTGACGATGCGACCAAGGACTCCAGAGAGGGTAAACTCAATTGGATTCTGACCATTTTGTTTTACTAACAGATTACTTTCACAACCCTAAGTACATTATCCACTCCTCGTGGCGTTCGTACTCTGGTTCCTACTTGAGTTCAGTGTTTGTCAATTCAGCAATAAATTCTGGTATTGCTTGGGACTTTATTGTTGTTCGTGAGATAAAATAGAGGTCGAACGTCCCTAGTTCAACCGCTCATTTTGCTATTCATCCTGACGATTCCCTATTTCCAAGGACTTGACCAACGAGATATCCGGTAGGCACGACCACTTTGCAGACTTAAAAGTAATGCCTTAGTTTTCTTGAAGTCATAAGGAGACCATAGAGCAGCTTTTGTACCTATGGGTATCTTTCCTTTGGTCCATGTAATACTTCGCTTACGTAATATACTGGTCGTTGGACGTTTTCACATTCTACGACCAGTACACCGCTGATAGCTTGTGATGTTGCAGCCACGTAAATCAGCAATGTCTCTTCCGGCCTTGAAGAGACTAA
The DNA here is from genome assembly GCA_036346395.1 of Hsuehochloa calcarea. Taxonomy (NCBI): domain Eukaryota; kingdom Viridiplantae; phylum Streptophyta; class Magnoliopsida; order Poales; family Poaceae; genus Hsuehochloa; species Hsuehochloa calcarea. Next base: position 67,863,657 of record CM070610.1, on the reverse strand, counting down.
GACTGGGGCACTCGTAAGGTACTCTTTAAGTTTTTTAAAGGCATCGTTTGCTTCCTTTGTCCACTAGAAACTTCCATGTTTCTGAAGAAAATTAAAGAAAGGTAATCATTTTTTACCCAACCTTGCTACGAAACGACTTAGCGCTGCCATACAGCCGGTTAGTTTATGGACTTCTTTCTTCGTTGTCGGAGGACGCATCTTTACAGGATTTGCTTCGATACCCCTAGTCGAAACTAGGAAACCGAGAAGTTTTCCAGCGAAAACACTGAACACACATTTCTCTGGATTCAACTTGAGGTTATGCCTTCTCAAGTTATTGAAAGTCTTTTGTAAGTCGGAAATATGATCGCCAGCGTTGATGCTCTTTACAACTAAATCATCAACATGGCATTCTAGATTTTGACCTATCCGTGGACTAAAGGTTTTTTTGCATCAACCTTTGAAAAGTTGCACCAGTGTTTTTGATACCAAAAGACATTTTAACATAACAGTAGGTGCCATATGGAGTGATGAAGGAAGTTTTCTCCTCATCTTCTTTACTCATATTAATCTGGTGGTACCCTGAATACGCATCTAAAAAACTTAATAACTCACACCTGGAGGTGGAGTCTACGAGTTGACCAATGCGGGGAAGGGAAAGCTTATCCTTCAGATAAGCTTTATAAAGATCTGTGAAGTCAATGCACATTCGTCACTTCCCATTACTTTTTCTAACCATTACAGGGTTGGCGAGCCACTGAGGATGATTGACCTCACGAATAAATCGAGCCTTCAGGAGCTTGTCAATTTCAGACTGGATCTACTCACTTCGATTAGGTGCAAAGCGCCATAGCTTCTGCTTGACCGGTTTTTTGTCAGGCCAGAGGGCTAGCCTGTACTCGATCACCTCCCTGGGACTTCGGGTATGTCGAACGCCTGCCACGCGAATACGTCCTGGTTTGCTCGGAGGAAGGAGACGAGCGACTCTTCCTATTTGAGGTTGAGATCTTCTTTGACCAGCAGGTTTGTGAGAAACCCATCAGTGTTCCCTGACCCACGTGACGACTTGGAGTTTTCCGTACAAATGCCTCTACCGAGCGGGACCTCCTTTGTGTGGTCGAATGGTTTTGGTGTCATCTTCGGTCTGGAATGCTTGACCTGCATTGCAGATGAGTCAGTTGTTCTGGTCGGGAGTTCATCGACCAATTCTAAAGACTTCTGATCGCATGCATAAGCTATTTTTCAATCTCCTCGAACCATGATGACTCCTTTTGGTCCTAACATCTTTAGACTATGATAACTGTAGTGCGTGGCCATCAGAAAATTTGCTAAAACCGGACGACCAAGGATTCCGTTATACGCAGTTTCAAAATCAACCACATCAAACGAAATCTTTTCCGTTCGGAAGTAGTCAGGACTCCTGAACATAACCGGTAAGGACACTTGTCCTATCGATTTTGCGGTAGAACTAGGGACTATGTTGTGGAAAGCATACTTCACGGGTTTTACCTTAGAACTAGGGACCTGCATTTCTTCTAATGCTCCCGCAAATAAAATATTCAAGGAACTACCACCATCCATCAAGATTCGATTAACTTTACAATTGTTAATGGTAGGTTCAACTATAATAGGAAACCTACCTGGTCGAGTTGACGGGATGGTGAAGTCCTCTTTGCTGAAGGAGATTACTGTATCCGACCACCTTGATGGTTTAATAGAGGTCGAGGACTCTCAATGTTGACCTCTCGCTCCACAGTTTTCAGGTGACGTCGTGAGTCGTACGAGGAAGATCCTCCAAAGATCATGTTAACCGTATGTTGAGGCTCCTCGTACTCCATCTCTTCGTCGTCATCTTTGTTCTTTTTGGAACTTGCTTCCCCGAGCTCCTATATGGAGGGAAGTGGGCCTTTTCCTGCATAATAATCTTCTAATTTCTTTTGCCAGGCTCGACAGGTGCGCAAATCTTGCCCTGCCTGCTGGTGAAGTGGACACCACTTCTTATTCTTTTGATATCCACCGGTCAGAATCTTTGCCTTGCCTCGACAGGTGAAATCCTTCTTGCCTTTGGTGAGCTTGTCGGGGATCGCAAGTACTTTCTTATCCTGGGGCTTGCGGTGTTTCTTCTTCTTGAGAGCCTTTTTGTGCTTCTTCTCTGACTCTTCCAGGACAGGTCGAGGGGCTTTATCTTTTTGATCAATGGCCTCGCTCCACTCAACCACCTCGCTAGCGGCTGCGTATTTGTCAGCCATGTCGAAAAGTTCGGCGGTCATTCGTGGAGGATTCATAACGATATCCTCCGTAAACCGCCGATTTCTTAAACCTTCTTTGAAAGCTTGAATCACAGAAGACTCTGCAATCTCCAGTATTGAATTTCGAACCTGGCTGGACATTTTCATGTATTGACGAAGAGTCTCTTTTGGTTCTTGCCGAATCCGATGGAGGTCAACCTCCTTTCCAGGGCGATCGTATGCGCCCTGGAAGTTTACAATTAGGAGGTCGCAGAGTTGCTCCCAAGTATAGATTGATCCGACCGGTTGGTTGAGCAACCATGACCGGGCGAACCCCTCAAGTACTGTAGGTAAGTAGTTAGCCATCACATTTTCGTCACCACCAGCAGCTCTAATGGTGGTAGTGTAGATTTAGAGAAATTCTAACGGGTTCTGGGTCCCGTTGAATTTGTCCATGTTGGCCGGTCGGAACCTGTTGGGCCAACGCACAGCGTGGAGCCCTGCAGAGAAAGCTCGACAGCCTGCGATTGATTCATGGCGCCTCCTTTGGAACGGCACCGGATTGTAGTCGGTCGGAGACTGATTTCTCATGTTGGAATACCGGGGTTTCGACTTGGTCGTGGGCGCTAGGATGATGCCTCCGACTACCTGCTCAGCCCAGGCGATGCCGAAGATTGTCAGGGCCAAGCAATTGATCCTCTCGACGAGGGGAAGGAGTGCCTGTCTGAAACAGCCTTCTTCCCTCATGACTTCTCAGTCAGAATCGTCGAGAAGGTCTTGGCATCGGTTGATCCCCAACTTGACCATGCTGCCCTCTACTAAGGGAGGAACGTTGGGATGAAGTCATAGTTTAACTTTGTGATATCCTTTGTTCCCGGTATGCTTCCGTACGTTGCATGGTTTGCTGAAGGATCTCCGATACCAGTTCTGCCAATTGGACAAAACCTAGAGCACATGGTAGAGCTGGGTTAGTGTTATTTAAAATATTCTAAACACGCTGCAGCTTTTGTACCATTACCGAAGGTCTTGGAGAATTCACTGTAGTTGTGGGAGTTCGAGGATCTGAACTTCCCCCGACCTTGCACCTGGCCCCGTCCGACCCATCATCCTTGGTGGGGCAGAACTAGGTGAATTAACTAACAAACGTCTATCCGTTCTGTTACCTCTGGTTTCTAGTGCTTCATGACCTGCACCATCTCCATCAATATGTGGTAGCGAGGGAGTGTATGCAGGACCGTACATGGTATTTTGATCCGTATTTCTGATCGCATTGACCTCGTGCTTCCAGCAGCGATCTTCTAAAGAGCTTCCATTATAACCAGTGGAGAGTCTTCAAGTGCTTCTACCAGATGCTTCCACGATGGGGACCGGTCAGAGATAAGCACCTCCTGAGGTCTTCGGGGCGGACTCGGCCTGACCCAACGGATTGTCGATCGTACGCTGAGCCTTACCATTCTCACTCGACCTATAGCCGGTGGGAGTTTCATCGACACCGTTACCAGATGTCGGTTGGCTCCTGAAATTTCCAGAAGCCGTTGGTGAGTACACGTCAGCCATGATTATATCAAGAGTGTATTGATTCTCAGACAGCGGGGCTGAAGTTCCGTCACCTTTTTCACCGGTTGGGAGGAACGGGCTTGGAGAGGTTCTTGTATATGCTGAGCTGGCCGGAGTAATACGTCCCTCCGGAAGCGCCACTTATCGTAGTGGTGTATCTTCACTCATCCGTTCGATTTCGCTGTTGTCAGCGACATGCGAACCGGCGGAGGAGGAAGATGATGACTTCCCGTTCTCTTGCATGGCGTGGATACATTCGTCCATGTCGAGATGGGAGTAGTCATCAAATAGAACCAGTTCTCCTCGTTCCAAGTTCCTGCCATAGTCGTATATACGATTATGAAGGACGGGCGAGGATTTGCTTGAGTGAAGAATTTCTTCAGGAAATTTGCGCCTTCTTCCCCACGTACGGCGCCAGCTGTCGACGATCAAATCGCCGATCTCCTGGAATAGAATGTGGTCACTCTTTATTGCTATGAACTATCTATTACAAGGAATGCATGTGGTCAAACAAAAGGATAATCCTAGTTACAGGATAATCCTAGTTACACTGGGGCTCAATGCTTGCTATGGTGTAGTAATCAAATCAATTGCTAATCTTCTAAATTGCCTTCAATCCCCTCCCCTCCTCTCCTCCGCGATCCTCCTTAAGTAGTTGATGAAGTGGTGGCAGTTATCCCTTAGAGAGAAACATGTTGGGAAGTAACGCGACTGGCCGGAGAGAGGTGTCAGTTGACAAGATGTCAACTGCTGTGCGGTTTATATGTCGGTGAGACATTCAACTGTAGTACAATGTTTTAGAATTATGTAACGCCGCGTGGTATGGAATATACAACATGTGTTTCATTCATCACACGGTAAGGATATACTTGGATTCAGGTCCAGATGATAGCAGTTCATAGCGTTACGAGCAGTTAACTGGTCAGGGACTAGGTACAGGACCTTGTCCAATCAGGGTATTCATTATGTAACCTCTGGAATCTTCATAACCAGTGAGGTCGTTAGCCTTAGGGGTTACAACCACGAAGACATATGATTTCTCTTTATGTATTAAAGTAATACATAGAGGTTTTAATCCTCGTCATATATGTACTTATCAAGTTCAACTATGATGATTTAAGCCAATTACTCTACTAATCACTATGTTCTATCCCTAATGTCGGTGTCTACCTCCCTGATCCGATGTTCTCTCATGGACAGTTGTACATCGTGCTGTCTAGAGCCACCGCTAGAAGCAATATCAAGGTTCTCGCCGTCGCGGATAAGGAGAAGGTCAAGCGGCGCAAGTCTAGGAGGATTCATAGGGCCTTGATGAAAGACATCATCTACAGAGAAGTACTCACATTATAGACGAGGTTTTGATCACTTGATTTTATTTTCCTGAATGTATTTTCCTTACACTTGGCTAAATTTTATATGGTGTGTTGTTTGGATCTTCACCACTGAGAAGGAAAACTCTATTGGGTAGGACATTATATTTTCTGCAGGGATTTATTTCTTATATGTACCCTGGAGTTGTCTTTAGTATACACCGTATATTAAAAACATTGCTTAATGCATAAGCATATGCCATTTTTGGTCCTCATATGTACTACTTTTAGTGTTCATTTGTGCCTAAATTTTCTTGATTCCTTTCTGCAATGCAATTGCTTTGGTGATGGCTATAATCAATCAATCATGTATGTTATTTTTGTTGAGAAAGAAACATGTGACATAGACAAACCTCTGCATTGCTTAATGCTAAATAAATTCATATATTTCATTAGATGAAGTAACATAGAAAGTTTGATTGGTGAACGTGTTAGTCTCTGTTTTATCTGATTTGATATGCATCTCACATTGCAATGTAAATGTTCATCTGAGCTCATCAGCAGACCTCAATACACGCATGAGCTGTTCCATAGCAACGCACGAGCACAGTTACTAGTTACCATATATAAGCTAAACCTATGTATAATGAATACTTGTACTACTTGCAAAACGTCTCATGGTTATTTGTATGTTTTTGGTATGCTCCTAAGTAACAGGTTAAGCCGTTAAGGTGATTGTTCTTCTTGGGCAAATCCGGTGAAAGGGATGCATAACTTTAGAACACAGTGAAAAGCTGGAAGTGGCTACGCACATTTTTTCTTCAGCGGATGAGATCGAGCCAAACGCCTCTTTTTACCAGCACATTTATGCAATGTCGATCAATACACTGTTCAGCACAACTTTTAATCCTTTTGTTGTTCCCCACAGTCAATTTCAAGGACTAATATCCATGGAAAAGAATGGTTACCATGGAGGCACATGCATGTAGTAACATTTAGTAGGACTGAATTGGAATTTCACAGGTTAATAGTAAAGGAAAAGAATGGTTACACAAACCCATTTCATCTCCATATACTCCTCTTAAGTTGAATTCAGCACCTCAAAATCGGACTACAGAAATTCTCTCAAATATTACTACTACAGTTTTGCAAGCATTAAGGGTGACGGTTATATATAGCTGAGCAAGAATGACAAACATATGCGCGAGGGCCAGACAATCTCTTTGCATGCATCGGTCGAGCTATCCATTTTCAGTAATAAATGTGAAAAGTGTCGAGGAATCATCGCTGACGAGTTTAGTCTGAGCGATTAGCTCGTAGACAAGTTCAAAATCGCAAGAACAATGCAAGAACACAAGAACAGAATAATAGATTTAACACAAAGATATGATAGGACTTCAGATTTCACTCTATTACTCTTTTAAAAAATATAGTATAATGGTTGGCGTTCCCTCTCCTTTATATAGACTACTAATGGATGACGAGCCCACCTTATGCAAGGACTCCCGACCTGGGTCCGGTTTCTTAACACTTTCTTTGGTCACTCATCCATCATGTTCATGTCTCATCAAAACTCCATAAAAACCCAGTGAAATTTTTTTTAGAAAAAGAGTACATAATACACGTTCTGTTCTGCTGCATAGTTGCCTCATTAAAAACCATAGCCGGAGAAACTTCAGGAAAACTCGTCAAGGGAAAAAGAATACAATCGACCTAATTTTATTTAATCTCCAGGATTAATTATTTGGGTACTCAATCTTCGTGATCAAACTTTAATAAAGAGTTCGTGAAGATTCTCCCCCTGAATTCAGCACTTCTCTAAGTATTATCATTCAAATTCCATTTATGCATCTTTCAAAGCTAGACGCTGGAAGTGATTTAGTGAATAAATCTGTAATATTTTCACATGACTTAGTATTCAGTACTTTAATTTCGTTCATCTTTTGCAATTCATAAGCATAGAAGAACTTGGTGTTGATATGTTTAGTGAGAGGACTCTTCTCATAACCTATATGCACTTGTGCAATACAAGCTGTATTATCTTCATAGATAACAGTGGGGGTTTGTGCGGTATTCAATCCACATGACTGCTGGATGTGGTGAATCATCCGCCGAAACCAAGAACATTCTTGTGAGGCCTCGTATAGTGCTATGATTTTTGAGTGGTTCGTCGAAGTAGATAGAAGACTTTGCTTAGACGATTTCCATGAAATGACAATTCCAGCACATAGGAATACATAGCCTTTTTGCAACTTACTTGTATGTGTGTCTGACAGGTACACAACATCTGCAAAGCCAGTCATAGTCAGGTCTTGGTTATTTCTGTAGAATAGGCCAAGATCTTTACTTCCTTGGAGGTATCGAAAAATAACATTTATTCTCTGTCAATGCCTTTTGGTAGGTTCAGCACTATACCTTGCTAGTAGATTCACGGCAAATGCAATGTCTGGTCTAGTACATTTTGCTAAATATATGAGTGCTCCTATTGCACTCAAGTACGAGAATTCTGGTCCCAGGACTTCCTCCCCCTCTTCTTTAGGTCTGTACGGGTCCTTATCCTGCTGCAAGTATCTCCCGACCATCGGTACTTTCGAAGGATATGTCTTTTCAAAGACGAACCATTCTAACACTTTCTAAGTGTAGGTTGAATGATTTACTAAAATCCCTACAAGGGTATGCTCAAGCTGCAAACCTATGCAATATTTGGTTTTACCAAAGTCCATCATTTCGAACTCCGAATCCAAGTAAGAGCTTGCTTTCTTAATATCTTCCAGGGTCCTGATGATATTCAGATTATCTACATATACTGAGATTGTACAGAATCCATCCTAGGATCGCTGTATAAAAACAGAGGGACAATCATCATTATTCGTGTAGCCTTTCTTGCAGAGAAAGTCGCTCAAGCGATTATACCACGTTCTGCCTGATTGCTTCAGTCCATACAATGACTTTCTGAGTTGCATACTGTACAGATTTCTACTTGCTCTGTCTTGGTTCGGGACGGAGATACCTTCAGGTACCTTCATACAAATATCCGAATCCAAGTTCCCATAAAGGCATGCAGTTGCCACATCCATCAATTTCATTTCTAAATTCAAGTTTACTGCCATTAATATTAAATATCTAAATGTAGTTCCGCCCATGACCGGGGAATAAGTTTCTTCTTAATCGACTTATGGTCGTTGAGTGAAACCTTGTGCAACAAGCCTTGCTTTATGTCTTACAACCTCATTATTTTCATTTCTCTTTCGAACAAATACCTACTTATGCCCTACGGGGTGCACATGGGAGGCATGCGACTTATAGGCCCAAACACCTCTCTTTTATTCAGAGATAATAATTCTTCTTCTATTTCCTTCTTCCAATCTTCCCAATCTGATATTTTCTTACATTCAGCGAGCAATGCAGGCTCTCGATCAAGATCGATGATTGTGGCAATTTTCTTTGCAAAATAAATGTCGACATTGGTTCTTGTTCTATTCATAGATTCTCTCGTGGTCACATAATTTATAGCTATTTCTTTATGGAGCGATACTTCTAATGCTTCTACTTGCTCACCGCTACTTTCAATTGTGCGGGTAAGTCCCTTTAGTTTTTCAGCTTCGATGTGTGCACACAAATTCATGCTGGTGTCTCCCTTCGTGGGAATATTCAAATCCGGTATACCTTTTACTGAAGGTTTCACACTGGTGCCAGGTCTCAACAGGCTCCCCTTCTGATTATAGAGAACTTGAGTGATTAGATGTGTCAAGTCCTTCCTATCCTTTTTCGTCAGGCGTCCCTGGTTACTTGGGATTCGAGGGGTCGGAGTTCTCGTCTTTTTATTCTGAGGCCTCTGGATACCTTCAATTTTCTTTGATGTTTGAACCCTCTCCAGCGCATTACGTGCTGGCACATGCGAATTGGTCACGCTCTTCTAATCACTAAAGTGGTCAGGTAATTGATTCGCTAATGCTTGCAAATCAATTATCTTCTGGACTTCTCTACTTGCTTAGTGTGCGAGTCATGTGTATGGATTCCCGTGACTTGCCACGTTATTTTCCGATATTTTTCATCAAGGTGTTTATTTCCTCCCCTAATGATGAAAAATTATCCTCATCAAATATGCTATCAGCGAAGCGAACTGTATACAAATCTCTAGTCATGGGGGTCCAGATACCTGATTATGGATGTTGTCTCATAACCAACGTATATCCCAGACTTTCTGAGAGGGCTCATTGCAGTTCGCTGCGGTGGTGCTACAGGTACATAAATCTTGCAACCAAACCTTCGTAGATGAGAGATTTTCTGTGCTGACCCTTGCGCTAGTTGCTTAGGTGAATGGATGTTATATGCTGAAGGTCGAAAATTGATGAGAGTTGTTGCATGTCCAAAACATGTAGTTGATAAATTACAATTCTGCAAGAGCGGTCGGGCAATAGATTAAATTCTTTTAATTAATGTCTATGCTAGTCCATTCTGGGTGTGGACATGTGGTACGGAATGCTCAACGGTATTTCTCATTGTCATATAATAATCATCAAATGTCTTTGAAGTAAATTCTATTGTGTTGTCCATTCTGATGGACTTGACATGATGATCAGGAAAATTATTCTTAATTTTAATTATCTGCGAGATCAGTTTTGCAAAAGTATGGATTCTCACATATAATAAACATACATGCGACCATTTAGAGGAAGCATCGATGACCACCACAAAGTACCTAACTAGCCCTAACACAGGCTGTATAGGACCGCAAATGTATCTCCGGATACGGTCTAGGAATGTAGGGATTTCATCCTTTACTTTCAAGGTAGAGGGTCTAATAATTAATTTTCCGGTGGCGCATGCGGGACACACAAAATGTTCCTGATTCGAAAAAAAAATTACATTGACAATGTGTTCCTGAGAATTAGTAATCATATTTTGCATCATTCTAAGATCGGGGTGGGCTAATCTATCATGCCAGAGATTCTAAAAGTGGTTTTTAGGGCAGTATAGGCTGCAGGTGCCTTAATGTGAGTGTAGTATAGCGCAGATTCATATGAAGGAAGTCGTTCTAATACCCTTTTTCCTATTTTCTTAGCGCTTCGTAATGAGCAGGTATTCCTTACCATACTCTTCTTCAGTCTCTACGTGGAGACCGTTAGCGCGAATATCTTTAAAGCTTAAGAGAGTTATAGTCGATTCTGGGTACAACAAGGCTTCTTCAATGACCAATGTTGTGCCCATCGGGAGTATAATTGAGGCTCTTTCTGAGCCTATTATACAAGTATCGCTGCCTGCGATTGTCGTAACACTACCAACATTCTTGCTGATTGAGTGGAAATTTTTTGTCTCTCTCAATATGGTATTCGTTGCCTGCTATCTGCTCAGCACACTTCCTTCATAGGGCGCCACACGCATTCTGATATATAAAGAATTTATTAATATGAGGTAGGAAGCAATCCACATACATAAGTAAAATACTTCAAAACAGAACACAATTTACTATTATTAATACGAGAAAAAATCTTGCAGGACTCACCATAAGAAATTATTGCTTTGCTCTCATAGAGCTTACAACCATTATTCAAAATTCAATATTTTATCACAACCATAAACTGCAAATGACTATAAAATATAAGTGCAATGTGTGCAGTAGATTGAATGAGCGAGGTATGAAGAAACTTATGTCTGAATCTGCTCCATATCCAACTTCTCTTCTTCGGCAACAACAGATGCTGCCGCTGTGATGTCCAAAGAAGGTGTGATGGGGGCTGCTACTGAGATGTCCACATCCATGGGTACAACCCATGATTGTGGATCCTCTATGCCAACAATAACAAGGTGTGCCTCATGTTGTCCTTTGCCCTTCTTCTTAGACTTGAAAGCATCAATCAATTCCTACGGCTCACGACAAATACGTGACCAATGTCCCTAAGTGCCACATTTGTAGCAACTTTGGTCCTGCAAACCATAGGGCTTCTCATCGTGCTTATTTTGTTCGCCCTTCTTGGCTTGAGCGTTCTGCTTGGTTTTGTAACCGATGACATTACCCTTCTTGCCTCTTTCTTTTGAGTGGGACTTCCCCACCTTGTAATTCTTTATATGAACGTCATCTTGAGCTTCCGCAACCTGCATGATGTCAATCAGTTTGGTAAACTCCTTGTAGCCATCCTGACGATAGTTGCGTGTGAATTGCACCGCGTTTGGGTGAAAGGTAGAGAGAGTTTTCTCGATCTTCTGCCCATCTGTGGTTACTTTACCACAGAGTTAAAGACTTGTACAAATTATGTGCAATACAGAATTGTACCCCCCCACGGTTTTGTAGTCAGCAAAATGTAGTTGGTTCCATTCTTGCTCTGCCCGATTAAGAATGGTGTACTTCAGCTTCTCGAACCGCTTCTTCGGTGTGGTCCATAAAGCTAATGCGTTCTTTTCTACCATATACTCATTCTTGAGCATTAGGCAGAGATAGTGTCTGAGGAAATGAAGTGCTTGATCATTCTCGTCAGCAGTTGGAGTGGCGTCCTTCAAGGTGCCAAGCCCAATAGCAGCACAGAGTTTCTTGGCTCCAAGTACGATTTCAACATCTAATGCCCAAATCACGTAATTGTGGTCATACTAGGCCAGCTCTTTAAACTCCCGGTTCTTAAAGCCAGTCATCCGCATATTCATGCAAAGATTCCATAAGATTACTGCTGGTAACTTACAAAACAATGGGTTCCAAAATTCTCATAATGTTCTTCGAACACACGGTTCGTGATCCCGTATTTTGTATGCATTTTTCATGATTTACTGCTATTTTCAGGGATTGAAAGCAATACAAACTATCACAGAATCAAAACAATAAATAAATTGCATTGAAACAACAATAACAAAGTTAAACATGCTTCAAATGCAAAAATTGATTCAAAAATTAAATTCCCAAGGCTCTTTTCTACTGGAAAATGAATTTTTAGTTCTGCAATTTTCAGGGGTTATGTCGCGAAATTTTGGTTCTGAGAAAAAAATTGTGCAATTTTCAGTAATTCCGAGGCTCTTTTGCTAAATTTCCTTTCCGGCACAATTATCCTCGTAATTTTCAGAATTCTGAGGGGTTTTCTGCAAATTTTAGTATTTCTTTTCTTTTCCCTTTTTCTGGATTTTCTTTTCTGGTCGGGCCTTCTTTTCAGCCCATGTTTGGCCGGCCCAGCCGACTCACGTTCGCCTGGCTCAAAAGATGCGCACGAGGTAGGGTTTTCCCTACCCTGGTACCTAGTGGCACCGCATATTTTTAATGCGGAAGCTAACAACAAATTGATTTTGCACAATTAAAACATAAATCAACTAGTCTTTACTAAGTACACCAACAATAATAGACCATTGAGAATGAAGACAATCATACAAAGACATATAACCAGTTAATGCAAGCAATGTAAATTGCTCAAAGTAAAGCATAGGAACAAACCACAATAGACACGATGATGTTTTACCGTGGTGTTCGGAGACTTGCTGCTCTCCCCTAGTCCACGTTGAGGTAAGCCCAACCGCGTTGGACCGGCTCCTCAATTGAGCCAACACCTCCAAGGTAAGTCCAACCACTTGGACCTGTTCTCACAAAACAAACCAACACCTCAATCCACTCGGGTTGCTCTTCCTCCACTCCGGAGATGGCTAGCATCAAACCACTCACAACCACGTCAGGACTTCTCACAAGCTTCTTGAGAAAATCACCGATCCACGACACCTCCACGCCGTCTAGGTATCGGCAAACACCAAGAGTAACAAGTCTACGACTTTCACTTGAACTAATCAAGTGTCTAACCTCAATGGATACATAATCCACTACCTAATACAACACATGCATTTAGGGTTTGCTCTCTATGCTCACTAAGTGCAACACATGCACATATGAGATGAGAGGGCTTGCTCTTTGTTCAAGGGAATGGGTAAGAGAGTTAGTCTCACAAGTAGATTTGTCATTAATCAATGAAAGGTGTTAGTCTCATATTTAGATTTGTCATTAATCACCAAAATACTCCATTAACACATAATAACGGGTCTAGATTATTTAGTCTCCTCCTTTTCGGTGATTGATGACAAATCCTTTATCAAGAACAACATTTGGATATAAATAGACATAAGATAAGAATTTAAGTTATTGAACTATGTCTATAAATGTCACAAGGTGAAATTTAAAGCTTCAATCATTATGCATGTGAGAATAATATGCTTATACATTCAATACATTCTCCCACATGGCATATTAAACATATAAAATATCCAAATGGAAGAATATTGATATAAACATTCTCCCCCTTTTAGCATTAAACACCAAAAATACACAATGAGTCTTTGCAAATTAGTTTTCTCATATAAGAGTTTACCCATTTTAAAGACAGCCCAAAACATTTTCCAGTTTTGCTAAGAAAAGCTCCTTTTATAAAAACTCTCCCTTACACAGGCTTTCTTAATCAACCAAAATCTTCGTCAACTCTTTGAAATATATCCACGCAACACCCATGATGACGTTAAACTATATGTGGATCATACTTGAAAGATAGTCCTTAAACATCACTGGTAGACACCACGTGTTGACAAGAATTTAAGATTGCAATGTGCTTGAAGTTTTCTCACAAAGATCTTCAAAAAAGCATCCAACAGAAGAGGGAAAGAGAGAATCCACTCGTACACGGAGAGTACTTGAGCTTGGTCAAGGAAAGTATGATCGGCAAGGAATGAAATTAGATACCACTTTGAAGAAATAAGATGATATCACGTGTAAGGATGAATCTCATGCTGAAGTCAAGATGATTAAGAGAAACTACCATTTGAAGGAATATAACTTGAATGACAAAACTGAATTTGTAATCAAGGAAAAACAGTAGAGGGTAGCTTGCAAGGATAGCAAGGATCATCTTGGCTTTGGGGAGCAAAGAGAATGCCTAAGAAAATTTGAAATCAACAAATTTGACAAAAACAGGCAAGTCTCTCTAGATCCGGTCAGTCCGGCGGCAAGAATGCGGTTAGACTGGGGGCTTACGGTCAGACCGGATGGGGGTCGCCGGTCAGACCCACTAAGACTGAAATTGTCAGCAGATTTCAGTTCTGAATTTTGGAGAAAAGAGGGGATTTTGTATTTTACTCTAAACTTTTACACAATCAACCAAATAAACATATTTAGAGTATTTTCAACTTATATAGCCCTTGAAAATTCAAATCTTAAATAATTTTTATAAATTAAGCTTTTGGTTTTCGCAAATGAAACTTATTTTCATGAAATTTCTCCAAACAAGCCAAAATGAGCATTTGGTTGTATTTAAAGCATCCAATTGTATGTATGAGTCATTAATACCATTATGAACTTATTCATGTGAATAATTTTGGCTCATATGGCAAAACTCACTTAAGTGATTAAAAGTGACCACTTATATCAAAATAGGATTTTGGACAAGTTTCAAAATCAAATAACTTTTGCTCGGTTGGTCTTTTAGAAATATTTTGAATACCAAAAATATTTAGAATAGCCAACTCTAGGATTTTACTTTTGGAAAGATTTTCATATTCCTTTTAGAATAGCTTTTACACAGATATCTACTTTAGGTCAAAAACAAGATACTATAATCTAGAATTTTGGCTAAAAACTCCATTTCACTTGAAATAGATTTTTCTTGAACCAAAACCTTTGAAAAATATTTGAAAAGCATTTGTATACATTTTGCAACTAGTTTTCAAATAATTACTAATAGTTATAAAATTTTTGACTTTTGGCTAAAAGGTTCAATTTTGAGAAACAATACTAGCACTTAATTTATTTGGGCACACTTAGGGATGTGATATACATGATTATGATTTATCACTCCCCCTTGATGTGCCACATCCATCTTACTCAAGATTTTAATAATGAAAATTATGAACAAAAGCAAGAACACCCTTTTTATAAGATTATCATTAAATGCAACCTACACAACGCATAAAGGGCTAGATACTTCAATACCGAGATGGCATTGGTTTTTGATATGACATGATCATCCTTAAGCTTGGCTTCAATTTTGCACATGGTGGAATCCACCTCTTCATGTGAGCCAAACCTCCAATGCCTCTCCAAGTACTTGTTAAGCATTTAAGCACATTTTGATACCTAATACATGGTTGGGTCCACGAATGTTAGTCACAATACTTTTGGGCACCCAAATGACTCTAGTAATAAACTTGGGTGAACTAACCATTCTAGCAAATATATTGCTATTTTTATCTTTCCTAAGCAAATAATGTTCATTATAAATGACTGGCTTAGAAGTGATACCTTTGGGACATTGTTTACCAATGTGTCCCTTTTCCCGGCGATTGTAGCAAGTTGGGCTTTTGCTTCCCTTACTTGTCTTCATTTCTTGCTCCTTGCTGGTTTGTCTCATTTTTGAATGTCTTGTCTAGACATCCATTTGATTTGGGCACACCGAGGCATAGTACCCCTTTCCATTGCATCTATGCCACTTGATATATTTCTTCGTATATCTTGCGTTGTGCATTGTCTTGCTATTCTTTCTTTTATTGGGAGTGTAGTCAATACCACTTTTATCTTGCAAGCGTCTTTGCTTGCTCAATATATCGTCAAGAGAGACGTTTCCATTGAAGCTTCTTTCCAAGTCAAGTTTTAATTTTGTGACTTGAGCCTTGAGCTCTTTATTTTCCTCTACAAGGTTAGTATCACAATACATAGATGAAATAGAAGCATCTAATTTTGAGCAACAAGGCATATCTAACAAATCATCACATGAAGTGGATATGCTAACCTTAGATGAAATGCAAGAGCTAGAAGCTATACATAGCATATCATCTAGAAAATTGCATGCAATGCCTATATCCACCTTAGACTTACATATCTTATTTTGGAGGAGAGTTTCATGTTCATTCTTTAGAACATCATAATTATTTTGAAGTGAGACATACTCTTCCTTCAAAACTTTAAATTTAAAATTTTCATTTCCTAAATATTCATTAAGCTCTTCTAACATGTCCATCAACTCATCATAAGAAGGCTCATCATTATTTACATCTTTATTACCTTTAGCCCTAAAGTAATGAGGTGATGTCGATGGAGTTGAGGACTCGTCATTGTCGGAACTAGAAGTTGAGCATTTTTCTCCTGACGTCCATTCTTCTATGCAACCATCACTAGTAGAGGTGGACATTTCGTAATGAACTTAAAGATATGTCCACACCTCATGAGCACTCTTGAGATTGCACACCTCATCGAATACCTCTACACTCAAAGCACTAAATAAGGCGTTAATTGCTTGAGCGTCGAGATGTAAGCATTTCTCTTCCTCAAATGCTGGAGTAAGATGATCCAATGGAGGAGAAAAGCCTACATCTACAATCCGCCGTATGTTTAGGCCCAGGGCCTTAAAATAACATGACATGACGATTTTCCAATGAGCATAGTTTGTGCCATCAAATAGAGGTGCTTCACCTAAGTGCACTAAATCACTAGTCGACATCCTTTACTCTCCAGACGGTTAAGTCTAATAAATAAGAGACCAAGCTCTGATACCACTTATAAGATCAAGAAGGCCGACTAGAGGTAGGTGAATAGGCGGTTTTAAAAATCTCTTTGGCTAAAACCTATTTTTAATGTGGAAGCTAACAACAAATTGGTTTTGCATAATTAAAACCTAAATAAACTATTTATTACTAAGTGCACCAACAATAATAGACTATTGAGAATGAAGACAATCATACAAAGACATATAACCAATTAATGCAAGCAATGTAAATTGCTCAAATTAAAGCACAGGAACAAACCACAATAGACACGATGATGTTTTACCGTGGTGTTCGGAGACTTGTCGGTCTCCCCTAGTCCACGTTGAGATAAGCCCAACCGTGTTGGACCGCTTCTCAATTGAGCCAACACCTCCGAGGTAAGTCCAACCACTTGGACCGGTTCTCACAATACGAACCAACACCTCTATCCACTCGGGGTTGCTCTTCCTCCACTCCGGAGATGGCGAGCACCAAACGACTCACAACCACGCGGGCCTTCTCACAAACTTCTTGATAAGATCACCAGTCTACGACGCCTCCACGCCGTCTAGGTGTCGGCAAACACTAATAGTAACAAGTCTACGACTTTCACTTGAACTAATCTAGTGTCTAAACTCAATGGATACACAATTCGGTACCAAATGATACACATGCATTTAGGATTTGCTCTCTAAGGTCACTAAGTGCAACACATGCACATATGAGATGAGAGGGCTTACTCTTTGCTCAAGAGAATGGGTAATGGCACCAGTAACGAGCAACCTCACCCAAAGCCGACCAATGTGGGTATTTATAGCCAACACACACAAAATAGCCGTTAGAGAGAGATTCTGCTGAAAAACCGCGAAGGCGGGTCAGACCGCGCTTCCTCCAACGGCTATAAAACTAGTCGTTGGACACATCCAGTCTGACCGCCAACCAATGGCCGGTCAGACCGGACCAACCGGTCAGTTCGGTCAACACATGCCGGTCAGACCGCTCCAACTAAAATTAGAGAAACATACTCTCTGAAAAAAGCTGACTGGGTCAAAGGCCCGGAGGTTCGGTCAGTTCGGACTTACAACCGTGGTCAGACCGCTCTACAGAGGAATCAACAAATCCAGAAAAACACATCTTCTGAAACGCTGACCGCGCAACCCTGACCGGAACCCTGGTCAGACTGGCTAACACATGGCGATCAGTCCGGTCCAGGAAACAAAAACTAATTTTGCAATTGCTTCAACTCAATTTGCAAAATAAATTTGCCAATTGATGCAATATGCAAACAAAGGTTGAAGGCGAGATTCTCAACATGTTGCATAACACATTTGCCAACTTTAAGAATCATGCTACAAGGAATAAGGTACATGGACTTAAGCCATTTGCAAAATACATTCGCAAACTAAAGTCACATGCTACAAGAATTATGCATGAGTTTCAACTACTTGCAAAACACATTTGCAAATATTGACAACATGCTAATGAGAGCTAGAGCAAGCACGACGAGCTATCAACACATGACACTCTCAAGCTACTGGTCAAGACCCCTCTTAATAGTACGGTAGCCTAAACTAGCAATTCGGTCTACCAACCAAACACCAAGACCGGTAAAAGACTAGGAACACATCCTTAGCCCTAGCTAGTCATACATTTGCCTTGAACATCTTCTTGAAGCTTGATGACCCACATCTTCACTTCAAGTTCGGGTCATTGACTTGATAATAATCAACACATGATGATCTCCTTTACTTCAAGCTCTTTACTTCAATATCATCAAGACATGATAATCTTCTTCACTTCGGGATCTTGTCTTAAACATCATCAACACATTATGACCTTCTTCATCCCGAGTCGTGACATGATGACGATCAACTCATGATGTCATCCAAAGTCTTCATCATCCTGGAAGATAACCAAATCATCCAACTCGTGGAAAATGTTAGTTCCATAATATGGTTATCATTAATTACCACACCATATTATTAACTCATAATGGTGGGACAAGATACTTCAATATTTTCCCTTTTGGTAATTGATGATAACCACTTCAATTGCACATAAATTGAATGTAGATAAATAAACATAGATCAACATGAGTATACAAGAACTACACAAGTTATATATACTCCAATGATATATTTCAAAGTAGATATCCTAAGTATGTGTGGAGAACGGAATATGGATCAATACTGATGAAACCACAAAATATAGAGTGAACTCCCCCTAAATGTGTGTATACACAAATGTGTAATAAGAACATATGCACATATTCAAGTTAAACTTTTGGTGGAGTTCAACCTATATTTTGGATTTGAGGTATGCAAGATTATATAAGAGTATAAAGTCGAATGCATACCTCTATGGTTTTCACCCTTTTATATCCAAACGAGACTACACAAAATCATACTAGATAAGAGAGTTAGTCTCACAAGTAGATTTGTCATTAATCAATGAAAGGTGTCAGTCTCATATTTAGATTTGTCATTAGTCACCAAAATACTCCATTAACAAATAATGGTTGGTCTAGATTCTTCAGGCGGCCGGGCATGGCGCATGGCTCGGAGGCGGGGAGCGCGGGTGCCACTTCGAGCGGTAGAGCGAGGCCCGTGGGGGCCATGGTGGCGTGGGCGGCAGTCGGGGAAGGCAGCACTTCGGGCGGCCAGAGGCTTCAAGCCAGCCGTGGTAGCGGCAAGTGGCTGTGGGCCGGAGGCGACGATCCCATGTGGCGGTGCTCCATGCGGCACCAGGCGGCTTCGGGCCAATGGTGGCGAGCACACGGGGCTGCACGGCCGGTGGAGGCACGACGGCTCCGTCGGGGGCCGCCACGAGACATCTCCCTTTTTCTTTCTCGGCGGCACGAAACAACGGCCATGCGGGCTCGGCGGTGGCGATCGCGGCGCACGCGGACGAGGCGGTGTGGAGGGAGCGCACGCGGCAATTGTGGACGGGAGGCGGCGTTGTGGGCACACGCGGGCCCATGCTGGGGCTGCAAGGAGCGGCGGGGCACTTCAAGGTAGTGCCTCAAGATGGCCGGAGGCGGCGCCGTGCAGCATGCGGCGGCAGCTGCAAGCCGACCGAAGGAGGGTGCGCCCGTGCGGCTGTGGAGGTTCCAGGCCGTCGGCAAAATTATTTTCATGTTTATCTTGCTCATGCGATGTGTCTTGTTCACCGTCATCGATCATGCAATTATCGTATCTCGTTCATCCAGATCGATAATGCAATTATCGTTCATGCAATAACCGATCGGTTTGGCCAGTGACTTCAAGTCGGTTCGCGGTAGTTTAGAACGAATTTTAATTTCAATCTACAGTACAATCGGCGTCCACTTTTTCATGCAATCTACCGATCGACATTGTGCCAACGACTTCACATCGGCTCGCATTATATTATAGCGGATTTGCACCGTAGAAAACCAATCTAGAAAGCAAATTTGTATAATTGAAAGCGATCTAGAAAATACGATTCAATCTACGAGTGTCGTTCTTCGACGATTACCTCTTCGATCTGAGGAGAGTCGATCGTGCTGATAACGTGTTGAGGAACCGTCGCTAGCGAGTCCAGTCCGAGCGATTACCTCGTAGACAAACTCAAAATCGTAAGAACGATGCAAGAACACAAGAACAGAATAATAGATTGAATACAGAGATACGAGGACACTTCAGGTTTCTCTTTATTGCTCTTCTCAAAACTGTAGTACAAAAAGTTGCCCCCTTGGGTCTATATAGACTACTGTTAGATGAAGAGCCCACCTTAGATCAGAACTCTCGACTTGGGTCTGGTTTCTTAACAAAAAGTTGCCCTTTATGTTCCGGCTTTCTAATCTGTGTCTAGCTAGAAAGAAGAAAGGGAAAGAAAGAAAGTTAATTGCATATATATGTCTCGTCTTGCGCCAGTAAGTAATCTAGTCTAGCTATATGTATGTGCGCACTGACGATCTACTTCTTAATTTTGGGTTTCAGTCATAGAGCATACAGATTACAGGGACATGCATGATATAAGCTGAGTGACAGGGTAAAAGCTTTCCATTTCGTGCTTTCAGATTCTTCTATGTGCATTTCATTTCACTAGCTAGACTCGCATCAGTTGGGAGCTAAAAGTTTGTTGGCTCCATCAGATTCTTTCTGACGATCGATCTGGTCTTGTTTCTACTGTTCTACTGATTCTAGATGAATACAGCTTTGAATTAAACGAAGGAACACCTTTAACCACTGTTCAGTACAGTCACAGTTTTCTTCGAAACACAGAGTTAATTAACCACGGAACAAAAAGTTCTTTTAAACAAAACTTGCCAACTCGATCCATGAAAAGGCTGGCCAGGCATAGTCACATATATGCAGTAACTGAACGACACGATTTGATCTTGACAGAAACTCAGACAGCGTGATCATGACGATGACTAAAAGGAAAAATCTCATTTGACATAAGGTGTTGTGCCATACAAAGAGTATTTGCCTCCATGCACTTATTTCTCCACCACGTTCTCCGACAGATTTTACCGGTCGATATTTTAACCCTACCACCATACTATGCATGCCCATGCATACACCTTCTTCGTAGGGAAACTCAACATTACAGCAGCAACCATACAAGAATAGAGAGAGAATAAAAAAGAAAAGACACGATTTTTAACACGAGATCGATGCATGCGCGCTCACGCAAAGCCTAGTTCCACATCCACCAGCTGATCTGGCCGTCGTCCTCGTCGTCGTCCGCGTGGTGGTGGTGACCGTGGCCGGCGAAGAGGACGCCGGCGGCTTCGTCGGCGTAGTAGCTGCAGCCCTCGTCGCTGCCCGCGCCGTCGTCCTCCGACTGGATCCCCCCCGCGCCGTGGTCCACGGGCCCCATCACGCAGTCGTGGTACTCGTCGCCCCCCGGGAAGTAGGACTCCACGCTACTGTCCACGGCCGCGACCCGGCCGCCGCACCCGAGCAGCGCATCCGCGTCCACCACCGCGCTCCCGCCGCTGCCCGTGCTCAGCCTGTCCTCGGCCTTCACCTGCTGCACCTCGAACGCCGCCACCGCCGCATCCTCCGCCACCGGTTGCTCGGCCGCGGAGACCTTCACGTCCGCTGCAGGCAGCACCGACGCGTCGACGGTCGCGCCGACGCTGCCCTCCACCGCCTCCTTCTCTTGCAGCTTCTCGGTCAACGACACCACCTGACAGCGCAGGAACGTGCACTCAGAACCAGAGGCCATGGAAGGTACAATTAAGGCTGAGTGGAGGAGGAGGCGGCGGTTACCTGCGACTGGAGGAGGTGGTTGTCCTGGAGGAGGGCGTCGTGGTCGGCGCGGAGGGCGTCGAAGGATGCCTTGAGGCGGTCGAAGTCGCGCTCGAGCTGCTTGGTCTTCCACCGGGCGCGGCGGTTCTGGAACCAGACGGCCACCTGCCGCGGCTGCAGCCCCAGCTTCAGCGCAAGCTCCGTCTTCCGCTCCGGCTCCAGCTTGTTCTCCTCCTCGAAGCTCCTCTCCAACAGATGCACCTGATACGCGCGCGTGCATGCATCGATCCAATCGTTAGAACTTAGCTGAACAGAGTATTGTCACCTTCACGTCGTACTAAAACCAAATCAAGAACCTATACTAGTTAGGTGGATAATTACCTGCTCCGGTGTGAGGCGTCGCTTCTTCTCCGGCAGCTGCTCGTCGTAGTACTCTTCCTCGAGCAGCTCGTCGGGCGAGGTGAAGAAGGGCCGCTTTACGCCGCGCCCTCCTTCTTCCATGCCGAGCACCGGTCTCCCCCCTTCATCACTCCCACATCGCAGCCCCAATCAGTACACAAATCACTTCCCCGCAAAAGCTAGCTAGCCAAATCAAGAACAGACCAACAGGAAGAAATTTGGATGAGACTAATACCTCGATGGAACATGCCGCCGCCACCGCCCGCGCCGCAGTCCAAGAAGAGCATCTGCCCGGCGCCGGAGCCCGACGTGTTGAAGATGAGCCTGCCGGACTCCATCACAGGGACCAGATCAAAGCTAGAGATTGCCTTACTTGTCAGGGGAAATCAGATCAAACAAGTACGTCGATGTATGTACAGCTAGCTTGCTGTGGCGGAGCGGATCTTATAAGAAGCAGGAGGATGAGGCGATGGTGGCGGCGATCTTGTGGCGGAAGAAGCTGGTGCTCCACAGAAGCCTCGTCGATGTCTTCATCGGCGTAAGCGACAACCCCATCATGCAAGCCCCAACCCCGAGGTCCCGCGAGATCTCCTCAGCCGCGAGCGGAGGAGACCACTCGCCGGAAGACTTAACAGCCTTCTTTCTCTCCCCGGAGCTCGGCCGGAGAAGACGGGACAATTCGACTACGCTCCGGCGGCCGGAGAAGGTCTGGGGAATGGAATAATGGTGGCTCAAAAAGAAAAGAAGAATCTTTTCTTGGTTTTTTATCGTGTTTATTCCAATGAGGGGCTTATTATTTTTCTATTTTCTGATAATTTTTTTTTCCTTGTGGAGGGCTCCGAAGCTAAACTTCGAAGAAATGGAGAGGGGCCATCTTATAGGCGCGGAGCGGGGTGGATTGACGGATTTGCCCCTCGGTGGGTGCGACGGAATGGCGAGTTAGAAGCCGGGGGTATCCGGTCTGGTCCGATCCGATCTTTTGCGCTGAAAGGTGAAAAATGTAGCCTAGTTAAAGACTCAAAGCCATGGAGAAGACTCTCTCTAGGTTCCAAGATCTTCTGTGTATAAAACTATAGGGATTTCTCTTTTCAGTGCTTAGGTTGCAACCACCGTGGATCTCCCGGGGAGCAAAGAAAACAACTATGTGTTTGCATTTTCATGCTCGCGCCCTCAACTTCGTTGTTTCTCTCATTGAAATTATCCATGAATCATCCCTAATAATCATGTATTATGATATTTTTTGTGTACACACTTTGTCAAAATATATGTTAGCATTTGTCAATTATTCTATGCAAATATGATTTTTTTTTAAGAGAGTGTCATACGCACAATAATTAAATGTGATTTAATATTGTAGAATGCAACATACCTTTCACTACTGTTATCACTTAACTTTATCTTCTTGAGAAATTAGAGTTACATAAATACATTTTTAAAAAAAAGATGTTTAGGTACATTGACAAGGCTATATGTTGGTACTTGGTGTATTTGTTGATTGTATATAAGAAAATATATCAACGTTTTCGAATAATTTAAGAGGCGTGCTTATCATCTTTTCTAGCTTTTCGGTCAACTATGCCTAGAGTACAATTTAATTACTGACTAGCCCGATGATTGTGATCGAGTTTGAAATTTTCTAGACTTTAGGACAAACATACATCAAGTATTAACTCTTTTGAGCGTTAAATTGATTTCCGTGTGTGTGTGTGTGTGTGTGTGGATGAGGGAGCTTTCTTTGAATTTTTGGATTTAGTTCAAACCTAAGAATTCGAAAATAAAATACGCCCTGTCCAGACATGTGCTAAATAGATATCCTAGTAGTAATGGTTTTCATCTATATGAACAAAACTTTGAAATACTCATCCAGTTTTGTAGCATTTGTTCAACTACCCTGTACACACATATCAAGCATGCACAAAATCTAAATAAAATTTAATGGAACAATACGGATATATACCATGCGCGCTTACACATGTGAAAAGTTGCAATAACTACACCCTGATCACCAAAATGGACAAATATTGTGAAAAGACAATTTCCAGCAAACTGGAAACACGGTGGATAGTAGGGAAATAGTTTTTAAAAAAAAAAAAAAGAAAGAGGGATACACGTACGTAGTAAATCCGCACTAGATGCAAGAAGAGGAACATCCGAAGAGGTGACGCGTAGCCAATCGGTGATTAGTCCATGGGGTCCTGTCGGGTAAGTGTCCAGTGATAGGGAATCCGAATTATCCAGCGGAATGGAATCCATGGGGGCAAGGGGCTTTTGCGTCCGAGACGAGAGCCACCCAAAATGACCATTTCGCCCATACGTCTACTTGCTTCCACTTCAAGATTTCACTGTTACGCGCTCCCATGTGGCCTACCATGTGGCCGGCGACATCCAGTGTGGTAGGGCACCGGGCTGGGGGAGTCGGGCCATGTGGTAGGAGGCTACTGGCCACAATCTGCACAAAAGATTCCCTTAAATCTCATCGATCCAGCGCATGGCACGTTCCAGCGATTTCTGCATGCTATCATCCCATGTGAAAAAACTTGGTTGTACACTTGTGTTTTTGCGTGTATTTCTTCCATTTTGCTTTTACAAAGAAATAAATGTGTGGCATGGTCCATGTACCACTAATTGAGTTGCTGATACTTCCTATTTGTTGTAGGGTGTAGGTTGGGGCGCACCGTGACAGCAAAGTGTTTGTTGAGGCTGCCAAAGTCTGAGAATAGTTAAGAAAGTTGATGTCCTGTCCCGCCGATTCGAGAAATGATGTTAATCGTGCATCCCTTAATTTCTTTTTTCTAGAATTAGTTCTGGTGTACAAGCATGTAAATCAGAAACAGTCAAAGGCTATTGATTCCATCTTTCAGACGATGGCGTCCATGGTGTTCTGAGTAAAATATGTGCGCACCTAACTTCTGATGTAAGCTAGTTTTCCGAAACGAAACGACAAAATTAGCATTCTAAATGAAACGATAAAAATACTATCTTTATCGTGTAAAATCGCCGCAACTACACAAAATTTCCGTGAAAGCTGATCTATTATGAACCGAAACAGTGGCATATGACCAGCAGCACACGCAGCGCTGCCAGTACGTCCTCTCAGTTTTTTTATATGGTCTCTCTCTCTCTCTCTCTCTTTTGGTTTTGGGGGGGGGGTTGTATCATGTATGCATATACCATGTGAATGCTACTATAAATTAAATAGAACACACCGATGCCAGTAGTTAAAGTTTGAAGGATATTAGTAATTAACTGCTAATGGCACCATCGTCGTGCGTGGCAGGGTTTGGAGAAAGCACCACGCCACAATAGCGACCTGCTCTTAATTTCACAGGGATAAACTAAACACGAGCGGCTATTCTTTTTCGAGACCTTCATTGGTTATTCATTGCACGGATGCGAGCTAGCTAGGTAATAATTATTTAGTCCGTGGATTGGTATTCAAACTAACCAATTAGTAGCCTTCGACCAGTGCTGGCAATATTATCTTTACTTAGTTTGTCAAAATGACTGTCTCGACGCATATCATATAACTATATCTACCGTTACTGTGTTGATAAGAGGGACGGAAGACCGATTGTGTCGTCCTGTCTGGCCCAACTCCACAAAGCTTATAGGGCTGGTTGAGCGGCCAGGTTAATTAATCTTATCTGAAACCGCTCTCCTTATCGTCTTTCCTTAGAAATCCGTCCAGGTTCTTTTTGACCGTTAAAATCCCAGCCCCAGCGATCCACCAAATATTTACACCTAGCCACTTTTCCCTGAGTTGCTTCGTTTTATATTCCCATGTGTGGGACGAGGGATTGGTATCCACTATCATTGCACTGCATTGGTAATAACAGAGGAGTATAGTGCTATAATATTCGGTAGATCTGAGATATCCGATCCAAGAATCAATATCTACAGAGAGGCTATAGTGTTTATGAACAGCACCCAATGCTGCAGTACACCGCGGTAGAAAATCTATAAACTCATCTTTTGCTTTATGATCCGACGACTACTACGTAACATCAAAGGATGTGCTTCCGGCACGGAGACGGGTGCTTGGAGCAGCAAAGTTCTTTTTGCTCATTTCAATGAAAAATGTTACTACTTGATGCTCTCGTTATATTTTCGTGGTCCTGTTCCTGTTCCTGTTCCTGTTTGTGCACGTGGCACGCTATGACCACTCGTACAAAGCCCTATTGGGTCAGCAGCTGCACAAAAACATCAATACATCCACAATTGCTAGGAATTGAGGAAGTTGCGTAACATCCTCTCTCTCGAAAAAAAGAAGCGGTGACCAATTTGCCCGCTCGAAACCAAGCACGTTTCGCACTTTTCCTTCGTATAGAAGTTTAAAACAATACGAAAAAGAAAAATACGTGGGCCCACGACGCTCCTCTATTTGCAAGGCTGCGTGTGATCTCGGACACAACGCACACGCACGTGCGTAGTGGCCGGAATACGGGGAAGAACACGTATAATGGTGTGATATCGTGTGCAGTAGCTGAAGTATAGGTAAGAATATATACAATGATACGATGTAGGTTGTCTATGTATGTAGAATACGAGATGATGTGAATAAAAATAGGATGTAAAGATTCGGATCGTTTTTTATACTAGTCGACTGTAACACGAAACACACGATAAATTATATATGAAGAAATTATTTATAGAGATATATAAAAAAATCTATTATAGAAATGGTATTTAATACTATCTATAAATAATATAAAATAATAATATAAATAACAGTTATTTTGCTTTAATGGACGGAACCGGAGCACGCCAGGGGAGGCGGCGTAATTTCTGTCGCGGAGATGCCGGGCCCACGAGGGGTGTGATGTGAGTCATCTGTCACGGATGGCTTGTCTTACATGCACCACGTATGCCCGCGCGGGCCCACCTACCGTCGCCGTAGCACATGGGCGCGCGCCCACCTGATCTTCTGCGCCTCCGCCTCCGCCTCCGCCTCCGCTTTCCGCCCGCTTTCCTTGGGTGCGTGTACGGCTGGTGTTACCCAAACCTTCTCTCTCTCTCTCTCGAATCTGGACTCTGGAGATCAGCATTGAGCAGTGAGCATAGTGCTAACTAAAGGCACTACTTTTTCTAGACTTACATGTACGAATTATACGTAGAAGTTTCTACCACGCTACATTCAAATTTGATAACGAAAAGTACAAGGGTGGTTTGCCATACCAATCTTACCCCGTAAGGTATATGAGCAGTGTGTTGACATTAATTTGATTTTAGATTTTATTATGAGATAAAGATCACACAGAATTAGTGATGCATAAATCGATACTAATAGTAGACTACTTATTGCACTTCTAAGTATATACAATAAAAAATTTACAACATAATAGATCGCTTGTAATAGATCGACGTTATGAAGTCGTAAGACCAACTTAGCTTGAAGCGATGGTTGTGGCGGTGCGTTATGTAGATAATGCAGTTATGAAGAGCGGAAGCAGACAAGGCTGTCAGAAACCATATTGTCGCCCGCTTGAACTCGCGACAAATGGTTGTGGCGGTGAGAAGAATGTAGATAACATCACAACTCTTCAGCACCAAAGAGCGGAGAGGAAGAAGAAAAAAAATGGTAGTTTTAGATCTTTTCTTTTAAGGTTGAGACAATTACTCTCTAGTAACTACATACTTAAACCACTGCTAACTGCTAATTCAAAATCAATTAATGATCATTAAGTAGTATTTATTGATCCTGATTGTACACTGATCTATAGCTTCAACCAGTGTATTACGACCATACTGGTCTAAGAATCCGATCACTATTTTTCGACCATATTGGTCTATGTCTTCTACCACAATGGTCTATAACGTCGACCATATTATTACGACCACACTGGTCTATGTCTTCGACCATATTATTACGACCATACTAGTCTAGGCCTTCGACTATACTGGTGTCGACGATCAAATCACCGATCTTATGAATATATAAAAGAAAAGAGGAAAATGGCACGTATCTTCTAGAAAGTAGTGAGACTGCTCTTTATTGCTTTGAACTGGCTATTACAAAGGGTGTATATAACTTAGACTAAAGACTAATTCGAGAGTACAAGGCTCTTGAGGGTGTCTCCCAAATGATCTTCACTGTTTCGGTCTCTCTAACATCAGTCCGCATTCCTCCTTATGTAGTTGATGAAGGGTTGGCAGTTGTCTCTGGAGGAGACGCCTGTTCGGGAAGCAACGCGTCTAGTCGAAGAGAGGTGTCAGTTGATAATGTATCAACTGTTGTGCGGTTATATGTCAATGAGTTATGTAACCGTACTCCAGTATCGTAGCGTCGTGTGGTATGGAATATATAGCACATGTTCCATTCGTCACACGGTAAAGCATATGTCTGGTCGTAGATCCAGACATCAGTTCAAAACCTTGTGAGCATTTGACTGGTCGGAGACTAGGTTTGGAACCATGTCCAACCAAATCGGGTACTATGTAACCTCTGGAATACTTACGACCAGTGAGGTTGTTAGCCTTAAGGTTTGCGACCATGAAGACGTATGGTCTCTATATACTAAATAATAAATAGAGGTTTTAATCCTCATCAACTGGTGTTGAGGATTAAAATATTCATATATTATCTTAATATATGATAAAGACCATACGTCTTCGTAGTCGTAACTTCTAAGACCACCGACCTAACTGGTCGTAGGTATTACGGAAGTTATATAATAAATACCCTGGTCGGACAAAGTTCCAAACCTAGTCCACGACCAGGTAAGTGCTCGTAAAGCTATGAACAGGCGTCTAGGTCGAGTCTCCGACCACGCCACTCACTATGTGATGAATGAACCATGTGTTTCATATTCCACATAATACAACACTATTACGGCTGATGATTTAACGTCTCCTGAATCATTAACCGCAGAACAGTTGACGTTTTCAACCGCTTTACTGCTTAGTGGAACCGTCAAGCTGCCGCCTCTTCCGACCAGTAGCGTCGCTCCCCAACGGATGTCTCTTCATGGGATAACTGTCACCGCTTCATCAACTATTTAAGGAGGGTCATGGAAGGACGGACAGAGACAGAGGACACGGGGTACAGAATAGATAGCACAAGCAGAAGACATCAAGCAAGATTTAGCAAAGTGTTGTGTTTTTAGATACTCCCAGTGTTTGTAATTGTGAGTTCATAGCAATAAAGAGCAAGTTAGATCCACTCTCAGAAGTCACGCACATTTTTCCTCTTTTCATTTATATATTCATAAAATCGGCGATTTGATCGTCGACAATAGGCGCCGTCCGTGGGGAAGATAGTGCAAAAATTTCTGAAGAGGTTCTTTGCTCAACTCATCCGTTTTCTTCATATTCGTAATCACAAGTATGGCAGGAACATAGGATGAGGAAAACTGGTTCGACTTGGATGACTACTCCAACCTTGACATGGAAGCCTGCATCCAAGCTATGCAACATGGGGAATCTTCGTCCTCCTCCGATGGTTCGCAGGTCGACGACGCCGAACTTGGCGGATGGATGAAGATACACTATTGCGCCAAGGGCTTTACGAGGAACGGATCGTTCGACCGATTCGAAGACGTCGAATGTTTTTCTAAGCCCGGTTTCCCGGCGGTGAAAAGGTGACAACACCTCGGCCCACAACCCGAGGGTCAATATACCCTTGACATAGTCATGGTGATGGTATTCACCAACGGCCTCTGGAAATTCGAGGACCAACCGCATCCGTAACGGTGTCGATGAGACCCTCACCGTAATGGACCGAGTGAGGACGATAAGACTCGATGTCCGATCGGCAATCCCGAATCGGTGAGCCCGCCACGAAGACCTCGGAAGGTTCTCATCTCCGACCGGTCTCCATCGTGGAAGTCTCGGTAGAAGCACCGAGAAGTTCTCCGCTAGTCACGATGGAAGCTCCTTAGAAGATCGTTCTTTGGAAGCATGAGGTCAACACGATCGAAATCTCGATCGTGATGCCACTCACGATCCGCACACCCGCCTCGCCACCACCGCTAATGGAGATGGCGCGGCAATCAAGCACCACCTACCGAGAGCAACGGAGTGATGGACGTCCATCGGCTAATGCGGCGTGGTGCGGCCCACCAAGGATGACGGTATGACGGAGTTAGGCCAAAGGTCGGAGGAACTTGGGTCTCGAACACCAACATCTTCGATGAATCCTTTGAGACCTTGGTATGATTCGAGAACTTGTGTCGTATTCAAGATATTCTTAATATCGGACCTGCTGGTGAAGCTCGGGCTTTACCCAATTGGTGGAGCGGTATCGGAAATCCTTCAACGATGCGATGCGCAGCGTGCGAGGGCAAAGGATGTCACAAAGTCTAACGGTGACTTGTCTCGGCGCTCCTCCCTCGAGAGAGGCAGCATGGTCACCACCGTACCTAGACCTCCTCGGCGATTCGACCAAGATGGTCATGAAGGAAGAAGGTTATTTCGAACAACGACCTCTTCCCCTAGCCAAGGAGAGCACGTGCTTGGCCCAGATGATCTCCGTCATCATCTGAACCATGCTAATGGTCAAAGACGTCATGATAACGTCTGCGACCGGATCGGGACGACGGAGCCTCGGCGTTCAAATAGAAGAAACCGATCTCCTACTGATCATAATCCGGCACCTTTTCCAAGAAGGCGCTATGAATCAGTTACAGGTTGTCGAGCCTTTTCTGCAGGGCTCCAAGCTGTACGTTGGCCTAATGGGTTCCGACCTGCCAACATGGATAAATTCGATGGATCTCAAAATCCATTAGAGTTTCTCCAGATATATACCACTGCCATCGGAGCCGTTGGTGGTGATCAAAACGTGATGGCTAATTATTTGCCCACGGTTCTGGAAGGATCTGCCCGGTCTTGGTTGCTTAACCAACCGGTCGGATCTATTTATACTTGGGAACAACTATGCGATCTATTGATTGTGAATTTCCAGGGTACGTACGATCGCCCTGGAAAGGAGGATGATCTCCATCGAACTCGGCAAGAACCAAAGGAAACTCTCCGTCAGTACATCAAGAGGTAAAGCCAGGTTCGAAATTCTATTCCAGAGATTGCAGAATCTTCTGTGATTCAGGCATTCAAGGCAGGTTTAAGGAATCGGCGGTTTACGGAGGACATTGCTATGAATCCTCCACGAACAACCGCCGAACTCTTTGACATGGCTGATAAGTATGTGGCCGCTAGTGAGGCGGTTGAATGGAATGAAGCCATTGATCGAAAAGATAAAATCCCTCAACCTGGCATTGAGAAGTCAGAAAAGAATTCCAAGAAGAATAAGCACCGCAAAATGGGCACCAAGGAAGTCCTAGCGGTTCCAGATAAACTGTTCAAGGGTAAGAAGGACTATACCGGTCGGGGCAAAGCCAAAGTTCCGACCGATAGCCATAGTAAAGGTAAGAAGTGGTGTCCACTTCACCAACAGGTAGGGCATGACTTGCGCACCTGTCGTGTTTGGCAAAAGAAGTGGAGGATTTCTATGCGGTAAGGCCCACTTCCGCAATCCAGAGTTGGAAACAAGTTCCAAAAGGACAAGGATGGCGACGAAGAGATGGAGTACCGGAGCCTCGGTAAGACGGTCAATATGATCTTTGGAGGTTCTTCTTCATACGACTCACGCCGTCATCTGAAAGCCATGGAGCGAGAGGTCAACTTATCGGAACCTTCGACCATCGCCAAACCATCAAGGTGGTCGGATACCGTGATCTCCTTCAGCAAAGAAGATTGCCTCGTCTCATCAACTCGACCGGGTAGGTTCCCTATTATCGTAGAGCCTACTATTAATAATTGCAAAGTCAATCGAGTTTTGATAGACGGTGGTAGCTCTTTAAATATCTTATTTTTGGGAGCTTTAGAAGATATGCAGGTTCCTAGATCAAAGGTAAAACCGGTGAAATACGCCTTTCATGGCATAGTTCCTGGTTCTACCGCCAAACCGATAGGACAAGTATCCTTCACGTTACGTTCGAAGCCACGATAACTTCCGAGCGGAAAGATTTCATTTGACGTGGTTGATTTGAAACCGCATATAATGGAATTCTTGGTCGTCCGGCATTAGCAAAATTCTTGATAGCCACGCACTACGGGTATCAAAGTTTAAAAATACCAGGACCAAAAGGTGTGATCATGGTTCGTGGAGATCGCAAAATGGCATACGCATGTGATCGAAGGTCTTTAGAACTGGTCGATGAGTTACCGACCAGAAATTCTGACTCATCATCTGTGCAGGTCAAGCACTCCAGACCCAAGATAACGCCCAAACCGTCCGACCAGACCAAAGAGGTTCCACTCGACAAAGGCGCTCCTTCAGGAAACGCCATGTCAAGCAATGCTGATGGATCCTCACCAAAGGTGCTGATCGGAGCAGGACTCAATCCTAAATAGGAAGAGTCGCTCGTCTCCTTCCTCCGAGCAAACAAGGATGTATTCGCATGGCAAGCGTCCGACATGCCCGGAGTCCCCAGGGAGGTGATCGAGCACAAGCTAGCACTCGGCCGACAAAAATCCGGTCAGCGAAGCTCGGGCGTTTCGCACCCGACCGGAAGGACGCCATCCAGTCTGAGATTGACAAGCTCTTAAAGGCTGGATTCATTCGTGAAGTACATCACCCTCAATGGCTCGCTAATCCTGTAATGGTTAGGAAGAGTAATGGGAAATGGAGGATGTGTATAGACTTCACGCATCTTAATAAAGCTTGTCAGAAGGATGATTTTCCCCTTCCTCGCATTGATCAACTTGTAGACTCTACCTCGGGTGCGAGTTATTAAGTTTTTAGATGCTTACTCGAGGTACCACCAGATTAGTATGAGTAAAGAATATGAAGAAAACTTCCTTCATCACTCCATTTGTCACTTCTTGTTATGTAAAAATGCTCTTTGGTCTCAAAAGCTGGTGCAACTTTTCAAAGATTAATCTGAGAAAACCTTGACCCACAAATAGGTCGAAATTTGGAAGCCTCGTTGATGACTTGGTAGTGAAAAGTGTCAACTCCGGCGACCATATGCTTGACCTTAAAGAGACTTTCAATAACTTGAGAAGACATAACCTCAAGTTGAATCCGGAGAAGTGTGTGTTCGGGGTTTCCGCTGGAAAGCTGCTCGGTTTCCTAGTTTCGGCTAGAGGTATCGAAGCAAACCCAGCGAAGATATCGGCCATCCATCAGATGCGCCCCCCGACCACGAAGAAGGAAGTCCAGAAGCTAACCGGTTGTATGGCAGCGCTAAGTCGTTTCATAGCCAGGTTAGGGGAAAAGGGACTACATTTCTTCAAACTTCTTCGAAAACATGGAAGTTTCAGTGGGCGGCTTGGCGAATGATGCCTTTGAAAAGCTCAAAGAGTACCTTACGAGTACCCCGGTCTTAGTTTCTCCAAGACCAGGGGAAACACTGTTGATTTACGTGGCTGCAACGCCACAAGCTGTCAGCGGTGTACTGGTCGTAGAACGTGAAAACGTCCAACGACCAGTGTATTACGTAAGTGAAGTCTTACATGGGCCAAAGGAAAGATACCCACAGGTACAGAAGTTGCTTTATACTCTCCTTATGGCTTCAAGAAAACTAAGGCATTACTTTCAGGCCCACAAAGTGGTCGTGCCTACTGGATATCCCTTAGGTCAAGTCCTTGGAAATAGGGAATCGTCAGGACGAATAGCAAAATGGGCGGTGCAACTAGAGACGTTCGACCTCCATTTCATCTCACGAACAGCCATAAAGTCTCAGGCAATAGCAGAATTCATTGCTGAGTGGACAAACCCGGAATCTAAGCAAGGACCTGAGTACGAGCACCACGACGAGTGGACAATGTACTTTGACGGTTCCTTAATGCTTAAGGGATCGAAGTGAGTCGTCTTGATATCCCCTACCGGCGAACACATCAAGTATGCCGTCGGTTTAACTTTCCGCTACAAACAATGTGGCGAGTCGAAGGTTTGTTGGCGGGACTTGAGCGGCTCGTTCGCTCGGGATTCGCAAATTGCTAGTGAAAGGCGATTCTCAACTAGTAGCGAATCAAGTAGGAAAAGAGTACCAATGCTCGAGTACCAAGATGTCTTCCTATCTGGCGAAGTGCGGAAATTCGAAAAGTACTTCTTGGTTTCGGATCCAACATATTCCTAGAAAGGAGAACTTTCTAGCGGTCGGTTAACACGAATGGCCTCTACTAGGTCAACCGTCATGGGAGTTTTCTCGAGCAACTCGATTAGCCCTCGGTAGTCGAGCATTCCGAGAACATCGATAGTTTACATCGGTCAATCCTATTGACTCGATAACTTAGATGCTCTACGATCGGTGACGATCAAGGTAGAGATCGGATGACATCGATCTACAATTATCTTGACGATGACCTAATTCACGAAGATGATGTAGAGGCTGATCGTATAGCACGAAAGGTCAAATCATACACTCTAATCGAACGTACCTTGTATAAACGAGGATCTCATGGGGTGTTGATGAGATGCATATCTCAATCGGTGGCATTAGGTTGCTAATCGAAATTCATGAAGGAGTGCATGGAGCACATCATTCCTACATAACCTTGGTGGTAAAGCCTTGAGCAAGGATACTCTTGCCAAGCGCCTTCATGATGCAAAGAGCTCGTGACGGCGCGTAATGTCGATTTCATAGCCGACAAGTATATCGGTGGCACAAGCTTTGCAAACAATCCCTCTTTCTTGGCCTTTTGCAACACGGGACTAGACATTCTGGGACCATTCCCAAGAGCACCCGGGGGCTTCGAATTCTTGTTCGTCATGATTGACATGTTCACAAAATGGATTGAAGCCGAACCGGTTGTAAAAGTTATAAGCGAAGCCGCTAAGAGGTTCATAACAAAAACGTGATTACGATTTGGTGTACCCGATCGTATCATCACGGACAATGGTACCGCTTCTCAGCGGCAATTTCGTGAATTCTACGAAGAACTAGGAATCAAAATCCATTTCGCTCGTGGCTCATCCACGAGCAATGGAGCGATCAGCGTGCCAATGGTATCCTAATACGGGGATAAAGCGCCGAGTATTCGACCGATTAATAAAGCGGTCGGGGCTTGGGTTCAAGAACTTCCTTCATTTTATGGTCGTCGGACCATGACGATCGTATGGCCGGTGAAACACCTTTCTTTTAGTTTATGGGGCGAAGCTATGCTTCCTCGAATTAAAATTGGCTCTGCTTTCACCGATTGTTTTAATTTAAGCAATCGGAAGAACATTGACTTCGGCGACATCAATTTCCTTGAAGAACGCGAAACCAAGCTTTGATACATTCGGCAATCTACCGAAGAAGCCATGCGAAGGTACTACAATCGTAAGGTGCAACCTCGCAACCTAGTCAGAGGTGATCTGCTTCTCGAAAAATTGAGCCAAGCGGTGGCGCAATAAACTCTCCCTAAGTGGGAAGGTCCTTACACCGTGGTCGAGTTGCCCGACCGGGCTCGATCACGATTAGCCATGTCGGGCGGCAGGGTTTTGTCAAATTCATGGAACATTGACCAATTGCGTAAGTTCTTTGTTTAATTTTTTTTTCATTTCATTTCGTTTAAATTCTTTTAAACATGATAATTGAATTTGGAATAGCGAGTGATGTTATTTATATGACGTTGCCTAATCCTAGTCGACTGCGGTTCGTATACTCTGGATTATAAAGTGTATAGTTTATGTTTCAAAATTCTGTTCTACTCTTGTTTGGCTACTAGTCGGGACACGGAAAACCTCCTAGTCGAAGTCTCTCCTTTTTCGCATGTGGTTCCGCCCACTGGAAGGAGCTTCCTAGCGACGGTCTTTTCCTACGATCCTCGCTGCCAGTCGGACTAAGAGCATGAGCACGTCTTGCGAAATGTATTTTATACCTTTATTTCCTAGCTATGTTCATTCCGACCAGTATTGAGCATCGCATAGAAGTAAAACCACTTGTCTGCTTTTAACATATGTTTTTTTTATGTTTTTTTCCTCTTATCAAGGAGAATTCTTTATTTTTTCGACCATATGTTGTCTTAGTAAAGTACTTCGATCATTAAAAACAGATTTACAACTAGCCGAAACCTACACGGTTCCGACCATAAAGGTTTCCTAGTATTACCACGATCAGTTTTTTTACCGATCAGTACATGCTTACAAGTAATGGTTGAGATTTGGATTTATATTCTTGGCCTCAGGTAGTACTATTATATAGTAAAGATCATCTACTATATAACAGTCGGGGGCTAGGTAAGACATAAATTCACAAATCGACCGGATGAATAAAAGAACTTTTTCCATTTTTGATAAGAGAAAGGTAAGTCTTTACATTGTATGCATTGTTTTTTCCTGCAGCTAAACTATTAGAGAATGCCTAAGCTAACTACTGCTAGATGGAGATCCGACTTCCATCTCTTCTGCGACCTTTTCGCCTAGAGGTTTCATCTCTGCGAGGATTTGATTTGCCTCTGCGGGTAAGCAGTTGAAATCCTCTTCGATGGCTTGAAGGTTAGTTGATGGGTCGGAAGCTTTCAGCTTTTCCAAAGCAAGACTGACTCCACAGGCAATAGACTCCTTAACGGAGTGGGCATAGTTATCCCTAGTATTCTTGAGCAAAACCTTGAGCTCTTCCAACAAAGAGCCTAGGAAGTTGACCTTTTCTATTGGGTCACTCAAGGAGGGCAAGCTTGATCCCGCGCCCATGTCAAAGAGCATTTTGTTTAGCGAGGTGATTTTCTCATCCAAACTAAGCACGAGAGCGCCCCTTGTCTTGCTCAAATTCCGAGCTTTCTTCACTCGGTCAATGCTTGTTTTTGTTCTCGCATAGACAAAGCAAGTATTAAGTAAAAAGATTGGAAGACATACTAAGTCATGACTACGACTAGTTACCTTCCTCTCTCTTCTTGGAATCATCCAGAAGCTTTTTATTGCTGGTCGTCAAGACTTCGATCGACCGGTTCTTAGCCTGAAGTTCTTCTTCAAGCTTATTCTTCTGGCCTTTTCAGCCAAAGCATCTTCTTTTATTTTCTCTAAGTCCATCAAAAGAATTCTTGGTAAGGGAGAATAAATAAAAGGAAAGTCTTAATGAGAAAAGAAGAGGAACTCTTACTCTCTATCTCAGAGTGTTTTTCCTCTAATATCCTGACTCGCTCGGTTAGTCCTCCGACCGTAGCGAGGTTTTCGATCATATGCTGCATAAGTAGTATTTCTTCCATAAACCTTCTTGTGAACTTCGAGAAAGGTTATGGAGAGGATTGAAGACACTTACCCGAATTACGAAATCATTGTAATCGGTACAAATTTTATCGGGCTTCGCCTGCGTCAGGCGATCCGATATTCTCCTCCAATAATCATCAAGTTCCTTACTCGCGGCAAATCGAGTTGAGAAAAGAAACTTGTTAGTTTTGGAGGATGACCTTCAGTCTTGGAACTGTGGAAGATCGTGATGGTCTCTACCTCCGTTGCCGGCATAGTGACTACTACGGGATCTAGCTCAGTTTCCAGAGCCGAAGTTGGCTCGGTGGCTCCTCCGACCACATCATCCTCAAGATGTCCTACCGAGGAAGACAATGGCGGGACCACCTCCGATCGCTGACTGTTGAATGCGATCGGTCGGAGCGACCGTGGATTCAGCAGATCCG
The DNA here is from genome assembly GCA_036346395.1 of Hsuehochloa calcarea. Lineage (NCBI taxonomy): Eukaryota > Viridiplantae > Streptophyta > Magnoliopsida > Poales > Poaceae > Hsuehochloa > Hsuehochloa calcarea. The sequence continues at coordinate 67,825,944 of CM070610.1, read as the reverse complement.
CACGAGAAAACAGAAAGTTCAATTCTACTTGGAATATACGAGTATGTTTTTCATATAAAAATTGTACATACCGGTTGTTTTCTTAGTCTTGATCTTATAAGCCTTGGCTTAAAATCCGTTCTTTGTTTTCTCTTCTTTCCAATTGTTCCCACCGATTCGGCTGGTAGGTTCAATGTATTCTCTACACTCCGATCGGAGATCGAAGCAATGTTCTCGACCATCGGTCAAGAGCAAGGTCCCGACTCTGGATCGAAAAGTGTAGTTTCAGTCTCGAGAACAATTGTCTCATAGACAACTAGACGAGACTCGATGATTGCCGCTGTATTAATAAACAAAGTTAATCGGTGAATAATATACTTCATCTTGCGAGAGGTTATTTCTTTTAGTTGCTTACCTCGGTGTGACGCATTGCACTCGCGATCACAAGGCCGGTCGGATAATCAATAGGCTCACATGTCTCCGTAGCCTCGTTGATCTTGAGTCCACCAACTACACATAAAGAGGATTAAAGCGATCGAAAATAGCGGAAAGGTGAAAAGAAGTTAATACGATTACCTAAGTCTTTGGTCCTCTCTTGGCACGGCAAGTGCTAGGATTAAGGAAAGCTAGCCTTGTCATCGAGTTCGCCAAAGACAGATCATTTTGATCACATTTCGGCGTCCTCGAAGACAAGACTACGATTACAAATGAAAGATCTTAGTTTTACGAAAATGATCAACTCGCAAAATAATGCTGGTGGGATTTTACGAAAAATTACGGATCGAGAATCCTTGGTAACATCGTCGCCACCAATGAACGAGCATCGAGCGTGCCTGGTCTTTAAAGGATTAATCCTCCTAATGGAAAAGTCCCTTACAGCGTGCGGGAGGTTAAACCTCGATACTCAAGAGATGGATAGCCTCAACCCATCTCCCAACTTCTCCCTCCTTCTTTGAGGAGGAACATGTACGAGTTCTCGACCGCCTTCTTATCATTTATGTCTGGTAGTCTTCTCGCGTAACCTTCATGTAGAACCAGCTTTTCTTCCATGACGACCAAGAAGATTTCGAGTACATACGAATGTACTCGTCAGCCTTGCCGTCATGAAGCCTTAGGGTACATTCCCCAGGGGTGCTGGTCGTTTTCTTCGTGTTCGTCATCCGATAGTAGTTCTTGAAGAGTTCCATCGACGGTGGAATCCCCAAGTATGCTTCGCAGAGGTAGACGAAGATGCTTAGGTTTGCAATAGCGTTGGGAGCAAGGTTGATCAACTCAACCTCATAAAACTCCAGCACTTGAGAAAGAAAAGGATGTGCTGGAAGCTTGAGCCCGTACTCAACGTACGCGAGGAACACCGGGATTTCTCCCTCCTCGCCGCTTGGGCAGTGCTCTCCAAAAGCCGATCTCCAAGAAATCAAAATCCTGTCGGGTAGCAACCCAACCCTCTCCAAACTCTCCAATCTTCTCTCGCTTAGATCGGAGATCGACCAGTTTGCGATGAGGTCTGACATGATGCTTTCCTTTTTTGGGTGAAGAACTCAAGGAAGATTTTCTTGGAGATAGAGGCGTAAAGGTTTAAAGCACTCACCGTAGGTCGTTTTATAGACATTTTCATCATGTCGACTCTTGAGAAGTCCAACGGAAAATACCTTTTCGCTGGCGACGAAAGGCTTTTTCCTTTTTTCAAAGCAGTTTCTCAACTTTAAAATGAATACAGACCGCCTCGAGCCCCACGGCATTTAATGAGAGGTCTGTTCGATATGATTGCATCGGAGAACGTGTCCGCACGACCAACATTCATTTAAAAGTTCAGGGGCTAGCTGTTGAGGATTAAAATATTCATATATTATCTTAATATATGATAAAGACCATACGTCTTCGTGGTCGTAACTTCTAAGACCACCGACCTACACGTCGTAGGTATTACTGAAGTTATATAATAAATACCTGCCTGACAAAGTTTCAAACCTAGTCCACGACCAGGTAAGTGCTCGTAAAGCTATGAACAGGCGTCTAGGTCGAGTCCCCGACCACGCCACTCACTATGTGATGAATGAACCACGTGTTTCATATTCCACACAATACAACACTATTACGGCTGATGATTTAACGTCTCTGAATCATTAATCGCGAGCGATTGACGTTTTCACCAACCGCCTTTACTGATTAGTGGAACAGCCAAGCTGCCGTCTCTTCCCGACGGTAGCGTCGTTCCCCAACGGATGTTTCTTCATGGGATAACTGCCACCGCTTCATCAACTATTTAAGGAGGGTCATGGAAGGACGGACAGAGACAGAGGACACAGGGTACAGAATAGATAGCACAAGCAGAAGACATCAAGCAAGATATAGCAAAGTGTTGTGTTTTTAGATACTCCCAGTGTTTGTAATTGTGAGTTCATAGCAATAAAGAGCAAGTTAGATCCACTCCCAGAAGTCACGCATATTTTTCCTCTTTTCATTTATATATTCATAAGATCGGCGATTTGATCGTCGACAACTGGTCTATGGTTTCTACCAGATTACTTCAACTATACTAGTCTATGCCTTCGACTACACTGGTCTAAGGTTTCGACTAACCTGGTCTAAGACTCCTAGTCTGAGACTTCAACAACCTTGTCCTAAGACTTCTATCACACATGTCTAAGACTTCTGGCCAAATACTTCGACCGCCCTGGTCTAAAACTTCAACCACACTGGTCTAAAACTTTGCATACTTTGAAATTTTGGGAATGAATAAGCCTTTACACATATGTGCCTAATTACAACAATTCCCCATCAATTCCAAAGCAAGCATAAAAAAAGGATTGATAAAGATTATTGTGCTGACGAGTTGTTGATATACCAGTCTTTCAGTGTAAATAGCGTACGGGTTGAACTAGCACCTAGAATAACAAGATTCATCTTATCACAACTGATGAATGGACTGTGCTTTGAATTCATAGTCTTTTGTGATTAGATTTCACTTGAAATTTCAACTGATACTAGGCTGTTAAAGAACCATGCCTAAACAGAGCATTATTTGGTCATACTCCCTTATCTGGTCATGAGCTTTCTAGAGAATGCCCTATTCTTGTGAACTGCGACCTCATAGTTAAGCTCAAGTAGGTGTATTCATTTTAGATATCCTGCAGGCTAATACATTTTCCCTCATCGAACACTAGAATACAATAAGGCTTTTAGCCATCCTTCCATACAGTTGAGAATACTTTGTTTATTAGGACACAGGTACACATGTTATTATAATGTACTTTGTTGTTCAAACATTAACTTGTTTTTTCCATTGCCTAGTCACGGGATCTCCGATCAAAAAGGTATGGGTTACTGTTGAGTTGTACCTCAATAGGCCTCATTCCCATGTCCATAGACTCAACAGAAATCACCTTCCATGCTAGCCCCTTTGTGAAAGGGTATGTTAGATTTTTCTTAGTGCGAATATAATTCACAGTAATTTCTCTGGAGTTCATCAGTTTTCTGATAGATTTAAGCATACGTTTCACATGTCTTGAGTACTTCATGTTATCCTTACCACTTGTAACCTTAATCAACATTGTTTGATTATCACAGTACGCTAGGATTGCTAGTATTGGTTTCTCAACTAATGGTAAGTCCAACAGAAGCTCTCTAAGTCATTCAGCTTCAACAGTAGTTGTGTCTAGTGCTATAAGTTCTACTTCCATGGTTGACCTCGTCAATATGGTCTGTTTACACGACCTCCAAAAACTACAACACCTGCAAGGGTAAACACATACCCACTTGTAGATTTTATCTCGTCTGCATCAGAGATCTAATTTGAATCACTATATCCTACTAATACAAATGGATACCCAGTATAGTGAATTCCATATGAGGTTGTACCTCTCAAATAGCGCAACACTTTCTCAAGTGCCTCCTAGTGATCATCTCTAGTTAAAAGTAAACCGACTTAATTTGCTCACAACAAATTATATGTCTAGTCTTGTGGCACCAGATAGATGCATAAGGAATCAAATAATTTATGAATATCTCAATTGATCTTTTTTCTAATCCATTAATCTTTCGAAGCTTAACACTAGCATCATAACAAGTAGAAAAAATCTTGTAGTTCTCAAAACCGAACCGGCTCAAGATTTTCTCAGCATAATGGGATTGGTTCAAAGTGACCACATCCTCATTTTTGATCAATTTGATATTTAGAATAATATCTGCCTCTCCTAGGTTTTTCATATCAAAACATCTAGATAAGAAAGATTTGACCTCATCAATAACAAAAGTGTTTGTCCCAAATATAAGTATGTCATCGACATACAAACACAAAATCACTTCTTGGCCCCCCATAATGATAATACACACACTTATCTGCCTCATTTACAACAAAACCAAAAGAAGTTAAAGTCTTATCAAATTTTTCATACCATTGTTTAGGTGCTTACTTTAGACCATACAAGGATTTGATTAATTTGCATACCTTACTTTCCTGTCCAGAAATCACAAAACTATCCAGTTGCTCCATATATATTTCTTCATCTAACTCTCCATTAAGGAAAGATGTCTTCACATCGATTTGATGAATGTGCAGACTATATGAAGAAGCTAATGCAATAAGCACTCGAATGGTGGCCAATCCGACAACAGGAGAGTAAGTATCAAAATAATCCTCACCTTATTTTTGGGTATAACCCTTGGCCAAAAGTCTTGCCTTGTAGTTATCAATAGTACCGTTAGACCTTATTTTTCTTTTTAAAGATACACTTGCATCCAATAGGTTTGCACCCAATAGGACGATCAGTGATCTCCCAAATCCCGTTAGCCATGATGGATTCTATCACGCTATGGATTGCCTCTTTCCACTACTCAGCATCAGGTTATGCATAAGCATCTGAAAGAGTGTTTGGCGTATCATCCATGAGATATACAATAAAGTATTCGCCAAAGGTTTTCTCAACCCTTTGTCTCTTGATCTTGCCAGAACCTCTTCGACTAAATTGTTACCTTCCTCGGGATTATCATAAACTGGTGGTATATCACTTATTGGTTCAGAGATGGTGGTAGGTTCGAAATTACTATTATTCATAGTTTGATTATCCTCAATTTGAGTGTCTGCAATTCTTATAGGATAAATATTCTCAAAAAATAAAGCATCTTTGGACTCCATTATTGTGTTAATAATAATCTCAGGAGTTTCTGATTTTACTACTAAAAATCTATAGGCCGTGTTGTTATAAACATATTCCAATGAAACACAATCGACTGTTTTAGGTCCAAGCTTTCTCTTTTTCTGCAATGGTATATTGACTTTTGCCAAACACCCCCAAGTTCACAGAAAGTTAACATTGGGGTTTCTCCCCTTCCATCCCTCATACAGAGCAATCTAGCACCTTTTAGTGATTACTCTGTTTAGAACGAAAGTTACTGTCAACATAGCTTCCCCCATCATATCTTAGGCATACCAGTACTCTCCAACATGGTATTCATCAAGTCTGTTAGTGTCCAGTTTTTCTTCTCGGCCACACCATTTGATTGAGGTGAGTATGGTGGTGTAACTTTATGGACTATTCCATGTTCAACACAGAATTGAGAGAATTCATGAGGGATATATTCTCCTCCATAATCAGACCTAGTCTTTTTATTTTATTTTCTAGTTGGTTCTCAACCTTGGACTTATAAATTTAAAAATAGTTTAAAGCTTTATATTTTGTTTCAATAAATACATATAACAATATCAATATGCATCATCAATAAGAGTTAGAAAATATCTTTTGCCTCCTTTGGTCAACAATCCATTCATCTCACACAAGTCATAATGAACAATATCTAAAGGTGCCAAGTTCTTTTCCTCCTGCAGCCTCTTAAAGGGTTTTCGATGTTGTTTTGCTTGCACACAAGTTTGACATTTTGATCCTTTGATAATTTTATATTTTAGAATTAAATCTAATCAGAACATTCTAGCAATACTATCAAAGTCAATATGACAAAAACGAGAATGTCATATATTGACCTTATATTTGTTCAAACCAGTTGCAACATTCAAATTGTGACAATACTCTAGAGTACTTATGCGGAACAAGTCTCCGCTCTCATAGCCTTTACCACCTTCGATCATACTGGTCTATATCTTCGACCACACCGGTCTAAGGCTTCAACCATACTGGTCTAAGGTTTCGACCACCCTGGTCTATGACCTTTGATCTAAGACTTCGACCACCCTAGTTTAAGACTTCGACCACCCTGGTCTAAGACATTGCATTGATCTGATTGTTTTGGCTGGAAGTGCTTGGTGTATCTTTTGCTCTTGCCTTTTTTCCACATCAAGGAGAGCAATGAGATTTTCAATTGATATCTCTTCCTCTTGTGCTTTAAGCTAGTGACAAAATTCCACCATGAAGTAGGAAGTTTGGCAACAATACCCGCAGCCACAAACTTAGGAGGCAAAACAACCCAAATGTGCAATCTCTCTGACCAGTAATTGTAGCTCATGATCATGTGCAACTATCAACTTAACATCTTCCATGCTGTAGTTGAAAACTGCTCGCACAAATAGAGTCAACGACCAGCCTCAGTTTCGGTATATTTGTGCTCGAGTGCATCCCACGACTATGTAGTGGACTTGAAGTCCATATACATATCATAGAGATGGTCGACTAGTATGGTCAGTATGCATCCAAGGGCGATGCTATTATCTGTGTCGAACTTTATGGTCTATTCAATCGTAAATGGATACTGTGGTCACATCACCCACCACAACCACAAAGACATAACCCAAAACTTGATTATTGTCTGCTATCTACGAAAGTTCTGACCAAAAAACCTCTTAGGTTTCATAGCATCAGAAGCACCAGCTATTGCTGAATCACAAAATGTCCACAATAAGATTTATGGATTGTTGGAGATGTAGACATTAATTTAATTCTAGATTTTATTATGAGACAAAGATCGCACAAAACTAGTGATGCATAAATCGATACTAACAACAGGCTACTCATTGCACTTCTAAATATACACAATAAAAGATTTACAACATAATAGACTTGTCGTAAGGCCAACTTACAGTCGGGCGTTACGAAGAATAGGAAGCAGCAAAGGCTTGAAGTAGTGGTCGAAGCAGTGCAAAATGTAGATGATGCAGCGCAGCGAGCGGTTGAGTAGATGCGATGCCCAGAAACCTTATTACCGCCATGTGCAGGTGAACTCTGCGATAAATGGTTCGAGATACCCGCTCACCCTCCTTGCCGGTGCACGTCGAGAAGAAGGGGTGGAATAGTTCGAACAGCACAACTCTTCAGCACCAGAGAGCGGAGAGGAGGAAGAAGAAGAAATAGAACCGCCATGTGCAGGTGAACTCTGTGATAAATGGTTCGGAGATACCCGCTCACCCTCCTTGCCAGTGCACGTCGAGAAGAAGGGGTGGAATGGTTCGAACAGCACAACTCTTCAGCACCAGAGAGCGGAGAGGAAGAAGAAGAAGAAATATAAGTGTTTTCGATTAGTCTTTGATCGGAACGTTTTCAGATCTTTTTAAGGTCGAGATAATTATTCTTTAGTAACTTTATACTTAAATCACGGTAATTGCTAATTGCTAATTCAAAATCAATTAATGATCATTAAGCAGTGTTTATTGATCCTAATTGTACATTGGTCTACAGGTTCGACCACTGATCTACAGTTTCAACTAGTGTATTACGATCACACTGGTCTAAGGATTCAATCACTATTTTTCGATCATATTAGTCTATGCGTTCGCCCACATTATTACGATCATAATGGTCTACGTTTTCGACCATATTATTACGACCATACTGGTCTACGTTTTCGACCATATTATTACGACCACAGTGGTATATGTCTTTGACTACACTGGTATATGACTTCGACCACGTTAGTCTAAGGTTTCGATCACATTAGTCTAAGGCTTCGATCAAGCTGGTCTAAGATATCTGGTCTGAGACTTTGACTACTTTGATCTAAGATTTTAATCATTCTAATCTAAGACTTTACATGTTTTAAAATTTTAGAAATTAATAGTCTTTTACACGTATGTGTCTAATTCTAACGCAATGTCCACTTCATGAAAGAGGATTCTCTCAGCGGAAGAAATACTGGCGTGCAAGAAAACAGCCAGTACATGTACGGGCGGACCAGGGCTATACCAGCCCTTGAACGCATCGAAATCTGGCATCGAAAATGCTTTCTTTTTTGTTCCGAATTTTGTCACGCCTTAGCGCCTAAGAATATATCTCTCTTTTCGAGACCCTCAGAAATTCTGTGAAAGAAGAAATGATTCCACGGCGGGGGGACAAGCCGAGGGGAAGGGGGACCGGTGGTCTCGAGCGGGCGGGCGGGCGGCCGAGCGGCCGAGCGGGCAATTCCGTGGCCGTCCCGTGTGGCCTGTGCGGGAAGCAGGCCGGCTGGTGGGCCCCGACGAATAAAATGCTTTCTTTTTCCTCTCCTCTCTCTCCTCCCCTCTCCGCAGTGGACCGCCTGGATTAAGCAAAGCGAGCCGAGAGAAAGTGTGCGCCCTCGGCCGCTCCGCCTCCGTGTGTTGTGTTTATCACTCCTTTTCTCCGTCGCCCCACTCAGGGAAAAAAAAAAGCAGCGATTTTCTCTCTCTCTCTCTCTCTCTCTGCAAGGTGACTCTCCACATCCCACACATTCGATTCGCCGTCGCGGTGTTTGCTTTGCTATTTCGCTAGTGTTTCTGGTTGTAAAAGCTGGACCTAATGGTGAAACTTACGAGTGTGAATTTACCTTTAGTAACTTTCATACCTTTTCTTTTTGGAGTCGCGACAGCCGATAAACCCAGGTGCCACACACTAGCTGGAATGTTTTATATGATCACTCGGTGTAGCAGTGCGCTACGATGTTAGTTACTACTGTGAAAATCGTTTTGAAGCGCCAAAAATCTAGGATTGGACGGTGGAAAGAAACTGTACTATGCCTTTACTATACAAAGGAAGAGGTCCTCTTTGCCTGAGGTCCGGACTTCGAAGATGGTTTTATCTGCACCCGTAGCACTAGTCCTTAGCAGATTCTTTCTAGAATCAATAGATAAAAAGAGGGGAATAGAAGATACAAGAATAGCATCATCAAAGAGTTTGGTGGTTTTTTTAGTACAAAAGGTATTATTTTTTATGGTGGATAGATTTGAATAAATCATGGCCCAGTGAGGTGATCGGATTAACTTATCCGTTCAACAGATGCTAGGAAGAGATTCCCTCCGACCCTTTGCACCCAAGACTTGCTTTGAAGAAAAACGGGAGCAAGAGAAAGTATCTATCTATATATAGCTCCAGGTATACTTCTTTCAAAAACAATTGCTCTATGTTTATTGACTACAAGTCAACACAAAAGTATAAAAGTACTCTTGACTTTGTGGTCAATTTTCTCTTCAAATGCAAGATAGTTTACTTTTAGTCTGTTTTTCAAGGATTGAGATATTGTAATGCGATAGAGAATATTAGGTTGAAAATAGATTACTTTGCGGACAATTTTCTCCTCAAATGCAAGATAGTTTACTTTTACTTCTTTTTATATATAAAAGGATTGGGATATTGTAATGCGATAGAGAATATAAGGATGGAAATAGATTGGCTACACCGCAAGTTCGTGGTTCTCCTCACCAACGAACAACAGACACTACAAGGTCGGTCGTACGTATTCTCCGCATCTCTACATCAAACGTCCAAGCGTGTACTTGACTTTTGCAATACTACACGAAAATGTATTTTGTGACCAATGAAGTCTCTAGATGGCAACTAGGATATATACTAGGTGATCCTTGACACGGGCTAACCATCATTTCACATTAGCATATATGAGTTCAGAGAGCCAATGATAATACCGGTGTGCAAATGTCACTCGGTATCGACATGACTACCTTGGATCCATCCAAGCGAAGAAAGGGAAAGGGCTCGCGTACGTATTGTAGGCTACAAATCGGTTCTTGTCTTTTTGACAAATGACACGTCGGCAACCAGCTAGGTGCATGCACCCATCAGCGATATGCACACCCGACACTCGAGTGCGCTTTTCAAAGACGCAAAGGGGGCGAGTACCTATCCATGGCCGCGGGTGCGCTTTGCGTTTTGGATTGTGTGTGTTAATCTATCCTTCTTATCAGCGCTAACCTAGGTTGATTAGTGCCCTTTTTTTAAAAAAAAGGTGAAGTGACAGCGCGGCGGGTGAAAGGAACTAGCGGATGGATCTGAAAGCGCTGCTACACGTACGAACGAAACGCGTACGAGCTCTCTCTGGTGAGCCGCTGACAGGTATGCCCCGCCGACGGAAGCGGTCTTCGGGTGGCCACTCGTCAGAGGCTCACGTACATTGTACATACACCCCACGTACGCGTAGCATTTCGGGCGGATAGAAAATCTCTTAGCCACGTCCAATTGTTTGTGCCTCTTCGTATGGATGGAAAGGGAGGTGGAGGGGAGGCCGGGAAAGTGAGAGAAGCAATGGACGGAGAAGGTCAACCAATAGCAGTGCAGGCATGATCCCCATTCAAATCAAGCAAAGCCTTGCACTCGCATTGGATGTGCCTCTCAGTGTTCGTGTGTGTGCCGTGCACCTTTGTTTGAGCATTTTCTACAGTGCCGAGCACCAGGAAGCCCTAGTGGTAGTGGGCTCAACAGCAAGGTAAGCGAGGACAAAGCACCTCCGTTGATCCAGCTTGGCTTGCCGCCGCCTCCCCTCCTCTTTCAAAATAGGGTCCGTTTGTACAAGTTTGACTCTTTTCTCAGCACAAAACAGTTAATTATACTTCATTTATAACTTTATATAATTATAGTAAATTATTTATATAATTTTTATTCTTAATCACTGTAATTATTTTTGAAAGTATTAATAACTCATATTTTCATCGTATGATTCAAAATCTAACATATACTTTGGGAGCAAAAAGTAAAGACAAAAAAAATAAAATTATATACTAACAAAATATGGTAACGGAGTGAACCCGTTATACTCTGAAGAAAAAAAAAATCATAATACATTCGGACCAATTCGTCAGATGAGAAGTGCAAATCTCAAAGTATATCATACGGATAAAAATTTGACTATTTTAACAAAAAAAACAGTTAAATGTTGTTTAGCAAAACCGTTCAAAATATTTGCTTATATGTGAGCTCATCTGAAGCATCACTGGCTAAATATCACTTAAGTAACCTCCTTTAATTTGGGAGATGAGAACAGTGTGAGTGATTAAATAAAATAAGAACGGGTTGGCGTGTATCTACTCCAGCTTTGTGATGAGGAAGTTTCAACCGAATAATTAAGAAAATATATATGTTCGATCGATCGATAGATGCACATGCATGAGGCCGACAAGGAATCCAGACTGGAGCAGCTAGATATTTTTCCTGACACCAATCAATATATGATGCTTATGTATATCTACGCTACGCGTCTACGTATACACACATGGATACTAGACAGTGCTTACTATCTTTTCTCTCTCTGTTTTTAACAAATCCTTTTATCCATTTGCTGTTCACAGTCGACAGGATGCTCGGCAAAGTTGTAGCGCATCGACCATGATATAATTAGTAGTTGCATTAGTCTCGCTTTTATCCATTTGCTGATTTCGTGTCCATTTAAGGAAAACCCACGGAAAAACCTCTATAATCCGAGACAAAATCGAGCAAAACAGAGTGGGCGATCGTGCCTGCGCACCGTCCATTTCCGATGAGGAAAAACTTGAGAAAGTGAGAGGAAAAAGCCTGAACCAGCCGGCCGAGTGCACGACGCACTCACGGGAAAAACTGACGAGTCTCTGTTGAGGTGAAGAGCACCCAGCGCTGTCATGCCACTGCTGAGTGCCGATCCTATTAGCGAGGTTCAGCAACAAAGGCAATCGATTACGAGAAAGCACAGCGACCACACGCGCCATTAGTGCCATAAATCGTAGTGCAATGTAGGGTGCAATCGAACATGAAATGTTTCTGTTGAGCAAGCAACTAGCGATGGAATTGTGATCTCTAGGTTGGCATCAATCACCACCAACTGTACTGCTAATGTTTTTTAACGTAGGATTATAATCGAGCCACACTGGGTGGGAGGATTCTGTTCCACTCGCCCTGCCTCTTGCCATCTTCTTCTCATGTACAACAATTCTTGGCTTCTATCTGCAGCTCTTCATCCATGTGTTCTCGCTTGATATGTTATAGGATAAGTGTGAACTGATCACGTCTAACTTAAATCTGCCTGATTGACTCCAAAGCAGACGCCCAGCTAAAAGCTGAAGGGGTATCTTATTATTTACTTTGCTGATAGTGAAGTCAAGATTAAGCAAATTTAAGAAGCAACAGAAGCGCAAACTTATCCTCGATCCTCCTGTTTGTTTAAAGAAGGAATTGGATTTTTATTTTTTATTTTTGCTTAGCTGTGAAGCAACAGTGACGGCTTTTGCATCAAAGGGAATGGGAGGGGGAGGAGTGTGCAACTGTGCATGGTGGTGAATCTCCTGAGTGGAGAGTCAGGGTGAACTCTGAGCTTCAAAAGGAGGGATGGAATGGTGATGGCCTTGATGGGACATGCCAGAGCCAAAAGCAAAGCGTATAAATACTCTTCTCAGGGATAAAAGTGGGCATGTGAGGCACATAGACGTAGTGCTCCTTGCCTCCTCCTCCTCCTCCTCCTATGTTGTAGTTCCTTTATTGTTAATTTCAGGTATTGTTTAAAACTGGATATAACTAAAGTAGGGGTGAGAAAGTGGTGGAAAAGTACCCCTGATTAAGGTATGTAATTGATCTGGTTCCTACGATGACTGGACATTCACCTAGCTTGTATTAAGTAGGAGGATTAATCTAATCTGAAGTGACCAAGGAAAGAAAGGTCAGTTGTTTTTGGCAAGGGGGTATCACACTCCACATTCTGTGTCCAGTTCAGGCAAAGTAGAAACCTGTTGTCTAGATCCTCGACTCTAGAGAGAAGAAAAATGGAAGAGGAACAACTGAATAAAGTGTCGGTAAAAAAGGTCATGTGAAGAGTGCTACTTGGCGTGGATTTTCTAGGTCCATGAATAAGTATGTAACAAGATTGTTGAGTAATTTTTCTCTGTTCAGAAAAGACTGTTGAGCAATGTACTCTATTCATCGTTTCTTATACTACCCTTCATCAATTTTAGTAATTTTTAAGTGAAGATTGTCGTGCAATCTCCAAAGAAGAAGAAGAAGTAGTAGTGGTGGTGGGTCTCAAAAGAAGAAGAATAAGAGGCAAGGCTGTCTTACAGATGGTGGCCCAATCAGTATTCTAAATTTCTAATGGAATGTAAGCCGACATTGGCACACCAATTGTGATAAATAATGTTCAGATACCCATTTTGCTGCGCAGATATTCATTTGGGCTAAGCTGTTGATTCGATGAATCGAGTCATTTGAGCTTATGGGTTGGGCCTCAGGATCCAATACTAAAGCAAGATTACACCACATCCTGTATGGGCACAGTACAAAAAGGCATGTGAGCTAGACGTTACAAGGGCTCAGGATGTCCAGAAACCAACCACCTACTCGACGGGCCTAATATCACAGCCCTTCTTCCAAATTTACCTGCGATTTATCGCATCAATTTATGGGCACCAATCTCGAGACGACCCGGTGGCCGATAGATCACCGCCTCGCGGCCACACAAAGTCACAAACGAATAAAAAATAAAATGAAGATGAAAAGCCATAGACATTACTGTTCTGGTGGGTAGACTGTACGGCGAGCCGGAGCCATGGCCCCATGTCGGTGTTGGCCGCCCAGGAGCCGCTGCTGCCGGCGGTGGCGACCACCAAGAGCTCCCCGCGCCGCACACCAGCTAACGCTGCACCCCTGGCGGTCGTCGCGTCGACAGCGTTGCTGTCTGCGACGCCAGCCGCGCACGCCGTGGCGTTCTCCAAGGACGACGTCGCCGGCTCGGTCAGCAAGGTATGCGAACGTCCATGCATTAGACTCTCCTGTTGAAGCACTCTGAATTCTTTCGCTGTATTGTGCCCTGACCCCTGAGTGCTCGACTCTTCTGCTGCGTAGGTGGTGGATACGGTGGACACGGTCATCGGCGTCGACGGCAAGGTCGCCGAGCAATCCGTGGGCGTGCTCAAGGCGCTGGGCGAGGCCGTGAAGCCGGCGCTTCCGCTTCTGCAGAGCGCCGGAGAGCAGGTCCTGAAGCTCGCCTCGCCGGTCGTCTCCGACGCCTCCAAGCAAGCCACGGAGGCGCTCCAGGGCGCCGGCGTTGACCCCGCCCCCGTCCTATCGGCTGCTAAGGTACGCTCAATGTCTCAGGCAGCTTCTTGATCAGCGAAATCTTCGTCCTGATTTGATGACGCTGCCCTGTTCAGTAGACCGTCGCAGATGCGGCGCAGCAGAGCACAAAGGTCATCGAGGCCGCCAAGCCCATCGCCTCGGCGACCGTGGAGACCATCGTGTCGTTGGGGCCCGCGGACTACGTTGTGTCCGCCGGAGCGGCGTTTCTTGCATACCTGCTCCTGCCGCCGGTCTGGTCCCTGGTTTCCTTCAGCCTCCGCGGTTACAAAGGTATTACCAGTGCAGCATTTGCGCTCCTTGCTTTCATCAATGACGGACTCGTTTGTGGCTGCATTGCATTGAGTGATTAAGGCGACCTGAGCCCTGCTGAAGCTCTCGACAAGGTCACATCTCAAGACTACCTTCTAATTGATGTGAGAAGCGAGAAGGACAAGAGCAAAGCCTGTAGACTGCACCTTCGCGTTTTGTCTTTTCTGAACATTTTGTCTCCCGATGGTTCGGAACTTCAGAACTACAGAGCGAACCACGAACACAATTGTCGAATGATAAACAGTAATAAAATCGACGGAACACACACGAATAGGGGATTTTGCGGTGCCAAACTGTGCTCACTTTTCTCACTTTTCTTGATTACTTATATTCAATTTACAAGCTAACGGAGTATAACTCTATTACCGAAACCAACTTCGAAATGAATTCGGTTCGATAGTTTACATCTGAAAACGAGAGACTCTGAAACCGAACAGAGCTCTGAAACAACCTCAACTCCAAAACTGAAACAAAAACCACTATGACTCAAACAAGGATTAAACAAAACTATTACAAGAATGATTAATTCTAACAAATTCCCTCTAATCCTGACTATCATCACTGAGGACAAGAATACCAATCAAATCACACATTCTCTAAAACTTTACGCGTGGTAATGCTTTTGTCAGGATATCCGCCTTCTGCTCATCTGTCGCTATATGATGTACACTGACCAGCCCCTCCTCAACACATTCTTTGTTGAAGTGAAACCGTGTATCAATATGTTTACTCCTGCTGTGAAACACTGGGTTCTTCATTAATGTCAGGGCTGCCTTGTTGTCGACATACAATTTGAACGTACAATTTGAACGGTCCATTATCTTCCCTTTTCAGTTCTTGCAACAATCTCTTTAGCCAGATTCCCGAGGTTGCCGCCATGAATTCAACATCGCAACTGGATAACACTACACTTTCCTGTTTCTGAGAACACAAGGTCACCATTTTGTTATACAAGTAGAATATGGTTCCTATGGTGCTCTTTTTATCAATATAATCTCCTACAAGATTACTATCGCTATATCCAACTAGCAATGGGGCATGCTCCTTCCTGGAGTAACTCAAGCCGTGGTCAATAGAGCCTGCTACATACCTCAGAATATGTTTTAAGATCTGCTCATGTGTTTTGGTTGGCCTTTCCATAAATCTGCTTGCAACTCTGATTGCATAACTTAAGTCTGGTCGGGTGTGCAGCAAGGACTGTTGGAATAAACCACGCCGAGTTCTGCGCGTGTGCGTTGAGTGCGTGTGCGCCGAGGCGTCGCTATGGAGTGCGTTGAGTCGCGTGTGTGGTGTGCGTTGCGCGTTGGTTGCGCCGTATTGAAGCCGCTAGCGTTGCGCCCGAATCTCGTGCGGACGTTGAGATGAGTTTGTTGCTCAAGGAACGCGCGCATGTTGATTGCTCAGCTTATAAGCACGCATGCAAAGTCGTGTGTTAGCGAGTTAAGGAAAAGAAAAAACTTGGCGTTACGTCACGCCGGGCGTTTGTCGCTGACGTAAATCCTCGTGTTCTAGTATTTGATCTTGGGTCAGTTCTAACATTTGGTATCAGAGCAAGGAACGAAGATGTCCGGCACCTGCGAAAGATCGGCGTCGCGGCGAGCGCGTCGTCCCCAACACCGAGCGCTTGAGTCGCCGGCCGACCAAGACCAATTATCATGAGTGGTCATTGGTCATGCAGGTGAGCCTAGAGGCGTTGGAGCTCTGGGATGCTGTGGAGGCCGTCGGCCACGAGCGCCAAGGATCGGCGGCGTTGGCGCCATCTTGCGTCTTGCGGTGCCGCCGAGATGAAGGCCGGCTCGCCGTGAAGAAGTCGGCGAAAGAAGCGTGGGAGGCGGTGAAGAGGATGAGGGTCGGCGATGATCGCGTGAAGTCCGCGAACGCGCAACGTCTCTTGAAGGAGTTCGAGAACGTCGCGTTCCACGACGGGGAGTCCGTCGACGACTTCGCGATGCGCATCAACGGACTTGTCGCCAGCCTGCGCGAGCTGGGCGAGGCAATGGAGGACAACCGCGTGGTGAAGAAGATCTGCGCGCGGGTACCGACGAAGATGAAGCAGGTCGCGGTGGCGATCGAGATGTTTTTGGACCTCAACACCATGTCCGTGGAGGAGCTCGTCGGACGGCTGCGTGTGGCGGAGGAGCCTCACGACGTCGATGAGGTGATGGGGGGTGCTGGGCGTCTGCTGCTCACTGAGGAGCAGTGGGAAGCTCGCCGACGCAGTACGGAAATGCGCGCGCGAGACGGCGGCGACAAGGGCGATGGCGACCACGCCGACGACGACGGCGGCGTGAGCACGCGCTCGGGACTAGCGGCGTTCGAGCGCCGCAACCGAGGGAAGTGCTTCAAGCTGCGGCGTTCGGGCCACCTCGCCGAGGATTGCCGTGAGCGAGGAAGGAGAAGGCATTGCTCGCCGATGCCGACGACGAGCCAACCCTCCCGTAGGTCAAGCGTATGGGGTGTCGTGGTTTAGGGGTGATTGTTGGAATAAACCACGCCGAAGTTCTCGCGCGTGCGTTAAGTGCGTGTCTTGCCGAGGCGTGCGTTATGGAGCGCGTTGAGTGCGTGTGTGGTGTGCGTTGCGGCGTTGGTTGCGCCGTATTGAAGCCGCGTTGGTTGCGCCGTAATCTCGTGCGGACGCTGAGATGAGTTTGTTGCTCAAGGAACGTGGCGCATGTTGATTGCTCAGCTTATAAGCACGCATGCAAAGCCGTGTTAGCAGAGTTAAGGAAAAAGAAAAAAAACTTGGCGTTACGTCGCCGGGGCGTTTTGTCGCCTGACAGAAATCCTCGTGTTCTAGTATTTGATCTTGGGTCAGTTCTAACAAGGACCACAAGCAACCAATTAAACTTCTATAATTAGTAGCATCGATCGGATCTGCACTATCTTCTTTTTCTAATCTGGTTTTAGGCTCCATTGGGTACTTGCAGGAGTTGCAACCTAGCATCCCAGCCTTATCAAGGATTTTCCTTGCATAAGCTGACTGTTTGATCGTGATCCTGTTACCTAGTTGTTTTACCTCCAAACCTAGATAGAAACTAAGAAATCCCAAGTCACTCATCTCAAACTCTCTCATTATCTGATGCTTGAATGATTGAATCTTTGCAACATCAGTGCCCATGACTATCAAGTCATCCACGTAAACACCAATTATGATCATGTCACCGCCTTCCTGTTTCTTATAAAGGGCTTGCTCCTGCTTACATTTCTCGAAGCTAAGTTTCTTCAAACTATCATCTAGCTTGCGGTTCCAGGCCCAAGGCGCTTGTTTGAACCCGTACAATGCCTTTGACAACTTATAAACCTTGTCTTCTTGGCCCTTTACTGTATAACCCCCAGGTTGATTGACATATACTTCTTCGGCGATATTACAATTAAAAAAAATGCCAATTTGACATCCATGTGATGAACTTCCCAACTGGAGTGTGCGGCAAGTGCAAGAAGTACTCTCGCCATTTCAATTCTTGTCACAGGTGCAAAAACCACTTCATAATCAACTCCTTATTTTTGAACATGCCCCTTAGCAACCATTCTCACCTTGTATCGTATAACATTGCCATCAACATCCTTTTTCAACCTGTAAATCCATTTTAACCCAATGGGTTTATGACCGAGTGGAAGGGATGTTAACTCCCAGGTGCTGTTTTTTTTTATCTATAGCTTCTAGTTCATCTTTCATTGCATTTCTCCAATGCTCCCTTTCGATGCCTTCAGGAAAGTTAGCAGCTCTTCCACCTCCATCATATACAAATCTCCCACAAGACCCATTGGTTCAGTGTGCTCGTAAATATGCCTCAAGCTTCTGAATTTTGGCATTGAACTTTCTGGTGTGGACTCAGCCGAGTTTTTAGTTGTCCCATAATCAATGTTGGTGTGTGCAATTGTTGTATCCAGAATTTGTGATTGCGATGTAGTTGATGTTTTAGGGGCAATAGGTGCAGTAAATTCATCATTGTCCTCTCTATCGACATCGAAGGTAACCCATTTTCGCATCTCTTGACTGGCTTCATGATTATCTTCCCACTCTCATTGTTGATCTTCCTGAAAGATAACATATCTAGAGACAACAATCTTACCTTCAATACGGTAAAACAACCAGTGAGCTTTGCTACCCGGCTCAACGCCCAAGTAAATTAACTTTTGGCTTCTGTCGTCGAGTTTCTTCAAGTATGTGGTCACTTTAGCAAATGCTAAGCAACCAAACACTCTTAGGTGCTCTAGGTTTGGTTTTCTTCCACTCCATGCTTCATACGGTGTGATGTCATCCAAGGCTTTTGTCGTAACTCGATTGAGAATATACACCTCACGTCTCACCGCCCCAGCCCAAAATTTACACGGCACGGACTTGCTTTTGAACAGGCTTCGTGCCATGTCCATCACCGTCTCGTTTCTACGCTCCACCACTCCATTTTGCCGAGGGTTGTACGGAGCTGTGAAGAATCGGGTGATGCCCCTTGTCTCACAAATTGATTCAAATTCGCTGGATAGGAATTCTCCACCTCGTTCTGATCTCAAAGCTGTTAACTTGTGTTCAGTCTCAGTTTCAGCATGGTTGATAAATTCTGAACACATCTTTAGCCTTACTCTTCTTCTTGAGCATATAAACCCACATTACTCTTGAATAGTCATCAACTAAAAGGAGAAAATATATGTTTCCAGCATCAGTAGATGGATTAATTGGCTCACATATGTCAATGTACACCAGCTCCAATGGTCGTGAGGCTTTGTAATTCGCATGTGTTGGGAATGATAACCTTGTTTTCTTAGCAATGATACAACATTCACAGACTTGAGTAGGATGATTAATGTGTGCCAAACTAAGAACCATCTTCTTGTCTGATATCTATTTTATAGACCGAAAGTTTAGATGCCACCATCTCGCATGCCATAACCACGCTGGATTTTCTAGATTTGCACTTAAGCGTATAGACTTGCATATATCCAGTTGAATCTTATATATCCTATTTGGTGTACGGGGACTTTCATCAGTAGCTTTCCATCACGGTCTCGTAGAAACAGGTGTGTGCCTTGAAGTGCTATTTCACAACCTTCTTCAGACAATTGCCCAAGGCTTATGATATTGTTCCAAAGCTTAGGTATAAAATACACATATGACAATACCTTTTGTTCGCCATTCTTGCATTGGATCAGGACAAAACCTCTGCCTTCTATGTGAACCACTAAACCATCACTGAATTTTATCTCTCCTCGGAACTCCTGGTTCAACTCTCTGAATTTCTCCTTTTGTCCAGTCATATGGTTGGAAGCCCCATTATCAAGATACCATAGATCCGAGTCAATCATCTCCTCACCAACTTTCAGCAGCTTTGGATGTACATTTTCTTCTAACATAACTAATCCACAATTTTCCTTTTCGACCACAGATAAGAGTAGAGCCGGTTCATCCTCTTCTTGAGTCCGTGTGAGATTCACCTCTTCTTTCTTCTTTTTATTCCAACAGTCAGCAGCATAATGCCCAAACCTTTGGCACTGTTACCATTTGATATGGCTACGACATTCTACAGCATAATGGCCAAACTTATCACATTCAAAGCATTTAATTCTTGACTTACCTCGCTTAAAATCGCTATTGACTCGTCTAGCCTTGTCGCCGCGTTCGACAAAATCTCCTCGGCCTCCCCAGCCACGACCATTACAACGACCTCCTCGGCCAAGCCAAGCAAAACTCCGACCACCTTGATGTGTTGAATTGTGAGTTTGCTTGTACTCTCCCTTCATCTCAGCTTTCACAATTAAAACTTGGTCGTCGACATCCACAACCTTTCCTTTTGGATCAATCTTTCCTTCTAGATCGACTGGACCAGCTACAGCGTCCCAGACACCATAGACACGCATATTCACCTGTATTTTCATAACCCATGTCGGGTAGTTCTCTGAAGTGAGAATCGGATACAACAATAAATTTGGGCCATCTTTTGTTGTCGACGAAGATCCATTGGGAGCCATATGTATCTTCTTTGTTGGAGTTGGAGGACCGTTTTCACACAAGGCTCTGATACCACGTGTAGACTGCCACCTTCACCTTTTCTCTTTTCTGAACATTTTGTCTCCCAGTGGTTCTGAACTTCAGAACTACAGAACGAAGCCATGAACACAATTGTCGAATGATGAACAGTAATCGAATTGACAGAGCACACATGAACAAGGGATTTTGCAGGGCCAAACTGCGCCCGTTTTTATCAGTTTTCTTGATTACTAATACTCAATTTACAAGCTAACAGAGTATGACTCTATTACCGAAACCAACTTTGAAACAAATTCGGTTCGGTAGTTTACATCTGAAAATGAGAGACTCTGAAACCGAACAGAGCTATGAAACTGACTCAACTCCAAAACTGAAACAAAAATCTCTATGACTCAAACAAGGATTAAACAGACTATTACAAGAAGGATTAATTCCAACAAAGCGGCATGCCACATCTCCCCTTAAGCGCAAAGAACAAGCTCATCTATGTGTTGTATGCATTCTTTTCTTTCCTTAGTCATAAACTCACCTATAATCTAGCTATCGTTTCTTTATAGCAAAAAGTTGTATCCTCTACTCTCAGGTTGGAAGACCTTCGTAACAAGATAAAGGGCATGGTGCGCAACATGAAGCAAGCTGAGGCAGAGATCGCCGCTCTGAAGATTTCCTACCTCAAGAGGATCAGCAAGCGCTCCAACGTCATCATCATAGACTCGTCGGTGCACCAGACCATTGTTTTGCATTTGCTTCCGATGATCAAGGCAAATGACCTTTCTGACTTATACATGTCTGCTTGGGACCTGCAGGCACTGTGACAACTCGAAGATTATGATGAGGACACTCAACAGCATAGGGATCAAGAAAGCTGGGTCATGGCCGGCGGCTTCTTCGGCTTGAAAGGGTGGGTCTAGAGCGCCTTGGGACAGATTCTTACAACCTGTCGGTTGTCGAAGTTGTACACCGTCGCGGGTAATTCCTGTAGCTGCTGATCAGTTAGTGATGACTTTGTCGACTACGACCTCCTCTCGGACGCCTCCTCGCAAGCTTCTTCCCAGCAGTGTGGACGGCCGAAAGAAGATGAAATCACCGGAAATCCCATATTCATTTCAATTGGTATCATAGCAATGTTGAGATGACGACACCATGTGCTAGATTCGAAGTGGTGAACTTCGATAGGACTGGTAACTTAGGATTGTGGCAGACGAGGATGAAAAATCTATTAGCGCGGTAGGGCTGTTCCAAGGGATTGCGCGAAGCAAAGCCGAAGACAATGGAGGATGATGATTGGGAGGAATTGAAGGAGCAGACAGCCGCGATCATACGACTGTGTCTTTCGGATCAGGTAATGTATCATGTGATGGATATGACCTCGCCGAAAGAAATCTAGGACAAGTTGCAAACTCAGTTTATATTTAAATCCCCGATGAACAAGTTGTATATGAAGCAGAGGTTGTACGGGCTGAAGATGCAGGAGGATTATGATCTTGCACAGCATGTGAGTGTCTTCAATCAGGTGATCACTGATCTAGTGCGTCTGGAGGTGAAGATCGCAGATGAAGACAAGGTAATTATTTAATTGTGTTCATTGCCACCTTCCTATGAACAATTGGTCACCACTCTGACAAACGATAAATATACTATCAAGGTTGATGAGATTACCGCGACCCTATTGGTAAATAATCAACGAAAGCTGAACGCAGGGGAGTGTGATGAGGACATGACCCCTATGGATACAACCATATTTGCTATGCTTGCTGTTCCAAGTACAAGAGCTCGTACGCTTCACTTAAATTATCAGGTGAGCTTGTTTTTAGGAGTGTCTTTATATTATATGAACTATATGATGTTACCTAATGATGAAATATATATATATGTGCAGCACCATGTCACTTTTGGTCCAAGACAAGCAAGCAGTTCGAGCTGGACCCGTTTTGGAATCCAATTCGGCCTCCGGAATCAGCCTAACAGCACCAACTTAAAACAGACATAACTTTCACATACGGAGTCCGTTGGAGGTCCACGAGTACTTGATGGAAATCTTATTTTATCCTCTTTCCAACGGATCTGGCCTCACCTCCAAATTCCTTCTGGACTGACCGCAATCATCAAAAGAAGATGTCATATTTCTTTTTGGGCCAAATTAGACTTTGTAATCATACTCAACTTGGCCCATATGCCGGCCACCGACCTGGGGCGCGGTTACTGTTCACATAAATAGTAACCCACGAGTTTAGTCTCACCCCGCTATTTCTTTTAGATTTGTGGCTCCTCATCCCCTATTTAAGGAGGACACACCCCCTCTAGTTTCCTTGGATTTCGTTTGATTAGTTTCTCCATTGTGAAAACTCTCGTCCTTCGCTTGTGTCGACTAGACCAACCGTAAAGGACCTCTGCGGATTCCCACCTTTTGAACTCAATCATATATTTGTAATTCAGATTGCTTTTTACCTCGTTCTTGCTTGCTTTTTCGGTGTATGCAGGAAATGATCTTTGTGATCAGGTCATCTGGGTATTCGTGCACGGTTGATAATGACTTATCGAATAGTTCAGCGATTGCGTGGTTTCGAGCCTTGCGTATTCGTAGCCAGGATCGTGAGAGTTGAGCGACGACTATCGAACTTATCGTTCTCATCGAAAGATCGGGCGAACAAACAAGGACCTTCGGGATCATCAGAGTGCTCTCAAGGTGATAGTTTATATACGAAGGATGATCGTGGAAGGAAACAAGATAAGGGGAAATCTGGAAGGCGTAAATCCAGATCAAAGTCAAGGAGCAGAAAAAATATTGAGTGGTACAAGTGCAAGGAGATGGGGCATATGAAGAGGGGTTGTCCAAAATTGAAAGAACAGAATAGTGGCAAGCGTGATGAGAAGACTATCAATGTGGCTAGGAATAATGACTCGGATAGCAGCAATGCATATGTTCTCTCAGTTTCAAATGGTCGGTTGATAGATGCATGGATTCTTGATTTGGGGTGCTCATATCAGATCACGACTAACAAGGAGTGGTTCACTTCATACATGTAACGTAATTTCGGTTTTGTTTACCTTGGTGATGATACATGCTATAGTATTGCGAGATAGGTGAAGTTGAAATTAAGATGTATGATGGTATTGTTATAACAATACATGATGTTAGGCATATATCATGGTTGAAAAAGAATCTGATCTGTCTAGACTCCTTACATAATAGCGGACTTACTTAGAAAGGTGATAGTGATAAGTAAACCATGAAAATTTGTAAAGATGCATTGATTGTGATGAAGGGTAGGAGAACTGCTGAAAATATTTACATATTGCTATGGAGCACTGTTGTAGGCAGAGTCAGTTTAGTGGAGTCACATAATGATATGGCAAAACTTTGGCATATACTGTTGGGACATCTTAGTGTTCGTGGGATGACAGAATTGCATAAGAGAGACCTATTGGCATAAATTAAAAGTTGCGAGTTAAGTTTCTCTAAGTTTTGTATTATTGAAAAACAATATAAGGTTAGCTTCTCAAGTGGCAAACATGAAACATAAGAAATACTTACACTCAGATATGTGAGGGCCTACTAGAAAACTGTCAATGGTTGGAGCTCAGTATTTTGTTACTTTTATTGACGATTTTTCCCGCAAGGTGTGGGTGTATTTCATGAAGCAGAAATATGAAGTGTTTGCTAAGTTTAAGGTGTGGAAAGCTGAGGTGGAAAACAAAATTGGCATGAAGGTAAGTATATGAGATCTGATAATGCTACTGAATATACTGATTCACAGTTTCAGAGATATTATGAGGAGCATGGTATTCATCAGCATTTCACAGTGCGCAAAACACCGCAGCAAAATGGTGTGGCAGAAAGGATGAACATGACTATCTATGAACGACCAAGGTGCCCGAGGTTGAATGCAGGCCTTCCTAAATGTTTCTGGGTAGAGGCTGTGAACATGTCGTGCTATCTCATAAACATATCACCACTGACACCTTTGGATGGTAAGGTTGCAGAGGAGGTATGGACTGGTAATTCAGTCAATTTTACTAATCTAACAATTTTTCGTTGCCCAGCTTATATTCGTGTAGCAGCTGATGAAAGGTCGAAGCTTGATGCAAAAATAACAAAGTGCATTTTTTTGGGTTTCAAGAAATGTGTTAAATGGTACAAGCTTTGTGATCCGACATCGAAGAAGGTGGTAATGAGCAGGGATATTATCTTTGATGATAAATCAATGTTACATCAGAGGTGGCACAAGATATTGGAGGTTCAAATACAGTGCAGGTAGAGTTAGAACATAGTTCAAGGACTTAGGATTAACACACTGCCTCCAGATTCTACTTAAGAGGATTTGCAGTTTTTTCAATTGCCAAGAGATAGACAGCGACACACTAATGTGAAAGCTCTAAAGAGATTCGGGCACGAAGACCGGGTTTTATTTGCTCTTCTTGTTAGTACTGATGATCCAACTAATTTTCAGGAGGCTATTACAAGTAAGGAAAAAGATAAGTGGATGACTGCAATGATAAAAGAAATAAAGTCTTTACGGAATAATTAAACTTGGGAGCTAGTTCATCTTCGTGAGGATAAGAAGGCCATTGGGTGCAATTGGGTCTACAAGGAAAACCTACAGAATCAGAAAAATAAGGGGAAAATTCAAGGCTTGCAAAAGGGTATTCACAAAAGAAGGGGATTGATTATGATGAGGTATCCTCCCTGGTTGTGAGGCATACTTATATCAAGACAGTCCTTACATTAGTAGACAGTTGGGATTTGCACTTGGAACAAATGGATGTGAAAACGATATTTTTTTTTGCATAGTGATCTTGATAAGCACATCTACATAGAGCAGTCAGAAGGGTTAAATGAAGTGGAAAATCAGCACCTAGTATGCAAGTTAAAGAAGTCATTGCTGGGTTGAAACAGTTTCCAAGACAGTGGCACAAACATTTTGACTCCTACACGTTGTAGATTGGCTATAGTTGATGTGTGAGTATGACTGTTGTGTTTGGTGCAGTTAGAGTGAATACGGATGTTTATCGCTCGTCACGTATTATATTCTGTATTTTTTCTCGAAGTAGAAGTCGAACACGAACAATACCGGATAAGCGGGGGTTGTCATGTCGTTCAATCTTCCCAAACAAGTCGACGTATTCCACCAGTAGGTCTGCCGTAAGATTGTGTAACTGTTTATTGGAATCTAGGAGCAGAGCACAGCACAGCACAGCCAGTACGTAGTTTGTATTGCCTCGGTTGCATTGCCTGGCTGCCGTTGACCGTTGGGTACTGGACTGGGCGACGCGGGCGTACTGCGCATATATAATGTATGTAGTACACGCATGCATCTGGGCGTTGGGGACTGCGCATGCATAACCCATGACGCGACATGCAACCCCGAGTTGACTTCCTGAGTAGTGGCGACTACGTGCTGGATCAAGTCGCACATGCATGCATGTTCGTGAAAAGATTATTAGATCGATCGCCAAACTCCCAGTGGAAACTAGCTAGATGAAAACATCAACTCAGCCTGCCTCCTTGTAGCTAGTGCCAAATTCTCTCTCCGAAATGAAGCCGAACAAGCAGCAAATCGTCCGGAAGGCGGCTTCCACCACCGGGCTGCTCCTCATCTTGCTGCTCGTCGCCTTCACCGTGTCCAACTACTACTCGCTGACACTGAACCCAGACCAACACATCGATGGGGCCTCCGCATCTCACGCCACGGCAAGATCGTCCCGTGCGACAAAAGCCGCCGGCGCCGGCTCCGCGTGCGACGTCGGGAGAGGGGAGTGGGTACCCGACCCGGCCGCGCCCTACTACACCAACGCGACGTGCTCGCTGATCGACGGCCGCCAGGACTGCATGAAGTACGGCAAGCCGGGGCTCGAGTTCATCCTCAAGTGGCGGTGGCAGCCCCACGGCTGCGACCTCCCACGCTTCGACCCGGCCGCCTTCCTCCGTCTCGTGCGCGGCAAGTCCATGGCCTTCGTCGGGGACTCCGTCGCCCGCAACCACATGAAGTCGCTCATGTGCCTCCTCTCCAAGGTACATATATACCTAGCTACTTGGTTACTTATGCTCGATGCACGTATTGTTAGAACAGATCCCTGCACACAACAATTTTTCGTTGCCCGACTTATATTCGTGTAGCGGTGATGAAAGGTCGAAGCTTGATGCAAAAATAACAAAGTGCATTTTTGGGTTTCAAGAAATGTGTTAAATGGTACAAGCTTTGTGATCCGAGCATCGAAGAAGGTGGTAATGAGCGAGGATATTATCTTTGATGATAAATCAATGTTACATCGAGGTGGCACAAGATATTGGAGGTTCAAATACAGGTCGGTAGAGTTAGAACATAGTTCAAGGACTTAGGATTAACACACGCCTCCAGATTCTACTTAAGAGGATTTGCGTTTTTCAATTGCCAAGAGATGAGCAATGACACACTAATGTGAAAGCTCTAAAGAGATTGACACGAAGACCGGTTTTATTTGCTCTTCTTGTTAGTCTTGATGATCCAACTAATTTTCGGAGGCTATTACAAGTAAGGAAAAAGATAAGTGGATGAGCTGCAATGATAAAAGAAATAAAGTCTTTACGGAATAATTAAACTTGGGAGCTAGTTCATCTTCGTGAGGATAAGAAGGCCATTGGGTGCAATTGGGTCTACAAGAAAACCTACGAATCGGAAAAATAAGGGGAAAATTCAAGGCTTGCAAAGGGTATTCACAAAAGAAGGGGTTGATTATGATGAGGTATCCTCCCTGGTTGTGAGGCATACTTATATCAGGACAGTCCTTACATTAGTAGACAGTTGGGATTTGCACTTGGAACAAATGGATGTGAAAACGATATTTTTTTTTGCATAGTGATCTTGATAAGCACATCTACATAGAGCAGTCAGAAGGGTTAAATGAAGTGGAAAATCAGCACCTAGTATGCAAGTTAAAGAAGTCATTGCTGGGTTGAAACAGTTTCCAAGACAGTGGCACAAACATTTTGACTCCTACACGTTGTAGATTGGCTATAGTTGATGTGTGAGTATGACGGTTGTGTTTGGTGCAGTTAGAGCGAATACGGATGTTTATCGCTCGTCACGTACTATATTTTGTATTTTTTTTCTCAGAGTCGGAATCGAACACGAACAATACCGGATAAGCGGGGGGGTTGTCATGTCGTTCAATCTTCCCAAACAAGTCGACGTATTCCACCAGCAGGTCTGCCGTAAGATTGTGTAACTGTTCATTGGAATCTAGGAGCAGAGCACAGCACAGCCAGTACGTAGTTTGTATTGCCTCGGTTGCATTGCCTGGCTGCCGTTGACCGTTGGGTACTGGACTGGGCGACGCGGGCTTACTGCGCATATATAATGTATGTAGTACACGCATGCATCTGGGCGTTGGGGACTGCGCATGCATAACCCATGACGCGACATGCAACCCCGAGTTGACTTCCTGAGTAGTGGCGACTACGTGCTGGATCAAGTCGCACATGCATGCATGTTCGTGCAAAGATTATTAGATCGATCGCCAAACTCCCGGTGGAAACTAGCTAGATGAAAACATCAACTCAGCCTGCCTCCTTGTAGCTAGTGCCAAATTCTCTCTCCGAAATGAAGCCGAACAAGCAGCAAATCGTCCGGAAGGCGGCTTCCACCACCGGGCTGCTCCTCATCCTGCTGCTCGTCGCCTTCACCGTGTCCAACTACTACTCGCTGACACTGAACCCAGACCAACACATCGATGGGGCCTCCGCATCTCACGCCACGGCAAGATCGTCCCGTGCGACAAAAGCCGCCGGCGCCGGCTCCGCGTGCGACGTCGGGAGAGGGGAGTGGGTGCCCGACCCGGCCGCGCCCTACTACACCAACGCGACGTGCTCGCTGATCGACGGCCGCCAGGACTGCATGAAGTACGGCAAGCCGGGGCTCGAGTTCATCCTCAAGTGGCGGTGGCAGCCCCACGGCTGCGACCTCCCACGCTTCGACCCGGCCGCCTTCCTCCGTCTCGTGCGCGGCAAGTCCATGGCCTTCGTCGGGGACTCCGTCGCCCGCAACCACATGAAGTCGCTCATGTGCCTCCTCTCCAAGGTACATATATACCTAGCTACTTGGTTACTTATGCTCGATGCACGTATCACGTATGTAGCAACAAAGCACATGTAGTATTTCAGATCACAAGGTGGTCGGTCATCATGAACCCGATCGTGTTCTTGGTTGCCGCCCAGGTGGAGTACCCGACGGAGATCGAGCCCAAGGACTGCATCCACTGCACGCGCAAGTACCACTACCGCGAGCACAACTTCACCGTGTGCGTGTTCTGGACGCCGTTCCTGGTCCGGTGGAACCTTACGCGCGCCGGCGGGCAGCAGTTCATGGACCCGCACAACGTGTACCTCGATGAGGCCGACCCCGAGTGGGCGCGCGACGTCGCCAGCTACGACTACGTCGTCCTCAACGGCGCGAAGTGGTTCACCCGCCCCACCATGCTCTACGAGCGTGGCCGCCTCGTCGGGTGCAGCAACGACTCCGGCGCGGCCAACGCCACCGCCGTGCCGCCGAGCTACGCGGTGCGCATGTCGTTCCGGACCGCGCTCCGGGCGCTCGCGGGGTTCCGCGGCAGGGTGGTCGTCCGGACGGTGGCGCCCCCGCACTACGAGAACGGCAAGTGGTACGACGGCGGGAACTGCCTGAGGACGCGGCCCATGCGGAGCAACGAGACGAGTCTCCCGGAGACCGAGGCCGCGTTCCACGCCGCGCAGGTGGAGGAGTTCCTGGCGGCGTCGAGCGCGGCGGCGGCGGGGCGGTTCGTGCTGCTGGACGTCAGCGAGATGATGCAGATGAGGGGAGACGGGCACCCCGGCCAGTACGGGCACTGGCCGCACGAGAAGGTCGGCTTCGGCATCGACTGCGTCCACTGGTGCTTGCCCGGGCCGGTCGATGCTTGGAACGAGCTGCTGCTCCATTTGCTGAGTGGTTAGACACACATGATGCATGTAACTACTACTTAGTTTCTCTTCCCATTGTATTGTACAAGTGGCATCGATTTGGATGCAGAGTGTTGTAGTACCTGTGTGCCGATCGACGTGCCGTCGCTTTGTGTTTTGCTGGTTGCACCGTTCGAGCGCATCCGGCTTCGAAACATGTTTCAATCTAACTGCTACACATGCAGCGTCTGGCATTAATGTAACATCCCGTTTTTCAGATAGCGTAGTGCCGATTATTTAATTTCGATTTCCGTTGATTTTCATTTGCCGCATAAAATTTTGAAATTCTCGAGCTCTCTTTAAGCTCGGGTTTGTGTTTCAAACCCATCCTCAAAATTTCAAATTCAAAATTCAAGTTAAATTTAATCTTTTTGATTATTTTGGATCCCTCTAAAAATCTTGCCTCCCCTTTGTTGCTTTTGGGCCGACCCATTTTTCCTAACCTATTTATCATTTTCCCTCGGCCCGTACTGTTCCTCCGTTTTCCCAGCCCAATTTTCCCGACCGGCCCACCTCCTTTTCTCCCGCCACCCGCCGCTTTTCCTTCTTCTTCTCCGCCCGCCGCCGCTGACTCTCTCCCTTATCCATTCCCTTCCCGACGCCGCGTCCGACGCTCCCTTCTCTCTTCACTCGCCTGCATCGCTCTTTCCTCGGCGCCCGTCCGCATCGCTTTCCCATCCTGTCTCCTTCAGGCGCGCCTCCGCTCGGGCCTTCTCCTCTCGCCCGGCCTGCCGTCGCGTCTGCCCACCTGCAGCGCCTCCACCTACTCCTGCTCTCGCTTCCCACGCCAGTCGCCATACCGCGCCGCTTCCACCTCGCCGCTCCACGGCCCCAAGAGCGCCGCCCATGCCTCCGGTCGCCGCTCCGCCCTGCCGCCCGCCATGCCGAGTCACCTCCACCGCGCTCGTCTGCTCGACGCCATCGCCCATACCGCGCCCACTCGCCGCCATGCGCGACGCCAAGACCTTCCCGGCTCCTCCTTTGCTCGGCTATAAATGGATCCCAAGACCTTCCGCCTCCTCCGCCTTGCTTCTCCTCTCCCGTAAGTGCTCCAAATCCCGGTCCTCCCTTCTCCTCCGCCGATTGGGAGCTCCGCCGCCTGGCCACCGGCTGAGGCGCTGGCGACGCACTCGTGCCTCCCGACCACACGGCCGCGCCTCGCCTCCGAGGACCATTGCCACTGACCGTGGCTCCTCCACCGACCTACCTCGGCCTCCCTTCCAGCCTAACCCCGTAAGTCTCCTCCTCCTCACGCCCGTCTCAGCCACCATTTTTCCCCTTTAGCTTCCTTCCCGCCACCTCCCGCCTCGGCCTCCCTGTCCTCTGGCCTTGCCTGCTGGCAACCCATCACCCGAGCCCTCGCGCCTAGTTGGACCGGCCGCCTCCTGGTCCGACCGCCCCAGAGCCCTTCTCCTTGCTCCCCTACCCAATTGCTCCTCACATGGCCGAGCTTCCCTTTTGCCCTACCCTCTCGGCTTATTGCTCCTCGACTATCCAAAATTTGACAAAGAATAGTGAAGCTCGGATGTCGTTGCCGTGTCCGGTCTCCGCTATTGAATGAGATGGAATGGTTACCCAAGGTGTGTTCTCCGCTTTGACTGTAATTGAATGAGCTTCAGATCCATATTGCGATTTGTTTAACCGATGTGCTAATGAAATATCGGACCAATGCTTTCTTCGACAAGTCTCTCAATGCACGGAAATTTAGGTGACCATACCGTTCATGCCATAGCCATTCCTTATCTTCGCTTCTTCCAAGCAAACAGACAGGTTGTGCGATGCATAATTTCAGCAGGTATAGTCGATTGTGCGACCTCTGTACCTTGGCCAGTAGTTGTCTTTCGCTGTCATAGATCCGCAGGAAACCATCTTCGAGCACGGTTTTACATCCATGCTCATCAAGTTGCCCCAGGCTTACAATGTTACTACACAATCGAGGAATGTAATACACATCAGTGAGTACCTTGTGTTCCCTAGTTTGGGTTTGAAACAAGATTGTGCCTCGACCACATATCTCAACGACAGAACCATCCCCAAACTTCACTGTCCCCGACACATTTTTGTCCAGCTCTGTGAACACATCAATACACCCTGACATGTGGTTGCTAGCTCCAGTATCAAGGTACCACATATTGTTAGTCTGTCTAACGCCATCTTCCAGTACTGGCTTTACTCTCTCTTCATTGAGTAGCACCTTCTCTGTGGAGCTCAACACTGTTTGATTCATCTCACGTGCTTCAAGCATCAATAGAGCTGGCTCATCATCTTCTTTCTTCTCAATGAGATGTGCTTTCTCTTCGATTTTCTTGACCGCAATCGACCGCGTAATGCCCATGATTATTCTGATTATAACACCGGACCTTCTTTATGTCAAACTTGAACTCACGGTTCTATGCTCACCACCGCCACGCCCACGACGGCCGCGCCATGACCGCGCCCACGCCCGCGACCACCGCGGCCAGCTTGCCCCTTGAACGAGCTTTCGGTGTCACTTCGTGTCTCATTTGCCTTCCATTCAGCTCGGGTCAGGAGAACCGTCTGGTCCTCGGTATTCCCAAGTCCAAGCACTCGAATTCGTTCTTCATAAGCCTTCAAGCGCCCGACTGCTTCTTCGACACTCATCGTCTTCATGTCCCCAAACTGCTCTATAGTAGAGACAATTTGAAGAAACTTCCCAGGCACCGCTCGGAGAAGTTTCTCAACGACGTATGATTCCTCCAACTTCTTACCGAGGCCTCGAATCTGGTTGACAACGCCCGTGAGCCTCACGGCAAAGTCATCCACAGATTCGGACTGCTTCATGCGCAAGGCCTCAAACTCAGTTCTCAAGGTTTGAGCCCGCGCATCCTTGACACGATCAGCCCCAACATACGTGGTTTTGAGCGTGTCCCAGGCTTCCTTCGCTGTCTCCTTGTCACCGAGGAGAGAGAGTGTCTCATCTGGCACTCCCTGGAAAATGGCCGCTAGAGCCATTTGATCTTTTCTATCGTCGACGTCTCCGGACACAACCGCCTCCCATACACCTTGAGCCTTCAGGCAAGTCTTCATCCTGATCGCCCGGTGTTGTAGTTGTGCTGCTCAACATTGGATCTTGAGAGATATCTTGCTCTCCTTCACTTGGTACCTTAGATGTCGAGCCGTTTGGACGGCGGCGTTGGGATCGATAACTGGCTGCCGGTGATTCGGATCGCGATCTCGGCATGGCTCGATACCAAATGTTAGAACAGATCCTGCACACACACAAACTTGATGATTGAACTCACGGGATCTCAATTGAAAACTCCAGAACTCAGCAGACGCAAGAGAATTTGTGTTGCTTGGGTAAAACGGCCGAACAACGTTTTACATTTCTTCTTGCGTTATTCTCTCGGATGCAAAACTGCTTACACATATAACTGAAACTACCACCTCTCCTAAACTCACGCCATGACTCCACTAACAAATTCAGACCGAGTCTCTCGCTACGTGGTGCACAGCACTCACACGTTCAAAGAGAAAACCAAGCCTTCAACTACAACTAGCAAGATTCAGAATACTGCAGTTTTTCAGACGAGCTACAGTATCTGAAACTTTCGGAAGTTCAGTGGAAGAAGTTGATTTATCCTGACACTTACATCTAATGCAAACTTCTGAAACAGGAAGTTAACAGAGATAAAATGTGAAACAAAGATTAACCTAACACGTATCACGTATGTAGCAACAAAGCACATGTAGTATTTCAGATCACAAGGTGGTCGGTCATCATGAACCCGATCGTGTTCTTGGTTGCCGCCCAGGTGGAGGACCCGACGGAGATCGAGCCCAAGGACTGCATCCACTGCACGCGCAAGTACCACTACCGCGAGCACAACTTCACCGTGTGCGTGTTCTGGACGCCGTTCCTGGTCCGGTGGAACCTTACGCGCGCCGGCGGGCAGCAGTTCATGGACCCGCACAACGTGTACCTCGATGAGGCCGACCCCGAGTGGGCGCGCGACGTCGCCAGCTACGACTACGTCGTCCTCAACGGCGCGAAGTGGTTCACCCGCCCCACCATGCTCTACGAGCGTGGCCGCCTCGTCGGGTGCAGCAACGACTCCGGCGCGGCCAACGCCACCGCCGTGCCGCCGAGCTACGCGGTGCGCATGTCGTTCCGGACCGCGCTCCGGGCGCTCGCGGGGTTCCGCGGCAGGGTGGTCGTCCGGACGG
Source organism: Hsuehochloa calcarea (assembly GCA_036346395.1). Lineage (NCBI taxonomy): Eukaryota > Viridiplantae > Streptophyta > Magnoliopsida > Poales > Poaceae > Hsuehochloa > Hsuehochloa calcarea. The sequence continues at coordinate 67,792,310 of CM070610.1, read as the reverse complement.
TGGCGCCCCCGCACTACGAGAACGGCAAGTGGTATACGACGGCGGGAACTGCCTGAGGACGCGGCCCATGCGGAGCAACGAGACGAGTCTCCCGGAGACCGAGGCCGCGTTCCACGCCGCGCAGGTGGAGGAGTTCCTGGCGGCGTCGAGCGCGGCGGCGGCGGGGCGGTTCGTGCTGCTGGACGTCAGCGAGATGATGCAGATGAGGGGAGACGCGCACCCCGGCCGGTACGGGCACTGGCCGCACGAGAAGGTCGGCTTCGGCATCGACTGCGTCCACTGGTGCTTGCCCGGGCCGGTCGATGCTTGGAACGAGCTGCTGCTCCATTTGCTGAGTGGTTAGACACACATGATGCATGTAACTACTACTTAGTTTCTCTTCCCATTGTATTGTACAAGTGGCATCGATTTGGATGCAGAGTGTTGTAGTACCTGTGTGCCGATCGACGTGCCGTCGCTTTGTGTTTTGCTGGTTGCACCGTTCGAGCGCATCCGGCTTCGAAACATGTTTCAATCTAACTGCTACACATGCAGCGTCTGGCATTAAGCTGCAACATCTCTGTAGTCGCCGGCTACGAGCCTACGACTACGTCGTCCTCAACGGTGCCAGCGTCAACCAGAAATGCAAAGGAATTTCTCTAGAAAATAGACATGCCAGTTTTGTAGGTGCTAGGTGCAAATAATTACGCCTGTGAACTAGCATATTTGGCTTAATCAAGCTCTCTAGTCTCTAGTTCACTGCTGAGTTCACTTATGAACGGGAACTGAGCAATTAATTACTTCGTGATGCCTGTCTAAAAAAAGGAAAAAGGAAAAGTAAAGTAAAAAACTCTGATCCCAACCTAGCTCTCAGTCACCCTCATGCCGCGTGTATTATCCATTCTGGAACGAGGATTGTATCCAAGATGGAGATTAAACAGAGTAGAAGGCATCTTAGTTCTACTTTATGGCGCAGTAGACGTTGCCGATCACAGGCCTCACCAATGAGGAGTTTAGGACTGACTTTGACTTCGACTGCCGGTTGCTAGCAATGTCTTAAGAGTTAAGACCGCATTTAGTACTGAAGATGTTCAGATAGCTGAAAATATATATATCCACTCTGGTCATCTGAAACACTGAAATTTTTTGTAGCGCCCATGAGGACAGTTCATGAATCTTAGAACAAAGCAGCAGTGAAACAAATGTACGTGGTGGATGGTACTTGATGCTTGGAACTGTTATAAACAACTCTTTATACGAGTGAATAATCACAGTAAGCACACAAGAGACATGATAACTTGTTTACGAGGTTCGGCAAAGCCTACATCCCTAGGTGCCGAATCGCGATGGCTCCGTCCGTATGAGTAGTTTCTTTATTTTCTTCTGATTAGGATTACAAGAGATCTGTGGTATATATTTATACCCCGATTATATATTCAACTCTGACACAGCTCATTCCTTTCACCTTGTTATATATGAGTTATACACAACAAATCTCTACATTGACGAATACACCACCTTGAAAAAAAACACACACAAGAGAACGCTTCGACACTCCTCACGCATCCGTAGGCAAACTTGTTGGTGGTGACGAGCTTGGTCAACATATCCGCGACATTTTTATTAGTGTGCACCTTCATCAAAAAAATCTCTCCAGAGTTGATCAACTCCTTAATCTTGTGATACCTTGCATGAATATGCTTCGTCCTGACATGACACACTTGATTCTTGACCAAATAAATTGCACTCTGACTATCACAATGCACATGAACTTCACCTTGCTCAACACCTAGTTCCTTCACTAATCCTGCAAGCCATAACGCTTTCTTCGTAGTTCCAACCACAACCATGTGCTTTGCCTCAGTTGTAGATAATGTATAAATAGACATAATTGATGACTTCCAACATATAGGCCCTCCACCTAGAGTAAAAACATACTATGTAGTAGACCTCATATTATCCAAATCACCGGCATAGTCCGAATCCACATATCCAACAACCAAAGAATATCCACTTGACTGTCTCCTAGTGTTGCTTTCCTGGTTTTACCATAAACTTGCTGACTTGACTAACAGCATGCGCCAAATAAGGTATTGCACAAACCATATCATACATTAAACAACCAACTACACTAGCATATGGAACCTTCGTCATCTCTTCAAATTCTTCATCTGATTCAGGACAAAATTCAGAAGAAAGTTTAAAGTGTTGTACCAATAGAGTACTTGCTGGTTTGGTCTTGCTCATATCAAATCGCTCCAAGACTTTCTCAACATACTCATGTTGAAACAACCTCCTCGAGTTTCTATCCCTGTGTATCTCCATACCTAAAATTTTCTTTGCTACCCATAAGTCTTTCATATCAAATTACTGACTTAGCAAATCCTTCAAACTAATCACATCATACATGTGTTTTGCAGCAATTAGAATATCATCCACATATAGTAGTAGAAAAATAAATGAACCATCATCAAGGCATCGAACATAAACACAACAATTATACTTACATTGACTGTAGCCAATCTGCAACATGTAAGAGTCATAACGTTTGTACCACTGTCTTGGAGACTGCTTCAACCTATACAATGACTTCTTTAACTTGCATACCATGTGTTGATTTTCTGGTTCAGTGAACCCTTCTGGCTACTCCATGTAGATTTGTTTATCAATATCATCGTGCAAAAATATCATTTTCACATCCATCTGTTCCAAGTGCAAATCCCAATTGGCTACTAATGCAAGAACTGTTCTGATAGAAGTATGCCTCGCAACCGGGGAGAATACCTCATCATAATCAATCTCCTTCTTTTGTGAATACCCTTTTGCAACTAATCAAGCCTTGAACTTTTCCCTTTCTTTTTTTTGATACCTTGGGCATTCTCTTGTAGACCCATTTGCACCCAATAACCTTCTTATTCTCAGGAAGATGAACTAGCTTCTAAGTCTGATTCTTCTGTAAGGATTCAATTTCTTATATCATTGTAGCCATCCACCTATCTTTCTCCTAGCTTTTAATAGCCTCTTGAAAATTAGTTGTATCATCAATACTAACAAGAAATGCAAATGAAACATGGTCTTCATACCTGAATCTCTTTGGAGCTTTCACACTAGTGCGCCACTATCTATCTCTTGCCAATTGAAAAACATGCAAATCCTCTGAAGTAGCATATGGAGGCAGTGTGTGTGAATCCTGAGTTCTTGAACTTTGTTCTAACTCTACCTACACTATATCTGAACCTCCTATTTCCTGTGCCACATCCTCCTTGTTTTGTTGTAACATTGATTTCTCATCAAAGACAACATCTCTGCTCATCATCACCTTCTTCGATGTCGGATTCAAAAGTTTGTACCCTTTAACACCTATCTTGAAGAGCTCTTTTATGGTACACTCAATTTAATACGTGTCGTCTATTCTTTTTTATTTAATGGTTCAAACTAGTTAGGATTTAGTTATACTACACTCGGTAGTATGAGTAGTAGAATCCTGATAGCGGTAGAATTGTAATTGTATGTGGAGATCACATGACACAAGGCTAGTAATATTTTGAACCCTAGTTGGAAAAGTCCATAATACCCTCACAAAAAATTATAAATACAAATAAAAGACTATTATGCTCTTAATAAATCAATGGTCAGATTTGATTTATACTACTACCATATACCACCGGTAGAATATACTGTAAAATTTCTCTTCTTGAAACCCAAAAAAATGCACTTTGTTGATTTTACATCAAGCTTCGACCTTTCATTAACTGGTATATGCATATAGGCTGGGCAATAAAAAAAATCTAAGATTAGCAAAATCAACAGAATTACAGTCCATACCCCATCTGCAACCTTACCATTCAAAGATATTTGTGGTGATCTGTTTATGAGATAGCACGCCATGTTTACAACCTCTGCCCATAAACATTTAGAAAGCTCTGCATTCAGCCTTTCTGCCACACTATTTTGTTGTGGTGTTTTGCTTACTGTGAAATGTCGCTGAATACCATACTCCTCATAATATGTTTGAAACTGTGAATCGGTATATTCGGTGCTATTATCAAATCTTAAATACTTTACCTTCCTGTTTGTTTGATTTTCCACCTGAGCTTTCAAACTTTCATAAGCTGTGATTTCGCTTTTCGGACATAACTCGTTCGTTTCATTTATTATATATGAGCCATGTATAACAAGAACTGTGCAAAAATTTAGGTAGCATATCATTAACTTACTAGTCAATGCAGAGATTCCTCCTGTGCATCTTAAAAAGCTAAACTATCTAAAGCAGTTTTCTCTGCGGATGCACCTTTTTCAGAGATAAAACAACCTGCGGCATCTTCCAAGTCTGAATCGTGATTTGAATATTTGATTCCATTTCTATTGAGTGGACATCAACAGACTGGAATTATGGGGTACACGTCCTGACGTGCCTCGGCCCTGAGTTCCTGATTTGTCTCCGATGATAATGTCGGTACATGGAGTTGTGGACCTCCACGTAGTCACCAAGAATAAGACTTGAGAGTTAGTCAAGGAGAGGACAGCTCGACACATCTCCCTTGGTTAACTTGTCATCTTGTTTGTGCAGCTGCACACTACAATGTATATATATGTTTTCGTTACACAAGATGTTTTCATTATATAACTTTAATACCTGTATCCAATAAATTTACATCATTATAATCAGAACCCTCCAAATAAGTCGTTTGTATTATTCTTTTCCTCTCTTTTCTTCTTTTCTTTCTCTTTCTTTCTCTTCCATTAATGATGTCAGTTTGTAATTCTGCTTGGTCCTTTCCCCTAATTTGCCAAGTGCATTGTGATATTTAACTCTATCTCCCTCTCTATATATATAATGAAAAAGCACGCAACGTCCCGCGGGTTCTCAGGGAAAAAATGTGGAACTAATTAGTTTCATAATTGGCACTCAATTTTGCACAACTCAACATTGGCATTGGGCACAAATCAATGATCTTCTTCTCTGTTTACAGAACAACTATAGTTTGACAGGAGTTGACGGACGCTGCTACGGCTCGTACGTCCGACGCCGAGATTTTTCTCGTACGATTCGGCCACCGTTGGATTAAAGTAACTAAAGTTGATCAAAACCATTGACTCCTATCTGGCCATCTTGTTTAATTGATGTCCTCAACAGTGACCCCACACACCTCAGTTACTTGATTAATTAGAAGATGGCGTGGCCTATAGGAATAGGAGTACCAACGGGTCCATTCGACTTCGGTTTTTGATCCGCAGCTCTATTTTACAGATAAGTAAAGTACTACATGCTATTTTTGCTATAGACACGACTAGTGTTTGGACGTATGTTTCGAGCGCCGGCGTCTTGCCGTCCGATCTGGCGCCATGATGCACAGTCGTTCGATCTCGGTGTGTTTTTCCTTCCTTCTGAAACAAGCGAAAATATTATACAACATCACGCACATCCGATGCAACGAAAACTCCTATAACATCCCAAAATCCTAATTCTGGGATTATGTAATATAAATGCATTAGAAAATTTTCCTTGAACACTTGCATGTCAAATACGCTATTTTAAAAAATTGTATTTGAATTTAAAGACAAAACTTGAACTACAAATAAACAGTGCTAAAAAGGAAATAGATAAATCAAAGTAAAAATTTTATATGAGAGAATTGTTTCGAGCTAATTATCCCAGGAACTATTCAACAAAAGTTTTACATGAAAACTTGTTTTGAAAAATAATTATAAAACATAAGACCAGCACCTTGTTCGAATTTGGTAGAAATTCACAAAAAGTATTAACATCGGAAAAATTTACTGAAGAAACTACATCAGTCCAAAAGTCTACACAAATTTCGATGTTACAACATTGCAACAATTTAAAATAATAGTTGCAACATTTTAAACTAACTTACAAAACAATTTGATTTCATGTGTGCAACAATCGGCGACAATGGTTGCAACACCTTTTCCTACAAAAATTCAAGAAGATGTATGCAACAAACCAAATCACTTTCTGTAACAATGGAGAAAAGCTGCTGCAATAATTTGAGAGAATGCATGCAATATTTAAATGGTAAAGGGGATGTAACAAATCAAAAACATCATTGCAACAAAAAAAAATACATCTTGCCGCAACATTTGTTTCCATGGACTGTAAGAAAAGATGTGGATGCGATTACATCAGAAAATGGGTATGGGGGCGTCGAGGGGAACGACTAAGGCTCGTATGTACGATTAGATGATTCTTGTCCTACGCCCCAATCACAACATTTCCAAAAACTACTTGCAATATCTCGAATAGCCTATTGCAATATTTTTTTTGAATTGTCGTAATATTTTTTAAACGGGTGTAACATTTCTGATGTTGATGTTACGATCCGTTTGAAAAAATATTGCGTACTTTTCTTTGAGATGTTGCGACCGTAGAAAAAAAAAATATTACGATCCGTTTGAAAAAATGTTGCGTACTTTTCTTTGAGATGTTGCGACCCGTAGAAAAAATGTTACATCTGTAGAAAAAAATATTACATCTGTAGAAAAAATGTTGCATACTATTCACGATGATGTTGTAAAAAAAAAATTACCGCGTTTTTTCCCATATGCTTTGTTTTTTTATTCTAAGCTTAGATGATGTTCACGGTGATGTTCTTTGAGATGATGTTAATGCTCACGGTGATGTTCTTTGAGATGATGTTAATGCTCACGGTGATATTCTTTGAGATGATGCATATGAATTTTTGATATGTTGCGCACATTCTAAATTTTGTTGCATCTAGCACACAACGATGTTGCGCTCGGGCGTACGGCGCTAGCGTTATGATCGTACGTTCGAGCGCTAGTCTACAATCCATCATACTGGGATCATAGGTTTCTGGGTTTTCTTGATTTCAAATATTTGTACATAAAACTTATGTTCCTTTTAACTCTCATTGTATCTTAATAGTAGGAGAAAGAGTTGAGTTATTGTGGGGGCTCGAGGGAGGAGCGAAGGGAGGGAATGTGTGGTTGGAGAAGGCAGTGGAGGAATGGGGATTGATTTGGTTTTCCAACCGTGAGAAGGGGGTATTGTTCGGGGGACAAAACGTCCGAGGGAGAGCAAAGGCATCAGACGTAGGACATTAGTTGTTTCCCTTAACAGGAACATGATCAAGTCCTCATTTCTACGTATAATGCTCCGTTCAGTAGCACACTGATAATTGACAAACCATTTAACTCATCTACCGCTAACGATCAGCCAGCCAGCATCTGGAACAGCAGTTCGCTCCACAAGTCTACCGGCCCCGGCAAGCACCAGTGCAGGCAGTCCACCACGAAGCTGCCCTCCACGCTCCCGCCCGGCGGGTGGCCGTACCGGCTCGGGTGCCCGTCCGGCCGCAGGTTCATCGCCTCGGTGATGTCCAGCAACATCCACTCTGCGCCGTTCCTCCTCGCCGCCGCCTCCGTCTCCCTGAGCGCCTCAACCTACAGTCGAAGCGAGTCAAGCTACATTTAGTTGTCATATTTCCACATCGAACGAAAATCTTGGCACGTAGAGGTCTTGAGGTTTCTACCTGCGCCCTGCGGTACTCGGTCTCAAAGGCGCCCAGGGCGCGCTCGCCGCGCCGGAACGGGCGTGTGCGGACGCAGTCGCCGCCGGTGTTCCACTCCCCGTTCTCGAAGTGCGCGGGCGTCACCGTCCGGAGGATCGCCTTGCCGCGGAACCCCTCGAGCGCGGCGATTGCGCTGAGCGCCGTGCGTAACGCCGCGTGCAGGGCGCGGTGCACGGCCAGCTCGGTCACGTTGCGGACGCCGCCGCTGGCGGCACTGTTGCGCCCCAGGACGCGCCCGCCCTCGTAGTACACGGACGGGCGGAGGAACCAGTTGGTCCCCGACAGGACGATGTAGTCGAAGTCGGCGACGTGCGCCGCCCACCGGGCGTCGGCCGTGTCGAGGTGGAGGTCCCACATGCCGAGCGTGGCGTTCGACAGGTTGGCCTTGACCAGGAAGGGTGACCAGAAGAGGGAGGCGGTGAAGCCGTGGCTGCCGTAGTGGTAGTCTCGCCGGACGGCCCTCCTCGTCACGTCGATCTCCGGCGCGGGGCCGACCTCCACCGGCTGCGCCACCTGCGACATACGCACCGCCGGCCGTTTGCATCAGCAAAAGAGGAGCAACAAGCCAATAATTGAAATGATCAAATGAACAAGCGTACATGTAATGTGATGTGTATACGTACCTTGGACAAGAGGCACAACAAAGACTTGAATTGATTCCTGGCGAGGGAGTCCCCGACGAACGCCATGGACTTGCCCCTCATGACATCCAAGAACCGCGCCGCGTCGAAGCGGGGGAGCTCACACGCGTCCGGCCTCCACCTCCAGCGCACAAACTCGAGGCTCGGCTTGCCGAACCTCATGCAGTTCTGGTGGTCGTCGATGAACGGGCACGTCAGGTTCGTGTAGTACGGCGCCGCGGCGTCCGGAACCCACTCGCCCCGCGTAACGTCGCAGGCCCTGGTGATGGCCGGAGACGACGGCGAAGAGGGGGAGGAGGTGTCTACGTACGGGTAACGATCAGAGAAGGACAAGTCGTAGAGCGAGACGAGCCCAAGGACTAGCAGGAGGGCAATCGGCGCAGCAATGGCAGCCGAGCGCTTCGGAGAAGGCGGGTTGCTCTTGTGGGACTTCATGAGGAATTAACGCGAGGGAATGCTGATCAGGGTGCTTAGGAGACAGGACATGGAAGAAGATGAAAAATGCAGGGTGCAGAGTATAGCTTACGATCTGTTTTAGCTCTAGTGGTGGCCGTGGAGGTCAAAGTGTGCATTGCAAGACTACTTAAAGTTATTAGTAAATTGCTAACGAAGACCATACCGCCGCAGACTGCGGTACGATTTGCATGGTTTAAGACTTGAAAGTGTTCTTCTCCATGTTACGACGGTGTTCATTTCAGCATCCCATGTTATCTTCTGATGGTTTAGCATCATATCATATATTATATGCACGTCTGGGTTGAAGTCAAATTCAGTTTGCTATTTCATCCGTCCGCAGTGTAAGTCCAAATCTAAAGAAACGAGGTACTAAATCTAAAGAAATTAATGTCATTGGACCATAAATATCTCTATTAAATGATATACCATAACTACTCAACATTAAAACATAGGCATATAACAGAAATAATGTACTAAATATACTTTTGATTTCCTAAATGAACTTGCATTGTAGGACAAAGCTTCCTAATACAATGGAGTTGCATTGCAGGATGTAGAGAGTATATATACAACGTGCGAATGACAGTCCAAGTTGCATTTTTAAGTAGGTTCAGTGCACAACAAGGTGCCCCTAGCGTTATTTGTTTCAGACCAAAGATAAAGAACCCAGTCAGCGCAGGAATCCTAATTTCATTTAGGTTGAATTCCAGAATACAAAGGGGGAAGAATACGGGATTGGGGACGCAGCTCCCACCCACCCGCCGCTGGCTACCCCGGCCACGGTGGCCCCAGGTCCATCCTCCGGCGAGCCCCCTCCTCCCTCCTTGGTCCTCCACCCAGTGACTCAGCCGCAACTCATCGAGCCTCCCCTCAACCCCCACGCCCACCCCAAGATCTAGATCTGTTTTGCCCTCCGCCGCCATCACTGGAAGCTGCCTCAGATCCTGCCGCGTCCGGCCCTGAGGAAGTCCCCGAAACCCCCGAGATCCATGCTCTCGCTGAAGCTGGCGCCTCCCGCCCGGCCGACACACCTCACCGCAGTAAAGAAGCCCAACTACCGCCCTCTACAACCCCCACAACTCCTGCCCACCAGGTACTTGACGTTGTTAGCTATACACTATTTTAGCCTTAATTGGCGCTTGTTTCCTTCGCCGATATTCCCTCCAAACCTCCCGATTCTGTTGCTATAAATCGGTTGAGCAGTTATGGTAGGGTGAGGTGTATATATGTATGTGCGTCCGCTGATAATCAATCACGATTCCTGCGGTGAGCCATATTGCATTCTCACATGGTATCAGATTGGTTTTTTCCCTAGCTTCCGCTCCTCTCCACCTTCTGTCGCCGGGCGCCCGTGGACCGTCCGCCTCTGGTAATCTCCTCGAGCAAAAGCTGAGACCGGGCCTCGACGAACGTGGGGAAGGGCTTTTGCATCGGGAGGATGGTCTGCAAGTGACGAAACTTGTCGTTCAAACCTTTTAGCATGGTGAGGACGATGGTGCGATCGGAGACGGGCTCGCCAAGATCGGCAAGGCCATCCGCCATGCTCTTGAGGCGCCGGCAGAAGTCGGTGACGGGGAGATCGCCTTGGACGAAGCAATGGAACTCCGCCGAGAGGTTGAGAGCGCGCTGCTCGCAGTTGCCGAGGAACTGATGTTCGAGGCCGCGCCAGACGATGCGAGCAGTCGAGGGTGAAGACATGACGATCTCCAGGAGCTCGGCGGAAATGGAGCCGTAGAGCCATGTGAGGACGACGCAGTCCATGCGCATCCACTCGGGGCGGTCTGGATGGGAGTTGTCGGAGAGAACGTGGTCCGCCAAAGCGTATTTGCCGAGGATGACGAGGAAGAGACCGCGCCACTTGGTGTAGTTTGCGGCCGCGGGTCTAACTGTGTGTATCTCCTCCTGTATGTTGATGACATTGTTTTGACGGCCTCCTCGCCTGCCTTGCTTCAGTGGACAATCTCGGCCCTTCAGTCAGAGTTCTCCATGAAGGATTTGGGTGCTCTCCATCATTTCTTGGGCATCACCGTCACTCGCCAGCCTTCGGGTCTCTTCCTTAGTCAACGTCAGTATTGTCTCGAGATTCTGGAACGTGCCGGCATGAGTGATTGTAAACCATGCAGCACACCTGTGGACACCAATGCCAAACTCTCCTCAGTTAATGGCGCTCCTGTCTCCGACCCCACAGATTACCGCAGCTTGGCAGGCGCTTTACAGTACCTAACTTTCACCAGGCCAGACATTGCCTATGCAGTACAACAGGTGTGTCTTCATATGCATGATCCTCGAGAGCCCCATCTTGTTGCACTTAAGCGGATCCTCCGCTATATCCGTGGTTCTCTCGAGCTTGGCTTGGTGATTCGACGATCTTCCAGTCATGAGCTAATTGCTTACTCGATCTTGATCGTAGGTTACCGTCCCGACACTCGAAATCTACCTCTGGCTATGCCATCTTTTTGGGTGACAACCTGATTTCCTGGTCTTCCAAACGCCAGGTGACTGTGTCCCGCTCCTCTGCCGAGGCAGAATATCGAGCTGTTGCTAATGCTGTGGCTGAGACATGCTGGCTTCGGCAGCTTCTTCTTGAGCTCCATACGCCCCCCGCACGTGCAACTTTGGTCTATTGTGACAATATCAGTGCCGTCTACCTCTCCACCAACCCAGTACAGCACCAGCGCACCAAGCATATTGAAATTGACTTGCACTTCGTCCGAGAGAAGGTCGCCCTTGGATCAGTCCGGGTTCTTCATGTTCCCACAACATCCCAGTACGCCGACATCTTCACCAAGGGTCTTCCTACTCCTGTTTTTTGCGAATTTCGCTCCAGTCTTAACGTCCATTCCAATGATGCTAAGACTGCGGGGGGGTGTTAGCTATACACTATTTTAGCCTTAATTGGTGCTTGTTTCCTTCGCCGATATTCCCTCCAAACCTCCCGATTCTATTGCTATAAATCGGTTGAGCAGTTATGGTAGGGTGAGGTGTATATATGTATGTGCGTCCGCTGATAATCAATCACGATTCCTGCGGTGAGCCATATTGCATTCTCACAGACGTATCCCCCGCATATTCTCAAGAAACAGCGCAAAGTATCCTTTGTCGAACCATGTGTCAGTCTCGATTTCAACCCGCCGCGCCGCGCCTCACCTCAGTCGTTGTTGCACTGCAAAAAGGGAAGAACATTCAAGACGAAGTGCCCTCGCTTCCTACCCAGGCCCACCCGCGCTCTGTGCTTCCAGTCCAGGAGTACGCGCACCAGTCTGCGCCTGCTTCTCATGAGCCCACCTCAGGATTCAGACTGGCGCCTTGTCAAGCCAAAATTCTGGTGGAGAAAGGAAAGTCTTCAAGACAGCACCAACATCCCTCCACTTCAATGCAAGACAACGACCATGCCCTACAGCGCTTCCGCCTGTGAACCCAAGGAAAGTGCTTCAATTGCCTTGCGCGTGACCACCGGGCCATCAATTGCCGCGACCCACCAAGGTGCTTCTTGTGCCTCTGCAGCGGGCACTGAGAAAGGCACGGCAAAAGGGGGCTTCAACCACCTGCCCCTCAGTTGCTCCCCAGCCACCCACCTCCGAAAAGCCCCCTTCCTCTTAGCACCCTCACCGCCATACCACCCCCCTAGTCTCCCCAAGTGGCCATGGAAAACCTTAACATCGCCGCCCCCAGCACGCGGCCTGAAGAGGACAGCTGTGACGTCCCTTCCACCCTTGCACTGGAGCGGGAGCTGCGGGACTGGGAGGGCTCCGCCGTCATCACTTCGATAAACCAAACCAGGCCAGGCATCGACACAACCACCATCGTGGAAGCCTTCAGGAGAAGGCTCACCGCTAGGACTAGCGACATCTCGGTGCGGAGGCACTACCCAGAGCACTCCCTAGTGAAGTTCGAGCACAAGCACATCTTCGACAAACCAGTGGACCTCCCCAAGTTCCACCACCAGGACCTGGAAATCCACGTCTGCCCATGGTGTATGCTGCAACACGCGTTCGGTGATGCCATGCGTTTCCACGTGCGCTTGCGCTTGGTGTTATGAATAACGCTTGTATTCAATATAAGGCTAATGTGCCAGTATATATACACAAAAGGAGGTTACATATAAGGAAATTAAATAATATCTAGAGTCCTATCTAACACATATATCTCTAACATATATATCTCTAACACCCCCCTCAAACTCATGGCGGATCAACAACACTGAGTTTGGAAAGATAGAAGCTGTGCTGTGCTCGAGTCTAGGCCTTCGTGAAGAAATCTGCTATCTGAAGCTCTGAAGGCACATACTGAAGAGCAATCACCTGATCATGCACACAATACCTCATGAAGGAAGCATCAACACCAATATGCTTGGTGAGCTCATGCTTCACGTGATCACGTAATCTTGATAGCACTTTGTCTTGTTGTCAAGAGGGGAGTCGGTGTAGTAACAGAAACACCAAAATCCTCAAGTAACCACCGTAGCCAAATAATCTCTGCTGTCAAGAGAGTCATAGCTCGCAACTCAGTCTCTGCACTCGAACGGGGCACTGCAGTCTGTTTCTTCGTCTTCCAGGCAATAAGCGAACCACCAAGAAAAACACAGATGTGAGAGATAGATCGGCGATCGGAGGATCGGCCGCCCAAGTAGCATCCGAATAAGCTGAGAACGAAATGGAGCGTGGAAAGAAGAGACGGAGAGATAGTCCACGAAGGTATCGCAGAACTCGAAGAAGGTGGTCAGAGTGAACTGAGTGGGGAGCGAAACGAATCGACTCGAATGTGAACGGATAAGTGATATCTGGACGAGTAACAGTAAGGTAGACAAGACTCCCAACAAGATAACGATAGCGAGTCGGATCAGAAAAAGGCTCGCCATTAGAGGGTCGGAGGTGAACAGTGAGCTCCATGGGAGTCTCAACAGTACGCTGATCAGTGAGGGAGGTGCGATCAAGAAGATCCTGAATATACTTCTCTTGGGACATAAAGAAACAATCTGGAGTGGAAGTATCAATCCCAAGGAAGTAACGAAGAGGACCAAGATCCGACATAAGGAACTGCTCACTAAGACGAGCCTTGACAAAGGCAGTGTACTCAGAGTCATCTCCGGTAATGATCATATCATCAACATACAGAAGAAGAAGAGTCCGACCACGAGATAAAGTGTGGACAAAGAGCGCAGAATCATAATCACTAGCTGAAAAACCAGCAGCAGTGACCACAGAGGAGAAGCGCTCAAACCAAGCACGAGGGGCTTGCTTAAGGCCATAGAGAGAGCGACGAAGGCGACAGACCATGCCCTCAGGAACAGAATACCCAGGTGGCGGATGCATGTAGACCTCCTCACGCAACTCGCCATTAAGAAAGGCATTCTTGACATCAAGCTGAGAAACAGACCAGTGGCGAACAGACGCCATCGAAAGAAGAGTGCGGACAGTGGTCATGTGGGCCACAGGAGCAAAAGTCTCGTCGTAGTCACGACCATGCTCCTGCTGGAAGCCACGAGCAACAAGACGCGCCTTATAGCGCTCAAGAGAGCCATCAGAGCGAGTCTTAATCTTATAGACCCACTTACATGTGATGGGACGAGAGTGAGATGGAAAAGGAACAAGATCCCAAGTACCAGTACGCTCGAGGGCAGCAATCTCCTCGGCCATGGCATGCTGCCACTCAGGATGAGTAACAGCATCCTGGTAGGAGGCTGGCTCACGAGTAGTTGCGCCAGCAAAGGCAAAACGGGCAGGGGGCCGAATCGACTGGCGATCGCGGAGAGCGTAGCGAGGAGAAGACGGCCCATCAGGGGAAGATGAAGCATCAGAAGAAGATGAATCATCAGTAGAAGAGGGCTCATCTGGAAGATCCTCAATACGAGGTTGACTAATGTAGACGAGTGTAGTGGGGGGAGCTTGAGAAGCCGCAGGAGACGAAGCAGGCGGCGACAATGGCGGAGAGGCCACAGGAGAAATATGTGGAGACTCAGTGGGACGGTTGGACGAGGGCAAAACAGAGATATGTGTATCTAGAAAGGTCAAAAAAGACAGAGACTCCACAGAGGAAGCCGAAGGAGAGACAAGACGTGGGTAGAAGGGACGAGACTCGTCGAAAGTCACATCCCGAAAATCCGCATCCGTCAACCAACAGGATCCCAGCACCGATAGCCCTTGTGCTCGCAGATCAGATCCCATAAAGACACACTCAACGGTGACGAGCGGTTTGGTGCATTCTCGAGGGGAAAAAAGCGTAGCAAACGCACCAAATGCACGAAGGCGAGTAGTCAGGAAGGAGACCACAGAGACGCTCAACGGTTGTGCCTCAAGAGCGTAAGAAGGCCGGATGTTGACGAGATAGGTGGCGGTGAAACGACCTCGGCCCAAAAGTGAGGTGGAATAGGCGGCAATCATCGTGGCACGAGCCGACTCAAGAAGGTGACGATGCTTGCGCCAAGAACACCATTCTGAGCATGAGCACCAGGACAAGAGAACTGAGCGAGAGTGCCCTGCTCAGCAAGGAAGCTGCGCAGGTGATGAGAGAGGTACTCGCCAA
This sequence comes from Hsuehochloa calcarea, assembly GCA_036346395.1. Classification (NCBI taxonomy): domain Eukaryota; kingdom Viridiplantae; phylum Streptophyta; class Magnoliopsida; order Poales; family Poaceae; genus Hsuehochloa; species Hsuehochloa calcarea. The sequence continues at coordinate 67,777,156 of CM070610.1, read as the reverse complement.
CAGAGTCAGCACGAAAGACACGAATAGGAGTGGAGAACTATGTGCGAACCATAGTGGCAAACTGTTTATAGATAGACAAGACCTCACTACGAGAAGACATGAAATATATCCAAGTGTGGCGAGAGAAATCATCTATAAATATGATATAGTATCGATGACCCCCTTTCGAAACGAAGGGAGCCGGACCCCAAATATCAGAATGAACAAGATCAAAAGGACGTTAAGACACTGACTCACTATGAGGATAAGGAAGCTGAATCTGTTTACCTAACTTACAGCCCTGACAATCTAAAGATACGTCTCCTGAGACAGATCCCAGAAGACCACGACGAACTAAAGACGACATACGAGATCCACACAGATGGCCAAGACGGTGATGCCACTGTTGGAAAGAGCCGGTAGACGGAGTGGCAGGAGCGGAGAAACTGGCAGTGACGGTGACAACGGAAGGAAGGTGAAACCAGTCAAGCTCTCAAAGACGCTGTGAGTCAAGACGCCTAGGGCCAGAACCAACCAGAGCTCCCGTGTGGCGGTCCTGAACACAACAAGAGTCAGAGTCGAGAATGACTCGACAACCAAGATCGATGTCGCCCAAGAGAAGAAGTCGCATGGTAAGGCGAGGAACATGAGCAACAGAGGGAACATGAAATGATGAGTTGCTAAGAGGTCCTCGACCAGAGACAGAAAGAGAGGTACCATCAGCAGTAAGAACACTGACAGGAGAATCAAGAGGTGTAATGAAGGACAGAGTAGAAGAATCAGGAGTCATGTGAAAAGATACTCCAGAATCAAGAATCCACGGGGAGGTGCTGGACTATGGAGGTGGTGGTTTCGCAGTGCCCGAAGAGTCAGTAGCAGAACCGGCAGAACCTGTCGAATGAGAACCTGTCGAGGGAGAACCCGAAGCGGTAAGCAAGCGTCGAAGTCTGGCTATCTCCTGCTCAGTTAGAGAAACTGCTGAAGGAGTCGATGTAGACGTCGATGTAGAAGCACCAGTGCCGGTGCTAGTAGAAGAACGACGTGAAAGATGTCGCTGCTTCTTATAGCAATGAAACTCAATATGGCCGACCTTGTCGCAGTAGGAGCAGTGAGGACGGCCACCGCCAGAAGGAGGGCGACCACCACCACCTGTGGCAGCCGCTGGAGGAGGTAGTGTGCTGAAGCGTGGAGTAGTACCACGCAGGCGAACGGAAGCCATCGGTAGGCGGCGCTGGACGGCACGGCGACCAAGGCAACGAAGTCTAACAGGCGGCGCTGGACGGCGTGGCGGTTAGATCGATGTTTTTTTTGCTCACGGGTTATTAAACCAGTTGGCCAAACCGCAAAACAAGCGCGCGCGGGGAAGAAACTAGGGTTCCCCCCTTGTGTCGGCGGCGGCGGCGGCGTCAGCCGGCGGTGGCGGCGATGAGCGGCGTCCGACGGTGGCGGATCGAGCCGGCAAAGCGATCGATGAGCATTGCGCGCGCCGGCGGGCGCGCCGAGCAAAGAAGGCGGCGGCACCTTCGAGCTTTGAGGCGGCGGCGGCCGGGCGGCGAGCGCAGCGGGCGACTGGGGCTTCGGCGAGGCGTCGGCTCCCGAGAGATCGGGAGATCGGCTCCCTTCCTCGCATGCCGCGATCTGCGAGATCCCCTCGAGCTCCGGCGAGGCTGCGGCCCCGGCGAGCGAGCGAGCGGCCCCGATGGAGAAGTTGAGCCGAGAGGACGCGCGATCGGCGGCGATGGAGCAAAGAAGAATGACCAGGCGGCGGCTGTTGGCGATGAGTCGGCACGCGAAATGAGCAACAACCGAGAGGGAGACGCTCGTGGGCGCTGAGCGAGTCGACGGGCGACGACAAGAGACGATGCCGTCAGAGCGGCGGCGACAAGCGAGGCGAAACCCTAGGTACGCTCTGATACCATGTTTTGAATAACGCTTGTATTCAATATGAGGCCAATGAGCCAGTATATATACACAAAAGGAGGTTACAAATAAGGAAACCAAATAATATCTAGAGTCCTACTCTAACACATATATCTCTAACATATATATCTCTAACACTTGGAAGGCATCCCGGCGCACGTGTGGTCCCCGGAAGTCGGAGACAAGGTCATCGGCTCCAAATGTGCCCGCCACTACATTGAAGATCCTTCACTCGCAAGAAAAGACACAATGATGCTCAACTTGTGGGCATGGACTTCCAACCCAAGCTCCATCGCCAAGGTCTGCTAGCTCACCTTCACATACCGTGATGCTGGAGACTGTCGCTCCACTTGGGAGGTGACGAGCCTCCCACCCACCACTTGCAAGAATGGCCTAACCTACAGGGTAATTATCCACCTCGACTTCATCGAAGACTACTCGGCGGCTCCCTCACTGGACTTCGACTCTGACCCGGTGCCTTTCAAGCCTGCAAAGCGGGGCCTGACATGGCACCTTGGTATCGTCGAAGGTACCCCGGTGGAGGAAACAACTGACAACCTCCAGCTTCACAAACTAGGACACGCTTCAGCTTCCCCAAACTGACCTCCACAATTTGGCAGACACTTTCACCGAAGAAGAGGTGTATCTGGCCATACACGAAATGATGTCAGACAAATCACTAGGACCTGATGGGCTCAATGGTATGTTCTACAATGCTTGTTGGGCCATTATCAAAGATGACACCATGGCCAGCCTCAATAGTTTCCACAACCTTGAACTCACCCAACTCGCCACAACGAACAACACCAACATAATCCTCCTTCCAAAGAAGCAAGGGGAAGACTCACCCTCAGACTTTAGGCCAATTAGCCTAATCCATAGCTTCGCCAAGATTGTCGCCCCCTAAGACTAACACCACACATGGATGAGTTGGTCTCAACTAGCCAAAGTGCCTTCATCAAAGGAAGATGCATCCAAGACAACTATATTTACATCAAGAACTTGGCGAAAAGACATCACCGAAATAAAACACCTTCGCTACTGCTGAAACTAGACATTGCAAAGGCATTCGACTCGGTTAGATGGGATTACCTTCTAGAACTCCTCCAAAAAAGAGGCTTCTCGCCCTGTTGGCGAGATTGGATAGCCCTCCTGCTCTCCACAGCAAGATAAAAAATCCTCCTCAATGGAATACCAGGTGAAAACATACAACATCGTAGGGGACTGCGACAAGGCGACCCGCTCTCGCCTCTCCTCTTCATCCTTGCAATCGAACCCCTACAGAGAGTCTTCGATCTGCAACGGACAGGGGCTTGCTCCAACCTCTCAAAGGAAGGAACACAACTATGAGAGTATCCATGTACACAGATGATGCAGCCATCTTTCTAGCCCTCCTCGCCGAGGACATTGGCACGCTCTCCCTAATCCTTCATAAATTCTGAGACAACATAGGACTCAAGACAAATATCCTGAAAAGCCAAATAGCCTAAATAGATGTGAAGATCTTGATCTTCAACAGGTTTTACGAAATTTCCCAGCAATGATAGCGTCCTTCCCAATCAAATATATAGGGAAAATTTCCCAGCAACGATAGCATCCTTCCCAATCAAATATCTCGGCCTCCTTTTGAACATCCGCGGGCTGCGCAAAGTCGACTACCAACCTTTAGAGGATAAAGCACATAACTGCCTAGCAAGTTGGCATGGGAAAGTGCTCTCCCTAGCCGGCTGGCTAACGGCCGTGAAATCAGTCCTCTCATCACAACCAATATACTTTCTAACAGCGATCAAGGCGCCAAAGTACATCATAAAAAACATTGACAAAAGGAGGTGGCGTTTCCTTTAGGTTGGCTCTAACACGTTGACAGGCGGGAAATGCAAAGTCAACTGGGAGCGCATCTGCAGACCCAAAGTTCTTGGTAGCTTGGTCGTCCTAGACCTAGAACACTTCTCTAGAGTGCTCAAGTTACGGTGGCTTTGGTACGAATGGAGGCCCCATAACAAGCCTTGGAGTGGCATGGAGATCCCCTGCAACGAGCTTGACAGGCAGCTCTTCGCAACGGCAACCCACATAATGTTAGGCAATGGGAAAATGACAATCTTTTTTTACATCAACCTGGCTATAGGGCAAGCGGCCCTGTGATATAGCGCCAATCCTCTCGATTTCACGAAGGAAATCCAGAACAGTGCATGCAGCCCTAAACGAAGGATATTGGATTCAAGATATAAACATCACACATTATCTCATGGTACGACATATACATGAGTTCGTTGTTCTATGGAACCTCATTGCCGAGATTACGCTACAAGAAAACACCGACGCCGTGATCACCTGGATGTTAACCCTAAATGGGGATTACACCACTAGGTCGGTGTAATATTCTAAAAATAAATAAATATTAACCTCTTAAGGGCCTGTGTGTAATTAAATAAAATAGTACATCAAAATAGAATATTTCAGAGTATTTTTAGAGCTATATAAATCGTGGGGAGCATTGGTTCTAGAAAACCCTATTTTCTTTCTTGTCCGGTGCGACGCCCCAGCAGCCGCCTCCAAATATTTTCTCCAGCCGCCAGCTCTTGTTTTCGTGGTCGCGTGTGTGAGCCTCTACCGCCGCGTGGACGGCGCCTTGTCGCTCGCCCGGGGACTCGTTGGTCAGTCTTGAGATTCTTTGTGGCCTGCTGTGTGTACCGCTTTGTCTTGGCGTGGAAGCCGACCAACGAGCGTCCGGCCACGTGAAGCCTGCCGTCAGCGTGAAGTCGTCAATTTATTTGGCCGTCGCGTGGAGAAGATTTCTTTTGAGGTTTGCTGCAGTTGATTCTTTAATGCTGTCGCTTGATTAGATGGTGCTGCTCTCTTTTCACGCATGCATGAGGGCACTCGTAGTTAATTAGGTGTGTTCACGTGGCTAGCTTTGGTGATTAGTTAATCATGCAAAGTACTACGTATACACGTATACATGATTAACTAGTTAACTCGCGTATTGATCCTGCATGCTTGCAGCGGCTAGCACTAGAAAATTTACTACCGTGGCTTTGCTTTGTATGTGTGTATGAAGGCTTGAACAGTAAGGAAAAAAATTAGGAGAAAAGAAGTAGAGATCCGATTTCTTGTGGGTAACGAAATGCAATTGTCGTTTCTCTGTTTTCTAGGGTAATTAGAGATTGTTAGAGAGGTTTTATAATTTTCTAATAGAGAAGCTGATTAATAGATCTGTTTAGCCTGCTGTTCTGTTGAACGATTTATTCGGGTACCTTAATGGCAAATTTTGGTTATATCATCTACTAGTTAATTGTAGATAATCTCGATATGTTTCTATAGCATATTTAACCATGTCAATCGGACAAGTATAACTCGAGTTATGAATTTTGGAAGACTGCTGTCTTTGTAGCCGTCTTTTTTCGGTACTGTTTTGGTAGATCAGATATTAAAAATAATAAATAGACTAATTAGAGTTTTTGATCTACATGAAAGCGGTAGATAATTGTCCAATGGTTCTGTAGAATCTAAAAACTCGAATTTTGGTTGGATAAAACAAAAGTTATGAATTTAGTAAGACCCGCTGTTCCGAAGCGGACAGATCGGTTTTCTGGGCTAAGAACGGAGGGCTAGATGATTTAATTAGAAGGCTTTGTAATCTAAGAAAATGAGGGTAATTTTGTGTAGAATTCAGAACTGGGTGGTTTGTCGTGATCGGATTTTTGAGTCAAAATTTACGTTCATTTTAGTACCAAGACAGCTAGGGGTGACTATTCGGTACCGGAGAAGCGTGGTAGATTTGAGGACGGGTAGGAGCGATGTATATTGATTGCTATTCTTGATGTTGTAGCTTGTATTGAAAATTGTGCATTTAATGTAGGAGAGGCGTCGTGCTTGTTGCCATCTTCTAGTCAAATCGTGCGTCGCAACTAGTAAAGGCAAGTGCATGGTAGACAGCGATCAATGATTGATCACTGTGATTCTTTATCTTTCAATACCATTATTGTTGTGCTTTTATTTTTATTTAATTGCAAGCAATGGATTGGCATGACTTTACCTTGTTGACGAACATGAGAAAATTTGGATATGATGAATATGATGAAATCTTGCATTTTTGCATTCATAAGCATCTTTGCATAAGAGAAGGTGATCATGATTGATCACAACTCCACAGGAGTGGAGGAGGTCCCCGATCCTTGTGGAGGAACAGGCTTGAGAGTGAATGTTGTCGCGAGCATTCACTCATGCTATCTTAGATATCATAAAAGAAGTGCATGTGGACATGTAGATTAGAGTTGCATTGATATATGAGATGAATGAGTGTGAAACAAAGAGGAGTTAACAGCATGAGAATATTAATAGAAGTGCATGTGATGATAATGAAGTTATTGATTACTGTTGATTTATTATCGTTCGTTGTATATTAATGTATTTGCTGAGTCGTGGACTCACCATTCTTTGTTTTGTTGTCTTTAGGTGATCTTGAGAACGCCGTGGATCGAGAGCGAGTAGAGCACATGGATTAGATCTATAATTCAATCACATGATCATTTGCCATAAGAACCTTTTCATTCAATGCAGGATTACTCTTGGACATGTTAGAGGCTGAATAAAGTTTAGGTCACATTTTGGACTAGATTATTTATTTCAATGATTTGGATTCATTGGTTGATGCTATTTGGATTATTTTCCTGGTTATAATTCCCCTTGCTTATTTATTATCGTTTGATCCATAATTATGCATGTTCTTTTGGGGTCCATGGATATATTTATTGATGTTTTCCTTGCTGTAATTTTATAGTGTGTCGATAATTATTAGTTTAGAGAGTAGTTTAGTGGTATTCCAGGCTCAGTGTTGGGCTGATGTGTTACAGTCGGCATACAGAGCTCAATTTTTTGAAGCCATTACATCAACCATGAATTCTCTGATCTGGAAGGCGTGTGCACCGCACAAATGCAAATTCTTTGCCTGGCTAGGCATTCAAAATAGACTATGGACAGCGGACCGCCTCGCGGTGCATGGATGGCAAGCTAATCAAGGTACCCTCTGTGCTCCCAGGCACCAGAATCAACCAAACATATCCTCACAGAATGCCACTACACCAAACGGGGTTGGGCTCTCCTCGCCCAGTGGATCAACAGGCCAACCTTTTCACAAACTATAGCACAACCCTCCCCTCGATTCGTCATATGTGGGAATCCATGCTTTTAATGACGAACACTCCGAAAAAAGCCACGGTAACCATTCTCATGATGGTTACTTGGGAGATTTGGAAAGAGAAGAATGAATGGATTTTCCGCTCGGCATTCACAAGCCCAACTAGTCTTTTTGCCAACCTCAAAGAAGAGGCCAGGCTCTGGGTCCTGGCTGGGCTGACAAGCTAGGCGGCCTTTTTACCCGATCCTGACCTCCCCTCTCCCCTCCTCTTCTCAGCGCTTTTTATGATCCAATGTACAAACAGTAATTCTAAGAACAAGATTAACTAAATTTGTGATGTAAATAATGTCAAAGGTACCAAGGGTGTGGCGAACGGAGCCGATGCTCCAGCCCCCTTGCGCCCCTATGGTGCGTACACAGTGGTGGATTTAAATAACAAAAGAAGGTGGTTGGAAATATTTGATGTTCTTTTTTTTCCCCTTTAGAAAAGGTAGGATGGGGACGGCTGGGTTTATTTTGTTCCAACAAAACTTGAGCCAATCCTGATTCCTGGTGAGTAGCTGACCTAAACCTTGAACGGCCCAAAGGATCATGCCAAGATGGGCTCTTTTTGGTCAGCCTGCAGCTTGATTCTGCTTGAAATTACCGGTTACAATCACATGATCAAAGTCTATCTGAAGAGATCTGCCAAACAAGAGCATCAGCTGAACCATGCCATCGACTTCACTATACTACATAAACTTCGTAGTTGCATACAATGCCAAGAAAATTTTACATCAGTTATGTATTGTACCTGACAGAAAAAAAAGAACATACCGAACGCAAAACTACACTGAATTCTGTAACCAACCAGGCCCCCATGAATGAACGATCAGTACCGTACGTAGCCACCGCGGCGGCGTCGGTCGTTGTTGCGCATGGCCCAGCAGCTGAGGGAGTAGGCGAAGATGAGTAGTGCGAGGACAGCGACGTTGAGGGCGGCCACGGACTTCCAGCATGTTCTTGGCGGTGGCCAGCACACCAGCCTTGCACGCGTTGCACCGGAAGCACAGCACCCTCTGGTCGTTGCTCCACGCCCGGCAGTCGACGTCCGCCGTGTCCAGGCCAGCCGCGGGGGCCACCCAGAACGTCGAGTTCACGGGCTGGTACCCGCAGTACGCCGGCGGCTTGCAGCAACCGGACTGCACGATTTTTTCAGAAGAGCCACTGCTGTTGATGTATTTGATACGACAAACTTGGTGCATATGATTTCAATCATTCAGTGAGTACTGTTATCTTCAAATGGACAACAGCCTTATGAAATGCATGCATCTGCAGAGCTAGTGTTGAATTTTTTTTACAATGTGTTGCAACTTGCAAATGTGTTAATGAATTCAGTGGCAGTGAACAGTGTAAACTCTACTCTCGAGTCTCGAGATGTACTACCAATGGAAGAGGAAATTTTGATTAATTGTAAATGATGCATGCATATCCAGATATGGATACAGGCAATTAACATCCTTGTTTAGCAGCTCATAAATTAAGGAATAGATTTCTTATGCAACATTCAATCTCCAATGCATGATGCATGCCATGCAACCGATGGATCCATGCGTACCTGGACGAGCGGCAGATGCAGCCGGTAGAACTCGCCGACGTTGATCCCGGCGGCGACGCTGCCGAGCCGGCCGCCGCACACGCCCGCGTAGGCCATGCAGCTCTCGATCAGCCTCCACGTCTCGTAGTCCCTGATCCTGTTCTGCAGCCAGTCCGAGTAGTCCCCGATCCGGTACTCCCCGTAGCCGCGCCCGGACACGGCGGTGGCGACGCCCTTGTTGGTGACGGCGAACGTGAAGGCGGTGACGAGGAACATGCCGACGACGATCAGGAACATGACGGTCACGTAGGCCCAGATAAGCGGCGTGGCGCGGCAGCACGCGCCGGCGATCGCCATGAGGGAGAGAAGGAGGAGCGCGCAGCCCAGCACAACGGCGGGACGGAGGCGAGGAGGGTGACGGCGCTCAGGGCACTTGCTTGGATTGATTCGAGATTGATTTTGGTTTACAGCCACTTCATCCTGGAGGACAAAGGCTCAACACTTGAGCACACAATCAATCCAACTCTCTAAAACTTAACCTCTCGATTTTCCACTCCCTAAGCACAAACTAGAGTTTCTTCAATACAAGGGTTGAGAGGTGCACAACCAGCACTCTCCCCTATTTATAGTGGAGGCTAGCTTCTAGAAGGATATTCCTAATGGTCACCCGTTAAACCCACACACAAACAGGTTTAACTCACGCACGTATTTCAAAGCGTCATCTTCATCTTCCTTTAACCTAAACCACTTCTCCTTGCGTCGTCTTGCGCCGCGGTTTAACCAAAGCCATCAAGGTGGTATTTTGGTGAAGTTACCAAAATACCCCTTCTCAATCCTTCTACAGAGACCGAGTCCAAATTTCAGGAAGCAATCCCATGCTTCGCCACGTGTAGGCTGATCAACGGCTCTCTTCATGTCGGCAAGTCTCTCCCATCCGGCTCTCATCGAAACCACAATGGCACTTGCACCGACCACCGCGCCGCTTAATGCAATCTGTCGCACTGAACTTGTCGTTCGGTCATTCTTGTCCATTTTGCATCATGCTTGAGTCCATTGACTTCACCCGGCATCCTTAATCGTTCTGAACCTCAGCTCTCCAAACCTAGTCCCGATCATCCTTGTCGTTGACCGTCGTTGACCTCCAAGCCTCCTGCACAACAATAGATAAAGAAATCGATTTCGGAAACAAGTTCTTTACAACTTGACACATGTTAGTTAAAACATGCATCATGCAATAAATATGCACTGAAACCTATGAATTTGATCTAACCAACAAACATCGCCGCCAAGTTGGCTAGCGAACAAGTAAAAATTGGTCAGACCACCACCCATAGTCGGTCTGACCACCCCTAGCCAGTCTGACCGCCTAGCAAGGGACTTAGCCAATTTTGCTCCCTAGAAATCCGAAGTCTCTCTGAAAATTTCAAACGAATAGAACTTTTTTACTTGAAGCTCTAAAAATTATGAGATCAAGTGTAAGAGAATCCACTCTCTTGCCTACACCCTCTATTTTTGGCCCGGCTCCAAACTCAAAACTACTTAATGGTCGGTCAGACCGCTGCCCATGACTGGTCTGACCGTCGGCCACTACACCTGAGGCTTGGCCGGTCTGACCGCCAGTGGTGGCAGATCAAACCGCCATACAGGTCGGTCTGACCACCGACTTGGCCGGTCTGACCGCCTATTGCTTGACAACATCTGAACTTTTACCGAAAACACATGTTTCTGCAAACCCTCACCATCATTGCCAGTTGTAACATCATCCTAAGATTATGAGTATATCCCCATGATATCCACAGTTTTTATATGACGATCCCAGAATTGATTATGTATAATATCAGTATATATAGATGATCTGAATATCATCGGGACCCCAAAAGATATTAAGAAAGCAAGCTCTTACATGGAGTCGGAGTTCGAAATGAAAGACTTGGGTAAAACCAAATATTACCTAGGCTTGCAGCTTGAGCATACCCTTGAAGGGATTTTAGTACATCAGTCAACCTACACTCAGAAAGTGTTAAAATGGTTTGGCTTTGAAAAGACATATCCTTCGAAAGTACCGATGATCGGGAGATCATTGCAACAGGACAAGGACTCGTACAGACCTAAAGAAGATGGGAAAGAAGTTCTGGGACCAGAATTCCCGTACCTGAGTGCAATAGGAGCACTCATGTATTTAGCAAACTGTACTAGATTGGATATTACATTTGCAGTGAACCTACTAGCAAGGTATAGTGCAGAACCTACCAAAAGACATTGACAGGAAATAAAGGACATGTTCTGATACCTCAAAGGAAGCAAAGATCTTGGTCTGTTCTACAGAAAGAACTAAGACCTAACTATGATAGCTATCACGGATGTTGGGTACTGTCGGACTACATATCATGACTAAGTCGCAAACAAGCTATGTATTCATATATGGTGTAACTGTAATTTCATGAAAATCGTCTAAGCAAAGTCGCAAACATGCTATGTATTCATATGTGGTGGAACTGTAATTTCTCGGAAATCATAGCACTGCATTTAGGCCTCACGGAATGTTGTTGGCTTGGCGGATGATTCATCACATCCAGCAGTAATGTGGATTTAATACCGTGCAAACCCCCACTATTATCTATGAAGATAATGCAGCTTGTGTTGCACAAGTGCAGATGCGTTATGTGAAGAGTCATCTCACAAAGCATATCAACCCCAAGTTCTTCTATGCTCATGAATTGCAAAAGATAGACGAAATTACGGTACTACATACTAAGTTATGTGAAAATCTTGCATATTTATTCACTAAGTCACTTCCAGCGTCTAAATTTGAAAGATGCATACGTGGAATTGGAATGATGAAACTGAGAGAAATGCAGAATTTAGGAGAAGAATCTTCACGAACTCATTATTAAAGTTTGATCATGAAGATCGAGTGCCTAAAGATTAAATGAAATTGAGTAGATTGTACTCTTTTTCCCTTGACGAGTTTTCCATCCTGTTGCCTATATAAAGGAGGGGGACTCTCAATATTGTACATCATTTTCAGAAGAGCGATAAAAAGAAGGTTGAAATTCTCATATCTCTATTGTTCTTACGTTTCTGAATTTATCTATAAAGTAATTACTCAAACTGAACTCATCAACGACAGTTCCTTGACACCCTAAACCCAAGCGCCTGCCGGCCGGACAGCATCCCTCTCTCTTCCCCCACACCATCCAAAGGCTCCATCGCTCATCTCGGCGTCAAGGCAACGGCCAGGCCCAACTCCGTAGCCCCAGCCATGTGGGGCCAGTCGCGTCGTGGACTCTGCAGACACGTTACGAGAGGCAGAGCACATGATAAATTGGCCCACGAAATGCACCAGATGGCATGATTTAACCAAATACATTAGCACAGCAAATGAAGGCCATGGTATACAGCTGCCATTGTTTTGAAATAAATATACAGCTGACAATGTTTCAGTTAAAGAGCACGCATCCTAAAGAATGTCCAACAAAGCAACATTTTCTGCCAAAAAAAGAATGCAGTGTACGACCAACAGCAACCAGACGTTCGACGGCAATGGCTGCTCTTGAGTAATGTGGTATGAGCACTCCATCTCCGTGGCGGAACCCCTTCAAATTCGAGTAGCATTAGTAAGGTTTGAACTTCCTTTGAGCCCGAAGCTGCTGTATCCGTTTCTTGTCCTGCTCAAACTTGCTCTGCAACATCGCCAGTTCTGTGCAAGAGATGCAGAGTTTGAAGTTAGCTCCAAGAAGTTTCTGCAGCCTATTAAATTGCACAAAAGACACCGTGTGGCAACAGATAACAGGAAAAAAAAAACAAAGCTCCTCATTTGCAGTCACATAGCTCAAATTTTCCAGAGTTAATTCATGCTTATGATGAAACTATGGCGGAATGACCAACTTGATATACAAAAAAGGAGCATTTCTTTGCAATTGCTGAATCAAACAAAACCTTCAGATATATCATCTCAGACAAGAAAATAACTTCTAGCATATATGGGTTCACTTTGACCGAATAAAAACAATATTAAGGAAAAACGACTGGAATTGTAATTCCAACCAAGCTGAACATGCCAAATGGCGACCATTTTTTTTAAAAGTAAATGTAACCAGAACAGACAACACCAAGCTCAAAGTCAACCAGACTGGCATGGCGAACACATGAGCAGATTAACTGATCACGGGTTGTTGAACTGGACAACATATAAGTCCCAGCTGTACATGCTGTGCCTAAAACTATTTAGTGTTAAACATAATCTAGGTTCTATTCTATCATATGTGTACAGGGCACAGAGTAATTAAAACTGCATAAAATAAGGAAACCTTCAAAAAAACGTTGAAGCATACCATTGATGTGAGCTTCTCGTTTCTGAAATCTGTAGAAGTTTAGATCAACTTCCTTGGGTTTATTTTTAGCCATTTTCTCTTGCATTGCAGCCAGAGATACAGAGCCAACAGCTGTTCCAGTTTCAGTGTCTGTGGTCTTCTTCCTACCTTTATGATGCACCACAACCGTCCATCCTTCTTCCGCAGCACGTGCCTCTCTTTCTTTCCTCTCCTGAATTAATCAAACATGTGTCAGGACTCAGGCAACAAACAAAATGCAGTTTTTTTTGTAAACGAGTACGGGTTTGCTATATCACAAACCCAAACATGTAGAAACAGTCTTCTGCTCTCTCAAATTTAATAAACAACAGATGTATATACACTGTACACGCTATCAATATGGTGGAAACACATTCACTGAGGGAATTCTGATGAAACTTGTCTTAACTTGCACAACACTGGTTTGGGTAATGTGCTGAACTGAATACTTTTAATTCTTGTTTGGAGAAGAAACCTGTTATAAAGCAGTACATGTATCTTTGGATTCTTGAAAGAACGGGAGATACTCACCTGCTCTTGCTGTTCCTCATGAGCAATTATAAACTCATCTATTCTTTGCTGCAAAACTTTCAGACCTGGTCTCTTTTGTTTGTACTCCAAGATCCATTCTGTCAATACATCACAGATCAGTTTTGGACTTTAGTGCATCAAGTTAAAACAGAAAAAGGAAAAATACAATGGCATTTATTGGAGTAGAACATAACTAAACAAAAGCACTGCAGGTCTGCAATACACAAGGCTGGATTTAAGAACTGATTTCTTGCAGGAACCAACAATCTGGACATATCCTACATAGTCTTTCTATTAATTAAGTCATTGAAATAAATTCGCTGAGAATATATCTTGGATACAGTGCATTGACCTTTGCCTTTTATGAACACAGTCTTTTTTTCATCAACAAACTCCATGAATAAAATCAGTACGAGATTAACAAAAATCGTATCTCAGGGATCAAAAACTCAAAAGTGAAAGCATTACTTTTCATTCCTCTGGAACAGTCTTCGTCAACAGATTGAACCTCAACACACCTCTCCAACTTGTTCCCTTTCCTTGATGAAAGCTTATCTTTCTTGTTGTTTTTCCCTGATTTCTTTACTTTCTCTGCAGCCAATGAAAGGAATGCATATCAACAATATGTGCCACACTTAGCTGAAACTTCAGAATAATTCAGATTAGGAGATAAATATAATGCGCCTACTGGTCTTATCCTTCTTTCCTCTCTTTACTTCTTCAGGCTCCCCAATATCCATAACTTCACTTTGTGCTACGAGTTGGTTGACATCAGCTGTATAAATAAGATCCAAACCAACTGTTTAACAAAAGGAAAATGGAAAGGAAAAAAAACACTACTAGAATGAGAAAAATATGATAAGAAAAAAAGGACAAGATATAGGATATCATCTGGCTTATTGCATGAAATCACTACTTAAAAACATTTTTTTTAACAAGAATGCAAAAAAAATCAGCAGGCATCCATGTGGAAAGGAAAATAGTTCAGCGCCCAATCATGGTAATTGCAAAGCAATCAAGATATATTACCACTAGTTTCTTCATCTTGATTTCTATGCAGGATTTCCTCTGCATCACAAGACTCAACAAAGCTCTTCCCTTCCTTTAGCTTCTTATTCTTCTTGTTCTTCATCTTAGGTGTTCCTGCCTCATTATTGTCAGACAGACTTTGCTGTACCTTGATAGAATTGCTGCCTTCCAATAGCTTCTTTTTGTTCTTCTTCTTCAGCTTAGGCGTTGTCTCATCCTTATTGTCTGACAGGAGTTCCACCACATCATCAGCCTTGGTACGACTGCTTTTTACTTTGACATGCTTATTTTTCTTCTTCTGCTTCATCAATACTATTTTCTTGCTCCGTGCCAATTCTTTATCTAGCAATCAAAGTGAATAGGTTAAAAAACTTGACAACTATATATAGGGCCTAATGAACAACTTAAAGAACTGGAAGAAGTAAAGAAACCAATCAGTGCCCAGGGCATGAGATGGTTGTCATGCTACTTGTTTCGGGCACACAAGATGCTCATGACGATCATAAAAGTAGCAGCAATGAAAGCCGTTAATCAGATAATAAATCAGATTGAACATGCAACAATGTGATAACCTCCTAAAGGTTTCAAACTGACAATTTTTTTCATTTCTAAAATCAATACTCACTCCGATTAGTTGATTTACTGATATTAACTCAAGCTGTACCACTGAATCACTGCTTCCACCTTTGTGGGGGTGATCAAGGTGACATTTCTAAGATTGTAGACTACTGTTCTAGGTGTAACCACTGATTCTTTCTGCAACACAAACCAGAAAGAAATGGGAGGAAATAATAAGAAACAATCACTAGTAATACCTTCCACGATACCATGTTCGGTAGCGTGCTCGCTCTCGACAGCACCATCCAAACCTCTATCCTTCTTCCTCTTCAGCTGCTTCCTCTTCACTCCAAGCGCCAATTTCTTATCCACCTTCGCTTCCCGCGAAGCCTTCTTGTCTATAAAAGAAAGCTTTTACCTTTGCCTCCCAAAAGTCCCAATACGAACCAATCCAATCAAGAAGCTACGGGATTCAGAAAGGCGAAAAGGCCGCACCTTTGGATTTGCCCATGCGAACAAATCAGTAACCAAGCCCACAAGAGGACGACCGCGAAGAGGGCGGAGGAATAAAAGTCACCGCCGGTGAGCAGCCGCGGGCAGTGGCGCCGCCGGCGAGGGGTGTCGTGGTGGTGGCTGTCAGCGTCGGGGCGCTCCGAGGTGTAGGGTTTGCGGATCTCTTTCGCTTACGCTGGGCCTAACTGCTTAAGAGGGCTTCTGACAAGTAGGACTAAATGTAACTAGGCCCCACATTCCAGAGACCCAAATCCCTGCAAAACCTGTCAGACAAACCTTTCCAAAAAGATCAAATCAAAATGTAACCGGTTAGTCATACTGTAACAACAATTTTTCGTTATTTTACATATCGATTGTATGTGTGCGCCATTAACTAATACAGGAGATCCTCCAAAGAAACATCATTTGTTGAAAACAATATATGTTTTACTTCGAAATGAACACATTCAAGGATGGTAACATCCAAACCAAGTAATCTCGAGGATAATTGTTTGTTTGTCCACAATTCCAATCAAAACACCTCAGTTTTGCTGGAAAAGAAACAGAGGCATTTTCTTTTATAATAATGAACTAAAAGAGCAAAGGTATCAGGCAATCAGAGAACTTTGAAGACCATCTATGCATTATCCACAGTAGTAAACTTTCAGATGGTAAATGCATTCCATCTAATTCTCGTGTATCATGCATGTAACTATAACATGGAAATCATGCAACAATGCATCTAACTATCCATGGGGTAAGATGTTAGTGTCACACTAAGATTGGATTCTAACTTTATCACACTAAGATTGGATTCTAACTTTAGGATAAGAATTGTAAGCTTGCAAGATAGGTTACTGGCCATGTCCAACTTTAGAAGTTGATGTGCCTCATCAAGATGCAGCAAGAGATATCCGGAAATGAACTAGCTTTCGATCTATGCAAAAGTTGAAATGTATGAAGGCTTGTGGTGTAGTCTTAGTTATGACCTAACAGAATGCAAGGAATTAAAATACAGTCCTTACGACAACAAATTCATACCATTCAGTATATCATCGACACTTGCTGCATAATGTAGAGATAAAAAAGAAACGCTTTGACACATGTATTTGCCAATTCACACCGCAACAAATTGATACTAATTGGACACACATGCTTGTCACATGCCGTACAGGTGACAGGTCGGAGAGGAAGACGGCGCTGGCGTCGAGCTGCGGGGGAGAGATGCGGTGCGTGGCTGGGCAGAGGCGCGGGCCCGGTCAAGGTAGGAGTCGGAGGCTTCCGGCTAGAGGAGGAGGAGGGAGGCGACGTGGGCGGGTTGGCGCTCTGGGGTAGCGCGGGCTGTTGCTCGAGGGTGCAGTCGAGCTCCGCTAGGGTTTGGGGGAAACAGTGTTTGGCACGGGAGTATCTTTTCTGAAAAGCGGCTTCCGGTTGGGCCGTAGGGCTGAACGGCTGGGCTGAAGAGGTTTGGTGTTTGGATGTCTGGCTTTTACGTAGGCTGGTTGCCGTTTCTGAGATGAGAAATATCTGAAATGCCCATGAGGCAAGTAATGACTTATTTGATATCATTTAATGGTAATTAACGATAATTAACAACTAACACAATTGCCGATAATTACCGCAATTGACGACATTTAACGATGATGTTAACGAAATTGATCGCATTTGATGGCAGTTACTGCAGTTAGCGCAATTGATCGTATTTGACGACGACTACCGCAATTAACGTAATTGATCGCATTTGACAACAGTTAACACAATATATCACAATTTACCATAATTAGCTCAATAACCATAATTAGCGATAATTATTATAACAAACAAATATTACATAAATACATACAAGAAATAAGTATTAAAAAAATATTGCAATGATTAATTATTACAAATAATTAAATTACAACAAAAAAGAGAAGAAGAAAAAGTAAAGAAAAAACAGAGGCGGAGGTGGCTAGGGTTTGGGCCGTCGCCGGTGGTAGGGGTGGAGGGCGGTGGAGTCCAGATCTGGGCGGAGGGAGGAGGAGACGAGGCGGAGGAGCTGGGGAGGGAGGCCGAGGAGGCGGCGGCGCCGCATCGGGGGATGAAGCGCGGCGATGGCGCGAGCCGGTGGAGGATGAGGGAGGCGGAGGTGCCGGGGGAGGGAGCCGGAGAAGGAGAAGGGGCTGCGCCGGGGGAGGAGGAGGAAGCACCATGGTGGCGGGGGAGGAGGGAGCCGTAGGCGAAGCGAATGTTCCGAGGAGGAGGGAGGAGGGCGGCGGCGTTCAGATCTAGACAGAGGGAGGAGGAGACGAGGGGGAAGCGCCGGGGGAGGGAGCCGAAGACACCGAGGAGGGCGGTGTGGGCGCGGGAGGAGGAGGGCAGAGATGGGTGCCGAGGGGGGAGGGAAGGAGCCAGGCACGGGGAAGGGAGGAGAGCCACGTGGGGGGAGGCTAGGGTTTCACATGCGTGAAAAGAGGAGAGATAGTTTTATCAAATAACAAATGATAGGTAATTACGCTCACTTCAAAAATAAATACAAAATAAAGAAATAAAGACCACGAAAAGCCGCAAAAACTCCCCGCCATCAGCTCAAAACGACTTCAGAAAAAAAAAAAACGGATGCGAAGCACAAGCCGTTTCAAACACGCCATAACGAGCAGCCGAGCAGCTTTGCGTCTCGAGCCTCCCTAAAACCCTAGCTCCACAGCGAACTGTTCCACAGCCAACCAAAAGGGGCGAAGGCACAAGTCGAAGGCTGCGGCGGCGATGGGGAGTGATATGGAGGCGGACAAGAAGAAGACCCCGACGGCGCTGGCGCCCATTGCTAAACCTCTCGCCGGCAAGAAGCTTTGCAAGCGAACCCTCGAGCTCGTCCGCCAAGGTTCTTGAGATTTCCCCCCCAATTCGGCTATCTATTGATTTCTTTTGTAGTTTAAAGATCCTTTCGGTATATTCATGATTTGTTTGGTGGTGTATTTGCAGCCTCGGAGGCCAAGTGCCTGAAGCGGGGATTCAAGGAGGTGGTCAAGATCATCCGTCGTGGGAACACAGGGTTAGTATACTTAGTTCTTTTCGCTTGCTGTTTAGCGCTTGCTAAGCGGTGTAGTAATGTGAGTGAGGTTCTATTAACCGAGAGAACGTTTGGGTTTAATTCCTCTGTGAGGGACGGCGAGCTGTGAATTATATGCTACTGTTACTAGTTGTGATGCACTGATACTTGGTCATAGCAATCGGCAAAGAGCAGATGATTTCCACTTAGGTGTGCCAGTGAGTTATGTGACTTTTTTTAAACATGTCTAGTAGTGCAGTGCATACCATGTCCCAGAGAACATATATGATGGTATACGTACGTACATACTGAAAAGTGAAAACTGTAGTGTGCCAGTCTTGATGATGGAATAGTTCATTTTGCCACAATATGAAGTTATCAACTATTGTCTATACTGGTAGTTGTTGGAATTGCAACTTGTATAATCAGGAGGCCAATGGGTCAGAATATATACACGAGTATAGGTTACAGATAAGGAAACCAAATCATATCTAGAGTCCTACTCTAACACAAACATATCTCTAACATATATATCTCTAACACTCCCCCTCAAACTCATGGTGGATCAACAACACTGAGTTTGGAGAGGTAGAAGCCGTGCTGTGCGCGAGTCTGGGCCTTCGTGAAAAAATCCGCTATTTGAAGCTCTGAAGGCACATACTGAAGAGCAATCACCTGATCATGTACACAAGACCTCATGAAGGAAGCATCAACACCAATATGCTTGGTGAGCTCATGCTTCACAGGGTCACGGGTAATACTGATAGCACTTGTACTGTCTGACAAGAGAGGAGTCGGTGTAGTGACAGAAACACCAAAATCCTCAAGTAACCACCGTAGCCAAGTAATCTCTGCTGTCAAGAGAGCCATAGCTCGCAACTCAGCCTCTGCACTCGAACGGGACACTGCAGTCTGTTTCTTCGTCTTCCAGGCAATAAGCGAACCACCAAGAAAAGCACAAGATGCGAGATAGACCGCGATCGGAGGATCGCGCCCAAGTAGCATCCGAATAAGCTCAAGTCAGAACGAAATGGAGCGTGGAAAGAAGAGACGGCGAGAGATAGTTCCACGAAGGTATCGCAGAACTCAAGAAGGTGGTCAGAGTGGACTGAGTGGGAGCAGAAACGAACTGACTCAGAATGTGAACTGGATAAGTGATATCCGGACGAGTAACAGCAAGGTAAACAAGACTCCCAACAAGGTGACGATAGCGAGTCGGATCAGAAAGAGGCTCGCCATCAGAAGGCCGGAGATGAATGTTGAGCTCCATGGGAGTCTCAACAGTACGCTGATCAGTGAGAGAAGCGCGATCAAGAAGATCCTGAATATACTTCTCTTGGGACATAAAGAAACCATCTGGAGTGGAAGTAACCTCAATCCCAAGGAAGTAACGAAGAGGACCAAGATCCGACATAAGGAACTGCTCACTAAGACGAGCCTTGACGAAGGCAATGTACTCAGAATCATCTCCGGTGATGATCATATCATCAACATATAGAAGAAGAAGAGTCCGACCACGAGACGAAGTGTGGACAAAAAGAGCAGGATCATGATCACTAGCTGAGAAGCCAGCAGTAGTGACCACAGAGGAGAAGCGCTCAAACCAAGCACGAGGGGCTTGCTTAAGGCCATAGAGAGCGACGGCCGATGCACCATGCCCTCGAGAATGAATACCCAGGAGGCGGATGCATGTAGACCTCCTCACGCAACTCGCCATTAAGAAAAGCATTCTTGACATCAAGCTGAGAGACAAACCAAACAAGCAATGCACGCCACCGAAAGAAGAGCGCGACAAAGGGTCATGTGGGCCACAGAGCAAAAGTCTCGTCAGAGTCACGACCATGCTCTGCTTTGGAAGCCACGAGCAACAAGACGCGCTTTATAGCGCTCAAGAGAGCCATCGAGCGAGTCTTAATCTTATAGACCCACTTACATGTGATGGGACGAGTGAGATGGAAAAGGAACAAGATCCCAAGTACCAAGACGCTCGAGGCGAAGAATCTCTCGCCATGGCATGCCGCCACTCGGGATGAGTAACAAAGATCCCAGAGGGAGGCGAGCTCACGAGTAGTCGCGCCAGAAAGGCAAAAGCAGGCGGGGCCGAATCGACTGGCGATCGCGGAGAGCGTAGCGAGGAGAAGACGGCCCATCAGGGGAAGATGAAGCATCAGAAGACGATGAATCATCAGTAGAAGAGAGCTCATTTGGAAGATCCTCAATACGAGGTCGACGAGTGTAGACGAGTGTAGTGGGAGCCCGAGGAGCCGCAGGGATGAAGCAGTGGCGACAATGGTGGAGAGGCCACAGGGAAATATGTGGAGACTTAGTGTGACGGGTGGACGAGGGCAAGACAGAGATAGGTGTATCTGGAAAAATCAAAAAAGACAGAGACTCCACAGAGGAAACCGAAGGAGAGACAGGACGTGGGTAGAAGGGACGAGACTCGTCGAAAGTCACATCCCGAGAAATCCGCATCCGTCGCCCAACAAGATCCCAAAGATCAGAGCCCTTGTGCTCGAAGATCAGATCCCGAAAGACACACTCAACAGATCGAGCCGTCGGTTTGGTGCGTTCTCGGCGAGGAGAACGTAGCAAACGCAAAACAAATGCACGGCGCGAGTAGTCGAAGGAGACCACGAGACGTTCACGAGGATTGCGCTCAAGCGCGCGAAGAAGAAGGCTGGATGTTGACGAGATAGGTGGTAGTGGAAATAGACTCGGCCCAAAAGTGTGGTGGAATAGAGGCTGCAATCATCAGGGCACGAGCCGATTCAAGAAGGTGCCGATGCTTGCGCCAAGAACACCATTCGAGCATGAGCACCGGACGGAGAATCGAGCGAGAGTGCCTCGCCAAAGCAAGGAAGTCGCGTGGGTGATGAGAGAGGTACTCGCCACAGAGTCAAGCCACGAAAGACACGAATAGGAGTGGAGAACTGTGTGCGAACCATGGTGGCAAACTGTTTATAGATAGACAAGGCCTCACTACGAGAAGACATTAATATATCCAAGTGTGGCGAGAGAAATCATCTATAAATATGATATAGTATCGATGACCCCCTTTCGAAACGAAGGGAGCCGGACCCCAAACATCAGAATGAACAAGATCAAGAGGACGCCGAGACACCGACTCACTATGAGGATAAGGAAGTCAATGCTTTGCCTAACTTACACCGACAGCGGTCTAAAGATACGCCACCGAGACAGATCCCGAAGACCACGACGAACTAAGGATGATGAGACGAGATCCACACAGATGACCAAGACGGTGATGCCACTGCTGGAAAGAGCCGGTAGATGGAGTAGCCGAAGCCGAGAGACTGGCGGCGACGGGGGCATCGGAAGGAAGGTGAAGCCCGTCAAGCTCCCAGAGACGCTGTGAGTCAAGGCGCCGAGGGCCAGAATCAACCAGAACTCCCGTGTGGCGGTCCTGAACACAACAAGAGTCAGAGTCGAGAATGACCCGATAACTAAGGTCGATGTCATCCAGTGAGAAGAAGTCGCATGGTTAGGCGAGGAACATGAGCAATGTAAGGAACATGAAAAGATGAGTTGCTAAGAGGTCCTCGACTGCAGACGTAAAGAGAGGTACCATCGCCAGTAAGTACAGCGGCGGGGAATCAAGAGGTGTAACAAAAGACAGAGTGGAAGAATCGGAAGTCATGTGGAAGGATGCTCCGGAATCAAAGATCCACGGGGAGGTACCTGACTGTGTAGGAGGTGGTTTCTCAGTGCTCGAAGAGTCAGTCGCAGAACTCCGCAGAACTCTGCCGAGGAAGAACCAAGCGGCAAGTAGGCGTCAAGTCCGGCTATCTCCCTCGATGAGAGAAAATGCGAAGTAGTCGATCGTGACGTCGATGTAGAAGTACTGCGTGTCGATGCTAGGAGAAGAACGGCGTGAAATATGCCGCGCTTCTTGTATCTTGTGACTCAATGTGGCCGACCTTGTCGCAGAGAGGAGCGAGAACGGCCATCGCCAGATGAGGGAGCGCCACCACCACCGTGGCGGCCGCTAGAGGAGCGCATGTCTTGAAGCGTGAAGCGATCGGTGTAGCAGTGTACGCGGCGGCGAGCACAGAGGGAGTGGCATCGCACCAAGACCACTCAAACGAGTCTCTCTCGCACGTATCTCGGTAAGGGCCTCGGAAGAGTGACACGAGGTGGCGTGCAAGTAGTCGGGCACGCCTCGCCGAACTCGGGGCGCGGCGAGTAAGGAACTCGTGACACGCCGAAACTTCAGTCGGACGCATACCAGCAAAGACGAACAGAACGAGAGCAGCGGCCAGAAGGCGAAGAGAATCCATTGACGCCGATCGCGTAACTCGAGCGTAGAAGGCGTCAAAGAGCATCGCCTCTTTGAAGAGAGTGCTCTGGCGAACTCATCGATGTGTGAGGGCATCTCGGAGGGTTCATAGCGCTGTCGAAGATGAGTCCACATCCGACGTACCAAGAAAATCCCACAATCTCAGAAGAGAAATGAGGCTGGACACTGGCGATGAAGACAGCAGCAGCCCGATAGTCGTCGTCGCACCACTGAGTGTAGGTAGTCAATTGATCCATGTAGAAATCCAGAGCCTCTTGATAGGCAGAGGCAACCTTCTCATCAGCAAGACCAGCAGCCTTGTCAGCCGTCGGGGGAAGTGCAACAGACGTAGGCTTCGTCGGAGGAGTAGGGCATGGCGGGCAGGTGACATCGCCAGAGAGGACGCCCCAGAGGCAAAGACCACGCATGTGGATGCCGCATGTGAGACACGAAGTCGGTGTAGTTAACACCGTCGAAGATCACCGGGCAGTGAGGAAGGGAAACAGTACCCATTGGTAGGTGGCGCTGGACGGCGCGGCGACCAAGGTAACGTGGTCTAATAGGCGGCGTTGGACGGCGCGGCGATCAGACCGACGTTTTTTTTTCTTTCTTTCTTTTAAGCCGGTCGAACGGCAGTACCGCCCAAAACACTGGGCGGGGGCTAGGTTCCTCCCTGCGCAGTGTTGATCGCAATGGCGAGGCACTCGCGGCTCATGGCGGCGGCGGCGATGACCGAGAGAAGGCGACTTCATGGTGGCGGCGCGCGGCGCCGAGGACGATGAAGCGAGGTGTGGCGACGGCGAGTCGCGCGCGACGATGAAGCGAGGCGCGGCGACGCGAGTCGTCAGCCGGCGGGTCTCGGCCGATTCGAGGCCGACGGCGGCAATGAGACGAGAGCGATGATGCAGTGCGAAGAATAAAGAACAACCGGCCGGCGGCGTTTCCTGGCGGAGCGACGGCCGGTCTTCAACCGGGGAGAGGAGGCCGACTACAGCGGCGGGGAAGGTAGGCCGGCAACAGCGGCAATCGGCAAGCCTAGCAGCGGCGGCTAGGTCAGAGGGAGAAGATGAAGCCGACGAAGAGTTGCATGAGAGGTAACCCTAATGCTCTGATACCATGTTGGAATTGCAACTTGTATAATCAGGAGGCCAATGGGCCAGAATATATACACGAGTATAGGTTACAGATAAGGAAACCAAATCATATATAGAGTCCTACTCTAACACAAACATATCTCTAACATATATATCTCTAATCAGTAGTGAGTTTGCTTATTTTTATGTTTTATTATCTTGCGCAACAATTCTTTCATTATCTTGCAAAATCTTATAAGATGACAATCGCATTATTATGTGTCTATTTATGACCTAACAAAGCTTTTCTCCAGTTCATGGCTTCATGCTATGATGACTAAGTTGAAAAATTGATGTAAAGTGGACACATTTCTCTTTATTTGTTTGGATCTTTTGTGTATTGGTTATCAGATGGTCACCATCTATAAGTGATTTAAAAAGTTGGTGAAAGTTCTCTTATATCTTTCTGATATGTACCGGTGATGCCACTCTGAGCTGAAAATCACTTGATTTCTCTATTTTGTTTGTCTTGTAGATAACGTCACTGAACAAGGAAAAAATAAATTTGTGGGCACATAAAAACTAAGGAGCACCACCAATTTGTCTTGTCATTTCTTTTCAATTGTTCTTATCAATTAGTTGTGCTGCAGCTAATTGAGAAAAGACACACTCCTTATCATTTTTTGGGTCCACTTCACTAAATTGCATTAGTACCTGGCCTACTTCTTATTTTTGTAATATTTCTTATGGTTGCACCTTACCTAATGTTGAGTTTACAAACCCAAAATGGTTGCTGCCTTGCTGGACCTCCTAGCTTGTCAGTCTTACAGCAGAGGCTACTGCATTGGGTTAAAATGTTAGATCTTTTTAGTCACCCATTCACCCCAGCATGACTACGTGGCAGCCTGGCAAATCTTGCCCTAGTTTAGAAAACCTCTTGTGGCATCTGAGACTTGCACATTTTGTTCTGGACTCATTGTGTGTGTTTTTTAAAGTATGATGTGCCAGATTTAAGTTGCTTAGCTGTCCCTGTTCTCATCGGCCTGTCGTGTGCTCGAGATAGGCATGTATTGTTTTCCTTGAGAAGTCTGCATTGCACTGGTACCGAGCCCATGTTACAGGCAAACATGAAACATTTACAAGCCTGATGTTAAGAAACTCACATATTTGCCTTTATATTTGAAGCCTTTTTCACAGAACAATTTATCACCAGCTACCAGTATATTTGGCTTTATATCACCCCCAAAAAGGAGAATAGCAGCAAACAGGATAGTAGAGTGGAAAAATTGGCCATGCTAATTTTCGATTTCACTTGTATTATGGCAGATTGGATGATCGAGATAGATGGTAAAGGCCTTGAGATTTACTGATGTACTGTGATTGCTCGTCTGTACAGGATCTTGCGACCGCGGGAACCACTAAGAGACAACTAAGAGACCTACTTGCTGTGTCTTGGTTCTGACCAAGCCAATCAAGGGGGAGATCAATGAAGAGGTGAAGGAGAAACTGAAGTCAGACCACAACCAAGTTGTAACTGAAGTTGCCGAAGTTACATCTTCAATGTTCTGAGAACAGTTCCAGGGCCTCTGTTGAGAATCAGGCATCTCACTGTGCACATCTTTATCTCTGTATTATGTCACATGATCCTGTCAGCCTATCCTGCTAGTGTGAGTTATACCGATATGTTTTTCAGGGGGCTGTAAGCATCATTAGTTGCTCTCCTAGATTGTGGGTTACCCTTGTTGGACCGTACTGTTCCATTGGTGATTAGATAAAATTAGCCAATTATAATGAATTTGGTGAGCAAATCATTTCCAGTGAGAATGCCGAGATGTGAACTTATGCAATACCTGAGCACCCAGATCAGGAATCACTTCTGCCAAGTAGCTAGGGGGTAGAAACATTGAACATAAAATTGGCAGTGTGCATGATTGGGACTTGTCCATGGTTATGTCGCATGGAATTTCTCCTTTTGGCCGAGGGTAAATGCTGCAAGATTTATTGTTTTGTTTGCTTGATGGCCCATTTTCTTGGCATCAGGTGTTTGGCGCCACTGAGACCGTGCAGGATTGGTAGAGTACAACCGTACAGCTTGGCCACTGATGCTTCAGAATTCAGAGTTGTTTGCACAGACGAAAGGAAAAAGGTCGGGTTTTAGCAGTGGATCTGATCTTTTTGGCACCTCATCTGAGGTACTGGAAATATGGCGGCTGTGTTTGGAAGTTTGTGGCATACAATACAAAAAAATGTGGGTAAATGTTCTGGAATTATCTGGATTTTAGTTAATCTTATCTCATAGTACATACAATGCATTAATCTAGCAAGATTTCTTGTTTTTGTTTGCTTGATGGACCATTTTCTTGGCATCAGGTGTTTGGCGCCACCGAGACCGTGCAGGATTGGTAGAGTACAACTGTACAGCTTGGCCACTGATGCTTCAGAATTCAGAGCTGTTTTCACAGACGAAAGGAAAAAGGTCGGGTTTTAGCAGTGGATCTGATCTTTTTGGCACCTCATCTGAGGTACTGGAAATATGGCGCCTGTGTTTGGAAGTTTGTGGCAAATACAGGACAAAAAAATGTGGGTAAATGTTCTGGAATTATCTGGATTTTAGTTAATCTTATTTCATAGTACATAGAATGCATTTAATCTAGCTTACAGCAAGAATTGCCAGTATAATAAAAAAAAATGGACCATGTATGATTAGATCAACCTTTTTTTTTCTTTGTGGATAAGCAGCAAAGGAACAGAGAGCACAAAGGTTCGCCCATGGGAACAAGGAAGGAGGTTGCATTGAGAGGATAGGAATTGCCGACCGCCGAGCATGGAGAGAGAGATTATTTAAGCGTAGCTCTCGCGCTTCCAACTACCCTTCCCAGTTTGCGGCCAAACAGAGTGGGTTTAGGATTGTAACGCATGGCCAAAGTTGTGGAATGTAGAGGTTATCTTGGGATAACTGAAACAGCCCTGAGTTTTGAAATTTGAAAATTTCTGAAACTTTTGTTCAAATTTTGAAAACCTTCCGTTTATGGAAACTTCAGCCAATTTTCCGCTTTCCTCTTTCGGAAATTCGCCTTCTCTCAGCCGAAGGCGCCTTCTTCCCCGGCGCTTTCTTCTTCCTTCTTCCTTCCCTGTTCTTCTTCTCCCCTACGTCACACGCTGACACCATCACCGTCCCGCTGCTGCCGTCACCGCCACCTCTCGCGTCACCTCTCCTCTCCAGAGCCTTCCCCGCCTCCACTTGGCCCTACCCCGCCGCTACCTCTTCCCTCTCGGCGCCGCACGATGGTTCTCCCCGGCGCCACCTCGCCTCCACTGTCGCGATCGCCTCACTGCTCCCACCGCCTCTCCGAGTTATAAAAGCTGCGCCCTGGCTTGCTCATCTCCTCATCCCCACCTCCAGCACCTCCCCTAGCCACTCTCTTCCCCGACGCCGGCACAGTCAAAGAAATCGACGCCGCCTTCTCTCTCCGCCCGAAGCGAAGCTTCGGTAAAATCCGTCGCCTTCCTTCCTCCCCTCCCCTCCTACCTCCGGCGGTAGCACCTTCGCACCGTCGCCAACCATTCCCCCACCTCGCCCCACCTTCCCCCTCGCCGGAGCTCGCCGGCACCGTGCTCCTCCGCAGCCACCTCTCGGTCGCCGTCGCCACCCCATTCCCGCACCCCCACCGCCCCCACAAAACCCCAAAATGGGTTCATCACACTTTCGTGATGCTCCCAGTGCTCTCTCCACCGCCGTCGGCCATCGCCGCTGCTTTCGCTGCCGCCATCGGCCGGGCGAAGGCCTGCCTTTACCGCCTGCGCTCGAAAAAGGCTCTAAGCAGCGCCGTTTGGCTCGCCAACAGTAGGCTCGGCCGGCCGAACCAGCCTTGGGCGCATGAGAAAAGGCGGGCCTTTTATTGTTGATTCCAATTTAGCCAAACACTGTTCACTGCGCAGTAATTTTAATTAATGTTCATATCCCAAAAATTACTATTCATACTGAAAAAACCTGATTTCACTGTTCATTGGCATGAACAGTAGTATTAGTTACTGTTCGTCACCACTTTTTCACCCATGAATAGTAAAATATTACTATTCATTATCTGACACTATTTATCCGCAAAACCCTAATTCAGCATTTTATATCCATTTTGTCCGTTTTGAGCCCAGAAACCCATTTCTCCACTCCGTCCAGTCCAATTAAACCCCAGATAAATTTCCACCTTCCCACACCACCTTCTTTATGTTTCTTTTTCATTTATTTGTTGTTCCCAGCTCATTCCTTATCGAGCCGGATTTTACTTGGTTGTTTTATTATTTTGCTTCCCGTTAGGTCACGATATTGAAGACCAGACTGCAGAAGACGTCAGACAAGAACAGGACCTACAGGACTTTGTGCCAAAAGGCAAGCCACATTCTTTGATCATTTTGAACCTACAGTTCATATATTTAATATTACTTTCATTATTATTTGTGCCAATTACTTCAAATATTGAAATAATACTTTGGAATGCCATGATGTTTAGATAATTCCTATTACCCACACACAAACCCACCCAGCACTTGTAGGTCATATTCACCTTGACAAGGTTAAGATTTCTTGTAAACCATATTCACCTTGGCAAGTCCACATAAAATATTATCTATGCAAATAGCTTTGTCACCAAAATTGTGGTTATCAATCAAAAGAGACTGTTGGCGGTTCGCCAATGGTTTTGGTTTGAAGTTGAGGGTTGTGTCAAGAAGTTGGGTAACCCAATAGACTTGTGTTGGAAAAAGTGAGTCACAGGTGAGGCTCGGAGGATAGACAACCACGTGTTGGTGTTGGTCTATCGCTTCACTGTGAGACTTGTAAGGACAAAAACCTTGTGCCAAAGTAACGGACACAGAAAATCTCTCAACCACAGGTGTGGTCATTACTCCCTAGCCTAGTACACTGCTCTCCCAATTGAATATCTACAGCATCTAGAGTGGGACAGGAGTGGGCATGTAGGGACACTTGCTGGTCTTCATAACGGTATGGTCTCATTAGCATCGGGGTAAAAGATCCATAGCAGCGGCCGGTGGAGTCTCCCGAGGGCTGTATGAAGTAAGGACCTACCGAGTAGAGGCTAGAGAGGTTGAGCAGTGAAAAAGCTTTGTTATCTCAGCTCAGTTGCACGCTAACTTGTTGCGTGTCTATGATATGACAGTACGAGCATGAGGTATCTTGTGGGTAAAGCTGAGCAACTCTGCAGAGTAAATCAAATGGTATTCGAATACGCCGTGCTTCTGGTTAATGAAGTTGTGTTCATGGGTGATTCCAATATATGAGGCATAAGTAGAGTTTTTGAGATGTGAATCTGGTTTGTGCATTTGTGGAGAAACCCCTGTTGTTATTATTTACTATTGTGTTTTAAAGTTAAACTGCTTTAAACTACAAAATGCATCCACAGACGCCTGTTAAGGTAAATCCTAACCATCCGTTGAACTTCTTGCTTGTAATTATTTAGCTTTTCCATGTGTCTTGTTTAGTACTGTAGTAGTACTCATTCTTGCAAAAATTGCAACCCCTCCACAGAAGAATATTGGGAAAGTGCTGAGAACCCCAATGAGCAGGATTTTGTTGGGCCCCCAGAAGGCAGTGACTACTGTTTTTAGGTCTCGATCGTGCTCAAGCGTGCCTGTGGTGTGTTTTTCTTTTACCTTGTATTATATTAGCTTTGGGTTTGGAAGCCCACGTTTGCGTCAAAACTGGTTGTTAAACCTTAATCTTATGTAATAAAAGTTTGATTTTGTTGTAATAGGAAGCTTGCTTGAGACACTACTTACTTCACAACTGCACATCCTGGGTGGTTGTGAAGAGTTTTAACGGCCCTAGATTTTGGGGCTATTACAATAACCATGCCTTCAACTCCGACAAGCAAAAAGATCCATCCAAAATGGCAAATAGCCTCCAAATTTGGAATAGATATG
Organism: Hsuehochloa calcarea; assembly: GCA_036346395.1. NCBI lineage: Eukaryota > Viridiplantae > Streptophyta > Magnoliopsida > Poales > Poaceae > Hsuehochloa > Hsuehochloa calcarea. Next base: position 67,747,244 of record CM070610.1, on the reverse strand, counting down.
TGATTCACTTACCAAATAAGACAACGCAACACATGTTGTGTCAGGACTTAGGAGTGTAACTTCAGAGGTTAACAAGAAAAGAGCATTGTAAAGTACTATTATGGCTGTGCTGTAGTGCTAGTACATACATGTTCTAAGCTAGAACTATCAAGGATTAAGTACATATTGGGTCCTTCACTGAGTTTAATTTTCGTTCCTCATGTACAAAGCCGGGTAAAACGTGTCCTCTATCTTTCAATATCAAATAAACTTTACCCCTCCTGTTTGACCATGGTTTTGACCCAATAAAACCTATTTTTGCGGATGTGATGTTCGCCTCGGATTTACTAGTCTCTTGTCCTAAATCGACCCCTCTCCTCGTCTTCACTCCCACACCAACCACACTTCTTTCTTCAACATGCCACCACCGCTGTGGTTTCCTCTCCTTGGTGCTGCCCCCCTCTTCTTCTCCTTGTCCAATACCGAGCCGAGCTGAGCCGCCCACCATGGATTCCTCCTCTTCATACTACATTGTTGCTGTATTTTGGCCCTCCTTCCGCCGCCCGCCACCACGTCCACGTCGCCGGCGATGGCGTCGTCATTGGCCAGGCCGACTACCAGGGCCTGCAGGCCATGAAGCATGACCTCGATGACCCCTACGACTTCCTTCGCTCCTGGAACGACACTGGCCTCGGTTTGCTCCGGCGACTGGGCCGACATCAAGTGCGTCCAGGGCATGGTCGTCGCCATCGCGCTCCCCTGGCATGGCCTTGGCGGTCGCCTCTCTGAGCACATCGTCTAGTTCACATGGCTCCGTCGCCTTAGCCTCCACGACAATGCCATAATGGACCCCATCCTGACCTCCATCGGCAGTTGCCTCATGCTCTAGTCCTTCGACGCCAGCACCAACCTCCTCACTGGAGCCATCTCGCCCCATCGCCAACTCCACCAAACTCTTTGGCGCCGTCTACGTCAGCATCACCTGTGCAAGAGGCCACCGGCCGCCGCCGAAAGTTCAGCCGCGCGCCACGCCGTGGCCAGGTAGCCCACCCTCGTGATGGTCAGGATGCAGGCCACGCCGAGACCAACCACAGCCATGCCCAGGTACCCCACCTACCGCTTCATCTTCGTCGCATCGGCATCGAAGTACACCTTGACAGCCTGGCCGAGCAGCAGCGGGAACACTGAGAACACCGCCCTAGGCTCGACGGGGTCAGACCTGACGCTGTCGGATGCGAGCTTCACCAAGGCAGCGTACGGGCCGTCCCGGGCCATGAGGTCGGAGTGGTGGCTGAGGACATCGATGGTGTCGGCGTTGCAGATGGTGGGCGACAATGACGATGGTGCAACCGACGGAGAGGCAGTCGATGGACTGCTGCACGACGGCCTCGAACTCGGCATCCCGCACGCTGGTGGGCTTGTCCAACAGTAGGATGCGCGGGTCGTGGACGATGGCTCGCGTGAGTGCGATGCTTGCTTCTGTCCCCCTGACAGTTGGGCCCGCTGTCCCCAAACTACGATGCCAGTGTGGACACATACGTGGCACAAAACAGCTCTCAAACGGACGAAGAGATTCATTTTGCGTGGTATTGACAGTTCGAGGACGCGATGTACCTGGTATTGCAGTTCAGGGATGAAAATTAAACTAAGATAAGAGTTGATGGACCAAAATATACTAGAACTATCAACAACTCAACCTAAGCCACGACAAAGTTTCACTACAGCACACTACAGTACAACTTTGGCTTGCTGGTCAAAGGTACTGGAGGATGGAGGATAGCATACAAAAGATCAGCATCTTTTGCTGATGGCTTGGTCACCATACTTGAAGGTTGAGATCACCTAGTCAACCCAATTTGTAAGATGGTGACATTAGCAATGGTTGTGGAGGCAGTGAATGCAAATGTATTACTGTTTCACCCTGCATGTTACTGTTTGGGTGTACTGCAGATGCATGATGTGGATTCTGCCATTCTTTTTTCATGTATATTTCTTGACCTTAAAGATTGGCCGTGTTAATTATCTTCATTGCCGCTAAGTGCCATCATTCAGATGATGACCATACAAATGCTACATTGTAAAAAAAGAAGATATCCAAAGTTCTTTCTTACAAAATAACGAAGCCAATCATGCAGTCTTGAAGAGGAAATTCAGATTTGGACAAGTGAAACAACATTACGATTTACGATCCATGCTTTGAGCTATCAGACATGTTTAACACTGGTAGTTCATCAAGTTTCAAGGGAGCAAACTGAAGTTAACAGTTATGCTGTCTATACGGATAACCCTACACTTCATCTTTTAAGGGTCCCATTCACATATACGTTTCCCCATCTTTATACCAGATTTGTACGGCCTGTTAGGACATACAGCGTTGCTCGTTCACACACAGATACACAACAAAAGCAGAGAGCAAAGGAAAAGAGAAAAAGTGTGTGGGCGGGGGCAAAGGCAGCAAGGCATCCCTTATTTCACTGAAAAGAGAGGTCACATCTTCCATGCAAGGTAGCCTACAATGATTTCTCCCCCTAAAGGAAAAGGAGCAAGGCCATCTCGTTTGCAGATCAAACAAGGAAAGAAGATTGATTGCCTCGTGGAGCATCAAACTAATAACAATCTCCTAAACATCACTCAAATCTTGGTTCCCTTAAACATCACTCCTCTATGTGCACATATACTTCTGAACTAGAAGTACCATGACATGACATGCGAAAGCATGGATGGACCTCTGATAGATCCATATTAAAGAAAAAGAACATTTTCTCAGAAAAAGTTTGCCTTTACTTGTAAGTATGTTATGCAAGTATCTACATGGTATTGCTTGACGCCAACTGAAATGATACAAACTGATGCGGCAAGCACCCAGGTTGCTGCTACAGTAAACAACAGAACCACAGAATGTGTTGTATTTTTCTTTCTTGCGATCAGGGTTGCATTGCTTTTAACTTGAATTTTGATTCTTCATCCGCAATGCATGATGACCAAAATTCTCTTGTCCATTTCCCCTCGGTGCCTCCACTTCAGGTCAGGTGAGAGACCGTGAGAGGCACTTCCTCCCTGTCATTATCCTGCCTTACTCCAACTAAAGATACTTTTGCTCTTTTGTTTATTTGTCCCAATAGAATTCTCACACACTTCCCTAGCTAATTGTCCAACTGCCACTACTTGGGGAATTCTTTTGTTACAAGGATCCCTCAAAGGTGCTGTGGTGGCCTGTGACAGTCTTACACCACTGCTACACACACCCACACTCCAATAAAGCTGATGTCTTTCTTGGATGGGATCAATACTAGTTTGTTCCTTTAGACTAGATTAGCTTAGATCCTTAAGTTAACAACACATTGTCACTGTTTTCCATGACTTGATTTTTCCCAGGCCCCAAGACACACAGAAAGGGAAGAAAGGAGGAATTTTCTCCCCTCCTTTGTTCCAATTTTCTTTTGCAAGCAGGGTCAGGTGGCAGGCATGTTTGTTCCCTCGCGCCCCTCCTTTTGTGCTTTTGCTTGCAGCCAGAACACAAGCATCTTCTTCTTTTGTGTCATTTGCTACTGACAGGGCTTCAGAGGCCTCCCAGCCACTGCCACTGGCAAGTGGCAACTGACTGTGTGATGAGAAGAGAAGGCTGCATGCTTCTTTTCCTTGGCCTCACCCTTGCTTCCATGTTTGAACACACAACAAGCGCCTAGACCCCTTCCCCAGGAGGCCCTCCTGCTTTTGCACTGCCTTGGCAATGGAGGTGGTTCTTGCTGTTTCCTCCATGGTGCTGCTTCTGTTCTTCTCCCTCCCTTGCATGCCTGCAAGCGGCCTCCTCTCTCCCAAGGGTGTAAACTACGAAGGTTAATATTCTTTCCTCAAATCAAGAGCTCTCTTGGTTATTTTCTGTTTGTTTTTCTTGCATTGGTGCTTGCTACCTTGTTTGTACCCTTCTCTCAGATCAAGAACTCTGTTATTGGCTCTTTTTTGTTTGTTTCGCTTGCATTGGTGTATGACAATCTCTGTTCCATTTGCAGTGCAAGCTCTCATGATGATCAAGAACTTCCTCAAGGATCCCCATGGTGTGCTCAAGAACTGGGACCAAGACTCCGTGGATCCTTGCAGCTGGACCATGGTCACTTGTTCACCAGAAAACCTTGTCACTGGCCTGTGAGGAAGCTAACTACCATTTTTGAACCAACTCCAAATCAGTTTTTTTTAACAATTTTTCCTTTTAATCTTAACATTGTTTCTCTGTCTGTTTGAATTTGGCAGAGAAGCTCCAAGCCAGAATCTTTCTGGCCTGCTCTCCCCAAGCATAGGAAATTTGACCAATCTTGAGATAGTGTGAGTTTTTCTTGTCATGATTAGCCTTGTCAACCACCACTTTGTGCGCTACTTTTACTATGTTTCTTTTGAGTAGGAGATTTTATCTTTTGTTCTTCCTTTTTGTTTATAGTCTACTGCAGAACAACAACATCAATGGGCAGATCCCAGCAGAGATTGACAAGCTAACAAAGCTGAAGACACTTGATCTCTCCAGCAACCGCTTCTCTGGTGAAATTCCCAGCTCTGTGGGCCACCTAGAAAGCCTTCAGTACTTGTGAGTGCAGTTCTGTTCTACTGTACTAGCCTTGAATGCTATTCTGGAGGTTTTCCATTCATGGCCTGTTCCTCAGGAGCTATGATACCAGTAGCTGTTCTTATTGTTTACCACTGTGCTGCTACCAGGAGGCTCAACAACAACACCCTGTCTGGTGCATTCCCTTCATCATCAGCTAATTTGTCACAGCTTGTTTTCCTGTGAGTATTCTTTGCTTGGTTTGCTGTTCTGTGACATGTGTTCTGTGGTGGCTCTGTGGTGCTCACTGTAGACCTGTATTTCCCAGGGATCTGTCCTATAATAATCTGAGCGGTCCAGTTCCAGGGTCTTTGGCAAGGACATTCAAGTAAGGCTACAGTCTTCTGTTCTTTTATCTTTGGCAAAAGCACTATTTCCGGTGGAGACATATTTACCTTCAAAATGCCTTTGCTTGCAGCATAGTAGGGAATCCACTGATCTGTACAGCAGCTACGGAACAAGATTGTTATGGAACTTTACCAATGCCGATGTCCTACAGCCTGAATAACACACAGGGTATGCTCAGTTAGTAAAATCTGCTCATTAATGATAGTAGTATGTATGCTGTATAGATCACCCGTTAATTTGTCATTAAAGATGTTATCAGATTAGGAGTTATATTGGTGGTCAATTAGCACAAAGCTTTTGAATTAAAGTCTGCATTGATCTTGTAGATAGTAATTGTTCTAATGACAACTTTTATCAAAAGGTACTCCGATGCCAGCAAAAACTAAGAGCCACAAAGTCGCAATTGCATTTGGTTCTACAACTGGCTGCATCAGCTTCCTTTTCCTTGTTACGGGATTGCTGTTCTGGTGGAGACATAGGAGAAACCGTCAGATTCTTTTCGATGTCGATGGTAAGTAAAAGGCCAAAATTACTCACCGAGCTCACAGTGTCTGAATGCTTGCGAAACTTGGTGGCATCATTTACTAAATGTGTTGGCTATTGCAGACCAACACATAGAGAATGTCAACCTCGGAAATGTGAAGAGGTTTCAGTTCAGAGAGCTCCAGGCTGCAACAGAGAACTTCAGCAGCAAGAACATATTAGGAAAAGGTGGTTTTGGAAACGTTTACCGGGGAAAGCTCCCAGATGGAACTATAGTAGCTGTCAAGAGGCTGAAAGACGGAAATGCCGCAGGCGGGAGGCGCAGTTTCAGACTGAAGTCGAGATGATCAGCTTGGCTTTGCACCGGAATCTCCTCAGGCTCTATGGGTTCTGCATGGCTGCCACCGAGAGGCTACTAGTCTATCCATACATGTCGAATGGAAGTGTTGCATTGCGCCTGAAAGGTAAAGACATCAAGATTTCAGGATGATTAATTTCTCAAAATTATAAATCAAATAGCCGTGGCATAGCCACAGTTCTCCAACAGATATAAGTTAATCTTACAAAAAAGACATGAATTTTTTGGAGTAACTGACAATGCCTGTCAAAAACTTCAACCCGACAAACAGAATATAGAAAAATTTGCATTTGATTCTCTCATTTATATTTCCTCTCCTTTGGCAGGCCTTTAGAACAAAGAATATGATTGCCACATAACCAAATGTTAACTTTGTTCTCCCCTAACCAATTATAGGGAAGCCACCACTGGACTGGATCACTAGAAAGAGGATAGCACTCGGTGCAGCAAGAGGCCTACTGTACCTGCACGAGCAGTGTGATCCCAAGATCATACACAGGGATGTAAAGGCAGCGAACATACTGCTCGATGACTACTGCGAAGCAATCGTCGGAGATTTTGGGCTCGCCAAGCTCCTGGATCACCATGACTCGCATGTCACCACGGCCGTGAGGGGCACTGTTGGTCACATTGCCCCAGAGTACCTCTCCACGGGCCAGTCATCTGAGAAAACCGATGTCTTCGGCTTCGGAATCCTGCTGCTCGAGCTGATCACCGGTCAGACTGCACTTGAGTTTGGAAAGGCGTCAAATCAGAAGGGAGCCATGCTGGACTGGGTAAGTTCATTGTCATTCTCACATGGCAGACACGGCTTGAGGCATATGATCATATCATACCTGAGGTTTTGACATGGTACTACTGGCTTCTGCCCAGGTGAAGAAGATGCACCAGGAGAAGAAGCTCGATGTGCTTGTTGACAAGGGCCTGAGGAGCAACTACGACCGCATTGAGCTGGAGGAGATGGTACAGGTGGCGCTGCTGTGCACCCAGTATCTCCCCGGCCACAGGCCCAAGATGTCGGAGGTGGTCAGGATGCTCGAAGGCGACGGGCTCGCGGAGCGGTGGGAGGCGTCACAGCGCGCAGACTCCCACAAGTTCAAGGTGCCCGAGTTCACCTTCAGCCGCTGCTACTCCGACCTGACAGACGACTCGTCGTTGCTGGTGCAGGCAGTCGAGCTCTCTGGGCCGAGATGACACCATGACCGACAGTGGAAGGCAAGAGGCATCATTAGTTGTTTCCAGCAGGGTCTGTACAGCAAGAAGCCCCTGTGTAAAATGGCAAATAACACAGTGAAGTAAGCAACTGGGGATGCATCCTGTCAGGAAGTGAAGCAGATCTCAGATGAATTGTACAAAGATCAAAGAAGAGCACAACCTAGTTACCTAGGCATGGTATATTACATTTACAGATTCTGTAAACTGTTGGTAGAATAAAGATGGCAGAGCAATATTTTTTAAGCTGTAAGGTTTGGTTCTCTTTCCCCCTTTGTCTTCTTTACCTTAAGTAGTTTTAGTTTGTAAAAACTGTTGCCGTTGGCTTGCAAAGACCAGACCATGGTAATTGTCGGACCCGGGATTTTCTAATTCCGAATCCTCTATGAACATACTGTGCTACTCACTGGATCAGTAGGTAGCACTCACAGGTTCATTGTTGAATCATTTCATACATGGTATGAAATAAGTCATTCAAATACAAACAGACATCAGAGTGACATAGGCCACGTCGGGTCGAGTTTTACCCACCAGGCCAAATTGATTACATCACATAAAAGCACGTAACTACAGCGGAAGCAAAAGAGGGGATATGGCTCATCTCTCCACAGGCAAGCGACTGGGGTGACCTACGTACGACTAATATTATCCAAGGATTGAGTAATATCGGTTGTACGTAAGTACCGACAAGTCCACTAGACTGGGGCGAGACTTAGACTACAGAATCTAGACTATTCTTTAGGGTTCCTTTGGCCATCGACTTCGGGATCTTCGTAGTACGCGTAGTCTCCTTGATCCATATCATCTGGAGGGTTTGGGGGGGGGGGAGCGAGAGTGAGCACAACCACCGTGCTCGCGAGCCAACACACAATATACAAATAGTATACATGTAAGGCTTAACAAGGATGGCTAATGTTCTTTTATTTGCTAAAGTAACATTTTTAATTATCATAATTACAAACTCCTATGACTTAGCATTTTAAACAAATTGTATTTTATTAAAGAGAGTAAGTGCAATATTAAATAACAGTAGATGTTCCCTCCATCGGAACTCTACACATGCATCATTTTGTTGGAGCTACCTCCGCTCCTTCACACCACTGAGCTCGACGGCTCAGGAAAAATCCAACCTCAGGCTAGGTGAGCCGTCTTGGTTGTAATCCACCCACAAATGTTTTTGTAATAGAACTAACTCAAGTTAAGATCCTATGTCCGACTTTGACCGTAGGCACGGCTGTTTAAACAGTTTAGACTCTGCAGAGGTTGTACATTGTACCCACAAAAGATAATCATACTCGTTACCCCATATGATTCCTTAGTCATGTAGTTGAGCGATTGTCATAGTAATGTTTCAAACTACCTTGCCCCTTCCGTCATCTCACCCCTATGGCCAATTCCATAAGTTGTGCGGGATGTTCACCACGACGACTAGCACAGCTGGCCCCGGCCACAACGACTAGTGTAGTTGACAACTTCACCCTCCTCGGTGTCCCTTTCAAGCCAGTGTACATCCTGCCGCTTGCACACTTCCAAACACCAGTTGTGGGATGACATTTAGGGTTCAATAATTTTACTAAGCCAAATTGCACTTTGCAGACTTGTGGTTGTACTTATTTTACATAGGAGGTCATGACAAGATTAAGTCCTTAATCCATCTGGACGGTTCATACCATATTCCACACATTCTCGTGCTACATCCGCACCCACCACTCTTTCCATCCGTCCAGATGTGGTACTAGCAAGTTGTTTAGGTTTTGGGAAGGAAAACTAATTAACACAACATGTCAGTCATTTACATCCAATGACTGCTCAAAACCACTTTCATGATTAAAAAATGATAAACATGATATTTATTGTCCTGATACTTAAGCAAATCTAGCATGTCACTTAAGTACAACCTATGCTAGTATTTACCACATAATTACTAGGGTGACATGGAATGATGGATTCGATTTATCAAAGGATGGGTAATAATTAATTAATCATCAAATGAGTGTTTAACTACTTTAAATTTTAACATACATTTGATTACATAATTAAAGTATGCAACTTTGTTATTTTAAATAAATATAATTTGCATAAAATGTAGGCTCAAAATGATTAAAGTATTGACTCGCCTTGGTTAAAGGCAGCGGGGTCTCGGTACTCTTGATCTTGGTCGAAGGGGAGGTCTCCTGTGTTTTCGAACCCAAATCGGACGAAAGTACCGGAAAAAGACACAACAGCAGAGAGAGCAAATAAATACCAAATTCATAACAAATGAACTCCAAATTGAACAAAACCAGTGCCATAAGCAAGATCTTGCATTTTCAAAAATTTTAGAAACAAGTTTTATAATTTTTAGAGTTATGATGAAAAAGATATGAATTTTTGAAGCTTTCCAATGAAAATTTTAATTGAAAACAAAATCAGAAAAGCCGAAAAAACTGAGAGCTGACACGTGGCATGAACTGTACACGGTCCACGGCACAGTGCGCGTGGACCAGGTCCATGCGCATAGGTGCACGGTCCACGACACTGTTGCATGTACCGAAGGCAATGCGTCGGTCCACGGGACCATGGGTCCATGGAACAACGCCGCGGGACCACCTGTCAGTGAGATAGCGCGGTAGCGGGGCCCACTTGCCAGCGGCGGTGCGGCGTTAAATGCTCACATGACGCCTCGCGTTCTCCGCCGCTCGGAGAACGAGAGGGGGAGGAAAGAATGAGGCGGGGAGAGGAGGGGAGAGGGCGGGAGGCGCACGGCGGTGGGAGCTGGGAGGAGGGAGAGAGAGGCGGCGCCGGAGCCGGAGGCGAAGGCTAGAGGCGAAGCGACGGCAACGGCGTCGGATACGAAGATGAGAGGAGGAGGCAGTGGAGTGGAGGGGGAGGAAGGAGAGGAGGCCCGACTTTCTTATAGCCGGTGGAGGCGAGGGTGAGGAGAGCTCGCGCGGTCCCGAGGCGGCGCCGACCATGAGTGCCTACGCGCGGAGAAGACCGGCAAGGCGGGTGCAAAGAATGGATTAGCGAGGAGGCGGTGAGGGGACAAGGCGGGGAGAGGCGCTGCAGTTGAGCGGAGCAAGGGTGCAGAGGGGGAGATTGGCGAGGAGGGGCGATGGCGTGCTCGCACGGGAGAGAGAGAGAGAGAGAGGGTGGGGCAGTGCCCAGGGTCAAGAATGCTTTTCTCAATGGTGAGCTATGATAGGAGGTTTATATGCAGCCACTGCCAAGGTATTCTGTTGCTGAGAATATGGTTTGTCGTCTTCGCTGATCTCTTTATGGCATCAAACAAGCTCCTCGTGCCTGGTTTGATCGTTTCTCTTCCGTTGTCACTGTGGCTGGTTGTTCTGCTAGTGCTCATCATCCTGCTTTTTTTATTCATACTTCGCCTCACAGTTGGACGCTTCTTCTTTTATATATTGATGATATGATCATTACTGGAAATGATTCTCAGTATATCACTTTTGTCAAGGAGTGTCTTAGCAAGTAGTTTTTCATGTCTGATCTTGGTCCTCTTCGCTACTTTTTTGGGGTTGAGGTTATTTCTACGCCCGAGGACTTCTATCTGTCCCAAGAAAAGTACATCTAAGATCTTCTTAATCATGCATCCCTTACTGATCAGCACACAACTGAGATTCTCATAGAGCTTCATGTTCATCTTTGGCCTACTGATGGTAAGCCTCTTACTGATCCTACTCGCTATCGTCACCTTATTGGGAGTTTTGTTTATCTGGGTGTCACTCGTCTTGATATTTCGTATCCTGTGCATATCTCGAGTCAGTTTGTTTTTGTTCCCACTCAGCTCCAGTATAGTAATCTTCTTCGTGTTCTACGATATCTTCGTGGAACCATCACTCGTCATCTTTTTTTCCTGGTTCTAGTTCTTTACAGCTCCAGGCATATTCTGATACCATATGGGCTAGTGATCACTCTGATCATCAGTCTCTCTCTGCCTATTGTGTTTTTCTTGGTGGTTCTTTCATTGTTTGGAAGACTAAGAAGTAGACAACAATTTCTCGTTCGAGTGCTGAGGCTGAGTTGTGAGCTATGACTTTGTTGACTGCGGAGGTTACTTGACTACGGTGGTTACTTGAGGATTTTGGTATTATGTTTCAGCACCAGCTGCTCTTTTGTCTGACAATACAGGTGCTATTAGTATTGCTAAAGATTCGGTGAAGCACGAGCTTACAAAGTATATTGGTGTTGATGCTTTCTATATGCGGACACAGGTGCAGGACCAGATTATTGCTCTTCAGTATGTGCGTTCAGAGTTTCAGTTGGCAGACTTCTTCATAAAGGCACAGACTAGAGCCCAGCACAGCTTCTATCTCTCCAAACTTCATGTTGTTAATCTACCATAAGTTTGAGAGGGATGTTAAATGTGCATTATTACCTGTGTATATTCCCTGTTGTATAAGGGGTTATTTGTATGTATATCATATATGTACTTGCATATATATTAGTCTATTGATTTCATAATGAATACAAGTACTATTTATAACAGCATGGATACATACTTCTGGAAAAATAAATACCACTACCAGTATTGAATTATTATATGAAGAATGAATAGGCTTTGGATATCTAAATGTTCTTTTCTTGTTATTATAACCTGTGGCAATGGTTGGCTGTGTGCCCTTTGGTGTAGCTAAATATTGATTAAAATAAACCAAGGCTCCTTCCCTTGTTACTAAAAACAGATGGGTTTTCACTGTATCCAATTGGAATTTCAGTACAGGCCAACTGATAGCATTATAACTGCTTAATTCAGTGGCAAGATCATCTTACAGCCATCTAACTAAAACTAATAATCAGGTATACTGGATAACACCACATAACAAAGCTAGATCAATTCAACTATGTTTGGTCAGAATTGTACATGCATCATATATCGAAGACCGTCCTGGGCTTCATCAGGGAGATCCTTCGTCCTCTCTGTTGTTCGTCTTGGCAATGGACACACTGCACCTCATTGTCCAAAAGGCAATTTCTTACAACATCCTAAGTTCCCCTCTTGGACAGCAGATCAGTTCTTCGCTGTCCCTCAATGCGGATGACATCGTGTGATTTGCAAATCCTTTTAGAGAAGAACTGACATCAGTCAGAAAGATTCTGAATTTCTTCGGCGAAGTGATCGGGCTGCGCACAAACGTCACTAAGAGCTCAGTAACACCTATTTGCTGCACGGAGTTGGACCTAGATGTGTTCTTGCATGTATTTCCATGTTCAGTCAAGTTCTTTCCTTGTCGGTACTTAGGACTACCCTTGTCGGAAAAGCGTCCGAGTGGATGGAAACCGATGCACATCTATACCGGGGTCGTCGGAATGCTCAACTTCTCCCTTCATTCGCTGGTTGTGGCTAGCTTGGCACGGCCTTCCTCTGTCGGTCAATCCTGTCACCAGTTGTTTCTTCTGAGCCTCAACTCAATTCATCCTTGGCAGTGGAGCACGGTTGCTTCTGGAAGGATCACTGGATCCAAGGGCGAGCCCCTATGGAGATTGTGCCGTCAATTTTTGCAATCAGCACAGGGAAACGGAGGTCGGTTCGGAATGCGTTCGAAGACAACAGATGGATAGATGCCCTCGGGCATGTCCCAACTGAGCAGCAGGTGTCAGAATTATGCACCCTTTAGTCGTTGTTGCAGCACGTTCATCCTCAACAACATTTGGTTGATCAGCTAGTCTGGAAAAAGACTGCGTCGGGTTTGTATTCGGTGCAATCGGCTTATTTACATCTCTTCAAAGGGTCGCTCCAGACTGTTTATAAGGAGTTAATATAGAAATGTTAGACACCGATGAAATGCAAGTTTTATGTTTGATTAGCGTTCCATAACAGATGCTTAACAGATCCTGAACCTCCTTGACTGGTGGCAGTCCTCTCTTCAGGGTATTCCGTCGTTGTTGCACTCAGGCTAGAGCTCCTTTGTGATCATGTTCCCTTGACGATCTAGAATGAAAGGAACGACAGGATCTTCCGCGGTTCAGGTCAACCAGTGCAGCGAATCGTGGAAATCGTCAAAAATGAGCTGGCCATTTGGTCAGATGCCGGTGCAGCGGGGGCTGCGGCTTCTCCTTGATCATCTTTAATCCCCCGTTCCCCCCTGTATCTTCTTCTTTTCCCTCACTCTTTTCCTCTTCCTGTTCGTTTTCTTTCTTAGCCTTTAGTTTAGTTACTACTTGTTTCTCGTTTTGCCTTGTCCATCCTTTGCTTTTAACACGAAGGGACAAGCTGATGTCTTTTCGTAAAAAAAAAAAATCATATATCGAAAAAAACTGGGACCATAATATTTAAATGAACTGCTAAGGCTGGCAAGTAGCCTGTTCATATGAAATGAAAAATAAACAACATGAACATTTTAGTTATTTAGTCTTCAAATCCGGTAATTTCATGAAATCAGACTAACATAGAAGAAAAATATATGCAAGTCTACGATTGACATGAAATTCAAGTGTGCATCGTGAAAGCATAAATTTTGGAATGTATTGTTCTAGTACCCAATGATGATGAATGCCAATATTCTGAAAACGGCAAAGCTATAAAAAATTGATAGTTGGGAGAGAAAGCTATTGACTGTTCTTCTGGCAGAAAATAACAATAATAAAAGTTGGTCAGGGACAACATTGCTATGTAATTATGAAAATAATTAGGTAATATGAACTATCTAATAGCTGGACACTGGGCAGGCAGTTCTACTACTTCCTATCTCAAACACAAAATCTTCAATTGTACAGCACTGCAAAATCGAAAGGTTTCTAGCGACATCTCATGTCAGAACATCATTTCAACTTGGGAATTGGGATGTGAACCAAACAAGCTGAAAGTTACATGTGTTCAGGCAGAGAAATGACTTGTGCCGGTCCAGACAAAATTTTGATCACAATTTATATCAATCAATTTAAAAACATGCAAGGGAACCATAATGGAATATCTTGGCCACTGTGGTGAAAAATATAAAATTTTCGCCAGCTGTGCTTCAAACATTTAGCTTTGCGAAAGGGACGTAAATTGAATTATGCTTCTTTGCTAGCAAACATGAATTCTAGCTTTGAGAAAGACGCATAAATTGCAATATGCTGATGTGCTATCTGGAGCAACTTAATTAGAAGCTAGCATAGTTTTGAAGTTCGAAGGGCCGGGACAGAGGCAGATATGTACACAGCTCATGTTTTCCATTAAGTATTGTGTGATACAATACAATTGACCTAAGTCTACATTAATGGACAATGCCCATGTGACATCTTTCTGTGATGTTCACCCAGAGAAGGCCATTAGTATATCAATGCCTATGAAGAGGCAGAACAAAAGCACAACAGAACAATGGTTTGAACACGCAGCACAGCATTGTATTATCTCAGCTTTATGTCAAAATGAAGCAACTAAGCCTAAAACAGATCAATTAATCATCATGTTCCTCTTCACCTTCAGAATTTATATTGTTCAATCAATCCTCATGTTCCTCTTCACCTTCAGAATCTACATGAATGGGAGAAATAGTGAACATCATGTTACATAAGTAAATCTGAGCCCTATATTACGTTATGTGACTTAGACTGATGGATAATGAATGACCCTAAATAAATAAAAGTATCTACAAGGTTGCAATATTAAGAAGTGATGATATACTCAACTTTAACCAAAATTTAACTAAAAAGCTTTATCAAAATTCAACCCCATATTATAACAACACATGCTTATTAAGGCGTCGCCTAAGCTATTACTCAACTTTAACCAAAATTTAACTAAAAAGCTTTATCAAAATTCGACCCCATATTATAACAACACATGCTTATTAAGGCGTCACCTAAGCATCGCTTAGGTGGTAAGGCGTTGCCGGGTGCTAAGACATCTCCCCACCTTGCGTCGCCCCCGCCTTGCCGCCTCCTCCCCGTGGTTCCTCGTCGCGCGGCTCCTGCCCCCGACCAAATCCACCTCCCCACCACCAGATTTGCCTTTCCCGCCGCCAGATCCTCCTCGCCATCGATTAGGCCACCCCGTGGCCGGATTTCACCTCCCCCATCCAAGGCGGCAGAGAGGAAGGGAGAGGGAGAGCGCAGGGAAGAGAGAAGAGGAGAGGAGAACTTACCTCACCCCACCGATTCCGGCTCGCCACTGGATCTGCCATCCCCGCCACGGGAGGATGGGAAGGGGAAGAGGATGGCGTCCATGCGCTGCGGGAAGAGGGGATGTGGCCATGCGGCGTCGTCACGTCACAAAGAGAGCGAGGAGGGCAGGAGAAGAGCGGAGGCCGAAAGGGAGGGCACGGGAAGCGTCGATCGAACGTCTGAAAGACTCCCGAGTCGGAGGGCAAGGGAATATGGGAAGAGCGTCGGCCGAGAGAGGGATAGAGACAAAGTTATGGGCCGGCCCGACGTGCATCAACAGTAATGGGCCGGCCGGATCGTGAATTCATGCAGCAGCAGTATTTCTTTTATTTTTTCTTTATTTGTATCCTTTTCACCATCTCCACTTCCTTGCTCCATTATCGCCGCCTTAGGATGTGTAAGGCGTCGCCTCGCCTCGCCTCCCCTCCCGCCTTAGTGCTTAAAAGGTGTGAGGGAGGTGGGTCGCCTCGCCTCGCCTCGCCTTACCACCTTAATAACCATGTAACAACCTAAGAAAAAGAGACCTACCAGATCGGATGTCATCCCCAACATGCCCTCTAGACTGTATTTGCCTCACGAGCATTCGATACATTAAGACCCACCAATGTAAGTGTAGAACAAGGAGGGAGAAGAGAAGACTGTTGAACACATAGTAATATATTGGCCCATCAAATTTATGCTTCTCCTTGTCCAAAGTCAGAACAACTTCATAGCTGAAATTTTTAAAAGGAATGCATAAGTTTTAGTGACATTGTAGAGTTCCCTAAAGTATAGAACCCCAGATATGAACAGTGACACAGTTATTCATATTTACCTTGTGCTCCAGAGAATCCAGAATGGAAAATATATCAGGCGAAGGACTACCCAAGAACTAACAAAAAGAAGAAATGAAACATCAGCAAGCAACTCACGGCCACTGTACTTAGAAATCTTTCCCAACTCCAGGAACACATCACTTGCATCATGAATGGCAAGGACAACAGAACCCACGCGTGCAAATCTGTTTAAGGAAACTAAATCAATTCAGCAATATCAAAGAAAAAAAAATCAGATGATTTTGGTTCTAACAAGTAACTGATGGTGACAAAGAAGCATTCAAAAAGCAGATAACTTCTAAATTCTTATGTACTCACCAGTCATCACCAACTATTACTGGGATATAAACCACACAGTCCAATTTCATATTAACAGAGTTAAAGATGTAAGGATCTAACCTGCTGTGTTCTCTACCAAGAAAAGAAAAGAAAATGCCAGCTATATAATCAAGTAAATATTCCTAAACATTGCTTTAAGGTTGCATTCCATGTGTTGATTCTATTTATCCATTACACTGCTCTTCTAGAAGCAGCAAAGTTGTTCTGCACCTCGTGTTCTCAACAATTGGTTCAATCAAGGTTGTCAGCTAAACTTCCCTAAGATTACAGAGGAATGTCATAGAAGGCTAGTAAAGGCAAATATGACTCAGACAAACAAGCAATGCAAATATGGAGAAATACAATATATGATACATGCAGCTATATCTGTAAACGTAGTAGAAAGAATACCCAAATGTAAGACATATTATGTATTGTGAAGTCTGAATTTTAATATATGTACATTATATATTGATGTAGGGGTCAACCCTTTCATTTCCATTAAAAAAGAAGATGAACTTTTTGCAGGTATACAAGCATGCCCAGTTGCCCAATGCCCACACACCCAAAGGCTAACATCCACATGCATTTGTTCTCGCACCCTAGCAAGTCCAATTCTCAGCACTTGAATTAATACAAGAAGCAGAGATACTAAATAGTGTCTAGTAAGTGTTTACAACATTGGTACAACTATGAGATGGCACTATAATTGGATTTAAACGTAAATCAGCTTGACAAATATCCAGATAGCTAACATACCTAAATATGTAAGACAGTGAAATGAGAAAAACAGTTGCTACATGATGAGTCATTGAGATACCAAAGTCTGAGCGCCTTGTTTCCCAAAACAGAAGGGCAAAAATTGAGTATGTATAAAAACCAGCAACATACATGTAGACCGCCTTGAGTTTAAGCCTGGAGAAAAGAAGGAAATTATTGATAACTTGTTGCAAACAAAACATTCTAGTAAAGAGGGGGGAAATAAGTGTAACTTACTTTATTCTTTGATCTGGCCAAACCTGGTCTCCCGGTCCAACCCAGAAATTTCTTGTGTTCGTGAACCATGGTTCGTTGTATGTCACATACAATGCCAATAATTCTCCAGAAAGGAAATATATGCATTTCCAAGCTGATTCCTTAAATTTCCTGATCTTTCTCCTCCCTGCATATGTCTCGGGATCAAGCTTTTCATCACCCTTCTCGAAAATCAGTCTCCGGGCTAAGCACTGTAGACGAAATGCAGGTGATAATTAGTTCATAGTCTTCCCTAAAGAAAGGAGAAGTAGTTCATAGTGGACGGTGCCAAATAACTCACAAGTAATATTCTTCAGATTGTTTGAACAATTAAAAGTGATCAGCTGTAGGGATGTGTACAAAAAGCAACTTAACAAAACAGTTGATGCACCCCCTTGTCAACCTTCCATTTCCTTGCCTCGGAATTTTTTTTGCCAAACAGGCACCAAAACCGCTAGGGATAACCACACACATTAAAATTTTACTGATGGTTAAATTTCTTCACTCTACCAACCCTGTGTTCATTATGACCACACTAGCACCTGCTAAGTGCAAATAGTTAAAGCGAAATATTCGTCCTCAACAGCCCCGTTCCATTCGCACCCTACTACTCTGGTAACAAAATGACTAAGCATCGCCTCAAAGTCGACCAGAGGAGGCGAACAAAGACAAAAATTTATGCGAAAATGAGCGGGAGAGGAAGATCGTGTACACTATCACAACCTCGAAGACGAAGCGGTCGAGGAGGAAGCGGACGGCGAGGAAGAAGGCGACGAAGAAGGGGAGCGCCGCGAAGTCGGCGTAGGCGGGGTAGCTCTCCGCCTCCCAGTCGATCGGCGGGATGCCCATCGCAGCTCGCCGGCGGGGAGCTGGGCGGTCGGAGTGGAGGAGGAGGAGAAGCGAATACTTTTTTGCGATTCCAGGAGGAGGTGCTCGACGGTTAGGTAAGTGGCATGCGGCTGAAGGCGACGTCTGATATATCGAGCCCAGCCAAACGAACGGATGACGGCGACGACTGTATATCGAGCCCCCAGCCAGACGAACGGATGACCCGGGGTTCTTCTGGTTACTATACTTTTCGTGAAAAGCAAAGATAATTCAAAAGTTTATTCATATCTTTGTATTCAATTTATTATTTTATTTTTTCTAGTATTATTTTTACGATTATGAGTTTGTCTACAAGGTAATCGTTCGAACTGAATTCGCCAGCTATAGTTCCTCAACACGTTATCAGTACGATCGACTCTCCTCGAATCGAAAGGTAACCGTCGGCACTTGTAGATTGAATTATTTTTTCTAGATCGTTTTTAATTCCACAATTGTTGCTTTCTAAATTATTTTATCATACGGTGCAAATCCGCTCCAATCTACCGCGAGCCGACTTGAAGTCGCCGGCACAATACCAATCGGTAGATTGTATGAAAGAGTAGATGGCGATTGCGATATAGATTACAAATACGTTCTAATCTACCACGAGCCGACTTGAAGTCGCCGGCAAAACCGATCGGTGGATTGCGCATGAACAATAATTGCAACGAACAGTATTGCGTAGTATCGCAATGAACAGTGCCAAGAGAAAAAAAAATCAGTGAATTTGGCCGACGGCACCGTACGGCTCGGAGCCGCACCGCCCTCAAGACGGACCCTCCCCGCCCAGTCCGCCGCCGTGCCGACCAGCCCTTGCACGGGTAAACATCACAACAAATCAAGAAAAAAAAATGAGCGGAGGAAGGGGGTGCTGCCGGCACCACCCGACCATGCACTGTCGGAGCTATGCCTGCATGCGCCGCCGAAGCCATCCGCACACGCCATCGGATGCCGCGCCTGCACGCACTGCCAGAGCTGCCCGCTCGGCCACCTCCCACAGAGGTGTCGCTACCTCGCGTGGTTGTAGACCCAACCCGCCTCGGCGACAAACCCGCATGGCCGTCGGCCTCCACGCCACCGCACGGCTCACACACCGCCGCGCCATAGCCGCACCATCCGCGCTTGAGGCGCGCCACGCCGTCGGCTTGAAGCTACGCCACCACGCAGCTCCGCGAGCACCAGAGGCCGCCGTCATTGTGCTCTCGCCGCCACACAGCTCATGCGCCGCCGGCCACCTACGTTGCTTGCATGAGCTCGCTGCCCTAGCTATCCTTCGGCCGCCTCCGCACAGGCTCGTTCGCGCGCCGCCGCCGTTGAGACACAGGGTGAGGGGAAACCCTATCCCCTCCCCGATTTAACCAGCCGGCTATGGGCCATAAATGGGCTTTGGAAATCAGCTCGGTCGAAATCTGAAAAAAAAAATAACCGGGAAAAGAAAAGAAAATCATTTTTGCAAATCGGCACTTGGAAATTCTGAAAATTGCGCAATTTTTTTTTCTCAAAACAGAAAATTAGCTGTTTAGCACCTGAAAATTACAGAATTAATCAAAAATTCATTTTCCAGTAGAAAAGGGGTTGGGATATTCAATTTTTGAATCAGTTTTAGCATTTGAAGCATGTTTAACTTTGCTATTATTATTTCTATGCAATTTATGTATTGTATTTACTATTTATTATTATTATTTTATTGTTTATACTACTTTTAATCACTAAAAACAGCAGTAAATCATGGAAAATGCATAGAAAAATAAGTAAACATTATGAGAATTTTTATAACCACTTTATGCAAATTCCTAGCAGTAATCTTATGAACTCTTTGCATGAATATACAGATGACTAGCATTACAAATCAGGAGTTCGAAGAGCTGACCCAGCATGGCCACAATTACCTGACTTGGGCATCAGATGTCGAGATCGTACTTGGAGCCAAGAAGCTTCGTGCTGCTATTGGACTTGGCACCTTGAAGGATGCCACTCCAACTGCTGAGGAAAATGATCAAGCACTTCATTTCCTCAAACATCATCTCTGTCTAACGCTCAAGATGAGTATATGACGGAGAAGAACACATTAGCTTTACGTACCGCACTAAAAAAGCAGTTCGAGAAGCTGAAGTACACCATTCTTCTTCGGGCAGAGCAAGAATGGAACCGACTACGTTTTGCTGACTACAAGACCGTGGCAGAGTATAATTATGTATTACACAAAATTTGTACAAATCTTCAACTCTGTGGTATGGTAACCACGGATGAGCAGAAGATCGAGAAAACTCTCTCTACCTTTCAACCAAACGCGGTGCAATCCGCACGCAACTATCGTTAAGACGGCTACAATGAGTATGCTGAACTGATTAACATCATGCAAGTTACGGAAGCTCGAGATGATGTTCTCAGAAAGAACTACATCTCACATCCGCTTAGTAGCAATGTTGGCCATAAAATCAATACTAGTAGCTACAAGGCGAGGAAACCCCACTCAAAGAAAACTCTCCTCCTAAATAAGCTAAATAGCTCTAAGGTGGATATAGGCATTGCATGCTATTTACTAGATGATATGCTCTGTATAGCTTTTAGTTCTTGTATTTCATCTAAGATTAGCATATCCATCTCTTGTGATGATTTGCTAGATATGCTTTGCTGCTCAAAATTAGATGCTTCTATTTCCTCTATGTCTTGTGATACTAACCTTGTAGAGGAAAATAATGAGCTCAAGGCCCAAATCACAAAATTGACAAACGACTTGGAAAGAAGATTAAAGGGAAAGGTCACTCTCAACGATATATTGAGCAAACAAAGACGCTTGCAAGATAAGAGTGGTATTGGCTACACTCCCAAGAAAAGGGAGAATACCAAGACAAGGCACAACGCCAGACATACGAAGAAATATGTCAAGTGCCATGGATTCAATGGAAAGGGCCACTATGCCTCGGTGTGTTCTAATAAAATGGATGTCAAGATAAGACATTCAAAATTAAGGCAAGCTGGCAATTAGCAAGAAAAGAAGACAAGTAGGGGAAGCAAAAGCCCAACTTGCTACAATTACCGGGAAAAGGGACATATTGGTAAACAATGTCCCAAAGGTATCTCTCCTAAGCCAATCATTTATAATGATCATTATTTGCTTAGAAAAGATAAATATGGCAATGTGTTTGCTAGAATTATTAGTTCTCCTAAAACTATTGCTAGGGCCATTTGGGTGCCCAAATCAATTGTGACTAACGTTCGTGGACCTAACCAAGTATTGGGTACCAAAATGCGTTTCAATGCTTAATAGGTATTTGGAGAGGCATTGGAGGTTTGGCTCACATGAAGAGGTGGATTCCACCATGTGCAAAATTGGAGCCAAGCTTAAGGATGATCATGTCATATCATAAGCCAATATTTTTCAGTAACAAGTACTTACATTGAAATATCTAGCCCTTTATGCCTTGTGTACGTTGCTTGTCATGAAAATCTTATATAAATGGTATTTTTGCTCTTGTTTATAATGTTCATTATGAAAATCTTGAGCAAGATGGTAAGTAGCACATTAAGGGGAAGTGCTAACTCATAATCCTGTATATCACATCCCTAAATGTGCCCAAATAAATTAAGTGCTAGTATAATTTTTCAAAAATGAGCCTTTTAGCCAAAAGTTAATTTTTTTTTATAATTATTAGTAATTCTTTGAAAAACTAGTTGCAAAATGTATACAAAGATTTTCTAAAAGTTTTGGCTCTATAAAAACCTATTTTGAGTGAAAATGTGTTTATAGCCAAAATCCTAGATCATAGTATCTTGTTTTTGACAAAACTAGATTTTTTTTGTGTAAAATCTATTCTAAAAAGAATTTGAAAATCTTCCCAGAAAGAAAATCCTAGAGTTGGCTATTCTAAATATTTTTTGTATTCAAAATATTTCCAAAAGACCAACCTAGGAAAAGTTATTTGATTTTGAAACTCATCTAAAATACTATTTTGACCTAAGTAGTCACTTTCTAGTACTTAAGTGAGTTTTGCCATATGAGCCAAAATTATTCACATGAATATGTTCATAATGGTATTTATGACTCATACATGCAATTGGATGCTTTAAAACTCTTCATTTGCTCATTTTGGCTTGTTTTAATTTTTTTTTTATGAAAATGAGTTTCATTTGCGAAAACAAAGTTTAATTCATAAAAATTATGTTCTAAAATAGACATTAGTCTCTTCAATGCAAATGATCCTGAATGGTGTTTATTTGAGGGCAAAAAGTAGGAATCATTTGCAAAATTCTCAATTCCAAGATCAATCCTTGAAGTTCCGGAAAAATCAGAACTACCGACAATATAACAACGTTACGACCGCGTTGCGGTACTACCAGAAGCTAAATGGCGATACTTCCATATCCCGGAACTACCACAAGTTACACGTCGGTACTACCGATATTTCTGACAAGACATCCATTTAATTCCATTTAATTCTAAATCTTTTGTGGCAGCTTTCTATGATCAAGTTGATCCTTGCTATCCTTGCTAGCTACCCACTATTGCTTTTCCTTGATTACAAATGCAATTGCATCTTTCAAGTAGTATTCTGTTCAAAAGTGGTAGCTTCTCTTGATCATCTTGATCTCGGTATGAGATTTATCTTTACAAGTGATATCATCTTATTCTTTAAAGTGGTATCTTCTATCCTTCCTTGCCGATCAAAATCCTTTCTTATCTAAAAGCTCAAGTACTCTTTGTATATGAGTGGATTCTCTCTTCCTCTCTTCTCTTTGGATGCTTTCTTTGAAGATCTTTGCGAGAGAAGTTCAAGCGCCTTGCAAACTTTAGTTATGCTTACAAGTGGTACCAAGTATTTATAAATAGAATCAATTACTCTTGGTACCAAGTACTTTTCACAAATTGGTATCAAGTTTCTACAAATAGAATTAATTATCCTTGATATCATTTACTATTGCAAGGTGTATCAAATATCATCATGAGTTCTTGGATGGACATATAACAAGGAGATGACAAGATGGTAGATAATCATTTGTGTGTCAAAGGGGGAAGAAGAAAGTATCTCCAAGATAATCCTTTGTGTGTCAAAGGAGAAGAAGATTTTTCAATAGGAACCTTTGTGTAAGGAGGAGTTTTTCTATGTGAAAAACTTATTTAATATTTTTGGGCTTACTTAAAAAGGGGTAATGTATAAGTAATTGAAAAACTATTTTACCTATTTGCCCAAAATTATTTATGGATCTTGTGAATGAATGTTTTTCATTCTTATTTGCTTCATTTGATATTCTTGGAGTGGTATTAAAAATCTTATGCAAGATTATCTGTTTGAACAAGTTTTCTTTATGAAACAGCAAAATTTTACAAGTGGTATTCTTTTAAACAAGTCTTTTATTCAAAAGTCGAAAGGATTTTACAAGTGGTATCTTGTTTTAAATGCTAGAGTTTTGTGAAAAATCAAAATTTTACTAGTGGTATATTATTTAAAATATATTTCAAATGTTTTCAAATGCTTTTGATTTATTTATTTATTTTGAAAATAAATATCAAAATTGACCTCATTCCAAGTTGCTTTGCTCTTCTCGGCCATACAAAGGGAGTTTGCGATCTTTTTGGTTTTGCTTGAATATATTGAAAACATATCTTTTGAGTTCAACATGATTTCAAATGCATATATCCCTTTGGATTTTTAGAAAATGAGCATGATATCTCCATGCAAGTGTTTACTGGAAATATTTCAAAATGAAGATTATTTGAATATGTTTCAAATATCATTTCAAGTGGTTCTCAATCTATTGGTTTAAAAAGGGGAGAATGTGATATGATCAATAGGTTTGTGACCTTTTTTAGTTTCTCCTCACATTTCTTGAGAACAAAATCTCCATTGGTCATAAGTATCGATTTCATATTCTTTGTGACTAAGCTCCTCAATTTTAAAAATCCTCTTTTTAACCTTACTTTTTTTGAATGATTTATGTCAAAAGGAGAGAATATTTCATGATTTCAATAAAATGATTTCGATTGCCAAGTTCATTGCTTTGCAAAATCTTCTCCTTAGTTTTAGATTTGTTTTGAACTTTTTGGTGCTTAATGCCAAAAGGGGGAGAATTTTTATGTTATCAATATCCCCACATTTGGATGATTAATACATTATCCTTTATTATTTGATTTATGCCAAAAGGGGGAATGTTTATATCCATATTCCTCCATTTGAATGTTTGATTTGGTTAATATGTATTATGCCAAATGGGGGAGAATGCATTGTATATACAAGCATATCATATGCATAATGTTTGAAGCTTTAAATTTCACCTTATGACATGCATAGACATAGCTCAATAGCTTAAATTCTTATGTTATGTATGTTATGTCTATTTATATCCAAATGTTGTTATTGATAAAAGATTTATCATCAATCACCAAAAAGGGGGAGATTGAAGGATCTAGACCCGCCATTATGAGTTAATAGGGTGTTTTGGTGATTAATGATAAATCTAATTGTGAGACTAACATTTTATTGTTATATCTAATGTGTAGTCTCATTTGGATATAAACGTGAAATTCAACGAGGTATGCATTTGACTTATACTCTTATATATTGTTGCATTCCTCGGATCCAAAATATAAGTTGAACTCCACCATAAGTATAACTTGAATATGTGCATATGTTCCCATTACACATCATTCTCATATGCATAATGTTTGAAGCTTTAAATTTCACCTTATGATATGTATAGACATAGTTCAATAGCTTAAATTCTTATGTTATGTATGCTATGTCTATTTATATCCAAATGTTGTTATTGATAAAGAATTTATCATTAATCACCAAAAAGGGGGAGATTGAAGGATCTAGACCCGTCATTATGATTTAATAGAGTGTTTTGGTAATTAATGATAAATCTAATTGTGAGACTAATATTTTATTGTTATATCTAGTGTGTAGTCTTATTTGGATATAAAGGTGAAATTCAACGAGGTATGCATTCGACTAATACTCTTAAGTATTGTTGCATTCCTCGGATCCAAAATATAAGTTGAACTCCACCATAAGTATAACTTGAATATGTGCATATGTTCCCATTACACATTTGTATATGCACACATTTAGGGGGAGTTCACTCTATATTTTGTGGTTTTATTAGTATTGATCCATATTCTATTTTTCACATATATTTGGGATATTTACTTTGAAACATACCCTTTTGAGTATACAATACTTATGTAGTTCTTGTATACTCATGTTGTGAGTATATAGAACTTGTGTGGTTCTTGTATACTCATGTTGTGAGTATAATTGAATTTGTGTAGTTCTTGTATACTTATGTTGCGAGTATGTAGAACTTGTGTAGTTCTTGTATACTCATGTTGGAGTATATATAACTTGTGTAGTTCATACATACTCATGTCATTGTGACTTTCAATTATCTATATTCAATTTATGTGCATTTGAAGTGGTTATCATCAATTACCAAAAAGGGAAAGATTGAAGTATCTTGTCCCACTATTATGAGTTAATGGTATGGTGTGGTAATTAATGATAATCATATTATGGACCTAATATTTTTCATGAGTTGGATGAATAGTGTGGATATCATGGGGATATGATCCAGATCTTAGGATGATGTGACAATTGGTAATGACGTTTACGGTTTGTCGTTTCATGTGTTTTCGACAAGTTTCAGAATTGTCAGGCAGTAACCGGTTTGACCGGTCGTAGCGTGGCGGTCAGACCGGTCCCAAATTGGTCCGACCGGCCATAGGCGGCGGTTGGACCGGTGAACTTAAAAAGTGTTAATTTGAGCTGGGCAAAAAATGCGTGCGTAAGTGTCCCGTTTGTTTTGGGCGTTAACGGGAGCCCAATAGGATCAAACTTCTAGAAGGTCTAAGCCTCCACTATAAATAGGAGAGGGTGGTGGCTGCACCATCGCTTTGTCTCTTTTGCAATTCTTGTAAAACCTAATTTTCTTAGGGAGAGCCTTTGTGGAGGCTAGAGTTCTTGAGAGTTTAATGTGATTTTCGTGCTCTTGGATTGAGCATTGTCCTCCATTGATGGAGTGGCTGTAAGCCCAGATCATATCAATCAATCAAAGGAAAGTTTGATCAATGTTTTGTCTCATTACGTTCTTTCTTTCTATTTGATGATTTTGGGTCTTTCTTTGATCTGAGAGTTTTTGATTGAATTCTTCACGTGATCTAGCTTGCTGTGACGTGTGGGAACCTATCTAGAATCATCTTGATCATCAATCACCCACGAGCAAGATCTTGGATCAAGTTTTCGTTTTGACCTGGTTTTGAACCCTTCTTTGATCAAACGGAAAATGATCTTGATTCCTCCAAGAATTATAATAATCTTCGATTGGAATAGGTCTATGATATCATAGAGGAGGTGTATTCTAAGTTTCATGAAGTTTCGATTAGTAGATCAAAAGTTTCATCTATTTTCATATTCGCCATCTGGTTTTCTTCTTACATTTCGAGGTGGCGGTCGATCGCTTGCTGCCACCGGGCCGATCCGTTAAAATCGGTCTCGACCGCTCAAGGCCGGCCGTCCGACCGTGATCGAGAGTTGCTATCTTGTGTTTTGATCTTTTATAGTTTTGCTTAGGGGTGTTTATTGGATTCAATATTAGTCTTCCGCTGTACTGATATACTGATCTTCATAGCTTCCATAGCTACTGGAGTAAAATATTACTGGATCTGTTATTTGTGAAAAGTGAGCGTGCTCCTATTCACCCCCCTCTAGTTGCCTTTTCGGTCCAACAAGTGGTATCAGAGCCCGATTAGTTCAATCTTGATCTTAACCGGTCACTGAACTTGGCGATGGATAGATACTCCACAAAGCCGCATATCTTCGATGGGCACGACTATGCCTATTGGAAGAATCACATAAGAGTCTTCCTTGAGAGCGAAAGACATGCTATATGGGAGGTTGTTCGAGTCCCTCTCGTTTTGCCCGAAGTTGCTATGCCGGCTTCAGAAGCCCTTTTGGCTAACAACAATAAGGCTAAAAACCTCATGTATGGTGGGCTTGGGAGACAGGAGTATGATCGGATTTGTAATCTTCAGACTGCGCATGAGATTTGGAACACTCTCGAAACTTATCATGAGGGTTCGTCCCAAGTCAAGAAAGTACACCAGACTGTCTATAAACGTGAATATAACAAATTCGAGATGCGTTCTCGAGAGAGCATCGATGACATTTTTAGTCACTTTAATAAAGTGATTAATCAGATGAAAGCTGTTGGTATTGAATATTCTCAGTCTGAAAATGCCTCCCACCTCTTGGCTGCAGTCAACACCAAGGAGTGGGAGATAAAGGCTACTGCCATAGAGGAGAATGTCAATCTTTCTGATCTAACTTTGGAGCTGCTCTATAGCAAGCTTAAGACTCATGAGATCAAGAGGATTGATCATCCCAAAAAGGAAAACATGGCTTTGGTTGCAGACCCGCTCAAGAGAGCTTTTAATGGGTCTTTTGAGTCTTCTTCTGGATTTTCGCTTGCTGGTTTATCTACAATTCATAAAGAAGAGTTTGAGAGTCTTCATGGGGATGAGTTGGCCCTCATAGTCAAAAAGGTCACACGGGTCTACAATAATATGAGAAATAGAAATCGAGGAGGTCCTGTGACTTGCTATGAGTGTGGTGAGCTTAATCATATCCGGGCAAATTGCCCCAAGCTGAAAGGTAAGAGCAACCACAAGTAGGGAAAGCCAGCTTGGAAGAAGCCTAAATGGAACAAACCAAGGTTTGATGTTGCCAAGCTGACGAAGGCTGCTCACCGGGTGCTTGCCGCTTTTGAGGATCAATCCTTAAGCGATGTGGACTCCGGGAGCGAGGAGGACAAGGAGGAGGAGATCCCTCAAGACAAAAAGAAAGGGAAGGCCAAGGACTTCACCGGCTTGTGCTTCATGGCCGACTCTGTTGATGACGATAACAATGAGGTACCTCCTTCCTATGATGTCCTTTCTGATAGATGTGAATCTCTGTTTGAGCAACTTATGAGTCACGATAAGGCTTTAGAATATGTCATGGCTAGGAACAAGGATTTAGAGTCTCAAATAGGTAACTTGACTTTAGAACTTGAGAATGCTAAGAGTCTTAAATTTGATGAATGTTCATCTTACCATGTCTTGCATTCAGAATTTGCTAAACTGCAATCTGCTCATAATATTGCTTTGCAACAACTTGAAAATGTTAGGACTGAGCTAGTTGAGGTTAAATCTGCTCCATGTGAAAAATGCTTAGAATCTTGCAAATTGATTATTTCTGGAGCTGTTGATTCTAGCCTTTGCACTTTCTGCTTAGAACGCGAACATGAAGTCAAAGATATCTTAAAAGCAGCTAGAGCTAAATATGCCAAGCTTAAGGACAGTATTGAGTCTTCTACATGTGCTTCATGTCCAGCCCTTAAACTTGAAAATGTTTTATATAAGGAGAAATATGCTAGAGCCATTAAAGGTAAAACCTGTGAATCATGTGTTAATCTTAAAGTTGAAAATGCTTATCTTAAGGATACTTTAGAAAAATTCTCTAAAGGTAAGAAACAATTAAACATGATTTTGGACAAGTCTAAAACTCCTTATAAGAAGCAAGGATTATGATATAATCATGTTCAAAATAATTCTAACACAAAATTTACTCAAGTCTTAGAAAATGGGTTAATTGAATTCAAAACACAACCTGCAAAAACTATCTTTAAATCTACAGGTATTGCCCAACCATCTGTTACGTCTAAAGGTGCTTCGCCCAGTGGTATTAAGTATCATTGCACCTATTGCAAAAAGGATGGGCATTTGATTGAGTTTTATTGGCGTAGGTTGAAAAATGATAAGAAAAATTTTGTTAGAAATTCATCTCATCAACCTAGAGTTTTTATGAGACATGGTCAATTTGAAAATAATAAACCTGGTTTAGGATTTGTTTCACATACTAGTTATCGTCATGTTCCTAGACAGGATGCTTCTTTTGTTCGTATGACCATTGCTCATGCTAGAACTTCTGATAAAATCAAGAATAGCACTTCTGCTTTGCATACTACTCGCAGACGTGTGTCTCAGTACTGGGTTCCTAAGTCTTGTTTAACTAACCCCAGTATTGAGACACATCGGTCTTTTGTTACTTGATTTTCAGGACTACCGCGGAAAGAGGAAGGACACGTGGTTCGTCGACTCCGGATGTTCACGCCACATGACTAGAGACTCAAGATAGTTCACTCTTTCACGCGGTCGATAGGTGATGATTTCATCACTTTTGGAGATGATAAACAAGGGCGAATTGAAGGAATAGAATTGATCAGGGTGAACGACAGTTTCATCCTCAAGGATGTCGCCCTTGTGGACAAGCTAAGGTTTAATTTACTTTATGTGTCTCAACTTCTTGATGATGGCTATCAAAGCTGTCAAAGATGTTGTTTGTGCGTCCTGTAGGCATGGCAAGCAAGTTGCCGACTCACACCCTTCAGTGACTATGGTCATGACTAACGGACCGGGACAGTTGCTTCATATGGATACTGTTGGTCCCCCTAGGGTTTGGTCAGTTGGTGGAAAATGGTACATTCTTATCATAGTCGATGATTTTTCTAGATACACTTGTGTGTTCTTTCTTGCTTCGAAGGATGAAGCTTTTGATTTTTATCATGATCTTGTTCTTCGTTTGGCTTCTGAACTTCCGGGTGCCTTGAGAGCGATCCGCAGTGATAATGGCACGGAGTTCAAGAATGTATCTTTTGCTTCTTTTTGTGCTGAGCGCGGAATTGAGCATCAGTTCTCTTCTCCACACGTCCCTCAACAAAATGACGTTGTGGAAAGGAAGAACATGACCTTGGTCGAGATGGCTAGGACGATGCTAGATGAGTATAGCACGCCAAGGAGGTTTTGGGCCGAAGCTGTTGCTACTGCTTGCCATATTGCTAATCGTGTCTTTGTGAGATCCTCTTTGGGCAAGACTGCTTATGAGCTTCGATTTTGTAGAAAACTCTTTGTTTCGTACTTTCGAGTCTTTGGATCTAAATGCTTTATTCTCAAAACTGGAAATCTAGATAAATTTGAATCAAGAACTTTTGATGGTTTATTTCTGAGTTATCCTGCACATTCGAGGGGTTTTCGGGTTTTTAATGTTGAAACTAACCTTGTTCAGGAGACATGCAGTGTCACTTTTGATGAGGCTAGCCCTGGAGCAAGATCAGATATTTCAGGTGATACACAGGTGACAGAGAGCATATTCATAGAGGAAGATGATGAAGGATTTGATGTTCTTCCACCTGCTGCTGTTGACACTCCTATTTCAGCACAAGAACCTGATGTGACTACTTTGCCTTCAGATGATGCTCCGACTGCATCTTCATCGACAGCAGTACCTGCGGAGGTCGACGAGATGTTTTCCTCTCCGGGTGCACCACTTCACATTCAAAGGCAGCACCCCCTGATCAGATAATAGGTAATCTCCATGAGCGAGTCACTCGCTCCAGGTATAATGATCCAAACCTATACTCTCATTCTGCTTTTGTTGCTTCTTTTGAACCCCGCGATATATCACATGCTTTATCGGATTCTACCTGGGTTAATGCGATGCATGAAGAGTTAGAGAATTTTGAGAGGAATAAAGTTTGGAACCTAGTAGAACCTCCTAGTGGCCATAATGTTATAGGAACCCGTTGGGTCTTGAAAAATAAACAAAATGAGGATGGTTCTGTAATTAGAAACAAGGCTAGGTTGGTAGCTCAGGGCTTTAGCCAAGTTGAGGGGTTGGATTTTGATGAGACTTTTGCTCATGTTGCTAGACAAGAAGCCATTCGCATTCTGCTTGCATTTGCTGCATCTAAGGGCTTTAGATTATATCAAATGGATGTTAAAATTGCTTTTTAAATGGTTTTATAGAGGAGGAAGTTTATGTTAAACAACTCCCAGGCTTTGAGAATCTCAAATACCCAAATCATATGTTCAAGCTATCCGAAGCCTTATATGGTCTTAAGCAAGCCCCTAGAGACTGGTATGATAGACTTAAGACATTTTTGCTTAAGAATAATTTTGAGATCGGTAAGGTAGACAAGACTTTGTTCATTCTTAGACGTGGTAATGACTTCCTGCTTACTCAAATTTACGTTGATGATATTATCTTTGGTGGCTCTTCTCATGCTCTTGTTTCCAGCTTTTCTGAGACTATGTCCAGGGAATTTGAGATGAGTATGATGGGAGAGCTCAATTACGTTTTGGGGCTTCAAATCAAGCAATGCAAGGAAGGGATCTTCATCCATCAGATGAAGTACACTAAGAACTTGCTCAAACGTTTCTACATGGGTGACTGCAAGCCAATCTCCACTCCCATGGCAACTTCGACTGTTTTGGATCCAGATGAGGAAGGAGAAGCTGTAGATCAACGCGAGTACCGCAGCATGATCGGTTCCCTTCGCACTGACACCTCGAGACGGACATCCACTTCACGGCCTCGCCTCAGGCGAGATTTCAGCGCCTCCGAGGACTTCCCATCGCCAAGCCGTTATATTCGTGTATTTACACTCTACCCTTCTGTATGGTATTTGGTATTCCTGTTCGTCATCTTTGTCCATTCGGGGGTTTTCAGATTCTGATTTTGCGGGCTGTCGGCTAGATAGGAAGAGTACCTCAGGAACTTGTCACTTCCTAGGCACTTCTCTTGTATCTTAGTCTTCTAGGAAGCAGACCTCTGTTGCACAATCCACTGCTGAAGCTGAATATGTAGCGGCTGCTAGTTGTTGTAGTCAGATTTTGTGGATGGTAACTGATGATGATCTAATAATCCTCATTTTATCTTTTATCTATAATTCTTATTGTGGGTAAATATGATGTCACATAGTCCCCAGAAGTACCCCCTATATTTATAAAGGGGAGACCTACCAAGTGATTGTAAGATCTTCTACAATCACCCCCATAGTCGTAAGTCTTACTACGATTATATCATGGTCGTAAGTCCTTCTACGACCACTACCTGGTCGTAAGTCTTTCTACGACCACTACCTAGTCGTAAGTCCTTCTACGACTATTGCACAGTCGTAAGTCCTTCTACGACTATTGCACAGTCGTAAGCTCTACTACGACTTATACCCAGTCGTAAGTCATACTACGACCAAGTAAACCACGATCACCTTATAATCAAACCTACAAGCGAGTGGGTCCAATTGATTAAGGAATCCGAACGGTCCATGCGCACTACTATTCCGCGTAGTAATAGTGCTTAAATACCCCATTACCTCGGAATGATAACTGCCAGACGGCGTGAAGAAGCCAATGCGCCGGTAATTACTGCCATCATGCGCCCATTACTGGCTCAATTAAGGCGCCTCTTCCGCAGGACAAAACAGCTACTTCTTCACGACTATATAAAGACATCAATCAGAGGGTGAAGGGGAGGCCGAAACAGAGCAAGTCAAGGAGAAACACAAGTACTGTTATCTGTAATAGCCTTAGTTTCTTGCTTGATCATCGAGAATACAGTCAATACCATACACACACAGGAGTAGGGTTGTTATTCTCTCCGGAGAAGGCATGAACCTGTCTAAACGTCCCGTGTCAACCACTCCGCGTGATTTCATCTCTAGAAGACCCCCCGAATCAAATAATCTTTACATAAGATCGGTTCTAATACACCGACAGTTGGCGCCGACCGTGGGGATATTCCGATTACGCAGACGTCGACATGGATGCCGATTTCGACTACGAGCCGAGTGATGCATCCGCTGATGGTGATGTTACCTCCGGAGATCATTCTCCAGGAAACGATCCCATCAATGGAGTTGAGGAGGGATCCTTATCCCCCACAACGATACGTCCAACAGAGGAGCCAATTCCCTCAAAGGACAAGGGTCAATCTGACCAGAACCGCACCCAGGAGGACTCACGACACGACGAGTATTTTTCCTCCAAGTGTCCAAGTCCCCCTCAGGCGGTCCGACCTGGTGAGACAAGTTCTGAGAGCCACCATTCCAGGACTCCACCAACATCTGGTGATCCTTTCTCTCAGGGTAACTCCAGAGAGGATGGGATCAAACATGCTTTTCCTGCAAATTCGACCGTCTCTCCGCAGATCTCATTTGCGACGGAGACGATTATAACCTGAGTTCCCCTACCGGAGGGGATTGCTCCAAGTCGCCAGATGGTGTCTCTCGAGCACTCCTCAAGCGGGAGGCCTCGGCGCAAGTGAGAATCATCAACGGAGGTCTTCGCCCTTCCCACAAATCGTGGTCGACCTCATGGAGGCCGAGATAGAACACTCCCGAAGATCACACACTGCGCCCCCTCGTGGTAATGGCAAGGGCACCACCGGTGACGGACAGAACCAACACTCTGATGAGCGCGAGGGAAATCCTCGACATTCTCGCACTCCATTGAGAAGGCCTCAAGGATCTGATGAGGAGAATTTTGAGGCCATCCGACTAAGAAGATTGCACTCGTAAGAATCTACCGGGGCGCATTCAACATCAGTCGAAGGAGGTACAAGAACTCCATGACATCAACGACTTGCTCGAAAATCCCAATCAAGAGCTTGCTCGAACGCCAGGGTACGATATGTTTGCTGAAGAGATTGCACAAAGGCTTCGAACCGTGATGACAAGACTGGAAGTACCTCGTCGACATCATTCAGGTAGTCGTAGCAATGCGACTTCCTCAGCTACCACTCAATCGAATATTTCACCACGTAGAAATCGACATGGCCATAAGCCGCATCGATCCCCTACTCGGAGAAATACATTTCGATTGGCTGACGATCAAGAAACCCCTCGGAGAGGTGATCATTCACCACTTCGACAAAGAAATCCACAACGGATGGAGTACGAGGAGTATTCATCTCGTAGAGCTGAAGCCTACTACAGACGTGTCACCGATTCTTTGGGTATCGTGTATACGATCACCGGTGACATTAACCCTTCTTTCCTGCAAAGAAGGCGTCAAGAAGTAATTACCGGATGCCGGGCATTTTCGCCTGACCTTCGAGCAGTTTGCTGGCCACCTCATTTTCGACCAGTGAACATGGAAAAGTTTGATGGATCTCAAAATCCCATCGAATTTCTTCAGATCTATACAACAGCTGTCCGAGCAGCAGGAGGAGGAGAGCATGTAATGGCAAATTACCTTCCGACTGTGCTTGAAGGATCCGCTCGATCGTGGTTATTAAACCAACCACTCGAGTCGATCTACTCTTGGCAACACCTCTGCGATCTTCTACAGACGAATTTCCAAGGCACATACAACCGCCCTGGAAAGGAAGACGACTTGCACGGATAAAATGAACAACAACGAGACTTTGCATCAATTCATCAAACGCTTTAGTCAGGTTCGTAACTCAATTCCGGAAATTTCTGACTCATCTGTGATCAGGGCTTTTAAGCAAGGAGTCCGTAGTAGAAGGATAACAGAGGATATTGCTTTGAATCCTCCTAACATCATTGTTGAGCTCTTGAGATGGCCGATCGATATGCTGATCGCTTCGAGGCGGTCGAGTGGAACAACACTATTGATCGAGAAACGTACACTCCTCGAGAGCCAGGTGAAGTTGGTAAGGATAAGAAATCAAAGAAGTCCAAGAAGAAAATAAAAAGTCAAAAACCACAAACCAGTGGTTTCAAGGAGGTCTTGGCCGTGAAAGATAAAGAGCCCCAAACCACCAAGTCGTACCCTGATCAAGGCAAAGGTAAGCGCCCTAATCGTAGGAACGACAAGCCAAGGTGGTGTCCTTTTCATAAAAGGAAGGACATGACTCCATAATCGCCGAAGTTTTCCAAAGAAAGCTCGAGGACTACTACAACGGCAAAGGGCCACTCCCCACTCTTGAGCAAGTAGGGAATACGAGTGGCCAAAAGTCATCGGAGGATGATGAAGAGATGCCGTTCCAAGATCCGCAACATACCGTAAAGCATATCTACGGAGGATCATCGACATACGAGTCGAAACGACAACTCAAAGCTGCCGGACGAGAGGTAAACTCTATAGATGCTCCTCTTGTCAATAATCTACCAAAGTGGTCGGAAGTTACCATTTCTTTCGAGAAGGGTGACTGCCCGATCACTTCGAATCGATCAGGTCGTTATCCGATTGTGGTCGAACCCACCATCAATAACTGTCGGGTCAATCGAGTGTTGGTTGATGGTGGCGCCTTGAACATACTATTTACTAATGCCCCGGACGAAATGCAAGTACCAGACAAAGGTAAGACCGGTACGATACTCTTTTCATGGAATCGTACCGGGGTCTTCGGCCAAACCCATTGACCAAGTTTCTCTTCCTTTAACATTTGGCTCACCAAATAATTTCAGGACTGAGAAAGTTTCCTTTGATGTGGTCGATTTCGATACGGCATATAACGTCATACTCGGACGACCACTACTTATTATGGGTATCAATGTCTTAAGATGCCAGGTCCCAAAGGAGTGATCACAATTCATTGTGATAAAAGATAGCGATAATCATGATCGCCGATCCTCGAGATGGTTGGCCAAATACCAACTCGAGATGAAAGTCACCTTCGACTAGCAAGTCGAAGCCTAAAGTCGCACCAAAGCCGAACGACCAAGTCAAAGAGGTTCCTCCGACGCAGAAACCCTCAAGACTGCTCGCATTGGGAGACTTCCGACCCCAAATAGGAAGACGCCCTCATTACTTTCCTCCGAGCTAACGCAGATGTCTTCGCGTGGCAAGCATCCGACATGCCCGAGTCCCGTGGAGGTGATCGAGCACGTGCTAGCTTTACTACCGATAAAGTACCGTAAAATGTAAATTACGGAGATTTTCCCCGATCGACGAGATGCTATTAAATCGAATTGATAAGCTACTTAAAGCGGGCTTTATAAGAGAAGTCAACCACCCGAGTGGTTGGCTAACCTCAGAATGGTCAAAAAGTCAAGCGGCAAATGGCGTATGCGTAGACTTTACCGATCTTAATAAAGCTTGTCCAAAAGATGATTTTCCTTTACCTCAGACGATCGCTTGGTTGATTCTACTACAGTTGTCAAATATTAAGTTTTTAGATGCATATTCGGATATCACCGATAAATATGTGTCTAAACGATGAAGAAAAGACCGCATTCATTACACCATTTGGTACCTTTTGCTATGTCAAAATGCCATTTGGTCTAAAGAATGTCGGGCTTCTTTCAACGCTTAATGCAATAGACTTTTTCATCTCAATTAGGCCGAATCGAAGCCTATGTTGATGATCTAGTCGTAAAAAGCGTTAAGAAATTTAATCATATCACCGACCGCAAGAAACATTCGACAACCTCGTAAAGCACCGCTTAAAACTTAATCCCGAAGTGTGTTTTGAATTTCTTCAGAAAATTGCTTGGATTCCTAGTATCTGAACGAGGAATCGAAGCAAATCCCGAAAAAATAAAGGCCATCCTCCAGATGCGTCCTCCGACCACAAAAAAGGAAGTCCAGAAACTCACTGGGTGCATGGCGGCTTTAAGTCGTTTCATCGCACGACTAGGAGAAAAAGGGCTATCTTTCTTTAAACTTCTCAGGAGACATGAAGGTTTAGTGTGGTCAAACGAGGCAAACGCTGCCTTCGAGGATGTCAAGAGGTACCTTTCGAGTGCTCCTGTTCTGGTTTCTCCAAAGCCAGAAGAGACGCTCTTAATTTACCTCATTTGCCACGCCACGAGCAAAGAAGCGCAGATCGGTTGTAGAACGTGAAAGTGTACAACGACCGGTTTACTACGTCAGCGAAGTTTTACACGGGCCTAAGGAGCGTTACCCTCAGGTCCAAAAACTTCTATATGCCCTCCTCATGTCCTCGAGGAAACTGCGACATTATTTTCAGGCGCACAAAATAGCTGTGCCATCTGAGTTTCCTTTGGGAGCGATCCTCCATAATAAGGAAACAACGGGACGCATGGCAAAATGGTCAGTCGAACTTGGGGAGTTCGACTTCCATTTCGTGTCCCGAACGGCCATAAAATCCCTGATCTTGGCGCACTTTGTCGCCGAATGGACAAATCTGAACTGCTCAGATCCCCATCGATTCCCACGACCAGTGGATGATGTACTTTGACGAGTCACTTACTCTAAGTGGCTCGGGGGCTGAGGTGGTCTGGTATCTCCTACCGAGAAACCTTAAAGTATGCCATACAATTAAACTTTCGTGCCACTAACAATGTGGCGAGTACGAAGGTTTGCTAGGCGGCATACGAGCCGCGAAGCACTCTCGATTCGTCGACTACTCGTGAGAGGAGACTCTCAACTAGTCGTGAATCAAATCGAAAGAGTACCAAAGGTTCTAGCTCGACAATGGCTCGGTACTTATCGAATGTAAGCTAGAAAAGCATTTTTAGGTTTCGAGGTACAATTCATCCTCGAAGGATAATTTCTCGCATCAACTTGCTCGATGGCTTCTTCCCGATCGCCAGCACTAAAAGGAGTTTTCTTGGAGCAACTCAAAGCCGCCTCTGGTCGAAGAACCGAGACACCTCCTATTGAGATGGCCTCACTAGATTACGAGGATACCGGATGAATCCCATCTACGAGTATCTTCACAAGGGTTCTGCATGCAGAGGATGATCTTGAGGCGCATCGCTTATCCCGAAAAGCCAAAATGTATACTTTGATCGAAGGAGTCCTCTATAAACGAGGAACCTAAGGGATACTCATGCGATGCATTCGCAAAACGAAGGAATAACACTCCTTCATGATATACACATCGGCATCTCGTGGGACGATGCTTCCTACGTAACATTAGTTGGTAAGGCCTTTCGACAAGGATTCTATCCCACCAACACTCAGACGATGCCAAAGAGGTGGTTAAAAAGTGCGTCCAATGCCGCCATGGTAGATGATACACCAACCACTCAAGCATTACAAACAATACCTCTTTCTCGCCTTTTGCACTGGGTCTTGATATCCTAGGACCGCTTTCCCAAAGCACCAGAGGCTTCAATTCCTTTTGTGGCCATTGACACGCTCACAAAATGGATCGGCCGAACTCAGAATCGATAACAACTAAGCAGCAAAAAAGGTTCATAATGAGATGCGAATTAGCCGATTTGGAGTTCCGAGTCGGATAATTACGCATAATGGTAAACAATTCGCAAGTGCAAAATTTCGTGAATTTTATGACGACTTGGGTACCAAGTTATGCTATGCTTCGCTACACATCCCCAAAGCAACGGGCGGTCGAACGTGCAAGCGGCCAAATAATGCGAGGAATTAAACCCGAGTCTTCGACCACTTGTTAAGCGCTCGGGGCTTGGGTACAAGAATTACCTTCAGATATGGGCGCTCAGACGCGACCACTAGTCGAAATGACAGGAGAAACACCTTTTTTAGTGTTCGAGTCGAAGCCATGCTTCCTCCGAGCTAAAATTGCGGTCGACACGAGTTGAAACCTTCAACAACTTCGACCAGAACAACTTCGAGCGATGATATTAACCTACTCGAGGAAAGGAGAAACATGGCCCTAATCCGCTCGCAGGTCTACCAACAAGCCCTACGCAGATACTACGATCGTAAGGTCCAGCCTCGCAGCCTTGCTATAGGTGACTTGGTATTGAGGCTCTGCCAATCCAAGTCTAATCGAATAAACTTTCTCCCAAGTGGGAAGGTCCTTACGCTGGTCGAAGTCACTCGGCGTGGCCTGCACGACTTGCAATGGAAGATGGGCGAGTTCTCTCAAATTCTTGGAACATTGACCGTTACGCAAATTCTATGTGTGACCAACCTCTCAGGCAATAAAGGTCCAGGTTCCTTCTACCTCTTTTGTCTTATTTTTTGAGTAGTGCTTTTATAATCTTCCGAATATGATCCAAAAACACCCAATTTTCTCTACACTGGTCGAAAGGCAAGTAACATCATCTAGTCGAAGTCTCTCTTCTCTGCATGTGGTCAGTCCACTAGAAGGAACTTCCTAGCATCGACTCGTTATTCACTTTTGTTGCCAATACAGAGAGCTCAGGTTCTATCTAGTCGAAATGTTCTCAAAGCCAACTCTTTTAACCTTAGTTTATTTCTTCAGTAATTTTGAAAAATATTCTAAGTAGAGTGCACTTTCTTATGTTTATTCGACCACCTTTGGTGTACTCGATTCGTTTTAACTGGTCGAAGGAAGAGACACACCTAGTCGAAGTCTTTCCTCTCTGCACGTGGTCCTGCCCACTAGAAGGAACTTCCTAGCGTCGCTCAGTCTCCTACTTTTGCTACTGGAAAAGACCTATCGAGTCCACCAAAAAAGGGCGAACGAATTATTAAAGTCATCTAAGACGTTTGCTTAACTCAAGTTGCTGTTTTTGGTTCGATTAAACCAGTCGGAGATGGTAACATCACCTAGTCGAAGCCTTTCCTCTCTGCACGTGGTCCTGCCCACTAGAAGGAACTTCCTAGTGTCGAGTCGTTTCTACTCTTTCGACCAGTGCTTGACAACCATAACAAAAACTATAAGTTAAATAAACCTCTCTTTATTTTCAGAAACCCCATTTTACACACTATTTACTTAGATTGTCCAAACAAACTAAGCAAATAGTCGGGGGCTAGGATAAAGTTATTAATTTAACTTCAATTCTTAGTATTTCATTCGTTTATCATCTTTTGGGTTGCTAACCGCTCGACAAGATGATTTGCAGGAAACAAGATGGATCATATATTACTCGTCAACAGAAACTGTCTGCCTTACAAAGTAGTTACAAGATTACTCTGAAGGGGGAGTGCCTAGCTGCATTTCCTCCGCTACCTTTTTGCCAACCGATTGCATTTCCTCGATCAATCGACTTGCCTCTGATTCAGGGCAGTCAAAGTCGGCTTCAATTGGTTGCACATTAAGGCAGGGGTCTTGAGCTTTAAGTTTCGCCAGAGCGTAACTTCATCGCAGCCTTCGATCGCCTCCTTATTGATTCGGCTTGATTAGCCTTCAGAGTGGTCACCATTTCTTGCAAGTTTCTGACTTGTTCCCCAATAGTACTTATGTGAGCGGCTACAGTATCTTCTCGAGGAGTTTTTCCCTCAGAATGTAGCTCACCAAGTACATTGTTCAGGAGTGTGATGTTGCCTTGAAGACTAGTCTTCATCGACTCCATCTCCGCTGGGTACAAGTCGAAGCCTCGCGAGTTTCTTGTTTTCACCACTTGTTACAAAAGAATAAAACCGGTCAAACAAAAATAAACTTCTAGAGGAAGATAACACAAAGATAATTATAGGTAAAGGCATTTCTTACCTACTAGTTGAGAATACAATTTCTTGACCTCTTCTTCATGGGAAGCAATGGTTTCAGCATGCTTTTTCTCCCATGCTCTGATATCCTCTGCATTCATCTTAGCAATGCGAACGGACTCATTGTAGATCAAGGTCTTCTCTTGGATTTCAGCCTCGAGGCTTCTCAACTCAGCAGCAATTTCTGAACAAGAAATTAGCATTAGAAAAGGAAAAATACTCGAAAAGGACAACAGGTAAAGAATTGCTTACCTGTTACTCGAGTTCTCAGACCCTCGAGTTCCTGATCCTTATTCTTGGTAATGCGGGAAAACTCCTGAATGACCAAAGCTTTATCTCCAACTTCGGTCCGGAGCTTCCGCATCTCATCTTCTTTTTCTGGAAAAGAAATGAGAGTTGGGTAAAAGTTAAAGATAAAAGCAGTTTTAAGTTCAGCACTTACTATTTATTCTTTCCTGCAATCTTCTAGATGCAGAGATGGCTTCTCGGAGTTTATCCGAGAGGACTAGTACTTTCTCCTTAGCTTTCGACTCCTCTTTTTTCATAATCGAGTGAGTCAGCTAAGGTCTTCGTGTCTCTTTTTAGCCTACAGAGGACAAAAATGAAGATAAACATCAGCCGATTGGTTGCAAGTCCTTCTACGACCACCGACCTAGTCGTAAGTTTTTCTACGACTATGTCTTGGTCGTAAGTCTTTCTACGACCACTTACTGGTCGTAAGTAGCCATAAGCTCTTTGCGACCAATACTTTGTCATGAGTTTTTCCATGATAACTCTCGTAAACACTATACGAGTAGTCAAGTCGAAAAAGACTATGAACAACAGTGACTTACCATCTCTCTGCCTGTATGCAGAGTTCTTCCCTCTCTTGTCGTAGCTCTAAAAGCCATCGATGATACTCACCGACAACGGCAATTTTCTCTAGAGCTTTCTGCAAGAAGAAGACAGTGAGAAGAAAGGGAAAGCCGCTTATATATGTATTCTGCAAAAATACTCACATTCATGGTCGACCTAGCGAAGGTCGAGTACACCAGCTCCGGGTTCTGCAGCTTATCTATCCTCGCGACTTTATCCCACCACACCTCCTCAAGGCGCTCATTATCGAAGGTATCTCCTCTATTTGGAATGTCCTTAGGATGGGGGACTCGGTCGCGAGATCGGTAAGCAGCAGACCCTATGACGGAAGCAGGTCCAAAGAAGTCAGCACAGAAGTTGAAATATTCTTCATCCTCTGATTCTGTAACTGTACTTGCTCTTTGGACACCGGAAGGAATGTCTATCACGACCTCCTTTCCGGCACGGCGTACAGAGTCATCCTCACCTTGACCAGAGGCTTTTGCAGTTGCCTCTGTGGTCTCTACAACCATTTCAGAGGTCATAGCTACCCTTTCAGTGGTCGTAGCTACGACCTCGATAGTCGTGAGTCGCCCTCTCGTGATCGTAGCTACAACCTCAGCAGCTGAAGAAACCACTTCGGGAGCCACCTGGGTCAAGGGAGATCCTTCAACCACTTCCATTACTACCTCTCCAGCTACTGAAGAGGTGACAATGGGCTTCTCAACGGAAGCATTCCTGGGGGCTGAAGGAGTTGGACTGAAATAAAGAAAAGCAAATCAGGTTGTGAAAAGGAAAAAGGTAAATGCTATTCTTACACTTTAGTACATTTCACATACCTCTGCACCCTGGTCTTAACCAGGAATTTAGGAGTGATCCTCCCGACGGAGGACCTCTTCTTCTCCACGACCACGTCTGGTCGAAGTTCAACAATTGGCTCAGCTACGACCACGTCTGGTCGTAGAGTTTGAACAGGAACCAGGGCTCTGGTCTCCTGGTTCTCTGGATGGCCGAGATTAGTCTCGACCATTCCAAGAGCAGCACTACCTTCGACTGCAGGTTGTGCTGGAGCAGCATCGTCCTTCATAAAAGACATAAAATCTTTCCAGATCTCCTTTTCCAGTTGCTTAACAAAACTAGGAGTGGCAGCAACTGCGAAAGATTCCTTGTCATAATAGAAGGGTACCTTAGCCTTGCGAGGTTTGCGCTTAAGAGATTCAGCTGCTTCAACCTCCTCGTCTTCGACGGCTGCAGCCTCGGCTTCAGTTATAGCTATGGCTGCCGCAGGCTTTGTAGAGGGTCTGGTCGAAAGACCAGAGCTCGAGCTTGCTCCTCCCTTGTCGGCAGATTTTACAGGTCGACGTCTCTTAGAGGGAGGAGCCGAGCCTTTGTCTTTCGACAATCCAGCGCCAATAGTCATCAGTACGACTTCCTCGTCGTCCTGACGATTTTCCATGCCTACTTTCTGTAAAGCAAAACAAAAAAAGAAGAATCACTAATCAGTCGTAAGTTTTTCTACGACCAGTGCCAAGTCGTAAGCTTTTCTACGACACTTTCTTGATCGTAAGATATTTTACGATCACCATTAGTCGTAAGTATCTTCTACGACTATAAAGTCCTAAAGAAAGAATCAAATTTTTTATTACCTTTAGGCGCTCTATCTTTTCATCTGCGGACAAATCCG
The DNA here is from genome assembly GCA_036346395.1 of Hsuehochloa calcarea. Taxonomy (NCBI): domain Eukaryota; kingdom Viridiplantae; phylum Streptophyta; class Magnoliopsida; order Poales; family Poaceae; genus Hsuehochloa; species Hsuehochloa calcarea. The sequence goes on along the minus strand of CM070610.1, from coordinate 67,704,527 downwards.
CAATGATTTGAGGAACCGCCACTCGGAGTGGCGGAGACTTCTCACAGATGAGTTTGACCCTAGAGTCAATCTCGCTGTGATAGATCCGTAAACAGATAAGAATATTAGACAATGTTGAGAAGGACCAAACCGAGAGCTAAGTCGACAGTTACTTACCCTCGTCGTAGTCTCTGGTTGGGTCTCCTCTCCCCGAGTATCTCCACATAGGAGATGCTCGTTTCTTCAGAGGACTAATTCGGCGTGTGATGAAATCTTTCACCACATGCCATCCGGTCAGCCCTTCTTCTTTCAAGTCTTTGATGGCTTGAATATAAGGGGCAATCCGGCTGATATCTTCAGGAGTTGAATCCCATGAAGATTTCTTTTCGGCAGCCTTCCCCGCGAAAGAAAGGCTGTCTTCAGAGGTGACTTTCCAGTAAAACCACCTCTTCCTCCACCCCGGCCATGAAGACCGGGTAAAACTCTGAATATACTCCTTCGACTTCGAGTCGTGGAGCTTCAGACCGCAGCTTCCAGCGATTCCGGTTTGACGAGCCATCCCATAATAATATTGGAATAGCTCGAGGTCCGCCGGAATCCCCAGGTACGCCTCGCACAGGTACACGAAGACACTCAACATGGTAATGGAATTAGGACCTAAGTTCACTAATTCCACCCCAAAGTGCTCGAGTACCACTGTAAGAAAGGGGTGAGCAGGCAGTCGGAGGCCGCACTCACAATACGCTTGGAAGACGGGGATTTGCCCATTTTCCCCAGACGGCCAGTGCTGCCCAATAGCCGGAATCCACTTCACGAGCCTTCTGGAATCTTCCCGCGCCGACCAAGATTTTGATCTTGGCGCATCCATCTCCGATTCCTCCCATTCGAAACTCTCTTGGCCATTTCGCCGAAAACAAGAAGTTTTTTGATTGGGTTGCGGCGAGAAGATGAAACCTAGTCGAAGACGGAGAAAGCGAGAACTCAAGAACAATGGAGCGATTTGAGAAAAAGGTAAAAACTCGGTCTAACTCCCGTGAGTTTTTATAACCGCACGATTGCCACCGCTTCGGAAACCGTCTCGTCTATAGGTCTATGGGAGTTGGTTGCACCGCTTCGGGAACCGCCTCATCGGACAGATCTGTGAGAGTCGTTTACAATTCCCCAGATGGTCCGTTCGAGAAAATTAGGTGCGTATTGTCACCCCCAAGCGAAATTACTTTCTTGACCAAGTCTTTCCGGTGAAGGAAGTATCAATCGGAAGGTTTTTCTCCGATCCCCTACTACGACCACTTCAAGGTCGTAGGGTTTTTACGACTTTTGATAGTTGTAAGCAATCTTCACGATTGCAAACCGCCGGAACCGTCTCATCAACGATCTGGGAAATCGCTTGCAATTCCCAGACGGCCTGCTCGAGAAAATTAAGTTCGCTTTGTCACCTCCAAGCGAAATCACTTTCTTGACCAAGTCTTTACGGTGAAGGAAGTATCAATCGGAGGGTTTTCTTTCTCCGATCATCCTACTACGACCACTTCACAGTCGTAGGGGTTTTTATAACTTTTTGATAGTTGTAAACAACCTTCTTGACCAAGCAAATTCCTGGTCAAAGTAGCACTCAAATGTCGAAGAGTTTTTCCTTCGACCATTATTCTACGACATTTTCATAGTCGTAAGTCCATTTGCAAATCCTTCACCAAGTAAGTTACTTTCACTTGAAGTCAATAGATGACGAGGATCTAATAATCCTCATTTTATCTTTTATCTATAATTCTTATTATGGGTAAATATGATGTCACATAGTCCCCAGAAGTACCCCCTATATTTATAAAGGGGAGACCTACCAAGTGATTGTAAGATCTTCTACAATCACCCCCATAGTCGTAAGTCTTACTACGATTATATCATGGTCGTAAGTCCTTCTACGACCACTACGTGGTCGTAAGTCTTTCTACGACCACTACCTAATCGTAAGTCCTTCTACGACTATTGCACAGTCGTAAGTCCTTCTACGACTATTGCACAGTCGTAAGCTCTACTACGACTTATACCCAGTCGTAAGTCATACTACGACCACCTTATAATCAAACCTACAAGCGAGTAGGTCCAATTGATTAAGGAATCCGAACGGTCCATGCGCACTACTATTCCACGTAGTAATAGTGCTTAAATACCCCATTACCTCGGAATGATAACTGCCAGACGGCGTGAAGAAGCCAATGCGCCGGTAATTACTGCCATCATGCGCCCATTACTGGCTCAATTAAGGCGCCTCTTCCGCAGGACAAAACAGCTACTTCTTCACGACTATATAAAGACATCAATCAGAGGGTGAAGGGGAGGGCGAAACAGAGCAAGTCAAGGAGAAACACAAGTAATGTTATCTGTAATAGCCTTAGTTTCTTGCTTGATCATCGAGAATACAGTCAATACCATACACACACAGGAGTAGGGTTGTTATTCTCTCCAGAGAAGGCCTGAACCTGTCTAAACGTCCCGTGTCAACCACTCTGCGTGATTTCATCTCTAGGAGACCCCCCGAATCAAATAATCTTTACGTAAGATCGGTTCTAATACATCGACAGTAACCACTCTTAAGGATTATGGGTTAAATTTTGCTAGTGTTCCTATTTTTTGTGATAACACTTCTGCTATTAATATTGCTAAGAACCCTTTGCAACACTCTAGGACCAAGCACATAGATATTCGCTATCATTTCCTTAGAGACCATATTGAAAAAGGTGATATTGTGCTACACTTTGTGGAGTCCGAAGCTCAACTGGCTGATATACTCACCAAGCCTTTAGACCCAATTAGGTTTGCCACCTTGAGAAGTGAGTTAGGGGTAATTTATCCCTATGGGTTGGTTTGAGGGGGAGTTCAATCTTTTCTGATCTTACCTTGTTCTTTTGATCTTTTATTGTTCCTTTCTGGACTTATTGATCTTTTTGAACTTTTTAGGTTTTTAGGCTTTTATTGCATCTCATTGTATCATATTGCATTCATATGAAAAATCCTCCAAGTGGAATGAAAAATCCAACAAGTGGTATCCAAAAAGATGCATTGTAATATAAGATTTTCTGCTCAACATTTTAAAAAATTGATGAAGCTTTGCCTATTACCCTTTGGAGCTTTAGTATTTCAATTCTTGCTCAATGTCATGTCTAGTTCTTTGACTTGCTAGAATTACCATGCTTTCACATATACAGATAAGTCTTTGTTGTATGAGCAAGAATTCTAAACAACTCGAACTAAAAACTGCAATTTGTGGATGTTTTAGCGAGTTGCGCAATTAGTGCTCTTTTTGTGATATTGGCCCTGTCAGAATTGCTTTGTTAGCTCTTGAATCTAAAATTGACCATTACTTGAGCTTTTTGTGTTCTTGAGATTCTAAAACTGCTCTTGTGAAAAAAAAATCAAGATTGTCTTATGCTTAAATTATGCCAAGCTACTCTTATGAGACTGCTTGTCAAAGACATGAACTTGGAGATAGTTTGATGATCCAGACGATCTCATGGGGACTGCTTGTCAGAAATGACATAAACCTCAAGATTTGTCGCCCTAGTAGAAGCTTAGAAAGAGTTTGTGGATGGCTCATAGTCCAGAATCTTCTTTACTAAGATATACCTTTAATCAACTTCTGTTCGAAGCTTAGGATGAGTTTGTGGATGACTCGTTGTCCAGGATCTTGTCACTAAGTTAGGTCATTAGTCAACTTCAATATTCAGTGCAAATGAGAAAATTGTTGAAAAATAGGCGTTTGAGAAAAATGAGCAAAATGATTCAATACAGGACCTGATTGACTCTTAATGTGGTCTTTGTTAGATTTCTGATCCCACTTTGACATTTTGACATGACCAATTTCACTTTAGGATCTCTGTTGATGAACTTGCTGAATTTGAAGCTTTGCTTAAATTGATCAAATCTATTGCTTTACTTTTGAGCCTTCATGCTTAGCTTTCATATATATATGTCTTATCATGATCTTGCTAGCTTTGTTAGGTTTGATACGCTGTTTGTGCAATATTAGAGATGCTAGCTTGTTCGTTTGGGTAATCTCCAAAGCTTCTTGTAATCAAAAATTGAAAAATACAAAAAAAAAGCTACTGCATTGCACTTCATGCATACTCCTTCTTATGTTTCTTTTTTCATTCTGCATTTGTTATCTCTGGATGAGAGTAAGACGTGATTCTTTGATGACTCCATTGTCAAAGGGGGAGAAGATATTTCAATGTTGGGGGAGAAGATATATAAAAATGATAAAAGGGGGAGAATTTGGAGAATTTAAAATTTTCTAAAATCTGAGGATCATAGTGAGGGGGAGTTTTTGAATTGCATTCTTATTGTCTTAATGATTCTTCTGAACTTGGATTGCATTTAGTAATCCTCACAATGATCATAGGTCAATTGAACAATTGTTCTTTCATGTGGACCTTAAGTGAGATTTTTGACTCTTTTCTGGAAATTAAAGTTTTTATGATATCTTTTGCCTTATCTCACATGCCTATGCTATTCTGATGCCAGCTTGGTCATTTCCATAGCTTTTTCTTGCTTATGGACCAAGTTGTGCTTTTGTACGAAAACGAAAGTATTTTACTTTTCAAACCTTCAAATTATATTTTCTGGATTATTGCCAATGTGTTCATCAAGGGAGAGATTGTGGATATCATGGGGATATGCTCCAGATCTTAGAATGATGTGACAATTGGCAATGACGTTTATGGTTTGTCGTTTCATGTGTTTTCGACAAGTTTCAGAATTGTCAGGCAGTAACTGGTCTGACCGGTCGTAGTGTGGCGGTCAGACCGGTCCCAAATCGGTCCGACCGGCCATAGGCGGCGGTCGGACTGGTGAACTTAAAAAGTGTTATTTTGAGCTGGGCCAAAAATAGAGGGTGTAGGCAAGAGAGGGGATTCTGTTGCACTTGGTCTCGTAATTTTTGGAGTCTTCAGTCAAAAGTTCTATTGGTTTAAAATTTCCAGTAGGTTTCGGTTTTCCAGAAGGGAAAAACGGCCAAGTCCCAGCTGGCGGTCTGACCGACCCATAGGTGGTCGTCGGTGGCCGGCAGTGGGATCGAGCCGACCGCCGTGGTGGGCGGTCGATCGCCGAGGGGCGGTCGAGGCCGCCCTAGGGGCGATCGACCGGTTTCACTGGTTCGTCGCCCGTCGTGGCGGCGATTTTTGATTGTTAGGTCAAAGTCATGAGTTTCAGGGCATATAAGTTGCATGATGCATGTTTTGACTAACATGGGTCAAGTTGTGAAGAACTTGTTCCCAAATTCGATTTATTTGTCTATTGTTGTGCAGGTTGCTTGGTGGTCAACGACGGTCAACGGCGAGGATGATCGGGACTAGGCTTGAAGAGCTGAGATCCAGAACGATCGACGATGCCAGGTGAGGTCAATGAACTCAAGCGTGACGCAAGATGGACAAGGGTGATCTTTTAGCTAATCCGAGGCGCAAGATGGCGCAAGGTGTAGCTAGTTAGGTCAAAGGGAGATAAAGACGGCGTATTAAAATACGTGCGTAAGTGTCCCATTTGTTTTGGGCCTTAACGGGAGCCCAATAGGATCAAACTTCTACAAGGTCTAAGCCTCCACTATAAATAGGAGAGGGTGGTGGCTGCACCATCGCTTCGTCTCTTTTGTAATTCTTGTAAACCCTAATTTTTTTAGGGAGAGCTTTTGTGGAGGCTAGGGTTCTTGAGAGTTTGATGTGATTTTTATGCTCTTGGATTGAGCATTATCCACCATTGATGGAGTGGCTATAAGCCCAGATCATATCAATCAATCAAAGGAAAATTTGATCAATGTTTTGTCTCATTGCGTTCTTTCTCTCTATTTGATGATTTTGGGTCTTTATTTGATTTGAGAGTTTTTGATTGAATTCTTCACGTGATCTAGCTTGCTGTGATATGTGGAAACCTATCTAGGATCATCTTGATCATCAATCACCCACGAGTAAGATCTTGGATCAAGTTTTCGTTTTGACCCGGTTTTGAACCCTTCTTTGATCAAATGGAAAAGGATATTGATTCCTCCAAGAATTATCATAATCTTCGATTGGAATAGGTCCCTGATATCATAGAGAAGGTGTGTTCCAAGTTTCATCAAGTTTGGATTAGTAGATCAAAAGTTTCATCTATTTTCATCTTCGCCATCTGGGTCGTTCTTACGTTACGGAGGTCGGCGGTCGATCGCCAGAGCCACCGTCGGCCGATCGTCAGAATCGGTCCGACCGCTCAAGGCCGATCCGACCGGCCGCAATCGAGAGTTGCTATCTTGTGTTTTGATCTTTTATAGTCTTGTCTAGGGGTGTTTATTGGATTCAATATTAGTCTTCCGTTGTACTGATATACTGATCTTCATAGCTTCTATAGCTACTGGAGTAAAATATTATTGGATTTGTTATTTGTGAAAAGTGAGTGTGCTCCTATTCACCCCCCTCTAGTCGACTTTTCGGTCCAACAAATAGGTTATGTTCCAAGGTAATGAAGACTTGGGATGACATCATGTGTTGATTATCATCAAGTCAAGGGGTTAGAAGAAGATGCATCATATGTTGATGTATGTGAAGATCTTGAAGAAATAGGAATCATCGTGTATCGATGATGCGTATCAAGAAGAGGAGATGATCATGAGTTAATCATCAAGTCAAGAGAAGACCCATCATGTGTTGATGGAGGTCTAATGAAGGATGCATCATGCGTTGATGCATATCAAGACTTGGAGTAAAGGATGCATAATGTGTTGATGCACATCAAGTTAAGAGAAGACCCGTTATGTGTTGATGGAGGTCAAGTGAAAGAATGCATCATGTGTTGATGCATGTCAAGACTCGGGATGAAGGAATCATCATGTGTTGATGATTATCAAGTCAATGACTCGGACTTGAAGTGATGATGCGCGTCATCAAGTTTCAAGAAGATGCAAGGCAAATTTATGACTAGCTAGGGCTAAGGATGTTTTCCTAGTCTTTTACCGGTCTTGGTGTTTGGTTGGAAGAGCAGATTGCTAGTATAGGTTGCTGTACTATTAAGATGGGTCTTGACTAGTAGCATGAGTTAGTCATGTGTTGATAGCTCATTATGCTTGCTCTAGCTCATCTATGCATGGAGCTATTATTTACGAATGTGTTTTGCAAATAGTTGATGCTCACGCATTTAATCCTTGTAGCATGTGACTATAATTTGCAAATGTGTTTTTCAAATGGTTGAAGTCAATGCACCTTAGCCTTGTGGCATGATGCTATTATTTGCGAGTGTGTTTTGCAAATAGTTGACGCTCATGCTTGATTTCTTGTAGCATGTGGCTTAAGTTTGCAAATGATTTGAGTCCATGTATCTTATTCCTTGTGGTATGATTCTAAAAGTTGGCAAATGTGTTTTGCAACTTGTTAGAAATCTTGCCTGTGATCCTTGTTGGCATGGCTTATCAATTGGTAAATGTGTTTTGCAATTGGAGTTGTTGTGAAAGCCATTCTTTGTTTACATCGGGAAGATCGGTAGTTCGGCGTTATGATCGCGGAACTACATTGCTATGCAGTAATCTGGCATGTTGAGAGCAGAACTACCGCAGGCCAGTTGTCCGTATGTTTTTTCTAGACATGGACCTTTTTGAGAATTCTTTGCTCTCTTGGAAGTGCGGTAGTACCGGCGTGTTGGGCGCGGAACAACCGCAGCTCGGTATTTTCGAAAGTTGGCGTGATACGATTTTTCCAGAAGGTGCCATGTGTTGGACCTGAGTGGAAGCGGTAGTACCGCCCATCAGAAACGGAACTACCGGAGTGTGGAACGACCGCGAGTTGAACGGCGGTAGTACCTGATGAGGACATGACCCGTATGGATACAACCACATTTGCTATGCTTGCTATTCCAATTACAAGAGCTCGTACGCTTCACTTAAATTATCAGGTGAGCTCATTTTTAGGAGTGTATTTATATTATATGAACTATATGATGCTATCTAATGATGAAAATGTATATTTATGCAGCATCACATCACTTTTTGTCCAAGCTAAGCAAGAGTTCGAGCTGGACACGTTTTGGAATCCAATTCGACCTCCTGAGACAGCACCGACTTTAAACACACATAACTTTTGCAAACAGAGTCCGATTCGAGTGTTCTTGGGCTTGTTAGAAAGCTAACAACGAGATCTTTCTAACAGATCTAGTCTCACCTCCAAATTCCTTCTGTGGACTTCATAATCGTTTAAAAAATATGCTATATCATCAATTTAGACTAATTTTTGCCTTGTAATCGTACCGGAATTGGCCCATACGCTAGCCAGGCACTTAATGGGGCCCAGACTGTTCACGTAAATAGTAACACTATTGTGAACAGTGCATGAATAGTACTACCCCCTATTTTGTTAGCTATGTGCGGCTTCCACATCCCTATATAAGGAGGTCACACCCCTCTAGTTTTCTCGGATTTCGTTTGATTAGTTTCTCCATTGTAAAAACTCTCGTTCTTCGCTTGTGTCGACTAGACCAACCGTAAAGGACCTCTGCGGAATCCCACCTTTTGAACTCAATCATATATTTGCAATTCAGATTGCTTTTTACCTCGTTCTTGCTTGCTTCTTCGGTGTATGCAGGAATTGATCTTCGTGACCAGGCCATCCGGGTATTTGTGCACGGTTGATAACGACTTGTCGAGCAGTTCAGCTATTGCGTGGTTTTAGGCCTTGTGAGTTCGTAGCCAGGATCATGAGAATTGAGCGACTTCTACCGAATTTATCTTCTCATCGAAAGATCGGGCCAAATCAGGACCTCCGAGGTTCATCAGTACCGGATTTCACTTTTCAACGGCTAGTTTCTCGTCTGATATAGTCGTTACTATGCTTATTGTGTAGGTGCAGTAGTACCGCACTTTGAACGGCGGTAGTTCCGCATGTACTAATTTTTCAGCAGATTATTCCCCAACGACTAGTTTTTGTGTGTAGTGTATAAATACCTACCTTGGCTGGTTGAAGGAGGTTGTTGCTGTGGTTGCAAGTGCCATATTCATTCCTTGAGCTAAGAGCAAGCCCCTCATCTCTTTTGTGTATGTGTTGCACTTAGTGAGCTTGGAGAGCAAACTCTAAGTGCATGTGTTGCCTTAGGTAGTGGATTTGTGTATCCACTTGAGCTTAGACACTTGATTAGTTCAAGTGATTGTTGAGTCTTGTTACTCTTAGTGTTTGCCGACACCTAGACGGCGTAGAGGCGTCGTAACCGGTGATCTTCTCAAGAAGCTTGTGAGAAGGTCCGGCGTTGTTGTGAGTGGTTTGGTGCTCACCATCTCCGGAGTAGAGGAAGAGCAACCGAGTGGAGCGAGGTGTTGGTTCGTGTTGGAACCGGTCCAAGTGATTGGACTTACCTCGGAGGTGCTGCTTTAATTTGTGGAGCCGGTCCAATTCGTTTGGACTTACCTTAACGTGGATTAGGGGAGACTAGCAAGTCTCCGAACACCACGGTAAAACATCATTGTGTCATCTTGGTTTATGCTTATGCTTTACTTGAGTAATTTACATTACTTACTTTAATTGCTTATATATCTTTGTATGATTGCTTTCATTGAATTGTATTCACATTGTTGGTGCACTTAGGGGAGCCTAGTTGATTTAGGTTTTAATTGTGTAAAACCAAATTGTTATTAGCTTCCGCATTATAAATTGGTTTTAGCTAAAGAGTTTTTAAAACTGCCTATTCACCCCACTCTAGTCGGCCTCCTCGATCTTACACGTGGGGATGTTACTACTCCTGCCATAATCTCTAGTAACCGCTTCATCAACTGAAGCATCGAGGCGCCTTTTGGACTGGAGAAATGCCACCCTCTCGAGCACTATATAAAGGGTAGAATCAGAAGGCATAGTGGACAGAGCAAGACAGAGCGATCATGAGCAGAAGGCATTAGGCATTAGGCATTAGTCTTTGTCTTGACTGTAAACACTCACATTCAATGCAATACACACAGGAGTTGGGTTGTTATTCTCGCACAGAAGACCCGAACCTGTATAAAAATCCCTATGTCATTCTCTCTGTGTGGTCAATCTTAGGAGACCCCCCGAATCAAACAATCATACATAAGATTTGTTCTAGATCACCGATAATAGGAATGTTGCTATTTTCCTAGTTTAAAAAGGATTATCAGCACTAACAAAAATAATTACTGTGCACAAACGACAATCATAATTATGTTGAGATTATTTTGATTAGGCTTTACAAACCCTACTAAGCTACTCTATAATTTTTATAGATTTTTAATAAGTATCTTGCTACTTTTCTTGTTTAAAAAGTGTCTCCAATTTTTTTTAATATTTACCGTGTGAAAATAAAATTCATAATATTTTAATTTATCTCTACGTAACCTATGTAACAACTCCAGATTTTCTTTACAATTTTAAAATGTGTCATGCTATTTTCCTAGTTTACAAAATATTTTTGGCAATTTTTATAGATTTTTAATAGGCGTCTTCCTATTTTTGCAGATTTATTTTAAATTGTTCAAATACTGCAACATAAATAATATTTGGACGATGTACTAAACTATACACGACTCAAATGATGTACTACATAAAACAGCTAAAATTATCTAATTTATTGAATTCTATATCGTTATTTTTATTTGCTAACTGTCGACGATCAAATCGTCGATCTTATGAAATATATAAAAATAGAGGAAAATAGAGTGTATCTTTTGGAATGGAATTGGATCACTCTTTATTGCTATGAACTGGCTATTACAAAGAATGTCTGTATTCCAACAAAAGGCTAATCCTAGTTACACTGGAATGCAATGCCTGCTATGGGAATTGACTGCTAATCTTCTCAATTGCCTTCAATCTCGCCCTTTTCTCCAATCTTCTCCACGATTCTCCTTAAGTAGTTGATGAAGCGGTGACAGTTGTCCTTTAGAGAGATGTCTGTTAGGAAGTGGCACGTCTGGTTGGAGAGAGGTGTCAGTTGACAGGGTATCAACTGTTGTGCGGTTATATGTCTGTGAGATATTCAACCGTAGTCCAGTGTCTTAGAATTATGTAACATCGTGTGGTATGGAATGTATAACACGTGTTCCATTCATCACACGGTAAGGATATACATGGATTCTGATACAGATGATAACAGTTCATAGCTTTACAAGCAGTCAACTGGTTGGGGACTAGGTACAGGACCTTGTCCGACCAGAGTATTTATTATGTAACCTCTAGAATCCTTACGACCAGTGAGATCATTAGCCTTAGGGGTTACGACCACGAAGACGTATGGTCTTCTCTTATGTATTAAAATAATATATCGAGGTTTTAATCCTCGTCACTTACCGATAAGGTTTTGAAATAATATACGAAGTTGCAAAAATATATACCTGCAAAATGACTGACCAGATATGATGCTCCGTCCCCCCTCCACTACGAACTGGTAGGGCTTCGTTACGTCTCTTCTCCCCCTCTTCCTCTCTCTTCTCCATCTCTTCTCTTTTTTTGGAATTAAAATTATATTTTCATCGATTTTTGAGTTTTAAATAATTAGATCCTGTCGCCGGTTGAACTGACGACCAATCGTCATTTCAACTGGTGATAGGAATACTGATAACTTTCTATCGCTAGTTGAAATGACGATAGGAAGATGGATTGGCGACAGGAGGTAAACAGGGTCCCTATCGCCAATTGGAACGGTGACAGACACCTACTTTTATAAAAAATCTAACTATTTAATTTTGTAATTATTATTTTTAAACAATACTAGTCCAATGCCCGTGCTTTGCTGCGGATTAAAAAAACCATATCTCGTCAATCGTCGTTGTGCTCAGTCTACAATGCAAGTGATTCGCTGGTAACCGTTCTTGGAAAGATCGATAGAATCTTTGAGTTTCTTGCGTACCAACTTGGGCAGTTGGGGAGTAGAGAGGAGGTTATGGGTGGTCAACCGTACGTACGGGAAAAACTGAGAAAGAACAATTTACATCGTACGAGGAAGAACGGACAAATACTTTCTTTTTAAGCGGTAGAGATTATTTAAACACAATTCTGCTTTCTTTTCGTCTCGCCTGGCGCTAAACGTGGCGCCAAATCAACCGCCGCAGACCTATCCCCCCGCCCCTCTACTCCCGACCCCACAATCCCTAGACCCGGTCCACCATACCGCCAACACAGTCTTCCCCTTCCACCCTGCTCACTTTCCCTCCCCACGCTCCACTCCATCCCCTAGTCCCCGACCCCGCGACGAGGGTGCTTCCCGAACAATGGCGAGGCTCCTCGTGCTGCGCTCGGCGCCGTACCACAGCTCCCACCTCTCCGCCGCCACCACCCTCCTCCTCTCCCCCTCCGTGCACCGCCACTCCGCCTCCTTCCCCTCCCCCGCCCGCCGCCTCCTCCCGTCGCCTCTCCGCGTCCCAGCCCGCGCCATCGGGTCCTCCCCCGGTCCCACCAAGCAGGAGCCGCGTACGGCTGCCGGAGAGGCCCTGGAGCTTCCCCCCGCGGTGCCGGCGTTCGAGGTGGAGGAGGTCGGGTGGGGGAGCCAGCTCGCGGTGAAGCTCCGCATGCTCGTGGAGCCGCCGTGGAAGCGCATTCGGAAGGGCAGCGTCCTCAACATGAAGCTTCGGGGCGAGGTGTAATTCGCTCATTTCGTGCATTTTGAAAGTCTTATCCTCAGAGACGCCTTGATTTTTCTATGCTAGTGTATATATATACACGCGTGCTTGTCATTCTGTTGTAATCTAGACTTGTTTTGATTTTTCCAATATTTGTCAATTTTGCTATTGCATTATGCGACTCAAGTTTTTTTATCGTGTGTATTTATGGCCGTAGATATCCGATCAGCTGAAAACGCGCTTCTCGTCAGGGCTGTCGTTGCCACAAATCTGCGAGAATTTTGTGAAGGCAGCGTACGACCCACGAATATCGGGGATCTATCTGAACATAGAACCGCTGAGTTGTGGGTGGGGGAAGGTAGATGAGATCAGAAGGCACATTGTGGATTTCAAGAAGTCTGGTAATCAGAAGCTATGCTGAATATGGTGTCTTATTTCTGTACATGCCTGTCGGATGATGAACATTTGTTGGATGCTTTTGTAGGTAAATTTGTTGTTGGTTATATGCCTGTTTGTGGGGAGAAAGAGTACTACCTTGCTTGTGCGTGTGGTGAGCTGTATGCACCGCCAAGTGCTTATGTTGCTTTGTTTGGTCTAACTGTTCAGCAAACATTTCTCAGAGGTAAGTGCATGTGCGAAAATGACATGAAACTTCTGCTTTGTTGATATGGTTATTGGTTAAATGCATCGTGAACAAGAAGTATTGTTTTATGCTGATCCTCAAACCTGTTTCAAAATTTCACTTGTTAGCAGTAGAAAGGGTGTTGTTGATTTCTAGTGGTTTTATGGTGCAACAGAACTACAGATGTTATTCTGCTGATTAGATGGATTTGCACAGCAACAATCCTTCATTCTGTTATAGTGTTTAATGCATTTCTGATAACCAAGTTTAGTAAGCTTGGTCATATCCTATATCATATTTTTCCACAAAATGAAACAACCTGAATGCAGCTAAGTTCCTTTTAGGGTAGCTAATACTTTATAATTCGATTGGTAAGGTGTTCTTGAGAAAGTTGGAATAGAACCAGAAATTCAACGAATTGGTCGCTACAAAAGTGCCGGGGACCAACTTGCACGGAAGAGCATGTCAAATGAAGTTAGGGAGATGCTGACCACACTGCTTGACAATATTTATGGAAACTGGCTGGATACAATATCTTCCATACATGGTAATTTCAATAAATCTGTTTCAAATATTTAAAGGAAAAGTTGTCATTAGAGATTTTCTTCTATAGGGAAGAAAAAAGAAGAAATCGAGGAATTTATTAATTCAGGAGTCTATCAGGTTGCCAGGCTTAAGGAAGAAGGTTGGATAACAGATTTACTGTATGATGACGAGGTACAATTTCCTTCACTAGCTGTTTACTAAGTGCCAAGTAAATTGCATAAACACTTAACTGAGATAAGTATAGTTATACATATTTTACCCACATCCATGGTTAAAAGTAAAGTGATTTTTCTGGTTTCAACAACGGGTTCGTCTTTTGTACAATCAAATCTGCAACAAATTATTTGCATTCTCTGTGTTTTATGGCCCCAAAAATAGTTACATGTACCTGAAGAGATGATGCAAAGCATTTTTGTTCCTGAAGCAATTCTTCCATCTTAAGGGGATGTTTGCATGATGGGGACTTTTTGGGATTTATTTAGAATTTGAGCTAAATCCTAAGGATTAAGAAAATCCTCATATCCAAACAGGCCCTAAGAGTCATGTTATAATACGTGTGAACACCAAATTCTGAAGCTTAAGGAAGGAGCTATTGCATCGTAATTACTTTCTTTCTTCCACTGAAATTATTATGAGTAGTAAAAATACAAATATGATATGCCCCCTTTTATAATTAACTTTATTTTTCTTCTGCGTATGGTAAAGTGCTAACTCAAACTTATTTGGAGTTTCTTTTTGTATACATGGGCATGTTCAGGATATGTGACTTGACAAACTGAGAAAGTAGATATGAAATTTCCATTCTGGATTATTTATTTGAATGTGCATACTGAAATATTTATTTTCATCACTTTTTTTGAAAAAAAAAACAATTGTCTGCTATTGTCTTACTCAATAGATAATGACAATGTTGAAGGAGAGAGTAGGACAGAAAGACAAGAAAAGCCTGCGTATGGTTGACTACAGGTAACTTAGACATTTATAGTTCCAGAAAATCGGTGGAAACCAACCAGTTTTCAGGATTTTTCCGACCCCTTTTTTGTTTGATTTTTTCTTGCTTTTTTTTCAATATAGATATTTCAAATATACACAATAGTTACACACATTGTGGGAAAAATAGCCTTAAATAGAGGTCCTCTTTGGATCGAACTGGTCAAACTGTACCTAGGCTGGTTATGGGAAACCAGACAATAACCATTGAGATCAGAACTCTGGTCCTATTGTATATCAAATGTTGCAGTTTCCCTTTCTTCAGTTTCTTGTACCATGAAATGCTTGTTGATTTTTTGGCACAGTTGCTTTCTTAGTTATTATTCGATGTTGCTTGATTAATCTGGAAAGTCAACACCTATGTACTCATTGTTTCATTTAATGAACTGACATTGGTTCTCTTTACCAGTAAATATTCTCGTGTTACTAAATGGACTCTTGGGTTACAAGGAGGAGGAGAACAAATTGCAGTTATCAGAGCATCTGGAAGCATAACACGTACTCGCAGCCCATTGAGTGTTCCAAGTTCGGGCATTATTGCTGAGCAGTTAATCGAGAAGATACGTACTGTTAGAGGTAATTTTGATATGTTGTATCAGCAACATCAGCAATCAGTTGGTACTCTGCCAGATGTAAATTTGATTCGAAGTTTATGAGTAGGGTCATGGATCCAAATCCCGGTCCCGGGGAAATTCCCGGAGGACGGCCGGTACCGGTAACCAGCCGGTCACCGGAAAATTCAAAAAAAAAACGGACGAATTTGGATTTCAAATTTTGAACTTCGTCTTTTCCGGGGGCCGGTAACCGGAAAAACCGGTGGAAAAACCGGAAATTCCGGAAAATATAGAAAAAAGGTAATTAGTAAACTGAAATTTAGAATAATGCAAATATTAATGAGAAAGTGTTTCAAGTTGTACATAAAAAGTTCTCCTTGGTAGCTTCACTCTCTAGAGCTGGCTTCCCTTGTGGCTGGTTAATGACCACTATACCCTTGCCTTATCTCTAAGGCTCTTAAGATATTTTTGGCTATAAGCATTTTGGTCCATTGATTAGCAATTCACTATGCAAGAGGGAGGCAATGGCATGTGCTGCTGGCCAAAGCTACCATGACAGGATGGAGCATCCAAAGAGCATCGATGGCTCTTTTGTATATTATAAGTGCTAAATATACTAAAAACCAATGTTTCACTAGATAATCTAGCATAACAATACCTACACCAACTGGGGAAGGACATTATGGAATCAAAAATTCAAATTTGAAACCAAAATTTTTTCGGCCGGTTTTTTTTTACCGCCGCCCGCCGGTAAACCGGTTACCGGCCAGGTTTTTTACCTCTGAGTAGGGTTATTGTCTTTGATTTGAAATCCCTAAAGTCTTAGTGTCCTATCTCAAAATTCTTTTAATACCAACCAGCACTCAGGTATTCTGCAATTTTAAACAGATTAGATGTGGAATCCGAATTTCCATGTAGCACACAATCTGTGCTTACCTTGTAACTCTCTTTTGTTAACAGCCTGTTGAGCCAAAATATTTAATAAAATTCATCGGGAGAAAGACATTCGGATGCATTTTGCTTAGTGCTTCGGTACACCTCTTTTTAAAAAGGTTTACGAATCTTAAAGCAAAGTAGTTAATATTAGATGGGGACAAAGATGCATAAGCTAAAAATAAATCAAAATATTAAAGACTATATCTGTATCTAATCTTCAATTTGATTTTTTATATAGGTTAGTACAGATTTGCTATCACCTAATATTAACTACTTTGCTTTAAGATTGGTGAACTTTTATAAAAGAGGTGTACTGAAGCAAAACCCCAGTTATAAAGGGAAAGGAGGTTAAACAAAACAAGACATGGTTGGTTATTTGATTTCCAGGACATTTGTAGGAATTTTACTCAGCTTCTTAAAACCATTGTGGTTCTGGAAAAACTGGAGTTGAACAATGAACCAGAAAGTTGAGTGGGAATCCAAATCTAAAAGTGTTTTCTCTGTGACACCATAGTCTTTTTTTAACCAACTGAACTCAATCTGCATAAAGAATTGAAAAAATATTAAGAAAATCTGAAAAAAATAATAATATTTTCATTAAGCTCTGCCAGCTTTCTTTTCTTCTTCTTCTTCTTCTTCTTCTTCTTCTTTTTATTAAAAAAACACACTTGTCAAGAGAAACCTAGGTAAGTCATATTGTATGGAAACCTCCCACTCTTATTACCTTATATTTGAGGCTTTGAGCAAACCTAAGAGGAATTCTCAACCCCGAGAGGCCGAGACCTGTTACAAAAAATATAATACATCCGAACATTCTTTAAACTAGACTCAATTCCCTATTTTATTTATAGATGAAACTTCCCTCTTCCATTTGCACAGAGCATGGACCGTAGAAGCACTTGTTATAGCTTATATGAACATTTACATATAGTGCAAACTTCTGTTAGTTCATCTGTTAGACTGTTTTTGTAGCAGAATAATTCTATTCTCTATTTCTAAGAAGAAATTTATTACCCTTTCCAGAGTCAGAAAAGTATAAAGCTGTTATCCTCCGCATAGACAGCCCTGGCGGTGATGCTCTCGCTTCTGATCTGTAAGTTATGCCTCAGGTTTTATCTGTCCAGTAGCCGCAGCAGAATTTCAGTTATGTATTGATTATTCTTATTTGAACTAGGATGTGGAGGGAAATTCGACTTCTAGCTGACTCCAAGCCTGTAGTTGCTTCCATGTCTGATGTTGCTGCAAGTGGTGGATACTATATGGCGATGGCTGCACCAGTTATTGTTGCTGAGAAACTTACTCTAACAGGATCAATTGGAGTTGTTACAGGTGATCCTTATTATCTTGTGTTCTTGCGGTCTTGCTAGACTAGCAATAAGTCTTCCGCATCGAATCTAAGTTGATTCTCCTGCAGTGGTCTCAAATTTGAACTTGGATCTACTCTACTCTATTTCGGAGTTTAGACAGTTAATTAGCTGTTGCTGTGTGTTTATTCCTATTTTAATATTGGTGTATTGGAAGAACAGGGAAGTTCTGCCTTCAAAAGCTGTATGAGAGGATTGACTTCAATAAAGAAATTATATCTAAGGGTAGATACGCGGAGCTTAATGCTGCTGACCAACGCCCTTTAAGGTATGATTGGCACTTCGTTCATCGCAATGCTGTTGGACAATATGTTAAGTGTTATGAATAATATGTGTATATTCATGAGGTCCAATGGACAATATGTATAGGAAGTACAAGGGGATATTACAAAGGAATATGTCATACACATATAAGGAAATACAAAAGGTATATAAGGAAATACAAAAAATCCTATTATAATATCCCCCCTCAAACTCATAGTGGATCACACACACTGAGTTTAGAGTGAAAATACAAATGTTGTACCTTAGTCTATAGCTTCGTGAAGAAATTAGCAATCTGTAACTCTGAGGACACAAATTGTAAAATAAGTACTCTCTTATGTACCTGTGAGCGAGTGTATGAAGCATCCACACTAATGTGCTTGATGAGCTCATGCTTCACTGGGTCCGGGCCAGAGATAGAAATCCCGGCCGGGGGTCGGGATCCAAAATCCCGGCTGTTTTTTCCCGGTTTCGTAAATTCAAATTTTGAATCCAAAATCCCGGCCGGTTTCGTAAATTCAAATTTTGAATTTCGAATTTCGGTTGGTTTTTAAGCAAATTCAAGCGAATTAAATGCAGGTTTTTCCGGAAATCCGGTTCTGCCGGTTTTTTTCCCTGCCGGCGATCGGATTTCCTGAACGGTTTTGGATCCTGGTCAGGCAATCTTGATAGCACATATACTATCAGACAAAAGAGTCATAGGCCTCATCACAGACACTCTAAAATCTGCAGGTAGCCACCTCATCCAAGTAATCTCTGATGAATAAGTCCCTGTACTATGGTCTTTGTGGGGTAGGCTTGCAGTGACTTTAAGGACAACATCTTGATCGTCATAGGACAGCATCTTATTTGTCGACTTTAAGGACAAACATCTTGATCGTCATAGGACAACATCTTGATTTATCGACTTTAAGGACGACATCTTGATTGTCGGCTTTAAGGACGACATCTTGATCGTCCTTATACGAGATCTTAGACGACATCTTAGCATATGCTTGGTGGTTGGCGACCTATAAATATGTATCCCCAACCCTCGAGTTGGCATGGCATTGTGTTAGAAATAAACAAAGAAAATTGCCTCATCTCCAAGTGTCATCCTCTCCATGAGAGTAAGGATCTTGCTAACACCAACAAAGAAGAGTCCGGCCAATGAGTAACAAGTGGTATCGAGCCTTACTATCCTCAGTAGCTTGAGCATCTCTTGCTCATCTCGATCTCGGCCTCGCGGCAGAATTTCAAATGCAGAAGGCAAGCAGCTCCATTGTCCCGCTCCACTCTCTCCGGAGACGGCGGCTTCGTCGAAGCAACCTCTCTCCACGCACGGCCCCCGATGCGCGCCATGTCCGCAGAAGCGATCTCGGCCTTCGATCGCCTCGAGCACTCAGCGTCGTGACAGCCGAGCTTCGCCATGCGAGCAGCCATGAATGAAGCGGCGGCAGAGACCACCGCAGCGGCGAAAAAGCGCCAAGGCCGGCGGCGGCGGCGCGGCGCAGCAACAGAGCGAGGGCGGAAGCGGCGGCGACGGCAGATGTGGCGGTGGCGGCGCCGAGGTCAAGGCTCATGCGGCGAATAAAGCAGACTCATATCCGCCGATGACAATACGCGCGGACCTTGAGCCACTGGAGAGGGAGGCAACAGAGAGGCGAAGCGGCGGCGCGATGGCGGCCGCGACGCCCACGAGCGTGGCGGCGACCCGAACGGCAGCGACGCACGGTGGCGCCTCTGGAGGCGCAGACGCGGCGACGACGTCTGGTCGACGGAGAGCGCGCCTTCACAGCGACGCGGCTCTCTCCCGTCGGTACCATGGTCACCACGGTACCAGTCGTCGTCGGGACGTCGGCCACGGCGTGGGTGGCCTACCTCACCAAGACCAACTATGTCGAGTGGGCTGCGGTTATGAGGGTAAAACTCGGTCCGACATATGTGGGATGCGGTCCGACGGCGACGCCGACTACGACCAGGGATCGACGGCGCTGGATGCTCTCATCATCGCGATCCCCGCCGAGATGCGCTTCGCTACTAACAAGCGGATCGCCAAAGAGGCTTGGGACGCCATCGCCGCAAAGACGCACGGCAGCCGATCGCGCGCCGCAAGTCTACATTGCGAGCGCCGCGCGGAGTGGGAGCACTTGGCCTTCAAGCCGTGAGGACGTGGATGACTTTGTTCTCCGTCTCAACACTCTGCTGCGTAAGCCGTGCGATTCGGCGACGACACCTACGGCGAGGAGAGGCGTGGAAAAGCTCTTCCATTGCGTCCCCCGAAGTACAAGCGCATACCGCTCGATCGAGTCTCTGCTGGATCTCTCCACGATGACAATCGAGGAGGCGCGGTCGCCTCAAGGTTGTTGATGATGATGAGCCACATCGCCTCTCGGGACCCGTCTCCATTGGCGGAAGCTCCTCCTCGCTGGAACAGCTGGGTCACGGCCAAGGTGACAGGAAGAAGGGAGCCTTCTTCCACGGCAGCGGCCGCAGCATGGCAAGCGCGCAAGCCGCGCAAAGACGCCGAGCATGGGCGCGAGGACGTCTTAGGGTAATAATCGTGGGCGCCAGCGGCGCGCCACCGCAAGCAAAGCCAAGACGAGACTCTTGCCACAATCGTGGCAAGCTTGGTCATGGGCCAAGGAGTGTCGACACCACGACGCGCCAGCCCACGTCACAGCAGAGGGAGGAGGAGCGGCCGGCCGTTCATTGCTCATGCGAGCATCGAACTACCTCCAGCCGCACACCGGCCGCGATGGCTCTCCTCCACCTTGACGAGCCAAAGCACATGCCCTCCTCGGCCACTGCTCCGCAGAACGACAAGATCGACGGGTGGTGCCTCGACACCGCGCCACCCATCACATGACCGGTCGACGGAGTTCTTCGCCGAGTTTGACTCTAGCGTCCGAGGCTCCGTCAAGTTTGGGGCGCCTCGGCGTGGAAATCAAGGCGTCGGCTCGGCCTCATCTTCACCACCGTGTCGGTGAGCACAAAGTTGCTCACCGGCGTCTACTACATCCCCGACTGCGCAACTCCATCATCGCCTTGGGATACCGGATGAGAACGGCTCGCGTGTCGAGATCGAGCACGGGTGTCGCGGATTTGGGATCTTCGCCGCGCCTTCTTGCCAAGGTAACGAGGCGCAAACCGACTCTACATTCTTCACGTCTTGCGTGGCACAACCCTCTGTCTCGCCGCTCGTCGGACGACGAGGCGTGGCGCGGCACGAGCGCTTTAGGCACCTTTCACCGAGGCCCCGGCGGCTCGGTGCCATGGAAATGGTGCGAGGCTGCCGTGCCTTGACCATGTGGAGCGATTCTGCGGCGTCTGCGTGTTAACGGCAGGCGCGACCCTTTCCCAAAGAAAGCGAGTTTCCGAGCCAAGGAGAGGCTCGAGCTTCGTGCGGGGACTTGTGTGGCGGTGGCGACGCGCCACACGGGAGGACGACACTACTTCTGTTGCTTGTCGACGATCTCTCCCGCTACATGTGGGTGATGGTCCTCGGCGGCAAAGGGGAGAGGCTGCGGACGCCATCAGCGCACGCAGTCGCCGCGGAGGCGAGCGCGGCGCGCAGCTGCGCGTCTCGCGCGCATGCACAACGGCGGCGAATTCACGGCGGTGAATTCACGTCGTCTCGCTACCGATGAGGGCATTCACGCCACTACTCGCTAGCGCATGCCCGCCGCAGCAGCGGTGTCGTCGAGCGGCGCAACCAGACGGTTGTGGGGATGGCTCGCCCTCCTCGCGAGGATGCCGGCCGTCTTCGGGAGAGGCGGTGGTGACGGCCGCTACATCCTCAACCGCCGCCTACCAAGGCGCTCGATGGCGTGACGCCGTCGAGGCTTGGCATGGACGCAAGCCGGCGGTCTCCCACTTGCGGGTCTTCGGCCTCTCGCGTCGCCAAGGAGCTTGGTTACATCGGTAAGCTCGACGGCAGAGCACTCGGGAGTGTTCATCGGCTACGCGGAGGGCTCGAAGGCCTCGCATCCTCGACCTGTCACACACAACGTCCGCATCTCGCGTGGCGTTGTGTTCGACGGCGGCGAGGCCGGACGGGACAAGGCGGTGGGCGACGGTTCGACTTCGACTCGGGGACTTTGTTGTCGACTCGCCCATTTCGAGAGCCGGGAGCTAGCAACTTCGCCTTCATCGAGCTCGTCCACCTCGACACCTTGCTCGCCACCACTCCGGCGAGCTCCACCACCTTCGCACCGCCACGCCACGCCTCCCGCACCGGCCACCACTCTCCCGCACTGAGGCCACACCACCGGGATCGGCCCCAATAGCTTCGGTCCACGACGAGCAGCGCATGGTGGAGTTCGCTACTCCGCTGTCTCACGACGAGGACCGCGTCGACGCCTACCACGACGACGAGCCTCTACGCTATCGTACCATGGACAACATCCTCGGCGAGCAGCCCATCCCTGGACTGGCGCAGCACGACTTCGAGGCGGAGCTGCACTTGGCGTGCGACGACGGCGAGCCTCGTTCCTTCGCCGAGGCGGAGGGAGACGCGGCATGGCGTGTCGCGATGAAGCAGGAGATGGACGCCGTCGAGCGGAACCGGACGTGGGAGCTGGCGGATCTTCCTGCCGGTCACCGAGCGATCACCCTTAAGTGGGTGTTCAAGCTGAAGCGGGATGAAGCCGGCGCCATCATCAAGCACAAGGCTCGCTTGGTGGCACGAGGTTTCATGCAGCAGGAGGGGGTCGACTTCGATGACGCCTTCGCACTCCGCAGCGCGCATGGAGTCCGCTCGCCTTCTCCTCACACTTGCGGCCAGAGAGGATTGGCGCGTCCATCACATGGACGTCAAGTCCGCCTTCCTCAACGGCGACTTGAAGGAGGAGGCCTACGTCCGTCGTGGCCGGGATTCGCCATCCCGGCAAGGAGGGCAGGTTCTCACTGCGCAAGGCCCTCTATGGCTTCGGCGAGCACCACGAGCATGGAACGCTAAGCCGACTCCACCTCAAGCAAATGGGGTTCCAGCAGAGCGCACACGCAGGTCAGCGGTCTACCGCGGGCAAAGCGGCAACACCCTTCCGTGGGCGCCTACGCCGACGACTGTTGATCACCGGCCCAAGGAGGCCGAGGTCGAGGAGTTCAAGGCGGAGATGAAGACCGCCTTCGGATGAGCGACTTGGGGCTCTCTCCTTCTACACGGGATCGAGGTCCACCAGACGCTCGATATCTCTCTTCGCAGACCGCCACGCCAAGCGCACCGTCGAAGTGGGCGGGCTCACCGATCGCAACCCACCCACACTCCTATGGAGGAGAGGTCGGCCGAGTCGTGAGAGCACGGCGGAGGAGGCGGACGCGACGCAAGATGCGGCGCATCGTGGGCGCCTTCGCTACCTCGTCCCACACGCGCCAGTTTGGCGTTCGCCGTCGGCTCGTCGGTCGGTTCATGCAATGACCGACGACGAGCATCGGCAGCCGTGAAGAGGATCCTCCGCTACGTTGCGGGCACCTCCGACTACGGCTTGCACTACCCGAGGTGTCCCGGCGGCGCGACTTCATCGCATGCAATGACAATACCACGCAGCGACATCGACACCAAAGAAGAGCACAAGCGGGATTCTCTTCTTCCTCGGCAAGTGCCTCGTTAGGCGGCAATCGATCAAGCGGCGGTGGTGGCCTGTCCCACCGCGAGGCCGAGTACATAGCGGCTTCCACCGCTCGACTCAGCGCCTGCTCGCCGATCGCTTGGTGATCTCCTCAGAGACACAAGCGGTGGCTCGGGGTGGATGAAGTCCGCTCTCGCTCGCCAAGAACCCGTTTTTCCACGAACGGAGCAAGCATATCCGGGTGAAGTACCACTTCATCCGAGGTCGTTGGATGAAGGCAAGATCAAGGCGAGCTACATCAACACCATCGATCGACTTGCGGACACGCCACCAAGCCTCTTGGGAGGGTAAAATTCCTCGAGCTCGTTCTAGGATCGGGATGGTTCAACTCTCCCACAAGACGACGCACAAGACTTAGGGGAGAATGATGAATAAGTCCTCGTACTATGGTCTTTGTGGGGTAGGCTTGTACAACTTTAAGGACGACATCTTGATCATCATAGGGCAAACATCTTATTCGTCGACTTTAAGGGCGACATCTTGATGTCATAGGACAGCATCTTGATCTGCCGACTTTAAGGACAACATCTTGATCATCGACTTTAAGGATGACATCTTGACTGTCCTTGTACAAAGATCTTAGACAACATCTTAGCATATGCTTGGTGGTTGGCGACCTATAAATATGTATCCCCAACCCTCAAAGTTGGCATGGCATTGTGTTAGAAATAAACAAAGAAAAATTGCCTCATCTCCAAGTGTCATCCTCTCCATGAGAGTAAGGATCTTGCTAACACCAACAGCAAGAGTCCAGCGAGTAACAATCTCTGCTGTCACTACTGTCATAGCTCTTAACTCAACCTCTGCACTCGAATGAGAAATTGCAGTCTGCTTCTTTGTCTTCCAGGCAATCAGGGAAGAGCCAAGAAAAACACAGTAAGCAGAAAGAGAACAACGATAAGAAGGATCACTAACTCAGGTCGCATCAGAGTATACCTGAAGTTGTAGTGAGGTGGAGCTAGGGAAAAACAAACGACAAGAGATAGTCCCACGCAAGTAGCAAAGAACACGAAGAAGGTGATTGTAGTGAAGATGAGTAGGACGAGCCATGAACTGACTCAAGATATGAACAACATGAGCAATATCAGGACGAGTGCTCACAAGATACATCAAACTCCCAACAAGATGACGATATCTAGTAGGATCCTTAAGAAGATCACCATCAGTGGCACGAAGCTGAAAGGAAGCTCCATGGGAGTCTCAGCAGTGCTAGTGTCTGTCAGACCATACCGATCAAGAAGATCATGGACATACTTCTGCTGGGAGAGGTAGTAACCCTTAGGCGTGGAGAAGATCTCACCAAGGAAGTACATAAGAGAACCAAGATGAGTCATCAGAAACTGCTCACTGAGATGCTTCTTCACATATGTGATGAATGAGGAATAATTACCAGTGATGAGTATATCATCAACATACAGAAGAAGCAGTGTCCTACCCCGAGATGAGACATGGACAAAAAGAGCAGGATCGTGGGAACTGAAAATGAAACCGACAATAATCACTGAGGCAAAGCGTGCGTACTAGGCACGATGAGCCTGTTTGAGACCATAAAGAGCACGACGAAGATGACAGATATGCCCATTGGGAACAGAATACCCAGGTGGTGGCTGCATGTAGACCTCCTTATGCAAAACACCATTAAGAAAGACATTCTTAACATCCAGCTGAGAGATAGACCACCGGCGAACAGAAGCAACCGCAACAAGAGTGCGAACAGTTGTCATATGGGCAACAGGGGCAAAGGTCTCAACGTAGTCATGACTGTACTCCTGCTGAAAACCACGAGCTACAAGATGACCCTTGTAGCGCTCGATAGTACCATCAGACTAGGTATTAATCTTGTACATCCACTTGCATGTGATAGGGCAGTCATGCACAGGTGTCGGTACAATATCCCAAGTCCCCGTACGTCGAAGAGCATCAAGCTCCTCTGCCATCTGCCACTCAAAATGAAGAGTAGCCTCGCGATAAGAACTAGGCTCAGCGACAGATAGAGCATGAGCTATCAGAGAAAAACCAAGACGATCAAGAGGTCAAGGAGATGTCCGGTCACGAAGGACATAACGGGGAGCATCATCAGGAGGATCAGATGTAGGTGTCAGCAAGATACTAGGAGGGGAGACTGGTGAAGGATTTGGACGCCTGGAGTAGTGAATACCAGAGAAATGAGACGGTGGTGCTGCAGGAACAAGAGGCGGTGCTGCAGCAGGCAGCACCGGAGGCGGAGGTACAGAAGGAACCACTGGAGAAAGACCAGGGGAAGGCTGTGATAGTGGAGAAAAGGATGAAGAGTCAGAAAAAGACAACCATGAAATCGTCTCAATGGTGGAAACAGGACAATGCGCCGAATCTCGATAGAAGAAAGGTCGAGATTCGTCAAAGATAACATCTCGTGAGATCCTCACCGTTGAGCAGAAGGATCATAGCAGTGATAACCCATATGCTCAGAACTATAACCAAGAAACACACTCAACTGACTGAGCCGATAGTTTGGCGCGCTCACGAGGCTACAACATAACAAAACAGGTGCAACCAAAAACACAAAGGTGAGTGTACTGGGGGCTCGAGAGTAGAGACACTATAGGACTGACACCCTTAAGAGCAGTGGAAGGCTACATATTGATGAGATATGCAGCTGTAGAAACAGTCTTAGCCCAAAACTGTGGTGGAACGTGAGGCAAGGAGAAGAGTGCAGACAGTCTCAATCAGATGACGATGTTTTTGCTCAGTAACCCCATTCTGAGCATGGGCACCAGGACAAGAAGACTGGTAAAGAGTGCTCTGCTTAGAAAGAAACTGTCTAAAAACGCCAGAATAATACTCGCCAACAGAATCACAGCGAAAAATATGGATGGAAGAATCAAACTGAGTATGAACCATCGTTACAAAGCTACGATAGATCACAAAAAACTGACCATGATTAGACATAGGAAAAGACATATAAAACGATAATAATCATCAATGAAGATCGCATAAAACTTATGCCCGCCTTTAGAGATAAACAGACGCAGATCCCCATACATCTAAATGAACCAAGTCAAAAGGACGAGAAGACAATGACTCACTAGAATGATAAGGAAGTTGTTGTTGTCTGCCTAGCTTACAACCCTAACAAACATGGCTGTGTCAACGGTAACTCATTCAAGAACTCCCTAACGAACTAATGAAGAAAGATGAGACCCACACAAGTGACCTAGACGATGATGCCATTCCACAAAAATCGCAGAGGTGGTGGCAACGGTGGCAATGGAGGTAGATGTAGAGGTGATAGGAGCAACTGAAGTGAACGGAAGGTGGAGGCGGTCAGGATGTAGAGATCCTAACAATCCCTACGGTGTCGGCCAGTTCCAAGTACCGTCCCTGTCTGTCGGTCTTGGACGAAACAAGTGTGAGAGTAAAAAACAACCCTATAGCCAAGATCAGTGAGTTGACCCACCGAGACAAGGTACATGGTAAGCTGGGGAACATGAGAAACAGCTGGAACAGAAAAAACAGTAGACAAAAGAGTGCCCCGACAGCTGACAGACAGAGGAGTACCGTCGGCTGTCTGAGCAGAGATAGGAAAAACAGGAAGTCCTACTGAAGTGAGATATGTGTAGTCCGGTGTCATGTGAAAAGAGGCACCAGAATCCAGAACTCAAGAGGTACCTAGAGGAAACGTCTGAGCTAGACTAGCAGAACCTATTGAGCTGCTGAAGTAGAGCCTGACAGAGCTGCGGAACAGAGTCACCTCGTTGAGAAGGTCTTGATCCTCTCGTGGAAGGGCCTCCCTACCCTTGCTTGGATTGTCCACCCCCATGCGCCTTGTTCCGCTTTTTTCGCACTGCACAACGCTGGTAGTCGTGCCTGAAGTTCTTGCAATAATTGCATTGAACCCTAGTTGGTGCAAAAACAGGAGCGAAAACAGACACCTGAGAAGGAACTATAATAGAAGCAGAAGTCGTCGGTATAGTCGAAGAAGAAGGGGTAGCAAGCATAACCGGAACAAACTCTGCTGCTAACCCACGGTGAAGCTCCTCAGCACGAAGCGTCGAAAGAGCCTCGGTGACTGTCAGTCGTGGTGAGCGGTCAGTAGTTGAGCTTTGACAGGCTAGACGGCAGACAAAGTCATAAAGGCGAAGGCGGTCACAATCCGCCTTCTGCACCTTATGACACTCCTGGCAGAGCAGATAAGCCAACTCGTCCAGCTGGCACCAGAGACTGGCCAAGGCTCGGAAGAAATCGTCGACGGAGGAGTCCTCCTAGCGAAGCATTTCCAACCCACGTTGAAGCGAAAAGAACCGAGCATCGTTGCTCTGCTGGTATCTCTGGCACAAGTACTCCCAGATCTGACAAGTGGCAGGCAGACTAACAATGTTTGGCTGGATGGAGTCGTCAACGCTGACCACCAGGATGGCTTGAACACGGGCCTCATCAGCACACAGCACTCAAAAGCGTTTATGGCATACTGAAAGGTCTCATCAGCAGCATCAACAGCGGCGGCGGCCTCTGCCTCCTTGGCGGCCTTATCTTCCACATGAGGTGCAGAAGTAGGCTGTCTGGGAGGAGCTTGAACCGGCGACGGCGAACAAGGACGAGCACCAGTGATATGTCCCCAGAGGTGGAGACCATCGAGCGTGATCTCCATGAGTGAAGACCACAACCTGTAGTTTGTCTCATGAAGCTTTGTTCCCGAGAATGAGATCGCAGCTGATGGAATGGAAGCCATCGGGCGGCGCAGCGACCAAGGCAACGAAGTATAACATACGGTGTTGGATGGTGTGGCAGTTAGATCGATGGTTTTTTTGGTTTCCTTATCCAAAATCGTCGGTCAAGCCGGTTGAGCGAGCGAGACGGCCGTCGGCGGCGGGTCGAAGTCGATGGCGGCGGCGTCGCGTATGGCGACGTCGGCGGCCGGCGGAGGCGGCGCGACTTCGATTTGGGTGACGGCGGGTCGAAGGGCGGCGATGCTACTGGCCGGCCCGGCGATGACCGGCAGAGGTGGCACAACTCGGCCTGACGATGGCGGACAAGGAGGTGTCAGCGGCGTCGGCCTTGAGGCGGCGTCGGCGACGGCCTCGGTCGGGCGACGGCCGATCCGGCGGTGGTGTCGGGCGGCCTTGGTGCGGCGGTGGCCCGATCCGGCGGCGACAGCGGTGGGATAACGCGGAAGGAGCTAAATTAGTTCTTTAGCTCTGATACCATGTAATGAATGTGTGTATATTTATAAGGCCTAATGGGCAATATATAGAGAGAGTACAAGGGGGTATTACAAGGGAATATATCATACACATATAAAGAAATACAAAAGGCATATAAGAAAATACAAAAGAATTCCTATTCTAACATTAAGTAGTAATAATAACATGAAAGCAGTCATTGGAATTGTGGTGTAATTTGAATGATTCAATGTGTATGCGGTATGCCATTTTTAGACAAGTGAAGAACTGTTTTTATGTGAATTCATCATAGATCGAGTAGAATGTTCCTTCTCAATCTTTTTGTTTAGTTTTGTCTTCGTCAGATTTTAATTTTAAAATATAATTAAGTGAATGTTGACTTTTATACTG
The DNA here is from genome assembly GCA_036346395.1 of Hsuehochloa calcarea. Lineage (NCBI taxonomy): Eukaryota > Viridiplantae > Streptophyta > Magnoliopsida > Poales > Poaceae > Hsuehochloa > Hsuehochloa calcarea. Next base: position 67,675,549 of record CM070610.1, on the reverse strand, counting down.
TCGTTTATTTGGTCAGTTGTTATTTTGTAATTAACCGTATTACTTAATAGGCTGTCATCTTTGTTTTTAGAATTGATTGTTAAGTCCGTAGACAGCTATGCTCTGTTTAGTTTGAAACAGAAAGAAAAAAAAAACTTCTTTCCGTGTAGCATGTTTTTTATTTATAGAAAAAGCCGAGAGTTTTTTTGCTGTTGCATTAACCAATAATCCTCACGAAGGGAGGTTACAAGAAACCGAGGGAAGACGCTTGCCACACGGTAGGAAAGAAGATGACTGCAATTTGCAGTATCTTTTAGCTAACAAGTTTAAACTCTTTTACCTAAATTTGTTCGTAGAAAATAATTTCCATCCAGCATTTACCCATTTCCCTCCCACTAAAATGGAGCATCAGTGCAGCTAGATAACTATTTTACTACGAGTGGACCTGGCCGTCTGTGCCACTAGTCTACTACTATTGTGATGGGTTCTAGATTTGTTGCTTTATGCTTTACGTTTCACTATTATGTGAACCATTTTGTGTTTGAAGAATGTGATATATTTCCACAGACCGGATGAGGCAGAACTTTTTGAGAAGTCAGCACAAAATGCTTATGCATTGTTTCGAGATAAAGCAGCCATGTCACGCTCAATGAGTGTAAGGATTGACCTCAGATACTGAGCAGCACATATTTCTCCAAGCGTGTACTGAGTTTTTGTGCCACCAGGTTGATCAGATGGAGACTGTTGCACAAGGTCGGGTGTGGAGCGGCCAGGATGCGGCTTCAAGAGGGTTGGTTGACTCACTAGGTGGATTCTCACAAGCTCTTGCTATTGCAAAACAGAAAGCTAATATACCTCAGGATAAAAAGGTTGGTTCTTCTATAAATAATGAGTATTTATTGAATAAAGTCCTCCCATGCACATATATGTCAGTCTATTTAGGTTTTATGAATGGGTTGAATGATCACATAATTACATTCAATTCTGTAATTATATAGTTCTACCAATTGCCTTAAGTTGTCTTTATCATTTTTTAATGCTTGACATTCCGATGAAGTAATCAAGGGCAGTACTTCAGCAAATAGCAATGTTTTGCATGCTTCATTCAGCCGTTTCAGTTTGGATTCCCAATGGATTCTGCTCTCCTAGTTTTGAAATCTTCACTTCTCCGCAAATGTTGCAAGCTTGCAGTATTCATGGAGTTTTTTCAAGTGAAAGAAATACACAATTGGAGTTCACCTTCCAGATAATCCAGATGCTGATGTTTGCTGAACAATGCAGGTCCAGCTAGTTGAGGTGTCAAAACCCTCACCAACATTACCGGAGATCTTGTCAAGCATTGGGGGTTCATTGCTTGGAGTTGACAGGGCAGTGAAGGGAATGCTCCCGGACATCACCTCTCTAAATGGAGTCCAAGCTAGAATGGACGGAATCTTGTTTGAAAGATTGGAAAATATGTCAGGAGAAAACCAGCTCTTGTTGCTCATAAAAGGCATCGTAAACTATTTTGATTGATTCTACCAGAGTTCCAGTCAGTACCGTATGTTCTACAAACAGTTACAGATAGGAGAAGGGAAAAAATCAACATGTCAATACATATCCACCTTACCTAGAAGCAGGTAGGCCTGGGTTAATACAATACATTTGGCATTGTATCATTTTTTTTCCTTTTGTACTGATGCCTATCAAAATGTTGTAATTGCCATTCTGAAAATAGAGGGAATCTTTATTATTATTATTTTGGGCTTGTTCTTGCCCCTAATAGCCCCCATTTACTCTCTGTTGCTAATATTTTATGTATGTTACACTATGTACCATATCCTGGTTGGTTTCATGTTTTTGATGGGCTTGTAGGATGACTTCCAAGTCCAAGAGGAGGTGTCTTACGAATGGAGCCCCAGTAGCAGATAGCGTTATGATTGGAGCTCTAGTAATCTAATCCTCGCCATTTACGTACGCTGATCATTTGTCAGATTTGCGACGTTGGGATTTCGAATGCTATCAATGCAGGAACTAAAACTGTGTGGGCAATTGATTTTGCTGAGAAAGATAGGAATTTTGCACTTAGTAGTGCTTGGACAGCACTCTTTCTTGTCTTTTTATGGAAATGCTCCACTACCAGCTATTGTGACTCTGTGAGTAACAGTTCCATAGCTTTCTCTAGAGTTGAGGAGGACATATGGATATTGGTCTGATTTATGTCAATTACCGCTTCATATTACTGTTTTGATAGACCTACTCTTACTGTACTGGTTCCGTTGTTTTCACGCCCCGTGCCAACCTGTACGAGTGGGCCTAGGGCTTCGGCGGCCAGGAGCCGTGGTGAGCGGAAGATAGGGTTAGGGAAAGAAGAAGAGATGCGCAATGAGGGATCAGGGCAGTAGGAGGAAGTAGAGGAAGATAATAGATTGATAACTCTCTCTGTTATTTTCTGGAGATACTAAGTCTCCTGAATTTATAGCCTAAAAATCAATATCTAACTAAGACTCCTGAAGGGATACGAATCTAGCCTGCCAAATACCCGGGAGGGGTATCCTATACTATCTATTAATTGATAAGCAATAAATCAAGTCTTTCCTGATTCGGATCAACCGGTCGTAGTGGAAAGATATCCTGCTGCTTGTCTAATTCGCATGAACCAGACATAGATGGAAGGGTCCCTAGTTGCTTGCGCCTCCTGTAGTATTTTCTCCGCATGACATCTCTTCTATCCTCGGGAAACAGCTCGCCCCTCGAGCTGAAACGAGAGGTAGCGATTGCGAAATTTGTCAACTGGTTCCATGATGTTTCCGAGTCTAGAAGGCCCATCCACTGGACAAGTACTTCCCACACACCCCTTAGCCAAGCGGGCACGAAGGACAGCACGCGGTTAAGGGCAAACCTGGGCATGATGCGGCTCGGGCAAAGTAGGGAGATACATATCGGTGGATCACCGTGGAATGGCTTGAGGAGACTCATTTGAAATACGTCATGTATGCGAGCTCGCGGCGGAAGTTGAAGGCGATCCGTTCAATGATCAAATATGGTCCATAAAAACGGGGAGCTAACTTCTTGTGTGCTTTAAGGGAGATGGATTCGGCTGGACGATGGTAGAGACGGAGCCAGACCCACTGCCCAACAGTGAATTGGAGCTCGCGATGTTTGACGTCATACTGCTGCTTGTAATATTGTTGTGCCTGAAGAAGCCACTCACGGATAGCTGCAATGAATTCGTCTCGATCGGCTACGAGCTGGTCAAACTGCAGCCACGCTCGACGATCCGTCATCCCGAGGACGAAGCGAAGGAGGTACACGGCCATAGACAACCCGAAATGGAGTGTCTCGCAATGACATATTATAACAATACTCTGCCCAAGGAAGCCAGCGAAACCACTGTCGATGTTGATCACCCGAGAGGCAACGCAAATACATGGTGATGATTTTATTTACGACCTCTGTTTGTCCGTCGGATTGGGGATGGAAAGCGGGACCAAGGTGTAGCTTGACGTCCGCCAACCGGAAAATTCTGTCCAAAAATTACCGGTGAAGATAGGATCTCTATCGCTCATAATGGAGCTCGGAAAGCCATGGAGTCGTACAATTTCGCTGAAGAAAACGCGAGCAATTTGCTGTGTATGGATGCACTAATGGAAGGAAGTGTGCGTATCTAGAGAAACGGTCCACTACAGTGAGAATCGCCGATTTTCCATCGACACGCGGTAATCCTCGGTGAAATCCATAGATGTCTTCCCAAACATGAGATGGCACTTCAAGTGGCTGCAGCAACTCGGCCGGCTGTAGTTGTTCCAACTTGTTACGCTAACACATAGGGCAGGTGTGTACCAAGTCCTGCACTAGCGAACACATACAAACTATGTGAAAATAGGCACGCAGACGTTGTAAGGTTTTATGTACTCCTTCATGGCCCGTTGTATGGGCTGTGAGGAGAATCTGCTGCAAGGATGGGGAAGATAAGGGCACATGGACACGACCATCATAGAGTACCAAGCCATCCGAGATGCTCCATGGAGAACCAAGCTGGCCGGAGGTCATCTGAGCATGAAGAGTGGCCAGTTCAGAACCGGAACTGGCTGCCTCGTGACATAGGTCATCGAAGATAGCAAAAGTGGGTGCGGACAGTGCCAGTAAGTTGCCGGTATCGGAATCACGCCATGAGAGAGCATTGGCAGCAATATTTTGTCACCCAGGCTTGAACTCCACACGGAAATGGTAGCCCAAGAGCTTGCTCATCCAATGATGTTATGAAATTGTAGAAAGACGTTGGTCCAGTAAATATTTCAAACTGTAATGGCTAGCCTGTACCAAAAACGGTCATCCCCAAAGATATGACCACCAATGACGAACTGCTTGCACTAGACCGATGCGCTCTCGTTCATACGCCGCCAACTTTATATGATGTGGTGCAATCATGTGGCTAAAATAAGCCACAGGTTCCCCTCCTTGATGCAAGATGGCACCGAATCTGAGCTCGAGGCATCACACTCCACGATGAATGTTGTCGTGAAGTCAGGCAACTGGAGTACAGGCGTGGTTGATAGGGCCTCTTGAAGAGCAGCAAAAGCACGTGTTGCGTCGTCGGACCATTGGAAAGACTCCTTTTCGAGGAGTTTAGTGAGGGGCTCTGCGATGGTTCCGATACTGCAAGCCCTAGGAATCCCCGTAGCGCACGAACCGACCGAGGAACCGGCTAATCCCACACAACATGGACCTTCTGGAAATCCATCGCCACTCCTTTGTTTGAGATCACATGCCCGAGGTATGCGACTGATGTGACCCTGAAAGGGCACTTGGATCTTTTGAGAAACAAACGGTGATCACGGAGGAGCCGTAGAACCGCCCGATCATGACGCAAGTGATCCGCCCAAGAGTTGTTGTAAATCAAGATATCGTCAAAAAAAATACAAAAACAAAGCGACGCAAAAAAGGACCTAGAACTTCGTTCATTGCCTCGAATGTTGTTGGTGCATTAGTCAAGCCAAAAGGCATGACCAGGAACTCGCACATGCCCTCTTGTGTGCGGAACGCTATCTTTTCAATGTCGAACGGATGCATGAGAACTTGGTGGTAGTCGGAACGCAAATCGAGCTTGGTGAAGAACTTGGCCCCACGTAGCTCGTCTAGCAGCTCGTCCACGACAGGTATCGGAAATTTATCCTTAATGGTCTTGTTGTTGAGGATGCGGTAGTCGATGCAGATCGCCATGAGCCATCACGCTTCTTGACCAATGAACCGTGAGGAGAATACCGATGTGCTGGTACGGATGATCCCTTGTCGAACCATATCACAACACTGTCGCTCGAGTTCATCCTTGAGGAGTTGGGGGTAACGGTAAGGCCAAACTACCACTAGAGCCGTGTCTGGTACAAGGTGGATGTGATGGCTTCAATTACATGCTGGTGGTTGTTAGAATAGAAGTCCTTTTGTATTTCCTTATATGTATATAGTACTCCCTTGTACTTCCTATATATATTGCCCATTTGACCCTTTTGAATATACACACGATATTCACAACATGGTATCAGAGCTAGGGCACTAACATAGCTCTTCCATCGCCATGTCATCGTCGAAGGCTTTGCCTCCTCCTCTCATTATCACAGCCACACCACCCGTGCGACGCCGCACTCCTTCCGCCCGAGGTCGCCCGAGCCCGAGCTTACGCGCCCGACGCCGCCGAACCCGACACCTCACCGCCGACGCTTCACCATTACCGCCACCCAATTCGGGTCGCCACTCGACCACCGATGTTGCCGGTCCAGGGACGATGAGCCCGAGTCGTCGCCGGTCCGAACATCGAGCTGTCGTCGCCGCCTCCACATCTCGGCGTTTTATCATCCACGTGGGCCGAGCCAGCCACCTGTCGCCGGAGCACTGTTGCCGCCGCCACCAGCAAGGGGGAACTAGGGTTTCCCCTCGCATGTGTCCTTCACATTTCCTAAAGTGGTCTTAATAGGCCGTTGGTTTATGTGAGCCAGCCCGCCCTGCGAGAGAAAAACTATAAAACAAGTACTCTCTCCTGTACCTGTGAGCGAGTGTATGAAGCATCCACACCAATGTGCTTGGTGAGCTCATACTTCACTAGGTCCCGAGCAATACTGATAGCACTTGCACTGTCAGACAAAAGAGTCGTAGTTCCCATCTCTGTTCAGACAGCTGACGATACTCCTCTGTTTGTCAGCTGTCAGTGCACTTTTTTATCCATTGACTTTTCTGTTCCAGTTGTTTCCCATGTTCCCTAGCTTACCATACAGCTTCTCTCGGTAGGTCAGCTAACCGATCGATCTTGGCCAATAATAACCAGTCAAACCCAAGAAACTCATCACCTCCTTCACATTAGTCGACCTCTTCTAATCCACCACTGTGGAGACCTTGCTTGGATCAACAGCAATGCCCTGAGGATTGATCACATGACCCAGAAAACTCACTTCTGAAATCAAGAACTCACATTTCTTCAACCTAGAATAGAACTTGTGTTCTCTCAAAGTCTCTAATACTAGCCTCAGGTGACGCTTATGATTCTCATTAGTCTTGGAATAGATAAGAATATCATCAATGAACACCACCACGAAGTCATCCAGATACTCGTGCAACATGTTGTTCATGGTCTCCATAAAAATGGCAGGTGCATTAGTCAATCCAAAATACATAAATTTATACTCATAATGCCCATACCTGATAGAGAAAGCGGTCTTCTCTACATCCTGCTCACGCACACGGATTTGATTATACCCTGACTGAAGATCGATCTTGGAGAACACCTGAGCTCCATTCAACTGATCAAACAAGTCCTCAATGCGGGGCAATGGATATTTGTTCTTGATTGTGACTGCATTAAGCGCACGGTAATCAACACACATACGCCAACTCCCATCCTTCTTTTCTGTGAACAGAACAGGAGCTCCCCATGGCGATATACTCCGTCTGATCAAACCTTTAGCCAACAATTCGTCCAACTGCTTCTTCAACTCATCCTGAAACGGGCGTATCACCGATATGGAGACATCGAGATGGGCTTAGTACCAAACAAGATCAATGCGAAACTCCACGCCTTGCACAGTGGCAAGCCCTAAGCTCACCGGAACACATCCGGATAATCACTAACCACCGGAATCTCCTCAATCTGCGGCCACCTCGCCTCGGCAAGAGCTAAAAGAAGCCTAGTTTTCACTGCACGCTAACCCGAAAATAGTCCGACCAACACCGAAAGAGAGCGCGGAGGCGCACTCCCCTGAAAGGTCAAAGTCTCCCAGACAGGGTCTGCACAGAGACTATCCTACAGAAACTTCTATGCCCAAGATGACATCAAACGGCTCCACCAGTATGACTATCGATTCATTTGTGAACTTATCTCTATCGATAACAATAGAGCACCCAGACAAGCAAAGTGGAACTCGCAATAATGCCCCTTGGAGAACTGACCAACACTGACTAAGAAATCCATTGTATACTCAAATTAGCTCTCCAAGCAAATGCCATCGAGACAAACGACTAGGTAGCCCCTGAATCAAAAAAGGCTCAAGCATCAAATGAATCCACAAGCAAAGTACCTGTCACCACGTCAGGACGACCCGCGGACCCGCGGTAGGCATGGCGTACACTCCAGGTGGCGCCATAGCGAAAGAAGACGACGCCGGGGCAGCGAGAGCCCCGACAATCTGCTGTGGTGGTGCAGGTAAAAACGGTCGTGCAACCCGGTGGTGCATGAGGTGGCGGTGCCGATGAGTACCCTCTTGGGCGCCCAAGTCAAGGAAGTGGCGGCGTAGGAGGAGTAGCCATCATCTGAAAAGATCCTTGAGCAGGACCTACTAAAGAAGAAGACGACACAAGCTCCCACTTGATCACACTAGCGGGGTTCTGGCGACACACCCGCTCCTTGTGACCCGATTGGCCACACTGACGATAATCTCCCATCCAAAAGCACTCAGCAATGCAGTGTCCATCACCACACTTGAAGCAAAGCATGCCCTGCCCTGGGACAGGACGAAGGGCTGGAGTACCAGCAAAAGGACGAGGCGTCGAAGAAGAAAACGGCCTGGACTACTTAGACTTGGAGGACTGCAATCCTTCCTTGAATTTTTTGAAAGCGGTCATTGAATGCACTCCACTCCTCACGAGCTCCTCTTCCGTCACCACGAAGCAACCACCCACCACGAGGCTTGATGCCCCTTAGTGAGCTGCATCTCCAACTCCATTCCCCTGGCTTGCTCTACAACATAGCTGAATTCACGGAGTGGAGTAGCTCCCAACACACGCTGGTACTCAGAGTTGAGACCCCGACTGAACCTCTTGGCCTTCTGATAATCATCGTTCGCAACCGATGGGACAAAGTGAACCAAGTTGTTGAACTCAGCCTCATATTCCACAATGGACCTCTTCCCCTGAGAAAAAGTCGTCAAGGCAACCTTCATCTTCTCAACAAAGGAGTAGGGGTAGAATTTTACCTTGAACTGATCAACAAATTCCTCCCAAGTGACTGACCCCTGAGTGGCGGTCCTCAAAGACAACACGCCCTCCCACCAAATGTCCGCTTTCCCTTTCAGCTGAAAGGCTACAAAACGGACCCTCTAACGTGAGGACATCTCCAAAGCTCCAAATTGTCTCTCCATGTAGCGCAACCAGCCTGTTGCCTGAACCGGTGTGCCCAACCTGTCAAACGGATCCAACCTCAACCCCATCCACTCTCGAAGTGTCATCCGCGTCTCAGGTGCAGGTGGAGGTGCGACAGGAGTAGCAACAGATGCTGCTGCAGCAAGGGCTGCCAGCTCCTGTTGACGGAGAGCACGGATCTCTCCCACCAACTCTCTCAGCAAAGTGGGGGTCTCAACCTGACCCCCAACCGGAGGCGGGTCAACAGCAACCTCCTCAACTACTGACTCAACTGCCTCAGGAGGTGGCTCCACAGGACCACGCCCGCGGCACCGACCTCCCCCACGGCCTCCACGACCACGTCCTCTACCTCTCGGCATAGCTACCAACCACAATCAACAATACACAATAAGTTCAAAGATAAGAATCAAATCATGCAACAATAAACAACGTAACGAAAGCGTAAAAACGGTATTCGTACGACTCTCTAACCTACTATGCACTAGTGTGTCAAATTTTAGATTATTTAACCATTAGCAAGTTTTAGTTGATTTACTAAACCTAAAATAAATTTTAACAATTTTAGTTTACCTAAATTGTTAATCTATTCATCACGGACCTAAAGTCTGCTCTGATACTAACTGTAACACCCCAGCCCAACACTGAGCCTGGAATGCCACTAAGCTACCCTTACAACTAATAAACATCCACACACTATGAAATTTCAGCAAGCAAAACAATAATAAAACACATCCACAGGTCACAATAGAACATGAATAAAGATTGATCAAGCATGAATAAATAAGCAAGAGAAACATAGCAAGGTAAACGGGGTCGTATCGTGTGCACATGGAGTATTGTGTGTACATATGCACAAACCACATCCGGTCCGTCCACATCGTAATCGACGGCCCGATTTGGCCCCACCTCACGTGTTTGGCATTCTTCCGAAAAACCCCCCACGCCGAACGCTTCTTCGCGCGTTTGCCCCCCCCCCCTCCCGCAGCAGCACGATCCCCATTCAGTCCGTCGCTAGGGTTTGGCGCCTCTCTAGGGTTAGCTACGCTCCTATGCGCCGCCACCGCTGAAGAGCGCCGTCTCCAGATAGCTCTGCTCCTGGGCGCCGCGTCGTCTCTAGGTCTCGCCACTCCTGGGCACAACGCTGTCTCCAGCGACCCATTCTCTCATTACTGCGTCGCCTCTTTACGCCATCGCCATCATCATAGCCGCCTCCAGGTCACGTTGTGCGCCATCTCCACTGCCGAGCGCCGCCATCCCTCCTATGCGCCGCCGCCTCTGAAGAGCGCCGTCTTCAGATCGCGCCACTCCTGGGCGCCGCGCCGTCTCCAGGTCTTGCCATTCCTGGGCGCAGCGCCGTCTCCAGCGCTCCTGGGAGCCGCATCATCTCCAGGTCTCGTCGTTCCTGGGCGCAGCGCCTTCTCAGATCGATATATTGCCGCCAACAGACAATCTCACTAGAGGGAAATGCAAGAGGAATCGGCCTGGGGAGAACAAGCAGAAGAAGTCTAAGGGAAAGGCCGCTGGCATGTGTAGGACATGCAATGAGATCGACACCCACGACAGCCGCAACTGCCCTTTAAGGAAGCAAGCAATTCTGGTATGACTTGTACTACCTTTTGTAGCATTCCATTGATATTTTGTTCTAGTACTCATTGTCTAACATGTTCAGTATTCATATTTGCTTTGTAGGTGGCTGCAAAGGAGGTGGGAGTTGTAATATTTGCTTTGTTTAAGTGCCCTGCATGTTAAGCAACTTGTAATATGTACTATGGACTTGTATTATGTAGTATGAACTTGAAATGGACATGTTCTGTGTAATGGACTTGTAATATGTAGTATGGAATTGCCTGAAGGATTAGTTCATGTTGTGTTTCTATGAATGATACTGAATACATTTAAGTTTTTCTTCCCTTGTGATCTGTCCATACATTTAAGTTTTTCTTCCCTTGTGATCTGTCCATACATTTAAGTTGCACTTTTCATTGAAATCATTTCATATAAGCTGGCTTGGGTCATATAACCATGAAACAATGCACTGATATACAAAACTGAGATGCTTGCACTTTTCATTGAAGTCATGCTGTCACGTTTTCTGATGAAATGTGGCCTAGTGTAGATACTATCAGTTTCCAGTTCAGCAATGAAATGTGGCCTAGTGTAGATAGTATCAGTTTCCAGTTCAGCAATAGTACCAGTCCAATTCCAGTTCAGCAATAGTATCAGTTCAGCAATAATATCAGTTCAGCAATGTAATAGTATCAGTTCAGCAATAGTATCAGGTCAGTTTCAGCTAGCCAAATTAGTTCAGTAAAGCTCCAGCTAGCCAAATCAGTATATCAATCCATTTCAGATTCACAGCTATTGCTGAACCAATCCAGTAGTGAACCAATCCATTTCAGATTCAGTACAGTATCAGCTTCTATGCACAATATCATATTTTTGAATGTAACAACACATTGTACACAATCAGTTCAGTTCAATACAACTCCAGCAAGCCGATTCAGTAGTGAACCAATCCATTTCAGATTCAGTACAACAATTAGTTCAGAAACATTGCAAACACTCCGACAAACACTCTAAAATTTTTACAGGATACAAACCATTATGTTTCACACATCGAAAATACAACACTACATTGCTAACCAGATACAAACATTGCTAACACTCCAAAATTCATAGATCCAGGACCATTTCATAGAAACAACATAGCCATTACACATTTAATTGACATTCTTCGCAACGAATAATGCTAGGAAGAACATTAAACATGCAACAAGAACCATTTTAAACTTCTCATCTGCAGCCGCCGATTGTAGGATATTCTTTTTAATCCGGACCAACGACTTGTTCATTTCAGCTAAATGTGCTAACACATTGTCATCGACAGGGAAAACCAATGGATATGTCCAGTGTGCACTGCTGAACTTCAACCCACCCAGATGTTTCTCATATTGATCTTTCCACATGAAAGTGTCGCAACCGCTAGCATACTTCTGCACAAAAACATAGCAAGGTTTTGTACTGGATTGGAAACATATATATTGTTCTCGAACCAGAAATAAGGTTTTGTATTCAAACAAACTTACGCCGATGTTGTTAGGGCATTTATATTACTCTTTTCCTCGATTCTTCGAGCACCCGACAACGCCCAAATCATCTTCTCACCATATTTTGGGCATGGCACAAGTCAAGCCCCTGAAGGCCCCGAGGCGGACGCCTCCGATTGCAACACCTTCTTCGCACAATCCATTGACATCTACACAATATATTCAACAGAAATCCATTCACATGTACACCCAGTTGGCGCAAGGGGACTCGGTGCAAGGGAAGGGCGGGAGGGGACTCCGTGCAAGGGAATGGAGGGGGGGTTAGGCGCCCAATTACCAGTAGAGACCTGGTCAGCGACGGTCGTGCTCGGTGCGGCGCAGGCGCAAGGGGACTCGGTGCAAGGGAAGGGCGGGAGGGGACTCCGTGCAAGGGAATGGATGGGGGGAGGGGGGTTAGGCGCCCAATTACAGAGAGATACAGTCGGCGGCGGTTGCGCTCGGCGCAACGCAGGTGTAAGATCGAGGTGGCCGACTAAAGGGGGGTGAATAGGCGGTTTTAAAAAATCTTTTGGCTAAAACCAATTAATAATGCGAAAGCTAATAAAAATTTGGTTTTGCACAATTAAAACCTAAATCAACTAGGCTCCACTAAGTGCACCAACAATATGAATACAATTTAATGAGAGCAATCATACAAAGATATATAAGCAATTAAAGCACATAATATAAATTGCTCAAAGTAAAGCACAAGTACAAACCAAGATGACACAATTATATTTTACCGTGGTGTTCGGAGACTTACAGGTCTCCCTAATCCACATTGAGGTAAGCCCAACCAAATTGGACCGCTCCACTAATTAAGCCAACACCTCAGAGGTAAGTCCAACCACTTGGACCGGTTCCAACACGAACCAACACCTCGCTCCACTAGGGTTGCTCTTCCTCCACTCCGGAGATGGCGAGCACCAAACCACTCACAACACGCCGGGCCTTCTCACAAGCTTCTTGAGAAGATCATCGAGCACGACGCCTCCACGCCGTCTAGGTGTCGGCAAACACCAAGAGTAACAAAACTCAACTCTCACTTGAACTAATCATGTGTATAAGCTTAGTGGATACACAATCCACTACCTAAGGCAACACATTCACTTAGGGTTTGCTCTCAAATCTCGCTAAGTGCAACACATGCACAAATGAGAAGAGAGGGTTTGCTCTTTAGCTCAAAAGAATGTCTCACAACAATAGAACACTTTACAATGGCAGCAACAATCTTCTCCAACCACCCAAGGTGGCTATTTATAGCCCACACACAAAAACTAGCCGTTGGAGGAAAGATTCCCTCGAATCAGTGCAGGGCTGGTCTGACCGCCAACTAATGGCCGGTCTGACCGTCGCCAAATCGGTCAGACCGCCAAGGGTGGGAGGTCCGACCGCCCAAGGAATTTTTGCAGCAACCGAAATGGTGCATCTCTGGAAAAATTGTACCGCGAGAACTCTGGTACTTCCACTCCCCAGTAGTACCGTATATCAATGGCGGTACTTCCGCACACAATTTTAATTCAAGGGGAAATCGGTCGGACTGCCCAACACATGGCAGTCTAACCGATTTGCCACCGGTCAGACCGGTGACCACTGGTGGTCAGACCGCCAGACTCCATAAGTAATGTACTTTCACTTCGCTCAAATGGCAAAACACATTCGCCCATTTGAGTGCAATTCCAACAAGGTTTTAAAGATGATATTCTCAACAGGTTACAAAACACATTGGCCAACCTTTAGAATACTCACCACAAGGAATCAGGTACATGGACTTACGTCATTTGCAAAACGCATTTGCAAACTTAAGTCACATGCTACAAGGGTTATGCATGAGTCTCGGCTATTTGCAAAACACATTCGCAAATGATAGCATCATGCCTAGATGAGCTAGAGCAAACACAATGAGCTATCAACACATGACAAACTCAATCTACTAGTTAAAACCCCTCTTAATAGTACGGCAACCTATACTAGCAATCCAGTCTACCAACCAAACACCAAGACCGGTAAAAGACTAGGAACACATAATTAGCCCTAGCTAGTCATACCTTTGCCTTGCATCTTCTTGAAGCTTGATGACACACATCATCACTTCAAGTCCGGGCCATTAACTTGATAATCATCAACACATGATGATTCTTTGCTTGACCTCCATCAACACATGATGGGTCTTCTCTTGTCTCGACGGTCAACTCATAAGCATCAACTCATGATGCATCCTTTACACCAAGCTCTTGACTTTAATGTCATTGACACATGATGACATCCAAAGTCTTCATCACCCTGGAACATAACATATTCATCCAACTCATGAAAAATGTTAGTTCCACAATGTGATTACCATTAGTTACCACAACAAACCATTATCACATAATGGTGGGACAAGATACTTCAATCTTTCCCTCATTGTTAATTAATGATAATTACTTCAATTAGACATAAATTGAATGTAGATAATGTAACACAACGTGAGTATATATGAACTACACAAGTTCTATATACTCAAAACATGAGTATACAAAAACTACACAAGTTCTATTTACTCAAACATATATGTTTCAAAGTAAAGATCCCAAATATATGTGAAAAACGGAATATAGATCAATACTAATGAAACCACAAAATATAGAATAAACTCCCCCTAAATGTGTACATACACAAATGTATAATAAGATCATATGCACATATTCAAGTTAAACTTATGGTTGAGTTCATCCTATATTTTGGATCCGAGAATGCAACAATATATTAGAGTGTAAGTCGAATGCATACCTCGTTGAATTTCACCTTTATATCCAAATGAGACTACATACTAGATATAGCAATAGAAATGTTAGTCTCACAATTAGATTTGTCATTAATCACAAAAACACTCCATTAACTCATAATGGCGGGTCTAGATCCTTCAGCAGGTGCAAGGGGACTCCGTGCAAGGGAATGGAGGAGGGGACGGTGGTGCAGGGGCCGTCTGCGCAGGGGATGCGGAGGACGGTTGCTTACCTCGGGGGCGGAGGGCGTCTGGCCGCAGCGCAGATGGGCCGGCGGGGCCGTTGCGCGGAGACTCAGCGGGGGCGGCGGCAATCAAGGACCGGCACGAATGGGGGCGGCGGCGCCAAACCCTAGCGACGTACCGAATGGGGATCGGGCTGCTGCGGGGGGGAGGCAAAGGCGCGAAGAAGCGTTCGGCATGGGGGTTTTTCAGAAGAACGCCAAACGCGCGAGGTGGGGCCAAATCGGGTTGTCGATTATGATGTGGATGGACCGGATGAGGTTTGTGCATATGTGCACACAATACTCCATGTGCACACGATACGACCCCAAGGTAAACAGACTAAAACAGCACCAAACCAATAAATCCAAGACCTTGGAACAAATAGACTAGTTCAAAACATTGACCTAAGCTTATTCAATCTCTAACATGTCCTAAAAGTAGTCTAGTAATAATGAATCAAATCGTTCTCACTACGAAATAATCATATGTCTGAAGTATTCAACTATCCCATGTGCACTATTCGCTCTCAATCGTGGCGCCCTCAATGTTCACCTAAAAACAACAAAAGAACAAGGGTGAGTCCACGACTCAACAAATACATCAATATACAACGAACAATGATAAATCAACAATATTCAATAGCTTCATTATCATCACATGTACTTCTATTAATATTCTCATGCTGCCCTCTTCTCTTTATTTCACACCCATTCATTTCATATCAATGCAACTCTACTCTACATGTTCACATGCACTTCTTTTGTATATACCAGTATAGTGTGAGTGAATGCTCGCGACAACATTCACTCTCAAGCCCGCTCCTCCTCAAGGAACGGGGACCTCCTCCACTCCCGTGGAGTTGTGATCAATCATACCTGCTCATATGCAAAGATGTATATGAATGCAAACATGCAGAATTTCATAATATTCATCATATCCAATTTTTTCCTCATGATTGTCAACAAGATATAGCCATATCATTCCATTGCTTGCAATTAAATAAAAATAAAATCACAACAATAATGGTATTGACAGATAAAAAACACAGTGATCAATCATTGATCGCTGTCTACCATGCACTTGCCTCAACCGTGCGAAGGTGGAAGACGCGAAGAGGGCGCTGACCCCGAAACCAAACTCTCACCTGGATTAATTTAACAAGCACTATAAGATAGCAATTCTGGACAAAACAAAATTAGAAAAAAAAATACGAACTCGCCATAATCTCTAGCGCAAACCCAACTCGAATATCCTAAATATCGATCTGTCCCCTCGACAGACAGTCATAATCTAAAATTCATAACTTTTCGACCAGAGATCCAACTGAGGCATTCTTGGACCCTCTGGAAAGATTATCAAATTCCCCACCTAAACCTAGCTGGAGATCTTTCCAAATTCGGTAATCTTCTATCCTTACCAAACTGATTAACATGACATGTAATTTTTGTCGTGGTTTACGACAATGCACAAAATCCAACGTAACTTTCGGTACATAAGGCCAAATTTTATGGTCTTTAGCTTTCTATAAATCTTATAAAAATGTCTACAATATTTTTTATGGTGAGATCCCCTAATTAATCCATTAACTATTTGCTAATGACCGATTACTAATACCTGTCAAAATTACGATAGAACTGCAGAACAACAGCGCCACAAAAATTATATCTCCCAATCCGCTCATCCAAACGACCTGAACCAATACTCTACGGAAAGCTAGAGACGTCACCCACAACTCTCTAGGAAGCACCCAAGTCGAGATCCTCCTTTAACTGGCCCAAAACATACAATCTCTATTGACTGCCAGAACCAATCTGCTATCAGTAACGCCTAAACACAGAAATTAAGCACCCAAATATCGAGATTAGGAGCGTTACCCTTGGAGTCATGCTAGCCCGATGAACTCCAGCAAGGTGCTCCTCCCTCTCTACCTCTTCTCCCTCCCTTCCCTCCCTTCTTTCTTCCACGGTCAGCCACCACACCGAGGAACCGGCGACCCCGGGAGACGGCAGCACGAGAAGGGAGCAGCAGGAGCACTCGGCTACGGGGGAGAAAGGGCACCCAAGACCGTGGAGGCGGCAGGGGTGGGAGGCGGCATCGTGGGGAGGAGAGAGAGGTGGCGGTGGGTGGAGGAAGTGGGGAAAAGGGGCGGCTAGGGTTTGGGGAAGGCACCCCTTTGGTGCCCCTCTTGGGCTCTGGTCGTGACCATGCATTGGTTGGCGGGATTTTATGGTAAACCCCCTCAAAACATCTAAAAATCCTATTTTAATTAATTTTTCCCTCCCGAATCTTTTCTGACTGCTCGATTAAATTTAGGGGTATTACAACTTATTTTCATGAAATTTCTTCAAAAGAGCAAAACTAAGCATATGAAGGAATTTAAAATATCCACTTTCATGTATGAGTCATGTATACTATTGTGGACCTATTATGTGAAAATTTTTGGCTTAAATGGCAAAACTCACTTAAGTGCTAGAATGTGATCACTTAGGTCAAAATATGATTTTGAACGACTTTCAAAATCAAATAACTTTTGCTCGATTGGCCTTTAGAAAATCTTATAAATACCAAAAAGGTTTAGAATATCCAACTCTAGGTTATTCCTTTTGGGATGGTTTTCAAATTCCTTTTAGAGTATATTTTATACAAAAAATCTAGTTTATGTCAAAAACAAGATACTATAATTTTAGATTTTGGCTAAAAACTCTTTTTCACTTAAAATAGGTTTTTATTGAGCCAAAACCTTTGGTAAACCTTTAGATAGCATTTGTATACATTGTGCAACTAGTTTTCCAAAGGATTACTAATAGTTATGAACTTTTTGACTTTTGGCTAAAAGACTCAATTTTGAAAATCATTACTAGCACTTCATTTATTTGGGCACACTTATGGATGTGATATACATGATTATGATTTAGCACTCCCCCTTAATGTGTCACACCCAACTTGCTCAAGATTTTAATAATGAAGATTATGAACAAGAGTAAGAACACCATTTTATAAGATTTTCATGGAATGCAATCTACACAAGGCATAAGGGCTAGATACTTCAATGTAAATACTTATTACCAAGATATCATTGGTTTATGATATGAAGTGATCATCCTCAAGCTTGGCTCCAATTTTGATATATAATGAAATCCACCTTTATATGAATAAGCCAAGCCTCCAATGCCTCTCCAAGTAACTATTAAGCATAGAAGCGCATTTTGGTGCTCGATACTTGGTTGGGTCTATGAATGTTAGTCACGATACTTTTGGGCGCCCAAATAGCACTTGCAATAATCATAGGTGATCTAACAATCCTAACAAACATTGCTATTTTTATCCTTCCTAAGCAAATAATGATCATTATAGATAAGAGGCTTAGGAGTGATACCTTTGGGACATTGTTTACCAATATGTTATTTTTCCTAGCAATTGTAGTAAGTTGGGCTTTTGCTTTCCTTTCTTGTCTTCTTATCTTGCTTATTGTCGTCTTGCCTCATTTTTGAATGTCTTGACTTGATATCCATTTGATTAGGGCACACCGAGGCATAGTGGCTCTTCCCCTTGCATCCATGATACTTGATATATTTCTTCGTGTATCTTGCACTGTACCTTGACTTGCTATTTTTCTTCTTCTTAGGAGTGAAGCCAATTCCACTCTTGTCTTGCAAGTTTCTTTGCTTGCTCAATATATCATCAAGAGTGGCATTCCCTTTGTAGCACTTCTCCAAGTTATTGCTCAACTTGGTGACTTGGTCCTTGAGCTCTTTATTTTCCTCCACAAGGTTAGTCTCAACAAGCATAGAGGAAGTAGTAGCATCTATTTTTGAGCTACAAAGAATATTAAGTAAATTATCGCACGAAGTGGATATGTTAACCTTAGATGAAATGAAGGGTTAGCAACTACACATGGCATATCATCTAATAAATCACATGTTATGCCAATATCCACTTTGGACTTCATTAGATCCTTGAGAAGGAGAGTCTCATGAGCTTCTTTTAGTTCCTTATAAGAATCCTTGAGAGAAATAAATTCTTTCTTCAAGATTTTGAATTTTGACTTCTCCTTGCCAAGGTATTCATTCAAGCTCTCTAGCATGTCCATCAAATCATTATATGAAGGCTCATCATCGTCATTTACCTCATTATTGCCTTTTGCCATGAAGCATGTAGACAAGTCACATAGTGATGGAGCATCATTTGCATTTGAGAGGTTTGATGGATCATCCTTTATGGCTAGTCTGACAAAGTGTCTTCTTTTGTCATCCTTCTTCTTTCTTGATGATAGTTTGGGCTCTACTTCATCTTCCCCATCATAAGAACACTTTAAAATAATGTGTCCTAATTTTTGACAATTGTAGCACCTTAGAGTCTTGTGATGCTTTGTATTTGAAGATGTGCTTGAATGTTTATGTGAGTCATGTTTCTTCATGAGATCCTCCATTTTGTTCATGAGAGTGACCAATTCTTCTTCGGTGTCATCATCTTCCTCATCTTCACTTGAATCATATTTAGCTTTGAAAGTATGAATTCTTTTGCTTGAAGTTGAGACTATCTCCTTGAGCACATCTTTGTCCTTTTTGTACATTTCATTTGTGAGAAGATTTCCCAAAAGAGCGGTAGGAGTCATCCTTGGCAATTCGAATGAATTGAGGAATAATGTCACCAAGGTCTCATATTTCTCCGATAGAGCCCTAAGCATCTTGTGCACAATATCAAGATTGGTTAAATCACAAGAAAGGCCTTTGAGCTCATTTACCATGTTGTTTATTCTAGAATACATCTCATTGATGCTTTCATGAGGCAACATGGTAAATGACTCGTACTTGAGCTTTAACTATGCAATCTAGCTTCTTTGATCGTAGAGGTTCTCTCATGAATTTCCATGAGAGTTGTCCAAACATCATAAGCATTTTCAACATTGGTCACTCTATTGAACTTCTCTACAATCAAAGCGCTATATAGAGCATTTAAAGCTTGAGCATCGAGTTGCAAGTTTTCATCTTCCCTTTGAGTGGGGTTTTGTGGATCAATCGGAGTAGCAAAACCCACTTTAACAATTCTCTATAGGTTAGCGCTCATGGACTTAATAAAGATGGTCATTCTAAATTTTCAATGAGCATAATTTGAACCATCAAAGTATGGTGCCCTACCAAAGGAGAAACCCCCACTAGCCATCATTTGCCATCTAGGCGGTGAAGCCTAAAAATAATAGACCAAACTCTGATACCACTTATAAGATCAAGGAAGCCGACTGGAGGGGGTGAATAGGCGGTTTAAAAATCTTTTGGCTAAAACCGAGTTTTATGCGGAATTGTAAATCAATTCAGTTTTACCCAATTGAAACCTAAATCAACTAGTTTCGACTAAGTATACTAACAATCAAAGACTATTGATAATTATAGCAATCATACAAATACAAGTAAGCAATTTAATTCAAGGAATGTAAATTACAATATAGTAAAGCGCAAGAGAACAAATCACAATGACACAATGATGTTTTACCATGGTGTTCGGATAATTGCCGGTCTCCCCTAATCCACGTTAAGGTAAGCCCAAACTAATTGGACCGGCTCCACAAATTAAGCCAACACCTCCGAGGTAAGTCCAACCACTTGGACTTGCTTCAACACGAACCAACACCTCGATCCACTCAGGGTTAGTCTTCCTCCACTCCGGAGATGGTGAACACCAAACCACTCACAACTGCTCGGGCCTTCTCACAACCTTCTTTGAGAAGATCACTGATGTAACACCTCCAAGCTGTCTAGGTGCCGGCAAACACCAAGAGTAACAAGTCGAAGACACTCACTTGAACAAATCAAGTGTCTAAGCTCAAGTGGATACACAATCCACTACCTAATGCAACACATGCACTTAGGGTTCACTCTTTAAGCTCACTAAGTGCAACACATGCACATAAGAGTGTAGAGAGCTTACTCTTTGCTCAAAAGAATGAATATGGCATCAACAATCTTCCCTACAACCGACCAAGGTTGGTATTTATAGCCCACACACAAAAACTAGTCGTTGGAGAAAAGATGTTAAAAAAATCAGCACGAGCGGTAGTACCACCATGCATCGGCCCGTACTACCGCGCTTCCTCTAACGCGCAGTAACGGTTACAAACAAGCCTCTGAAATAGCCATTGGAAATGTGGCGTGGTACTACCATCATTGAACATGCGATAGTTCCGCTCGTCGGTAGTTCCGAAACACAAGGGCGGTACTTCCGCTTCCTTTGAGGTCCGAAAACGGTCTTTACTGGAAATAACGTATCACTTCATAAATCGGTTATACCAGATTGCGGTAGTTCCACGATAAGCACTACGGTCGTACCGCGATGTAGTAGTTCCGCCAAATGAACTCCGGTACTACCACTTTCTAGGAGAGCAAAACATGCTCAGAAGGTATCTCTTTGGAAAACACGTACCACCAACTAAACTTCGGTCCGACCGGGTTGCGGTAGTACCGCACCACTTTCCCGATCATACCACGGTGCGGTAGTACTGCTAACACAGCATCGATACTATCGATAATCCTGAGAAAAGCTTAGTCGGCTTTCAAAACAAACTCAATTGCAAAACACATTTGCCAATTGATAAGCTATGCAAACAATGTTTAAAGGCAAGATTCTCAA
Organism: Hsuehochloa calcarea; assembly: GCA_036346395.1. Taxonomy (NCBI): domain Eukaryota; kingdom Viridiplantae; phylum Streptophyta; class Magnoliopsida; order Poales; family Poaceae; genus Hsuehochloa; species Hsuehochloa calcarea. The sequence goes on along the minus strand of CM070610.1, from coordinate 67,654,264 downwards.
AAAGTTGCAAAACATATTTGCCAACTTTTAGAATCAATGCTACAAGAAATAAGGTACATGGAATTAAACTATTTTCAAAACATATTCGCAAACTAAAGTCACATGCTACAAGGATTAAGCATGAGCCTCGACTATTTACAAAACACATTCGAAAATATCGGTAACATACCACAAAGAGTAGTTGCATGGACTTCAACCATTTGTAAAACACATTTACAAATTATAGTCCCATGCTACAAAGAGTTAATGTATGAGCTTCAACTACTTGCAAAACACATTTGTAAATAATAGCACCATGCATAGATGAGCTAGAGCAAGCACAATGAGCTATCAACACATGACTAACTCAAACTACTAGTCAAGACTCCTCTTAATAGTACGACAACATATACTAGTAATCCGGTCTCCAACCAAACACCAAGACCGGTAAAAGACTAGGAACACATCCTTAGCCCTAGCTAGTCATACATTTGCCTTGCACATACACTTGAAGTTTGATGACTCACATCTTCTTCAAGTCTGGGTTCTTGACTTTGATAATCATCAACACATGATGATATCCTTTACTTCAAATTCTTGACTTGAATATGCATCAACCCATGACGCATTCTTTCACTTAACCTCCATCAACACATGATGGGTCTTCTCTTGACTTGATGATCACTTCATGATCATCTCATCTTCTTGAATGTTATCAACACATGATGATTTCCTTTTTTTTTTGAGATCTTGATACGCATCAACACTTGATGCATCCTTTGCTCCAAACTCTTAATTTCAATATCATCAACACATGATGATCTTATTTACTTCGGGATCTTAACTTGAACATCATCAACACATGATGATTTTCTTCATCCCGGGTCTTAACGTGATGACCTCCACGATTTTTACATACCTCCACGATTTTTATATTTTTATCCAAATAAGGCTACACAATAGGTATATCAATAAAAGTGTTAGTCCCACATATATATTTACCATTAATCACCAAAATACTCTATTAACTCATAATGACGGGTCTATATTCTTCACTAGAGGGGGTGAATAGGAGGTTTTTAAAATTATTCTACTAGTTAACAATTTTATCACAATTATGAACTTGTCAAAACTAGATACAATTCTAGCTTGGCAATTGTACACAAATAAAATGCTAGAATTATAAATGTGGAAGAGTAAAGACAAGAAATAAACCACAATGGAGACAATGATGTTTTTCATGTGGTATCGAAGACTTGCCAGTCTTCACTAGTCTACGTTGAGGAAGCTTGAACAAATCAAGCTGGCTCCACGAATTAAGCCTCAGCTCTTGATCACTAGAGTTACTCTTCCTCCGCTCCGGAGTTGGTGAGCACAACACCAATCACAAACCCTTGCCGGGTCACTTCACAAGCTTCTTTGAAGTGATCACCGCGCAACTTCTTCTCCAAGTCGTCTAGATGCCAGCAAACACCAAGAGTAGCAAATCGTAACACTTGCTTGAAGACAATTAAGTGCCAAAAGATCAACTAATGATGCAACGCACTTGACTAGCTCTCAACTACCTCAAAATATGAATTCAATGCAAATGAGTAGAAGAGAGAGCATCAAAGCCTCAAGTGTATTCAATATAGCCAAAAGATCCTGGGCTTGGTGCAGGTGGAGGTATATTTATAGCCCTCAACCACAAATCTAGCCGTTACGACCACTTTCCTGAAAAAAATCATGATTTGCTGTAGTACCGCTGTTGAAACCTGGTACTACCGATTTTTGGCTCAACGATCGAAACAATAGCATTTATTGCTCTGAACTAGCCGTTGCACATAAAGTTATGGTACTACCGCCAACTAGAAATCGGTACTACCGCAACGTGGTAGTACCGCTCGGCTAGAACGGGCTACCGTTTTGTAGAGCTCAAGATTTCTCAAAAAACACATTCTCTGGAAAAAAAATATGCCGCCATGTAATCATCGGTACTACCGTACTCCGGTAGTACTGTTCAACAATTGTGGTCATACCGATTCTCAAGGAAGATCAAAGCTCCCAAAAATGTGCTCTCTGTAATATCCGTACCTCCATATAAATATCGGTATTACCGACCTGCGGTAGTACCGCAGTTGAAGTTTGGTCATTCCGATTTTCAGAGAGGATCGAAACACTAAAAACACACACTCTCTATATTTTACGTACCGCCATATATTTTTTGGCACTATCGACCTGTGGTAGTACCGCAGTTTAAATGTGGTCATTCCGATTATCAGAGAGATTCAAAACATTCAAAAGACATGCTCTCTGGAAAATATGTAACGCCATATAATCATCGGTACTACCGTACTCCAGTAGTACCGCTCACGAGACTACGGTCATACCAATTTTCAAAATAATTTTCCATAAGCTCAAATCAAGACAATGCATGAATCTGAGTTGAACATAATGGCACAAAAATAGTCTCTCAAGCTATTAGCCATGATCCATCTTTATAGTACGACATTCATCCTATAAATTTAATCCTTTCTCCAAACACCGAGATTGGTAAAAACTATAAAAAGGGTCTTAGGCTATCTAATACCTTTGTCTTGATCCATATTGATCTTTCACCACATTAGCCTTGCCAAATAACCTTATCACCAAACAATCATTGGATTTATCCTTTAACACATCTTAGCACACATGTTATTCTTTTAATATAATATTGATATTAATTACCAAAACCAACTATGAGGGTGTAGATACTTTCAAAAGTCCATATTAAGCTTTATTAAAATTCATATAAAATCTCAATGGTGAAATTTCCAACTGGTAACTATTCAAAAGGTTTTTAAAACTAGGAAAATTAGGATGTTACATCATCCTACTCATCTACACTACAGTCACCTTCTTCGTGTTCTTCGCTACTTGCGTGGGATTATCTCTCGTCGTTTGTTTTTCCCTAGATCCACCTCACTACAGCTTTAGGCGTACTCTGATGCGACCTGGGCCAACAATCCTTCTGATCATCGTTCTCTTTCTGCTTACTATGTTTTTCTTGGCTCCTCACTGATTACCTAGAAGACAAAGAAACAGACTGCAATTTCCCGTTTGAGTGTAAAGGTTGAGTTGAGAGCTATGGCAGCAGTGACAGCAGAGGTTACTTGGCTGAGGTGGTTACTTGTAGATTTTTGAGTGCTTGTGATGAGAACTGCGACTCCTTTGTCTGACAGTACATGTGCTATCAGTATTGCTTGGGACCTAGTGAAGCATGAGCTTACCAAGCACATTGGTGCAGATGCTTCATACACTCGCTCATAGGTGCAGAAGGGAGTACTTGCTTTACAGTTTGTGCTCTCAGAGTTACAGGTTGCTGACTTCTTCATGAAGCTACAGACTAGAGTACAATATTTGTATTTTTTTTCTCCAAACTTAGTGTGTGTGATCCACTGTGAGTTTGAGGGGGTGTTAGAATATGAGTCCTTTTGTATTTTCTTACCTGTATATGGTACCTCCTTGTACTCCCTATATATATCACTCATTGGGCCCTCTTGAATATACACACAATATTCATAACAGTGGTAATCCAGTTGGCTCTGCAAGTATGGTCACAAATTCTTGAAGTACTTCTTCCAAGTGCGTCGGATCGGGGATGGAAAGCGGAACTGAGGTAAAAAAGAGAGAGACAGAGAGAATATTATTTTAAAAAATCCCTTTTCCTGTACTCTTCATTTTCCAATAGCCAAAAGAGATTTTTGACTAATGCATTTCCCTATAAGATATTCAACGTGGTTGCTATTTTTTATTATAGGGAGTTTCTTGAATTTGTTTTGTCCATGTCTTGTGACATACTCCATTTGTGAAATTAAGTGGCTCATCGGTCAGTTTAGCTAAGTATTGACTGTTCTAATAACTCTATTGTATAGCCTTTTTCTAAGTAATATTTTTTGTCATTTTTCGAAAAAGTAACAATTTTGTCAAGTTCCTTGGTACCCGATCTTTTCTTTTGTGATATCTAACAGAAGATAATGAAAGAAACTGGAGAACTCACCACTACATGCTAACATTGATATCCAACATAGAACGAAGATACAAAAATGAAAGCCGTAGAATAAAATTAAGAAGCCTCATAATTGAAGTACTCATATTATAGCATCTAATCTTGTAATCCTGGACACCTCGTGTCAGGACCCATGATGCTACTCTCTGTGTTCTCTACAGGGAGCTTCTCAACCTGCTTCTGCAGTTTGGCTTTCTCGTCTCTCAGCTGAGAGTTTTCATGGAGAATGTGATCACAGTCCCTGATGGCATGGTTCAGCTGATCAAGGAGCTGACGATTGGTGCTGCGGAGGTGGACAACCTGCGCCCAGAGCTCACTCAACTGCTTCTGCTTCCTCATGCGTGATCGCCGGGCAGACTCCCTATTGGATATCATCCTTCTCTTCCTGCGCTCTTCTGCAAGGCTGCGTTGATAGTCATCTGACTCATCTGAATTGGATTTATTTCGAACTGGAAGACTAGTTTCATGGACCAGGTGGGCAACATGTTGGTAGGATGTAGCTTGAGGCACCAGAAGGCTGTTATACTGGAAGAGGAAGTCATTCGTAGCTACATGGTAATGAGCTTTGAAAGAAGCTGCACTTGCAGGCGACAAGTATGGAACGCTAGCAATCTCAGCAGGGTACACCATGCTCACTCGAGCTATGAAATGGAGGAAGGAGAGGCTTGTGAAAGAAAACAAGCGGGTAGTGGGTTGTATTTATAGTATGCAAGAATTATGGAAATGTACAGGACCCACATCTGCAATGTTCAAATTGCTTTTATGCGCTTCTTGGATGTAGAGAAGCCAGGGACAGCAACAGAGCTTGGACATACATGAGACTGAGATTACTAAAGGTCTTGATGGACATCATGTAATGCTTTATTATTGTGCCGGCTTTTCTAAATGTATTGGTCCCAGTATGCTTCCAAAAGGATGACCCCCCCATCAAGACTGTCCATTTGCGATCAAACAAAAGGCCATGCGGTGCAGGGCCCTCAGTAACACTAGCACCAGGTGCTCAAGCCATTTAAAGAGATGGTGGTTGGCTAACAGTGACAGGCATTTGTGGTGAATTGTGGAAGGGAAATGGGCTGTAAAGTTAAGGTGTGTGGCTTGAAAGAGCAATACTGTAACATGGATCGGATACTCTACTGAGTATGATACACCATCAAGTTATCATTTTCAACAGAGAGTTGTATTTGAACATGCATGATGTAGTTCTGGCCTTCTGGGCTGGGGTTTCAATCAATTTTCTGAAGGAGAACAATGTGGCAAGATGATGCTGGAAGCGGTTGTCCTGAGGATGTTTGGTTTATTCTGCAACAGCTGCTATCATTTTCTGGTAGAGCTCAAGCAATGGGAGTATCTTTCAGAAAAGGAAAAAAGACGCAGGTACTAAGGTTGGTGTCTTATGGCCACTACTGTGGCCCCCAGTGGAATTTTGTTGGATAATGAGCACATGCACTTCTGCAGTTGGCAACTTGACATTAATTTTCTCATCAACTAAAAAAAACATATCCACTAGCTAGCATGTCACACCTCTGAAATATTTCGATTTTTCTAGTTGTTTCATCGTTTTTTATTGACTTGTCTGTTGAGTTCTTTAAACTAATATTTCCGATAGCCTACAATCTGACATTTTGTTCCTAGGAACAAACATTGGTTTTTTCAGGTGTTCAGGAGCATTTTTAATATATTATAGCAGTAGGGCTCTCCCCTAGACCCCTACTGTTTTTCCTTCAAAAAAGGCATTCAGGAGCATAGTCTTTCACACAATCCTAACTGGCTTGATCCATGATGTTGATTTCATCAGAAGTCCTGAACAAACAACCAACAGATACCAATTGAACCGAATGTAGGATCTGGATCCATTTTTAAATAGCTACCCTCTGAAGTTGCTTTGTGTCAGGATTTTACCTTATAAAACATACATACAAGTATACAACTCTCCCACATTCTTTACTTCTGAGTGATTATGCAAGTCTTTCAGAACAATCCTGCTCTTCTATGTATTTATTTTTACTTGATGGAGAGTTGGCACGTATACTTTACATCTAGCAACTCAAGAAAGAAAATTATGTTTATTATCTGATGTTACTTTCATGGCTCCTTTCTTCAGAAGAGAGATATTTGCTGCCAAATGTTAGATGTGTATTGTATAAGGGGTTCTTTGCATATATATCACGCATGTACTTATATATATATTGGTCTATTGGTCTCATATTAAAGACAAGCTCTATTCATAACATGTTGATGATATGATCATTACTGGCGATGATTCTCAGTACATCATTTTTGTCAAGGAGTGTCTTAATGAGCAGTTTCTCATGTCTGATCTGGGTTCTCTTCGCTATTTTTTGGGGATTTAGGTTATTTCTATGCCTGAAGGCTTCTATCTGTCCCAAAAAAAAGTATATTCAGGACCTTCTTGATCATGCTTCTCTTACGGATCAGCACACCGCTGAGATTCTTATGGAGCTTAATGTTCATCTTCGGCCCACTGAAGGTGAGCCTCTTACTGATGCTACTCGCTATCGTCACCTTGTTGGGAGTCTTGTTCATCTGGGTGTCACTCGTCCTGACATTTCGTACTCTATGTATATCTTGAGTCAGTTTGTTTATACTCCCACTCAGCTCCACTATAGTCATCTTCTTCGTGTTCTACGATATCTTCGTAGAACCATCACTCGTCGTCTGTTTTTTCCTTGCTCCGACTCTTTACAGCTCCAGACATATTATGATGCTACCTGGGCTAGTGATCACTCTGATCGCTGACCTCTTTCTATCTATTGCGTTTTTCTTGATGGTTCTCTCATTACTTGGAAGACCAAGAAGCAGATAGCAGTTTCTCGTTTGAGTGCTAAGGCAGAGTTGCGAGCTATGGCTTTATTGACTGCGGAGGTTACTTGGCTACGGTGGTTACATGAGGATTTTGGTGTTTCTGTTTCCGCACCCACTCCTCTTTCGTCTGATAGTACAGGGGCTATTAGCATTGCTACAAATCCAGTGAAGCATGAGCTTACAAAGTATATTGGTGTTGATGCTTTCTACATGCGGACCCAGGTGCAGAACCAGATTGTTGCTCTTCAGTATGTGCTTTCAGAACTTCAGTTGGCAGACTTTTTCACAAAAGCGCGGACCAGAGCCCAGCACAGTTTCTATCTCTCCAAACTTAATGTTGTTCATCCATCATAAGTTTGAGGGGGTGTTAAATGTGTATTGTACGATGGGTTCTTTGCATATATACCACATATGTACTTATATATATATTAGCCCATTGGTCTTATATTAAAGACAAGCTCTATTCATAACACCAAAGACCTCAGGATGAGCTGACATGAGGTCTAGGCATACAGTAATACAATTCCTTTGAGGTAATCTTGCACGCTTATAATTTGCCGGTATTAATACTGCATGTTGTCACATTCTTAGCGGTTCATACCATACATGTGCTAATAGTTGCTGGAGATAGCTATGATACGCTGTTGGATTTCCAAATTTCCAATCGCTTGGACATAGTTTAACATTCAGATATTTTGTTGGCCCCAGGTACAACTGTACAAGCTCCTTGAGTTCAGAATATGGAGGTGTATTGTATTATGCTAGTGTAAATAAATAAATAAATAAATAAAAAGAGGTGCAGTAGATCACAGTAAAGCAATTCATCATCTGAAATTTACAAGGCCGATGGCACAAACCATGCACTGAGCTCTTGTCTGAAAATCTGCACTCTTCACTTCCCCTGTGGAATAAAGAGTCTAATGGCCATCCCAGGATTCAATTGGAGGCAGGGAGAAATGGTTATGCAAAAGAGAGTTAAGGCTCCGGGAGTTACGGGAGGTCAAATTCGATTGGATTCTATTTGAGGTTCCAGACGCTATTAATATCATTTCGTACCTAGCGCAATCCACTTCATTCTGGACTCATTCCATGCCCTAGGCCTGGCCAGAACTCTTTTAGGATACAATTAATTTGATATGAACTTTTCATTCTTTTTAATCCAATAGATCAAATTAGTTAAGATTTAATTATACTACATTTGGTAGCATGAGTAGTAGATTCTAAACAAGGGTAGAATTATAATTGCTCTGGTATGATCAAATGGTACAAGAGTAATATTTTGAATTCTAGTGAAAAAAATCTATAATACCACAACCGTCACTTCCCAGCTATCGCAGCCCTAACCTGTGGAGAGGAGGAGGTAGCCAAATCGCTCAGCTCGCAGGCGGCAAGTTGACGCCAAATTCTTCGACGTCAGTTGCAGCCTCGACAAAGTTATATCTGGCATGCATGCATTGCCTCAAAGCTAGCACATGATAGTTAAGAGATTGATTAGCAAGATAATTTAATTACGTTAGTGAGATGGGCGCCGACGACTACGCGCCCTGCGCGACGACCAAATCGTTCGGCTCCAACAACAACAGCGAGGTCATGACTAGTGTCGACCTCAAGATGTCCAACATTAATGGAATCGATTAATTCATATGCGGCGGTGGAAAAACTCGTAATTTCTTTTCATGTGAAGTGCGGTGGTGGCGTGAAAACACTCTCCGTACGTAGATTGAGAATTTGTGGATGATGTTGTGCTTAATTTAAGTTAAAACTATGAAAAATAATGATGCCTTTGAAAACATTAGTCAAGAAAAAGAAAAAAATCTGCATTGTCGTAAGATATCAACGACCAGATTTGATTTTTACTATTATTATATACTAACAATAGGATATTTCATAAAATTTCTCCCTACCCACGACGCAGTCATCTTTGGAAGACAGGGAAATCTTATCCCCGGGCTCTCTTTGGATCTTGAACACAAGATTGAAGGGAAACCTTGCAAAAGAATGTCATGATCAGAGGAAAAGAAGATGGCCGTCTGGTTTTGCTTGGTTTCCTTTGCTTTCACGAATAGTTCACCTTTCCGGCCGGTAGAAAACAGACATATCAAAGATCGAGGCAATCCAACAGGATAAAACAAAACACCTATGGTGCCGTCATCATCAGGCATGAAGTAAGGTAATATAAACTCCTGCTATCAATTCTTCTAGGGCAATACTCCATAATATCACAATCTGGAAAACAATGGCTGGCTACAGTTTGGATGATGGCGCTAAGTGGTCAGACCGACTGAGACCAGGACGGATTAAAGTGGGTGATTTTGACTGGATTAGACCTGGTTTACTGCTCTTCTTGACCAGTCTCCGGACTCAGGAGAACAACGCTGGCAATGATCTACCCTGATCAATAATGTCAAGTGAGGAAAACATGTAAAAGGCAAAGACTCATTGGCCTACACAAAGATTGGTTTCTTTCTTTTCGTATACGACGGGGAGATTCGTGTCCGGCAGCTCCCATCAGCCGCACCTATCCTGCCCTCAAAGCCACCGACCCGGACACAAGAATCTTTCAGCCGTTGGATCGCCCGATCACGCGTCCTATCACCGTCGAAGCTCTCATTGCCCTAGCTGAGGACAATAATCACTGTGTGTGTCTAGCTCTCGTTACCCTAGTGAAGGGTAAATACAGGGGATAAACAGTACTCTACATTAGAAGCATCTCTCAACCCGTCGATCAAAATCCTCAATAGTTCAGATTAATTACTATTGTACAATTCTTCCACAGTAAACCCAGGTAATATGCTACAGCAAAAAAAAATATTACACTATGTAGAGTGATCACCGTAACAACTCATATTATTTTACATACAGTACCTCTCTGTGGTACTCTAGACAATCTAGATCCTCCGGGAGAGGCTGGACCCACGTGGTTACCTGTTTAGGGATGACACGAGGTGTAGACGGTACATGCCTACGGAAAACGAGGCAAAATCTTTTGGGAAGAGCTGGTAGTGGTGCTAGGCCAGGGTGAGGTCTGCGCGCACGCACACACGGTGCTGTTATAAAAGGCACCTGGGTTGGGCAGGGTAGAACGGTCACGTACCAGTCGACATGATGATGAGCGCTGAAGAAAAAGGCTGGTCTAGCTAGGTGCTTTAGGGAAAGATTTGGCGGAACAGGTGCTTCGCTGTGCATGTACCAGTGTACCTCAAGTCCTGAACCGACAATGTGTGTAGATTATATTGGACCTTGCTACAAAGGATCAGGTTTGTGGGTTTTTTTAATAATGATCAGAGTGTTTTTTTTTTGGGTATATTTTTTGTTTAAAGATAGAGTGTTTTCACAACTGCAAAGGTGTGTCGTGTGGATTGAACAAAGATCCTGACTGGCTCGCTCCAGTAGAGCTGGGACTTACACTGTGCTTTTTTGAGTCGACTTAAGACCCAGTTGACATGGCACGTAGTGGGCTGGGTTGGCACGAACGGCGGACCGGGGCTGAGCCTGATAATGCGGCCTGTTGGGCGGCATAGCACGGCACAGCCAGTTAGGCTATGCTTGGACCGGCTTGGCACAAAATATGCTTAATCTTTTCGTTATAGCTCAATCCTCCGGCCTGGCCCAATCACTCCTCCACCTCCGTCTGGCCGAACATCCCTCCCGACCTCTCCCAACTCCTTCTCCCGAGTCTCGGCTCTCAAATTCCTAATCTCTAATCACATTCTCTGATTCCCCTCCCTCCAGCTCCAACCGCCTCCCTCCCCACGCGTCGCCGACCGCCCCCTCCCTCCACTCCTCTAGCCACCTCCCTCCCCACGTGCCGCCGCCCTCCCTCCAACCACCTCCTCGTCGTTGTCCTTCTCACCTCCTTCGCAAACGCGTGGCACGCCCAAGGTGGGTGAAATTCTTCATCGACGTTCAGAAGGAGGAGGAGGCTATGGTGAGGGAGAGTGGGTGTGGATAGCATACATGTGTCTTTGTCTTCCTGAGCGGCAGCGGCTGTCGCCTTCCTGGACGTCTATAGTTGCTTATGGCTGAGTTTGGGCCGGCACGACACGACACTTGGGTCTGGCCGGAGACGAGACAGGCCGACATAACATGACACGATAGGGTGGTCAAACCAAACCGGCACAGCACGGCGATGTCTGAAGCACGGCACTACACTCCAGCGCGCGGAACATACTCAGCTTTATGTTATACTTCTAAGCCATAATCTGCCTCTTTGTACTAATAAACCCTACTAAAGCCCCATAGAAATAAAACGGCTTTCACGTAGTGTATTGTAGTATTTTATACGACCAACTAACCAGCGACACGTGCTTGCGTCTATCCGCTATAGAATAGGCTAGTAGTTGCGAATCCGTGCATATCCAGGCCCACAACAAAATAAGGCCGTAAGTTGGAGAGACAGCAAATCGCCAAATCGGCGAGGTGAAACGAAATAAAGCAAGGTCGACAGACAGGCCCCGCCCTCAGAATCGAAAAACGTCAGCGTCCATATCCCACCCACCATACATATACTACTACAAATTAGACGAAAAAGGTAGCCAGCCCCTGCCCCCTGCGTTTCGCTGTCCACCGAGCCGAGCCAATCTTCGGCGAACCACACACGGACTCCGCGAGGGTCAATCATGAGTGGCGCCGAGGCGGGCCGGCCGGGTCAACACCCCCCGCCCGTAGAGCCCTCAACCGACGCGCACGAAGGGGAATGAGCGAGTGGCAAAGCCAAAATTGGGACCTGGCTGGCTGGCACACGCACGCACGGGCGCGAGTGCACGACCAAATCGAGACACCGGGTCGGCGTGTCACGCTCGTGCTACTGCCCATTCGTGCCGCTCCGTGTGCGTCACTGGTAGCTTTTATGTAGGTCTGGTAATAAGTTGGGTTGAAATGCATAAAACAGGTTGAGTTACAATTTAGGTTAGTTTTAGTTGGGTGGAAATGGGTTGAGACAACTAACTGATTGTTTGATTTGGTATGGATTAAAAAAAAATCAGGTTCGTATGAGTTGAACCATGAGTTAGTTTTGGTAAATTGGCATGGGTGATGGGTGGAAGAGGGGTCAAGTGTGACTTTTGAGTTGAGAGAAGGTGAGGGATCAACGTTCCAGCACAAGCGTGAATCGCTGCCACCGCCACCGTCAACTCCCCCCTCCTCCCCCTATCTCCTCCCTAACCTACATCGCTGCGCCCCCTCCTCCTCGTCTCTCTATGTGGCACCGCGTCCCTCGAATCCCCTAGATCTCTATCGCTGGTGTGCGTGATAGGAGCTCTACTCGCTACCGTCTTCTCTGGCCAGTGCCGATCTCCACAGATCAAGGCAAGAACAAATCCAGATTGGTTTGGCAATTTTTCATCATGTTTCTTTTATCTTGAGATTGTTGCCTTTGTTGTTTAGACTTGGAGAGACCAGTTTCTTCAAAGCAGGAAGGTACAGGCAATGAACAAAACAATTGGTAAATTGTTGGGGTTTAGCTCTGTGGTTAAGGTTTAGTTTCTCAACTTTTGTGGTGGTGGGATTGGGAATACCATTATGTTTACAATTTAGCTTGATAGTTGCTTGGATTAGGGCAATCCCCGTAGCATCGTGCAAATACGCTAGAGGAGATTATTCTACTAGCAACTAAAAGACTACAAAAACTCTGATTTATCAGGAGCCTCCATAGATTTTAGTGGTAGAATCAAGGGTGTCGATGATTTACTATCGATCTTAAGAATGAATACTGAGAATTTTCCTTGAATTAAACTATACAGAAAAAAGACACAAGAATTTTATATAGGTCCGGGCCTTCTCTTGAGAGAATAACAACTCTACTTCTATGTTCTTGTATTGACTGTGATTTACAACAGTGAAGAAATCACTAGAACTAGGGCTTAATGACTTCTATCTGCTCATTGTGTCTCTGTTGCCGTTGTTTCATTCTCTTCTCTGTCCACTGACTTTACTCCTTATATAGCGTGTGAAGAGGTGGCAGTTGTCTCATACCAAGAGGCGCCTCACTGTTTGATGAAATGTGCACATTCTGTGACGGTTATTGTCAGAGTATAACCCTCCCACGTTGCCTTGCAGTTATGTCAAAGACATAGGCTTAATACATGCAGTTATACTAGAGAATAACATCACATATTAACTACTGTGTATATTAAACGCAACACATAAGTGTCTCTAGTAGATTGGGTCCACATGTTTGTAGTCTTTGTTGACTATAGGGTTGTCGTAGTTAACCTGGTTGTAGTAAAGCTTATGAGGTCATAGCCTGGCGCTTGCCCAAGATCTTGAGTCGGGTTTTTGATTAGGTCATTGATTCATTGAAGTTCTTGAGCTTCCTCTGACTAGTATTGGATGCCCCTGGGTAAAGATCTCCGGGTTGTAATTTTTCTTCTCCGAATGGTTTCAGGAACATCAACGTCTAAGTCAGCTGGAGCATGCCTCAGTGGAGAGTGATCATTTCTAGGATTCCGGCTACACCCATGAAGGTAGAGATCCTGTTCATCACAGGAGGCGTTCTTGCTATTACCACAAGAGCCCAAAGTGAGTGTGCGGTGGGAAGCATCCCTAGCCTTACCTCTTTGAGAGAGATTATGATTTGGGGGGAGGACAAAGACCTCCTTGGTATTATTATCTCCACACATGTCTGAGCCATCCTGACTCGTGGAGTAGTCGAAAAATAACACCTCGTGACTTGGAGCAATCCCCCTCCATGAAGGGGAATTCCATGTTATAACCGTCTCCAACTGAAGGTAAACCCTGCGGAGGTGTGGTCGAATTCGCGGGTGAAGTGGGCTCGACATTGCACCTCGTGTGGATAACTGAAGGGTGACAATTATCAGGTGTTGGTTGAGTCCCAGAATCATGGATTCCAGAACTTGTTGTACTAGATCAGACTGCTTCAGACAGGCTTGAACATTTGGAGGGGGGACCCTCGTCGTGCTTTGTACTCGCCGTGGCGCAATCTTGACCCTAGTCAGATGGACCATTGACCTTTGAGGAGTTTGGTTCCTCATCCGAGTGTAATGTTGTGTGGAAGAAAGATCTCTCATCAACTTTGTTTGTGGCACGGTCTCTTGGGTCTGGTGAAAGATCCCTGGAAACGGCGTTGCCCTCAGACGAAATGATATTTTGTTCGTACTCATAGCAGACATTCATGTCAAGTTCTGCGTAGTCTGCTAAATCGAATCAATTGTTCTCGTTCCACTCTCCTACCATGAAAGCATCAGAGTTTAAAAATGAATATAATTTATCGAAAAGGAAAGGAGAAACTAGAAGGTCCCCACGGACGACGCCAACTGTCGATTCTTTAATATCAATCTTACGAATGAATATTGTGGACTTTTCTTGAGTTAAACCACATAGAATAATACACAAAAATTTTATACAGGTCCGGGTCTTCTCCTGAGAGAATAATAACCATACTCCTGTGTTGTTGTATTGAACATGCTTTACAACAGGGAAAAATTCACTAGAACTATAGCTTAATGACTTCTGTCCGTTGATCGTGTCTTTGTTGTCGTTATTTCCTTCTTCTTTTTTCCTTCTCTCCTCTTTCCACCGGCTTTACTCCTTATATAACATTTGAAAGGGTGGCAGTTGTCCCGTACCAAGAGGCATCTCACCGTTTGATAAAATGCGCACATTTTGTGATAATTATTGTCAGAGACTAACCCTCCCACGTCGTATTGCAGTTATGTCAGAGACAGAGGCTTAATACGTGCAGTTATCCTAGATAATAACAGCACATATTAACTACTGTGTATATTAAACACAACGCATAAGCGTCCCTAGTCGATTGAGCCCATATGTCTGTAGGCTTTATTGACTATAGGGTGGTCGTAGTAAAGCTTACCGCTATGAAATGATCGTAATAAGGTTTACAATCATAAGGTGGTCATAGGAAATCTTATAACCACTAGGTAGTCATAAAAGTACTTACGACCATGTAGGATGGTCGTAAAATAGTTTATGACCACTCAGCTAAACTTCTCTCTTATTAATGATAAGGGGTATCATTACGAATAACATGAAGATATTGTTATCTATAATAACAATTATAGATATCCTCATCAAAGAAAGTTTTTTTTTGGTTAGTTGGATTTTGTTCAGCTAAGCTTGTACTAGTCGTATCTCCTATGTACTTGTCTTTACCTCTTAATCACTTAATCCCGTGATTTGTCTGCCTCTAGCTTCTAGAGCTTCTATATATGCAAATTTATATGAACTAACTTGTATTACTTTGTGCAGGTGAAAAATGGAGTAAGCTGAAATATGTAACTCGAAAGGTTGAAATTGTGCAAGCAAAGTTTTCCCTTGTTCTGCTTGTGTATGGTAGTTCTACTTGAGACTGATGTTATGTGATACCTAACTGAGTCAATGGTACGGTGTTACTTCAAGTGGTGGTGCATATAGTATTATTTCGAAGTCTAGTGTTTTTCTTGTCTTAGTTTTCCCAATAGAAAATTTGTAATAGGGTCGATTACTTTACATCAACACTACTACACAAAATCTCATCACAGACGGTTCTAAACCATCATCACAGACGGTTTTTGAACCGTCTGAATTTTTGTGTCCGTGATGACACGAGATCATCACAGAAACCATCTGTGAAAAAGGCTATCACAGACGGTTCTATTCACAAACCGTCTGTGAAAAAGGCTATCACAGACGGTTCTATTCACGAACCGTCTGTGAAAGTCTATTTTCACATACGATTTTATTCACGAACCGTCTGTGAAAATAGACTATCATAGACGGTTCTATCACAGACGGTTCTATTCACGAACCGTCTGTGATAGCTTTTTCTATTGCAAAAAAAACGAAAACGGATTTTCACTTCGTCTAGAGCTTCCCGAGCCTCGCGAATGAATCTGATATGGATTTTCGGATTGAACTTTTCGTTAGCTAGCCACAGCATCACAATAGTATCAACTCAATCCATTTACAGAGCACTAAAAACAACACGGCATCACGCACATCACAGTAGCATCAACTCAATCCATTCACAGAACACTAACACATCACAGTAGTAATCCACATAATAGAGCAAAAGGGGGGAGTAGAGAGAGTAGGTCGTGAGAGGCTGGGGTGACGAGGTCGTGGGAGGCTGGCGACGATGAGGTCGGGGCGAGGTGGAGGAGGCCGCGTGCGACGAGCTCAGGGGAGGCCGGGGGCGACGAGATCGTGGGAGGCCGCCGACGACGAGGATGGGGCGAGGTGGAGGAGGCCGCAGGCGACGAGCTCGGGGGGAGGCCAGAGCGCAAGGTAAGGGCGAGACGGAGATAACAGAGGAGGAGATGGAGATGGCAAAGGAGGAGATGAAGGACTCTGTTAATATAAAGAGATTTTCGGCAGCCCACCATTAAGTGCAAATTTTTATTTTTTCGTCCAACAAAATAAAAGTATCACAGACGGTTTTATACCAAACCGTCTGTGATGAGATATCACAGACGGTTCATATCATGAACCGTCTGTGATAAGCGTCTCATCATAGAGGGTTCTTAATACGAACCGTCTGTGATGAGTATCTCATCACAAACGGTTTTGGCATAAAACCGTCTGTGATTCTAAGGTTTACCATGACTTGGATAATTCTAAAACTATGGTAAAAATCTAAACCATAGTAATATTCTCAGTATAGGTTAGAACCGTCTGTGAAGTATCACAGACGGTTCTAACAACGAACCATCTGTGATATTCTCAGTATCACAGACGGTTCGTGGTTAGAATCGTCTGTGATATCTACATATGATAGTTCTATATCACAGACGGTTCATCTTGGAACAGTCAGACGAAACGTCTGTGATTATTTTATCACAGACGGTTTCAAAAAACTGTTTGTGATGAAGCGTCTTCTATAACCTATTTTGTAGTAGTGCAAGTACAGTAGCTGCAACATATACTAAAATAGCCAGGCTCGTATAGGAACCTTGTCAAGGAAATCAATGTAACATTGATGACTGAACACCATATTGCAGATTAAGATGTATGTTAAAATCCCGGTGTTGAATCTTTTACTAGAAGTGCTCTATGTCTGTTTTCTTTCATGTTATTTCTGCTACCATATTGCAGATTAATATGTATGCTAAAACATCGGAAATTTCTTACTCATTCTTCTTATTATACCTACTCATCATATCAACAATAAGGATAGTTGTCTAAATTGCTTCGTTTTTTTACTACTATCTAAATTGCTTCATGATTTTATGACAAGCCTAACTTTTTCAATCTCCAGGTGTCATGGTGTGCACGAACAGTGACAATGTTCCGGTTTGTTGTGGCTGTTGTTTATTCAAACCTGTCAGATCTTATGAATTATGAAGATGCATCTTGATGTAATCCTGTAGATACACCTTAATTAGTGTTCACATTTTTGTTTTTTCAATCGTTCAATTTTTTTGTTTTTTTAATATATAGAATTTCTCTAATCTGTTTTTTCTATTTTGTAAATGGAATTTTAGGTCGGTTTTCCATATTTATTGAATTTATTTTTGAATATACTGCACTTAGTTTTCAAAGAAAAAGAACTTGGTTGGAGTCTTGGAGACATAGACACTATGCAAGCATCCTAACGCAGATGATCAAGACATCCAGTACATGATTGTCCTATCTTTGGTGTGCCCTGGCATGTGGGGATCCCCTGAACTTGGTGGGTTGGAGATGGGTTGGGAAATTGGATTGAACCGATAGAAATAGTTCATGTTTGTTTAGGTTGAAGTATTACGTGTGAGGTGGCCTGATTTGGATTCGGAAAGTACAGTTTGCTGTTGTGGATTGAATTGAAAATAAGTTTGGTTTCTCACCCACTACCGGCCTACTCACACGTGGCTACCACTTCCGTCACACGCGCCTCCTGATATTTGCAAGTTTGCAAGTTGCTATTTCAGCTAAAAAGTGGATGAGTACTGTTGCTCTGAACTGTGTGTTAGCAGGGACTGACGGGGCGTGCGTGGGTACGTGCAACTTTGCACACTCGCTTGCGTGGCTTTGTATGTGCCTGCTTCTCGGTTCTTACCGGCTGCTGTGATACGTTAACAAGCCATCTCCTTTACGACGTGCCCCATCTCATCTATACCTTCCTCTCCTACATGCGGATTTCCAAGATTTTTGCGAGGAAGATTGTGAAGAATAGAGGATGGGCCCTTAATATATAGGAACAAGTATAGTAGGGAACAAATCCTGTCAGCAAAATCAGAGTGGCGCAGCGGAAGCGTGGTGGGCCCATAACCCACAGGTCCCAGGATCGAAACCTGGCTCTGATACGCGGGCTTCTGTCGTCTTATTTTTTTTCGTTTTGTTTTTATTCTGCCAATGTGTCCAAACTGATTAAAACGTTATATCGCTCTTCAAATCTGTAAAAAAAAAAGAGAGTAGACTTTGTATTCTTGGACACATTCCGTTGGGAACTACTAACCTTTCCCAAATGCAGGACAATTGGGCACTGCGACTAAAGCACCAAACTCTGGAGAGGTCCCAAAAAAGAAAGAACGACTTACCTCTCAAACTCACGCCGGCACAGCCAAAAGATAGATACGATGGACCGCACGCACCGACCTTTCTTTCACATTTGTGCTATCATGATTCATGAGCGCATATGCCAAGCCTTTTTTACGAGCTACAGAATAGAACTAGCTTGGTTTGGTTGGACGTACATACTAATATAAAATGGTTAATATTGAACGTCTCGTTACATACAATTTTACCAGTATGATTATCTCTATTACTGAATACGCTAAGAACCGTCTGTGATGAGATACTTATCACAGATAGCTCGTATTAAGAACCGTCTGTGCAGTATCATAGATCACGAACCGTCTATGATATGACCACATACGGTTTGTATTGAAAATCGTCTCTCTGATTTTACCATGACTTGAAATGCATTTCAAGTCATGGTAAAATCACAAAGTCACATGCGGTTTTTAATATAAATCGTCTGTGATATTAGCTCATCACAGACGATTTTTGTTTGAAATCGTCTGTGATTCGCAGAAATTTTTGAACGCTTACGCGGGAGGCGAAATATTTTGTTGCTATTCTTATATATTATACCCACTCCTGCCTTGTCTTTCATCAGTCTCTCCCTCTCTCCTCCCCACGCCGAGCACCGGCGACCGCCCTTAATCCACCGGTGTGGTTTGGCGAGGAGACGCAGCCGACGACGACAAGAAGGAGGGACACGTAGGAGCTCCATGTCTACCGCAGGAGACCGACACGCGTCCACAGTCTGGTGAACGGGGTGCTGCGGCTCGACCAGTACCGTCAGATCTGACCGTCCTCCATCTTGGTCTCAAGTGAGCACGGTTTTGCCCCCCGATTTTGTTCTCAGTGAGGACCTCCATTTGTGATCGACAAGAGAGTCTGATTTGGTTCAAGATGGACTCGACCTCGTCCTCATTAGAGAGTGGGTCATTAAGAGAGAGGAAGAAATTATCTTTTAATTACCTTCTTGCAAACTATCGAAAGAGCATATGGAAATTACTGTCCAGTAATTGATTGGTTTGGCTCTAAATTCGATTTTTACAATAGAAAAAACTAATAGAAACAGTTTTGGCTAAAAAAAACTATATGTGATAGTCCATTTTTACAGACGGATCTGAACAAGAACCGTCTGTGATAGTTTTTTTTACAGACAATTCAAAAATCATCTGTAATGACATTATGTTATTACTGACTCATAAATGAACAATCTGTGATGACCTTACGTCGTTACTACCTCACAAGTTCGGACAACTCACGAAATCGTTTTTTATAACGTTTTTTAAACCGCCTGTGAAGACATTTTTAAGCCGTGTATGAAAATATTTTCTGCAGTAGTAAAAGCAGGATCGCTTTACTTGGCTAAGCAACCGGTATCACTATCATTAGTTAATCTTGCACGCTAATGCTACTCGAGTCGAAAGGCCACGCGGACAGACGTGCACGCATCGTCGAGGCGCTTTGCTGACGCCCGCGCACCTCGCAAAAAAGGCTACCGATTCGCTCGTGGACAGTAAAGGGATTTCCTTGAATCCCCGGCCGTCACTCGCAAGTCGCAACCAACCAGCCATGCATTTTTTTGTTTAACACGAGCAACCGGACAAGAGTGGGTGAGCGGGCGCCTGTCACTCGTAACGTCGGGCGGTGCCGGTGCTGGTACTGCCCCCCGCTTTCAGGTGTCTCGCGCGCGCCGCGCGGTGCGATGTCGAGTTTCTCTCGGCTCCCGCGTGGCTTTCGAACCCCCGCTGGACCGGTTGCTCTCATGCACGCTCCGGTTTGCTCCCGTGCGAGGCAAAGCGACCTGAGAGGGATTTTACGTGCGTCTTCGTGTGGAGCCGTGCAGCCGCAATTCGTCGTTTTCGTTCGCGTCGTTCGTGGTCGTCCCTATCCGTTCGGGCTTATAGTTGTGATGAGGGGCTTATAGTTGAGAGATGAGGGGCTTAGAATTAATTTTCTTCCACCGGCCGGCCATGTTGTCGTCCTTGTTGGTGTATATGTATGGTAAAATTATAAGAAATAGAATAATATTATTTATAATGATTTGTATCCCATATGATTACTTCCATATGAGCAAAGTAATCGTGTTTTCTTTTTTTAATAAAAAAACATGCATAGCAGTAAAACAATGTTCTTTTTTTAACCGCAGGTGCCAGTAAAAAGGGTGTAACGGATGTCCCAGAGATGCCTTTTCTAGTAAAGGAGACAGAGAACACATCTACCGATGTGAGTAAAGACCCACTGGGTAGACCCAGAGTGGCAAAGATATAGGTTACATAGCAATAATTTTTCACGCTATAAACGGTAATGAAAAAAGAATACATCAGTAAAACACGAGTCATTTTTTCTTGTAGGATCTTTGCGCCATACCAAAGCTCAAAATAAAACTCGCCCCACTAGGCGAGCAAAGAAGA
Organism: Hsuehochloa calcarea; assembly: GCA_036346395.1. Lineage (NCBI taxonomy): Eukaryota > Viridiplantae > Streptophyta > Magnoliopsida > Poales > Poaceae > Hsuehochloa > Hsuehochloa calcarea. The sequence goes on along the minus strand of CM070610.1, from coordinate 67,633,567 downwards.
CGGGTACAACTTTGACCAACAAGGTGGCGCCCGTGGAGAAGACAACGGTTGGGAAGAGTGTGGCTCCCTTAGTCCAGAAGGGCACCGACGACACCGGTGTATTTGGGAAGAGGCTAACCAAAGCTCATAGCAAGCTGGTGTCTCCATTCAAGGCATACATAAGGCGGCTGGAAGTGCACACGCCATGGCCATGGAGGTGAGTGAGTTGATATGCACGCACGAGAGCCTCGAAGGTAAGAGATCTTGGCACACACTACTACAAAACAAGTTGTACTAGACGCCTGATACAGAATTATCACATGCGGTTTGTAATTTACTATGGCTTGGATTTTACCATGGTTTAGATTTTTCTTACTCTCTGATTTTACCGCGGCACACAATCCTTTGCCATGGTAGTCAATCCTCTGTCATGGTAGCCATAGTAAAATCAAAGAGTAAGGAAAATTCCAAACCATGGTAAAATCACATCACAGACGATTCTGTGATGGTTTGTATTAAGAACCGTATGTGATGGGATACTTATGATGCGGTTCATGATATGAACCGTATTGGTTCTGATAAATGTTTATGCACACACCGATAAAGCATAACGTCGCCTCGGTAATTTTTAACAACACGAGTTATACTCATTGACGTAGCGCTAAACATAGAGGAGTGCGTAAAAAGCGAAGCGATAAGCGATGAATAGGCCGTGAGCATGCGAGCGAGCATATGGGAGGGCATCATGCACGTAAAATTGGTAAGTAATTTTTATTCTTCTATCACGCTCCCATTGAAATATCGCGTTATGATCTAATAAATTCCATGTTTCATTCAATAAATCTCATACATCATGTAACATTTTCTTGGGACATGTATTATGATTTTGGATTTTGTAGATCTTCCTCCCGTTCTACACAACTCGCATTGGTCTATGTAACACCCTGCCCAACATTGAGCACGGAATGCCACTAAACTACTATAACCATCTAATTTACATCAACTTACTATAAAATTTCAGCAAGCATAACAACATTAAAACCCATCCACGGTCGCATTAACACAAGCATAACACTATGACAATCATAGATAAATTAGACCTAGGAGCATAGCAAAATAATTAACCAAGATTAACATAAACCAAGCATCTATGGTTATTCAATACCATCATGTCCTAGACATAAATATTCATGTTATTCTAAAAGTTTCTCATGTCCAATGAATCAAATAATTGGGTGAAGTGCATGATTCCAAGTGTGCTAGCCCTTCAGGAGTAAAACATCATCATGATCACCTAAAAACAACAATAGAGCAAGAATGAGTCCAAGACTCAGCAAATACATAATAAAGCCATAAACAATAGTTTATTAACCATAATCAAAGTTATCATCATCATCCATTTAGTTAATGCCATTGTCATTCTCAAACAAACAAGCCATATTCTATATAGGTAAAGTTGCACAATTTAACAATTTACTTAGATATGCGAATGCACCAACATGCTCATGCTCATATGCATCTCATCGGTGATCTGGTATAGCGGAGTGTTCACCGTCGATGACACACTCTATCCTTCACTCCGTGAAGTCCCCACCAAAGTAGGATTTTATCTAGAGCTCTCGGACTAGTCATGTATCTTTCTCACCGACCTCACGGAATAGTTACACGACTTTCTCACCGACTGCTCATGCAACCCCTTCCATTGTACAAACTCTCTAAAAACTCACCAAATTATTTCATACTACTTTATCATCTCGTCCTCAAATCGAGAGTCCACCAAAAGCTTACAAACTACTACAACAATGACTTTATTTTAGCAGAGATCTACTACACAAATCAAAATGTTACACCAAAACCCTTTCATTATGGACATGCTATCGTCTGACAATTCCACTATCATGAAAGCATAGGCCACCAATTAAATCCCATAGTTCAACTCTTATAGATGCTCAACACCAAACGTCAACACACAATTGTTGCACTCCAACCACTGTTGCTATCAACTGGCTTCATCAAGAAATCTAGATGCTACCTAATTTCCTTTTCAAATCACATGAACAATCGCAAATACATGTTCAACTGTCCATCCTCATATTCATATTTCGGTGCAAAATCCCGACAAAACTTCCAAAATCATAGCCTTCTATCGATCAAAAAGTCTCAACAACTCTGCAACCAAATTCGTCCAATTATTCTAGTTAAAATAACTATCTAGAAACTCCTTCCATAATATAAAATCATCTAGTATCTCTGAGATAAGATAACTCCAAGATTAATATCCACTATATTAATAATCTAGCATCTCCCCAACTTTTCCTTCCCACACAGTAAGATTAATCCACTGAGACCAACTAATCCAACAAGTTTAGCAAAACTAAATAATTTTAATGATCATACCGGTCATCAATGTTCTACAATTCTTAATAACTCCTTTTAATCCAATTAGGTATAGCCATACTATTAATCATAGTTCATCAAGAACTACCACATGACACCATCAAGTTAATCAACTTTCCTTCCAAGGTTCTTGGTTAAGATTGATTATACACCACACTACAGACCCAACTTGATAACTCATACCATATCCATTAATTTATTTAATTACAACCTTTAACTTAACCACAACAAGACATTGCTAAAGGGTTTTAATATTTTCTTTTATAACAGAGAAGCATTCAACTTCAATACTCAAAATACCCAAAAGAAATACATTGGATCAAAGCTTCCACATGTTAAAGGACTTGAAAAAGAAAACTTTCGTTATCCAAAATACCAAGCTAACAAATGAGTCATTTTTTTCCCAACAAGAAAGGCAGATCTCTCGTGAAAAGATCAACATTGCAAATTAACGACGTTCACAAGAAACAACAACAGATCAACGATCGTGAGAACAAATAATAACTTAATAGAACCAACAAAGACCAATGAAAATACATTAAGCGCATTGTAAATACTAACCAAGAAAATTCATCAACCGCAACTATAACATGAATAATCAAATTCAAACTCAAGGAAGAAAACAACTTTTCTAAAGAAACACAACCTCAACACACAGAACTAAGTTACCCGATGTAAACACTTCACCACTATCATACAACCAACGGTGATATGACTTGGCCATGCCTATGGCCACAACCACAATCTCTACCTCTGACTATCATGACCCATAGCAATCACATAATCAAATCATAAGTAGTCGAACCAATTCATAACATAAATCATCAATACAACATAGCGAGCGTAAATGCGATACTCATCCCATTCCCATCCATCGCATGCACGAGTGTGTCAAAATTTTAAGTTAATTAACCATTATCAAATTTGGGTTTATTTTACAAGTCCTAAAATAAGTTTTAGCAATTTTAGGTTAACTAAGTTATTAATCTATTCACCACGGACTGAAGCCCGCTCGATACCAATCAGTAACACCCAACATTGAGCACGGAATGCCACTAAACTACTATAACCATCTAATTTACATCAACTTACTATAAAATTTCAGCAAGCATAACAACATTAAAACCCATCCACGGGTCGCATTAACACAAGCATAACACTATGACAATCATAGATAAATTAGACCTAGGAGCATAGCAAAATAATTAACCAAGATTAACATAAACCAAGCATCTATGGTTATTCAATACCATCATGTCCTAGACATAAATATTCATGTTATTCTAAAAGTTTCTCATGTCCAATGAATCAAATAATTGGGTGAAGTGCATGATTCCAAGTGTGCTAGCCCTTCAGAGTAAAACATCATCAATGGTCACCTAAAAACAACAATAGAGCAAGAATGAGTCCAAGACTAAAGCAAATACATAATAAAACCATAAACAATAGTTTATTAACCATAATCAAAGTTATCATCATCATCCATTTAGTTAATGCCATTGTCATTCTCAAACAAACAAGCCATATTCTATATAGGTAAAGTTGCACAATTTAACAATTTACTTAGATATGCGAATGCACCAACATGCTCATGCTCATATGCATCTCATCGGTGATCTAGGTATAGCGGTGTTCACCCGTCGATGACACACTCTATCCTTCACTCAGTGAAGTCCCCACCAAAGTAGGATTTTATCTAGAGCTCTCTGGACTAGTCATGTATCTTTCTCACCGACCTCACCGAATAGTTACATGACTTTCTCACCGACAGCTCATGCAACCCCTGTCATGATGAATGTAAATGATGCGACATCTTTATTTATTCATCAACATAGTCCATCTCATTAACTCAATATCTCCTCCTCATTATCTCAATATCATAATCTCATTATCATAATCTCATTCACTCAAGGTCATCAATATCATGTATAAGAATAAGTGAACAAAAGTATAATAAATAGCATGATAAGTAATAACAATGATCATGGTGAACAACCCATTGTTCACCACTCTATCTCAGACACCTCGACCCAAAATCGGCTCAATGCCCAATTTCACATGGGCGGACCCGCCACACATAGTACCTCACTTACACTTTCGTCCTCGCTTTGTGTAAAAGGGTTAACCTGAGGTACTATGTTTGGATCAACGAGACATTATATACTAGTACAACTCACTTGAGACAAGCAATGTGGGACTAATCCCACCACACAACTCCTCATGGGACACATGGGCCACACTACGCGCGGCCGGGTATTACATTCACCCCCTCAAGGGTGGCGCCCTCGGAGATATCGCATCTGCTGCAAATGCCAGAACCACCCCTCGGTACACGTCCGTGCGTCGGTCTTGCGACACATATGCCATGCCATGTGTCCACTCACGGGCCCACATGTGCCATGCGCCATATGCCGCGCCCACTCGTCCCGCAGCGCGCGTGCGGCGAAAGGTTGATGCTCGATACCATTTGTAACACCGACCCAAAATCGGCTCAATGCCCAGCCACCGTAGGCGGACGCGCACACATAGTACCTCTTACACTTTCGTCCTCGCCGTGTAAAAGGTTAACCGGAGGTACTATGTTTGGATCCAACAGACATTATATACTAGTACAACTCACTTGAGACAAGCAATGTGGGACTAATCCCACCACACAACTCCTCATGGGACACATGGGCCACACTCACGGCAGGGGTATTACAGTCTATTTCTTTGCTTCAATAGGGTGCAAAAGCATGTGGAAGTCTTTGGATTCCAACGGCTAAAAGAAAAGGGCACAAAAGTGGAAGACCACCACAACCAAGTGAGAGGCAAGATCATTCCTCGTCTATGCATAGCTCTGCAATCTGTGACAGGTGGAAAATTCTCCATCGTCGTTTATTGTAGGGTGCACAACATCGCGATGCCGAAGTAGGTCCTAGAGAATGACTACCCGTTCTTCGTAATGAAGTTTTTGGAGTTACGGGATGGCAAAGGCCGTGCTCGCACACGATAGAGCCAATAAGAAGTCACCTCTCGCAACTTGCAGTAATTAGTGTTGGTGATATGCCCAAGAGGCAATCATAGAGATGATTGTATCACGTCTATGTTTATGAGTTGTAGAATAAATGTTATTATGTTCCTTGGATTAATTATCATTTATAAATATTAACAAATATGAGACTTATTGGTGAAGCACTTCAACTTATACAATGGCATTCTAAATGTATTCTTGGTCGGAACACTAGTGACTTATCGATCAACACATGTATTGATTAATGATCATGTTTCACTGATCATGGATATGGGGATATCGAATTAATAATGTGAACACATGTAAGAGAATATGATGTTAGATTGACCCCCCACCTTGAGATACTATTCAGATTATTATCATGTTATGTGTCTAGTCGGATATGAGATTTGCCCCTCCTGACATAACAGAAGAAATATCTCTAGACCCCCTCAATGTGGTCAGATAAAGAAAGTGCATGGTCATACCACTAGTGGTCGAAGAGTCGACCTCATGAAGCTATCCGTCACTTGATCGAGAAAGTATTGAATAGTCTATGGATGACAAAATATCTCACCTAGAGTTCAACTAGATATCGTGAGGAAAGGGGATAATACACAAGTAGGTTGTTTAGTCCGACCTGATACGAACTGGTCATGTAGAGATACAAACTTGTTGTAAATTGGTCGAACATGATTACTAAGCGGTCGAATCGGTCGAAAGGAGTTATGGTAGTCGTGACTAAATATGAACCGATCATATAGAGATACGAGATGGTCGTAAGTCATAAGGATTTGGTTCCAGATCATATTCTAATACCCTGGAATCAAATCGATGGAATTGAGAAGAAGTTGAGGAGGAAAATGCACTTTGAAAGAATAGAAATTCCATTATTTGAGGGGGTTTTCAGCTATATCGCGGCAACCTGGGCCTTGGGCCAAAACCCAAGAGGCCCAAGAGGGGGCCGCCAATGAAGTGTCCTCCCCAACCCTAGCCGCCCCACCCTCTCCCCTCCACTCCCTCCCCCTCTCCAACCGGCCGCCACCCTCCTCCCTGCAGTGCAGCAATTTTGTTCGTCAGATTTGGGTAAGTTCCGTACGTTTTCTGATCTTCTCACCTCTTAGAACGTTGTAGCCCTTGATCTTAGCTTTCTTTTGGCACTGAGATCATATGATTTGGAGTTAGGGTTTAGGAGATATGGTAGTTTTACCGCGACTGTTTAGGAGAGCTGACGTGATTTGGAAGATTTTCTTGTCGGGCCATTATGATTTACTTAGAGGCCGAATCTGGTATTTTCGTCTTCTAGAGTTTTGTTCCTGATGTCGTTATCTTTCTTTTGGCACCGAGATCACTTGATTCCGCCTTACGGTTTAGGAGATATGAATTTTTAACCGCGCGCTGTCCTGTCTGCCTGAGAATTTGGAACTGTCGGTTTTCCCCTCGGTTTTGTTCAAATTAGGGGCCGAATCAGAACCTTCACCCAACTAAGTTATTGTAGATTTCGAAATTATATTTCCAAGTTGATAAGGATCATTCTCATTGGATCAATAGGCTAAAAGTTACACCGTTTTCTTTATTACTGATCTGTATTCTGGACAGACATAGATGGGTTGTGTTTAGCTGTTAATTAGCCCTCTGTTTTCGCCGAATCTGGGGATTCCGCCAACTAATGTTTTATAGCCTGATCTGTTAAGTTTCAGTGACCACTGGTTTCAGGTCTTTTAGAGTTACAGATAATTAATGGTGAATTTTCTCGTACAACCGCCCGTAGATCGATAATCTGGACTTTTGGCGTAGAGGTCAAAACGAACATTTGGGCGTGTGGGTTGATTAGAGGTATCGTAGAACTCGTGTAACTATGTTATACCCTGTTATCCTTATTCTGTGACAATGATTGTATAGGCGGTGAGGCGGTGGTGGAAGGACACCTTCGTTGCTTCCCAATACGTCCACAAAGACGGAAGGCAAGTGCAATGTTTAACTTGTGTGAATTTGATGAATGCATGATAATTTGGTAACTTATGAGTATTCCTGTGATTTGAGCATGATGTGGTAGATTTCCATACCTTCTTCGTGATAAATTGAGATGAAGTTCAAGTTATGCATTTCATTCCATGCACACATATTTCCTTTGCCGTCCACGAGAGTGGAAACTTGATTAAGTCCCATTAATTCCAATATGGGCATGTGAGACCCACCATTCCAATGTGGGCAACGTTGACCACCATTCCAATGTGGCAACCGGACACTCGTATGAAAGCGTTCTTCATACGGTGATTGGATCCTCGCATTTTGCAATGCACGGGCTTAAGTTGAACAAAAGGGTGTGTCACTATTTATACCGGTATAAGCGTGTGAAAAGTCCGTTCTCCTTCAATGCATTCTTTCATTCCATCCATTCATGTATTCATTCCATTCAATCGTATATGTGTTCCAAGATTTGTTCGTAATTCCAATCGGTTTGTGTTGTCCACTCTATGTTTGATTATTCTTGTATGCACTTGCCGAGTCTTGACTCACCCTTGCTTTGTATGTTTTAATTAGGTAATTGAGGAGAAGACAAGATGATTTGGTGGGGTAGTTCGCACTGCTTGCACTTCACTTTTATCCAACGAATAATTATTATTACCTTCAGTCAAGCCAACTTATTAATTAAATTTCAGTTTGTAATAATCCAACTTTGGTATTGCTTGATGCTCGTGGTATTATAATTGTTTATCCATTCTTTTCCATGAATCGGTGATCGTTATTGTCATTCTTTAGAAATTATTGTTGATTGAATCATATAATCCAAATGTAATGCTATCCTTAGTAGTTTGATAATTTTGCGTGACATCTTGGCTTCAGAATAGCGAGTGTTACTGATTGCTCGTAGTGGCTCATGTGGCCCATGAGGAGTTGTGTGGTGGGATTAGTCCCACATTGCTTGTCCCAAGTGAGTTATAGTAGTATATAATGCCCTGTTGGATCCAAGCGCAGCACCTCGGGTTAACCCTTTTACATGAAGCGAGGGCGAAAAGTGTAAGTGAGGTGCTATGTGTGGTGAGTCCGCCTGACGATGGTTGGGCATTGAGCCGATTTTGGGTCGAGTGTTACGATGGTATCGAGCATCAACCTTATTGCTGCAGCGCGTCTGGGACAGAAGCGCTGCATATGACGCATGGCACATGTGGTCCCGGAGTGGACACACCGCATGGCCATATTGCATAAGGTTCATCCGATATAATATTCATGTGTGTTCGGGAATCGTTATGTTTTGCTAGGAACCGCTAACGACTCGTGGTAGAAAAGGAGTTTTTGAGTCGCAACTGATTACGCATGAACCTACAGGGTCACACACTTAACGTGTTGGAACAAACGAGTTCGGATAGGATCAGTTGTGGGCACTTTATAAGGGATGCATGGGGTTGTTGATACATAAGAGTTGCTCCACCGAAACCCGAGCTACCATCTTCCCGAAGGCTCTACTCACTACTACACAAAAGTACATCACAGACGGTTCGGAACCGTCATCACAAACGGTTTTTGATCTGTCTAAATTTTTATGTCTGTGATAACAGTTGGTTATCACATATGGTTTTTGAACCGTCTATGATAAAGCTCAACACAGACGGTTTTTAGTTGAAATAGTCTATGAAGGGCCACTATCAATATCACGGACGGTTAGTAAATAGAACCATCTGTGATATACTACGTATCACAGACGGTTCTTGGTTGAAATCGTTTGTAATAGTGGCCCTTCACAGACGATTTTTATTGAAACTGTCTGTGATAGTACCGTTCCTAGACGGTGCCAACCAAAAACCATTTATGATAGTTCTTTATACCTAATTAATTTTTTTGATTTTTGGCTAGCCTCAGGAATTGCTAGCCATGCCCTCTGAAAAGTAGCAAGTAGAAAACAGGTACATCACAGATGAATCAATTGTTGACAACTCAAAGTGACCATTTAAAACTCAAAATCAATTACAAAAGATTATGTTCAAGTATTGTCGCTAGATTTACAATTGAATTACAACTACTCAAAGTGATCAATTACAATTGAATCAATAGTTTCAAGGTCATTCAGCGGTGTTGACGGAGTGAAACTCTCTGTCGGCATTAACGATCTCTGTCTTGATGAAGGCGCAGAGCGCCCCTCGAACCTCTGAGATCTCTTTCATAACGAGTGCATCTAAATCTATGTTCAAGTCCTGTCGCTAGCAGGAGTAAAGTAGTAAGCATATATATATTTAAATTTATAATTAGGAAATAGTTATTGTGAGATTGACAAACCTCGGGATCCTTCATCTTAGCACTCATCATTTGCCGCATATGATGGCAAACGTAGAATGCACATAGGTGATCTTGTTTTTATTGCCGGCACTGCAAAAATAGAATTACATATATAGGTATAGTTAGTTCGAGATACAATATTACGAAGTATGATATAGGATTATTGTGTTGTAGTGCGTACCGAAAATCGCATCCTGTGTTGCAGTGTGGCGCTCGATCCGTTGTATTGCCCTCCCTCAATAACATAGGTGATGAACGACCTGCATGATTCTAAAAAATTATCCTTGGCCATTTGAAAAGAAGAAAGACTACAATAGAGTTATGTATGCAGGAAATGAGTATACTTGTCGAGTATTCCTTTCACGAGGGTGAAGTCGTGGTTTTGCTGAGTAGAGAATCAAGGTATACATTTTCTTCATGTATCTATACATAAGCAATGAGTTGTGATATTTATCGGTATTACGTGAGTGTAGAACTTGATTGTACACACTTACAGCGTCCAGCAACGTAGAAGTGAGGCGTCGAGGGCAGTAAGGTTGAATAGGTCGAATAAGTCGTCGAAGTGGCCCGGCTTGTGGAAGAAATGCTCCTTTGTGTATATGACGGTGATTCCAGTATCGCACCCCTTCTCTTGGATCTTCCACATGTACCCGACATCCCCCGCCAGCCTCAATAGAAATAGACCCAACCGTCCTCACTTGGAGTTTGCAGGGCATCAGCTCCTACAAAATGATACGCAATTAGCTAAGGCGTCCTATAGGTCTATCTTTAGAGTATTCCAGAGATGTACATTACCTTGATGTCGTCGAGTTTGTGAGGGTGGGGGTTTTGTGCCCGGAGAGCTTTGTGCGCCGCACTTTGCTCCTGAAATTCAGCCATCGTCTTCATCTGCACAAAGGTGTCACATCATTCCCGCGACAAGAATTAATACTTCGTGAAGGGCGTCCGACGCGTGTTCACGTACTTCGTGATAAGTGTGCTCTTGAAGGTCCTTCACGCGTGTCCCATCGCGAGCAACGCCTGCCGTTGCACACATGCCTGGTCTGCTTCTGGGATAATGAACGAGCCTGAAATTTCAGTCCATAGCTGGCCTCTCTCTACATCCGTCAGAGACTTCTAGCTTGTTGTGGTGATGGGGACCTGTTCCCTTCCAAGTACCCCGCAAATGGTCCGGAATCTCGCTGCTGCTTTCTTGGGACTCAGAGGGACCCCAACATCACTGACCTCCGTGGTAGTCATTCGGTTCGTGGGCAATTTTGATATTCCTCTGCCGTCTCGCTTAGGTACCACTTTGATCGGAGATCCAAACGCATTCAGCGATGTCGATGACGGCGGTGAAGACGGTGCCTCTGTCATCTCGCTTACTTACTATCTATATAAGTTACATATGCAATGAACTAAAATTTTATGGATTGCAAGTTGATATTTTATATAGAAAAAATAGAAGTTACCCAACCAATTAAGTAAAATTGCCTTGTAAACATATTAATTTCATAAACAAATAGAAGTTACCCATTGAACTTAAATATAGGATACATAGTAAACAAAATATATGACATTGCACAAAAAGCTGCAAAGGACATAGTTTCGTCGATTCACCTCTGGCCTTATAGGTCAGCCAAGAATAGCAGAGCTAGCCGGAGTATAGGGAGAAGCATCTTTGGATAGGTGTTTACAAGGGTTTATTCACAGATAGCCAGGTATAAGAAAGAATATATGTGTGATAGGTATAATAGAGCTCTTAGGCAAGTATACAAGCACAAGATAAAGTAGTAGTGTGAAGCAAAGAATAGACATCTATTTTTTAGACATAGATCAAGGCTACCAGAGCTAGCTACTAAGTAATGCAATAAATATGTTTACCGTTATATGTGTTTGAATAGGAATAAGCATGCGGTTGTATGATAAGTCAGTCAAGATAGGGTTTCCCGGCGCGAGGAGCGGAGACGTACCTGGGAGGTGGCTTCGGATGGTGGAGACGTACCTTGGGAGGTGGCCGGGAGGAGGAGGCGGCGGCGTTAAGGCGAGCGGTGTCGAGTCGGGAGAAGGGCGTCGAGGAGGCGAGGAACAACGAGGCGTCGGGTCGGGAGAGAGAAGTCGCCGACTCGTCGTCGGTCGGGTAGTGGGTCGGCGTCGGGAGGAGGCTTGGCGTTGAGGAGCGGTCGGAGGCGAATGAGCGGGCTAAGGCGCTGGGGAGGTGAAGGAGCGAGAGTATGAAGAGTAAGGGTGCACAAACCCTATCGATTCCCTCTAAAATAAAGGGATATCACAGACAGTTCTATTATAGAACCGTCTGTGATAAGTCATCACAGACGGTTGTATTTAGAAACCGTCTGTGATAGGTCCTTATCACAGACGGTTCCAAGCAAAGGAACCGTCTGTGATGAGACGTCTTCTATAGCCTGTTTTGTAGTAGTGACTGTGAGCGTTGTTGCTAGCACACCGATGTACAGCGTTCCACCCTAGATGTGTGGATACTGTAGAGGTGCTGCTGCGCTGATCGAGGATGATCCACGACCTATGCAAGGAACGTGATTGATACTGAGGACACTGGACAATCGACTGTGACCACTACATCGATGCACTCAATGTTGGATCAAGTTGCTCCAGCTCTTTTTCCGCTGCACTGCGCGTCTAGTAGTAACGAACTATGATCTCTTGCTTAGTTTATGTGGTAGATTTTTTGAAATTACTAGCTAGTGTAGCCTACCCGTATCCCTTCAATTAGATGTATAGTGTCCGACACGTGACATTTCATTATTTGTATGCAAAAGAAGGGGAACGAGTACATGGTCCATCTTATGTTCTATCTGTACTTCCACAAGGTCAACAGCGTCAAACCCCTCCTCGGCGTACTGGAGAAGTATAGACCGCCCCAGCAAGCCGAAGTAGGTTTTTGTTTACTTCTAAAGATCCAGTATACCTTTTTGTAACTGACAGTAAGTACAGTTATATTTTATAGTAACCCTTATGATTCTTAAAAGGAATTTCGGTGTATACCAGTAATATCCAGTTCAAACAGCAGTAAAACATTACCACATTGACAGTAACTCCCAAAAAAACAAGTGAAGAAGACAACAGCAGAACGAATGCATGGAAAGCAGTAATATTACACATCATTTACAGTAAAACGATAACCGAATCTACGATATCATTTACGGGATCAGTAACGCAACATTCTTTTCGCGATAAACCCGCATCCTGAATATTATTGTCCCATCTTTCTCGTCGAAACAACAGTAAAATGTTTTTATGCCACTAGTGACGCGCGGTCATTTTTATTGACGATTTTTACCGCCAGTACGTGTTGGGAGGTTTTTTACTGTTGATTTTGAACGATAACGAGCCATTTTACTACCGCTCTCAACACACACAAGGTTTTACTACCGATCCCGCATGGGAGGTGTGGGAGTTGACGCGCAGCACAGGGAGCGTGGGCTGGTGTGCCGCACACCGCGTCCTAGGCTGCGGCCCACAGGCAGAATAATCTATTCAGCGCACAGCCACCGTATATTTATATAGGACGTTTGTTTCATACTCCTAGGAGTATGTACTCCTACTACCTCTGTACGGTAGTACCGCGTTATGAGAGCGGAACTGCCGCATGCCGGTTGTGCCGAATTTGTTGTGGCATGTTTTTTCTAGAGAGACACTTCTTGTGAATTTCTTTGCTTTTCTGAAAGTGCGGTAGTACCGGCGGTACATGGGCGGAACTACCGCAAGTCTTCAGTTTCGATTATTTGCGCGGTACATTTTTTCAGAGAGGCATATTTTTGAGTTTTGTTGCTCTCTTGGAAATGCAGTAGTACTGACGTGTTGGGAGCGGAACTACCGTAGCTCGGTATTTTCGGAAGTTGGAGTGGTATGTTTTTTTTTCAGAAGGTGCCATGTGTTGGACCTAAGTGGAAGTGGTGGTACTGCCCTTCAGAATCGGAATGATCGGAGTGCGGAACTACCGCAAGATCAACGTCGGTAGTACCGCATTGCACTTTTCAACGGCTAGTTTCTCGTCTGATATAACCGTTATTGTGCTTGTCGTGTAGGTACGGTAGTACCGGTCATAGAACGGCGGTAGTACCGCTTGTGCTGATTTTTCAATAGAATCTTCTCCAATGGCTAGTTTTTGTGTGTGGGCTAGATATACCCACCTTGGCCGGTTGGGGAATAATCTTTGGAGTTCTTTGGCACCTCTATTGAGTTCCTTGAGCAAAGAGCAAGCATCTCATCTCTTATGTGCATGTGTTGCACTTAGTGAGCTTGGAGAGTAAATCCTAAGTGCATGTGTTGCCTTAGGTAGTGGATTCTGTATCCACTTGAGCCTAGACACTTGATTAGTTCAAGTGAAAGTGGAGTCTTGTTACTCTTGGTGTTTGCCGACACCTAGACGGCGTGAAAGGTGTCGTGACCGGTGATCTTCGCAAGAAGCTTGTGAGAAGGCCCGGTGTGGTTGTGAGTGGTTTGATGCTCACCATCTCCGGAGTGGAGGAAGAGCAACCCCGAGTGGATCGAGGTGTTGGTTCGTGTTGGAATCGTTCCAAGTGGTTGGACTTACCTCGGAGGTGTTGGCTTAATTTGTGGTATATCCAATTCGTTTGGGTTTACCTCAATGTGAACTAGGAGAGACCGACAAGTCTCTGAACACCATGTTAAAACATCATTGTGCCTATTATGGTTTGTTCTTGTGCTTTACTTTGAGTAATTTACATTACTTGCTTCAATTGCTTATATATAAAGTATGTTTGCTCTCATTCAATTGTATTAATATTGTTGGTGCACTTAGTCAAGCCTAGTTGATTTAGATTTTTATTGTGCAAAACCAATTGTTATTAGCTTCCGCATTAGAAATTAGTTTTAGCCAAAGAGTTTTTAAAACTGTCTATTCACCTCCCTCTACTCGGCCTCCACGATCTTACAAGGGGTGGGTGTTCAAGGCTCAAACAATATAATCAACAACCATTTATAGTTTCAGAGCGGGTTCATATCTAGATCTATTTCTAGCCACCACAAAGTTTCGTTGCACGCCAACCCTGGGAGAGGCGATGTAATCTCGTAGGGGTTGCACATTGTAGATACATAGGTATCTATTTCTCCGATCAAATAGATCGGTATCTTTTTCACCGATCAATAGATCGATTATTCCCTCCAACCAGTAGATTGGATCTGTTTTCTTGCATATTCTCCGCTGCCGACCATGCCCGCCGACTATGGTTGACTGCCGCTTCGTCATCTTTTCTATGACTCCCCGGCCGGCGTCCGCCATCGTCCCCCGCACTGTCCTCTGCACGGCGGTCTACCGATCTTTTTAGTCTCCTCCGTGGTCATCAAGCACCTTTGTCGCGGCCACCTGTCGGCGTTCTCTTTTGCATCTACTGCTGCTTCGACTCCATGATCCAATCGCCCCTTTCTTTGCTTTTCTAAGCTGCTTGCTAGAGCCATTGACCCCTTCGACGTTGTCATTTGCCAACTGTTGTTTCTTCATCTACCGATATTCCCTTTCTTCTCTCTAGCCCACGCATGTCCGTGGCATTCCTCTTCCGCCACCAGGGCTTCTCGGGTCCAAATTTGTTTCTTCTCTACCTGCTGCACTGTAGCTTATTATTATTATTTCTTTCCCGAATCAAGGTACCTTGACCAACTCCCTCATCGCCAACTCGCTCGGTCTCGCTTTCTCCCTGACTACCGAGTATGGTCTCCTTGTCCGGGACTCTCACTCAAGCATATCCGTTGTCGTTCGACATCAATCTCTCGGGCACCGCGCACCTCGCCAGTGTCCACCACCTTTCTTCTTGCTCTAACCTCCTTTCTTTTCTTCTATCTCATCCACGTCTGTGCTTCAGTTTTTTTGCATGGATGTGCGCGCATGCATATGCATATACCTCTTGTGCCATGTTTTTTTGTTCTTCCACGTACGCATCATGATTCATGGCTCATGGTACTGTTGCAGTTGTGTAGCTTCTAAGTGCCCTAGTACTAGTACTCAGCGCCGCGCAGGCCGATCCAGTATGCCGTTGTAGACTTCTGCAGGGAGTCTCGTCCTTCTTCTTCTTTAATCTAATTTCTTGCGCACCATCGAGCCCTCTCGACTGGTGTTGCCTTTCTCTCGTGAGATCGCACGGCTGCACGAGTTCATGCATGCTGCATACTAGTGCCGCCTCTTCATCCTTCTCTACGTTTGCTCGGTTACACTTCGTCGCTGCTGGTCAAACTCCACTACTCGCCTCGATGCGGCTTTCCTGTGCACGCATGCATGTCAACTGCGTGATCTACTTCCCTTGTTTTTCGCCCTCCTTTGTTTTTCGCTGTTTCCTTCGGTCCGAGAAGAACATGTTGGCATAATCTTGGCCTCATACAACACCACCACCTCCAGTCTTCGCGTCCAACGCAAACTGTACCTCGTCGGCAGAAAGCTTCACCACCGGCGCTTCGCGTGACACTCCTCTCTTCGCCGTCTAGCTCAGCTTGAGCATCCTCGTCGAATTCTACTCAAGTCTAAGCGTCTGCGGGGAATGTTAGAGTACATGTATAACAAAATTATAAGAAATATAATAGAATCAATTAGCATGATTTGTATCCGATATGACTTCTAATATATCACTTAAATGAATATATTATACTTCTTTATCATTTTCAGTATACTTAAATATCAATTACAAGATACTCCACCTCCATCTCCTCCTCTGTCGTCTCTCCTCCTCACACCTTGCGCCCCGCCCTCACCCGAGCTCATCGCTCGCGGCCTCCTCCATCTCGCCCCGGCCTCATCGTCGTCGGCCTCCCCCGACCTCATAGCCCATGGGCTCGCCCGACATCGTCGCCCCCGGTCACCTCCGCCTCGCCCCAGCCTCATCGTTGCCGGTCTCCCCCAACTTCATCGCCCACAGCCTCCCTCGACATCATCGCCCTCGACCTGCACCTCACATCGTCGCCCCTGGCCTCCTCCTCCTGCCGCCGCCACCCGACCCCTCACTTCGTCACCCGACCTCCCACAACCTCGTCGCTGACCTCCTCCACCTCGCCACTTCGCCGTCATCGCCGGCCTCCCTCGACCTCATCGCTCACAACCTCCCTCGACATTCTTTGGCTCGTTGGAAAGCTAACGAAAAGTTCAATACAAAAATCCATAAGCCCATATCAAATTCATTCGCTGTGAAGTTTCAGCACCTGTTTTCGATTTTTTTTGCAATAGAAAAAGCTATCATATACTGTTCTTGTTCAGAACCGTCTGTGAAAATAGACTATCATAGACGGTTCGGAACAAAAACTGACTGTGATAGTTACTATCACAGACGGTTCTTGATAAGAACCGTCTGTGATATCTTTTTTCACAGATAGTTTGAAAACCGTCTGTGATGACCGCCTGTTATCACAGACATATAAATCCAGACGGTTCAGAAAACCGTCTGTGATGATGGTTTAGAACCGTCTGTGATGAAGCTTTTTGTAGTAGTTTACCTTAGTACATGTACTAAAATACACTCTTAGGTACACATACTACCTTAGTACTTGTACTAAAATAATCCATTAGGTATACGTCCTATCTAAGTACATATACACATGATTGGTTAGAGCCATCTTGACCCTTGCCATAATAAAACCGATGAACATATGTTGTTCCGTGCTCTAGCCGATCAAAGCTTTCTACGCGTACGTGAGTCCACACATATGAGTTTTCAAAGCTAACGCTCCTCAATCGGTGATGCGCATCTTATACACCATATAGGACAGGTGGTACCGTGGGTATGTGCATGCACAATAATCCCAAGAAACCAGCAAAAAGTTCGGTAATTATCTTGTCATATTTTTTTCAAGATAATTACGCACGATTAGTGGTATGTGTTGGTTTTTGCTCCAGATGATTAATGGTGGTATCTGACCTAATAACCCGATCAGGTAGATGGTATTCCGAGGCAGTTGGACGATGGATATAATAGGAGTAACTACATCTAGGAGTAGTAAAAAGACTATATATATATATATATATATATATATATATATATATATATATATATATATATATATATACACACACACACGCGCGCGGCCGTATGCCTCGGCTCCAGCAATATAATCGACGACTATTCGGCCTATTCTAGGGCCCTTCAGTCCTGCCTCGTCTCATTGCGAATTTAATTTGCAGTCCTGTGATGGGCCGTCTGCTATAGCCTCTTTTGTAGTAGTGTATAGACCGTTTATTGCACACCAAATGGCTTCTACCTCTCTCTCCTTCTCGTCCATCTATACCATAAAAATCTTACATGACAAGAATTATAGAGTACTGATGTTATGCTACTGTGCATGCCCTAATAGAAGTGCAGTTTTTTAGGGGAGCAAGTGATCAAATAGGGATGGCAACAAAGATATTCCCCGCCGGGACCCGATCCCTGTTTATTCCCCGAGCCGATTGCATGACTAGGGAGTAATTCCTCCCGTTCCCTTGCCCCAGCGGGGAATGGGAACGGACTGGGGCCGCCCCCGATAACGAGTAACCACTTTATTTGCATAACTAATCATAATCAACAATCACACAATGATTAGATTTGTAAAAGATGCAATAAATTATCTTAAATCCCAAGTAAATATATGATATCATCGTATAATGTTAAGATCTAGTGTATGTGAGAGGATGTATAAGCAATATATGTTCAAGGGCCCAGTTATCATATACTTATCGAGTCCCCAACATGGAACAAATATGGGGGTGGGGGGAACGTCCTGACCTAGCCACCCCCAACGGGGATTGATTTCCACCCATTTTCTATCTCCATGGGAAAAGTTTTCTCACCCCCGTCCCCTAACAGGGGAATTTCCCGGCGGGGAACGGGGAATGGGGCGTGACAAGGATTGAGTAATATAAATGACTTATTATTTATAGTAGTTGTCGAAACAAGACTTGCCGGGAACGGGGAATGGGGCGTGACAAGGATTGAGTAATATAAATGACTTATTATCTATAGTAGTTGTCGAAACAAGACTTAGTCAAATAGCTCCCACGAGTACCCCCTGGTCAGGGAGAATATGCTCAGACTGTTCTGGGCATCAACCGTCCTCTGGTCGAAGGCGTCCACGATCAGAATGTGGGCCCGAACCCTTCTACCGAGAGCATGTCTACCATAACTAACTACGTTCGATAGATCAAGGAAGTGTGCGCCCTTGTCTCCCTGACATAACTGCCCGTTTTTGCCCTTTGTCTCTGACAACAACCGCTCCACACGTGTGGATGGCTAGAACTGAGGAGACGTCTCTCCACAGACGTCATCTGACACCCATTCGACGCTATTTAAGGAGAGGCGTCGCTCAATTGGAGCCTTAGCTGCATATTGTTCATCTTGAACACTGTGCACCTCTTTTCTAACTCTCATTCAATACAGGAACGTAGGAATATGGTTATACAAAAACACAAACCTTGTGCCGTGTCTCCTGCATTTACTTCGTAACATCATCGACAACAATTCGTCCACATGGCCCATTGCCATCCCTATGATCAAGTGTGGTCTTAGAAATGAAATGTCTCTTCTATCATAAGTACGGCATTTTAGGAAGGGAATACACCTTTTGAACCCACCAGCCTATAGAAGGTGGGCTTGGTCCCGTGACGTTCATAACATGGAGCTTTAGAGGCGAAGGCCCTTTCCCGTCATCACATTTTTGGCAGAAAGAGAAACAGCGTACTCGCTCGTTCAGCTCTGCAGGGTGAGAGGAAAACGCCTGCAGGCACACTGAAAACACACGCAAGGGCATGAGAAATCTGGTCAAAACAAGAACGACTCACGCAGCTCGCAACAATAGCACACGCGACGTGCCTGCCATGCCCCGATTGATTCCCCCGGCAAAAACGTGCATGCAATGGACACCATAAAGAGCACAAATTCCGAAAAAAAAAACGCATCACAATGATTCCCAATCCCAGAGAAATTATAAAGGAGCGGAAACCAAAGGAAGTTAGACGAGTGTGCTCTACATCAACAAAGGTCTTATCAGCAGGGATGGAGACAGGTAGAAGTCCTGGTCCTTTGAAATTGATGAAGTTTATAGTTTTTTTTAATAGTTGGTGAAAAAAAAATTTATATAGTTTTTAATTTATTTATATAAAATAGTAAATATATTTATACTCAGCACCCGCTTAATATTTATTTCTTGCATATCACTTTCTGGATTAAAAAAATGTCTGACTTCGTCCCAGCGCATCAGTCATTAGTTTCACAAGTCACGGCCCTCACTAAACAATGTAGGCGAGAAGCAAAGGTACACCAGATGATGGGTCCGTGGGATCGATTCCATTCTTCGTACTTGGCTTTCTTTTCAACGCAGGGATTACTACGGCTGCCCGCCATGTGCTGACGAAGAACCCCTAATTTCCAAGCTACGGAAACTTGCGAGGATTGTGCTTGTGCAGGTTGTATCCACAAGGCACGTGTAATCGTTGGTTTTGCTAAACAACGCTGGATTATTTTTTTTATTTAAAAAAAGTTGAATTTTTATCTGTTTGATATGTTCTAATATTTATATTTCTTCTTATCCCATGAATTTGGTCCGAATTTATTATAATTTTTTTCTTTCGAATATATCGGATTCACCACATTATCGTACTTTATTGGTATATAATTTTATTTTATTTTATTTTTGTTTTTGCTTAATCTTTCAAAGTATATTTTAGATTTAGAATCATGTGATAAAAATATGAGTTATTAAGACTTTTGATAATACTTACAGTGACCAAGAACAAAAAATACATAAATAATTTACTATAATTTAAGTACAATAAAGTTGTAAATGAACTAAAATTTATCTGATTTGGAATGAGAAAACAGTTGAATCTTATATAGACACTATAATCAATCACCTTTACTGTTTACAAAATACAACTGTATCATCATCAAAGCAGATGCTGCAAAAGCACCATTTTTACATAATGCATTTGCTCAATGAAACGCCGCGTGATGTCGACGATCGAGCTGCCGGGAGAAGTAGATAAAGCCTGTGACTTTGGGTTCTAGGGTAGAAACTATAAATGGCGGTAGAAACCATGAACTGGGCGGTGACAAATCTAGGATCAAAATTTAGGGATACTAATAGGACTTGCTCGCCTTCTTGCAGCTTGCCAAATGCCGAGTTGCCAGCCAGCGATAGTCTGCCGTATTGCCAGCCTGTCGCTTGCCTGTCGAGTGTGATAGATGGAAAGGAAGAGCTAATGAGATAAATGGACTTTGGTGGGCTTAGCCGATTGACCTAGGCGTCCATTATGGAAACATCAAACTACCAACACATGATTTGACTTTGGTGTGGCCCACACAACCCAAATCTCCTAGTTTTCTTCTTCTACCTCTCATGGGAGGAGGGGAGTGTGACAATGAACTACTCAATGGAGTTCCTTCTCTCTATTGGCGGCTCAGACCAC
The DNA here is from genome assembly GCA_036346395.1 of Hsuehochloa calcarea. Taxonomy (NCBI): domain Eukaryota; kingdom Viridiplantae; phylum Streptophyta; class Magnoliopsida; order Poales; family Poaceae; genus Hsuehochloa; species Hsuehochloa calcarea. Next base: position 67,612,529 of record CM070610.1, on the reverse strand, counting down.
TGCAAGAAGCTACTCGTCGGCATTGACAGTTCGATGCATGCTTTGCTAATTCCAGCCACCATTATCTTTTCCTGCCGAGATGAGATTGTTGTTTCAGATGGTTTATACCTTTGTGTTTGTTTCGGAGCAATGGGCTACTGGGGGGTTGGATACCGTACTCTAGCACGGGAAGGTAGGATCAAGTGGCTGCCAAGGAGATTTGCCTGGGCACCGCTGGGCTGGGAGTGCTAGAGGGTACACTATGAGTCAGACATCGGTAGACCACTCCTCCTGAAACTGGGAGATGTCGCCTTTCTGCTATTGCCTGCACTCCTACACAGTACAACTAGTTCTATTCTGTTATTAATTCAAATCATAAGTGCAATTCAATGGATTACAGCAACTGTATAGGATATAGATGGTGCATCCTTAAAGTTGTGTCGTGTGACTGACCATGAGCTTAACTTCGATGCGAATCATATTCCAAGAAAGTACCACGTATTACAACACAAAATTTGTAAAGGTTGTGTAGCATATAAGTAACCGCATAAATTGCTCGTTAAGCAACAGCAGCCATGCTTAAAGCAAACGGTACATGAATGATGCATGGAATCCTTCAAAATGTAAACTTGGCTGTAATATCTGATAAGATGCTCAGAAAGCAAGGTTTAACTTCGAGTAAAAAAAAAGGTACCATTGACTTCGGGAGTAACTAAACCACACTATTGTTTCAAGGTCAACACTCTGAATATGAAATGATATCATTTAATTTAAATCCCAGCTAATCATTCACTATGCAGATGAAGAAACAGATGACACATAACATGAATTTATGCTTCTATGTTAATGTGTTTTCCTCATTTCCTAGGTTTTTCTTTAAAAAAAATTATTCATGTTCTTATTGCGGGGATGGAGATGGGCCTTAGACCGGTGGGGCAACGAACCGAGGCCTGGAGGTAATAGTAGTGGTACCCCAATAGTATATATCCATAATTTTTAGCCCACAGTGGTATGGCCCGAGGCTTGCGGCCTAGAGAGTGAGGCCCAGTCAGCTTAGCAACCCTAAGCCCACATCGCATCCTCCCTCGCAGACTCGTCGTCCCCTACTCTCCCCGCTCAAACCCTATGCCCGCATCCTCCCTCCATCACTCCTCTCTCGGGGACTCGCCACCTCCCACTCCCCTCGCTCGAGCCGCTGCCCCTACTCCCCAGTGCCGCTCTGGCTCCCCCTCGGTCCTCACTCCGCCTCCACTCCCCTTGCTCGACCCGGCGGCGCGCCCCACTCCGGCGCGCTCGGCTCCCTCGGTCCTCGCTCGCCCGCGTCGGTCTCGCCGCCGTCGCCTCCGCCCCCCCTCGGTCCTTGGCTCCTCGCTTGGCCCGTCGGGCCGCTCTCTGCCCACAGTGCCCTTCGACTCCCGCTCCATTGAGGCCTCGACCATGGCGGCGCCGCTCCGCCCCACTCCCTCGGCCCTTGCTCGACCAGGCGTCACCCCCACTCCACTGCACCCTCTAGCTCCTCGATCCGCTGGAGGTAATTTTATCCATTATGTTTTGCTGTTTGTTTGGGGGAACTTGGTAAAGTTAGATGAGTTAATTTATTGTGAAGGAAAGAATAAAATGATGGTCATATCTCCATCTTCCTAATCATTGATCAGAGTTCATGTTTCCTTCGGTTAAAGAATCCCTTGTAAGTTGCTTCATTATGACTTGTCTTTTGAAGCAATGAGCAATCAATTTTTTTTACTACTGATGAATGCAAAATGCTAATGATAAGAGGCATAAAGCAGAAGGTGATATGGGATCTTGTGGCAAGATGTTTTTGTGGTCAGTTAACTAGATGAAAAAAAATAACCGCTGGTTCTTGTCAAAGTAGTTTGGCATGATAATTCCCTTGAAATTCATAGTATGTTTCTATCTTTCATCACATAGTTTCGGAGCATACTTGATAAAGAAGATAACAATTGTGACCTCTGTGGTGCACTGAGATGTTCTATTTAAATGATTGATAAAAGCTACCAGAATTAGAAGAGCTTTGTGCTTTGTTCTGTGGACTGGGTTCTAAACGGGATATATTATGTTGTGTTTTGTACTATATACACCCACTATTAAATTTTATCTTGAACTATGGTGCTCCAGGTACAATTATGATTTAATTGTGCTGCCAACTAATACAACATTGTTATATTTTGGTTATTCTGTTAGGATTTATAGGTCTAAATATTCATATGAATGCGAAAGGATATCTCACTAGTGTCAACCTAGTTGTCATTCCTTTTGCATCAATGATTCTGCACTCAAAAATTTATTTTGTGTATCCTTGTGGCTCTCCTTTGGAAAGAATTGCTGGCTTAGTGAGAATTTGGAGTACTACTAAGAAAATGTCACTTCTGATGTTCTACAATGTAGTGAATGAACGTTTCTACAATGTAGTGAATGAACGTTGATGTTTTCCTTTTGTTGTTTAGGTACCATGGCAACCATCAAGGCACATGACAAGATATCAAAATGCAATAATAACAAATAGTGTGTGAACCGCCATGTTAATCCAAAAGTATTGTATTTCAAGAGTCCAGAAAAACAAAATTAAAATACGCTACAAAGATACAATGATCTCATTTCTAGTACGGTTAGAATTTGAAGAAATCTAATATGCTATATTGAGTGAGATGTATTTACAGGTTCAGGTTCCTGTATTATTGTTTATGAAGATATGATAGGCTCGGGGTGAACCAAATGTTCATTAATTAGGTATTAAATTTTGTATCGCTCCACTACGCTATATTTGTTGGTCATGTTTTATCTATTTTTTTGTATCGTTAAAGATAGAATTCAAATATCATTTCAATTGTGTATTATTTAGCGTTAGTTATAATCAACTAATAATGAGAGAATAACTTCTACCTGGAATATATTTGGGATAAGATGACTGTCAAATCAACTGAGCAAATTGCAGTGAAACGAACTTGCATTGCCCAGACCTAATTTCTAGAAACAAGACAATTAGGGCAGATTGGAACTGTATACTGAATTTGGGGGTGACAAGGTACAAATACAAATGCATGCTTAAATGGTTCCAAAACAGAGGGCACATGATTTTTCCCCCTCTTTGCATTCCATTGCAACGAAACAGCAAACTCATTAACACTCATGTAGATACAACATTATCAAATTAAAATGCACCGAATTCTCGTCTCTATAAGAAAAACACCACCAATTCACAATGATTTGATCCCCCCTTCCTCCTGATCAAAAAGATTTTTTTTGCAACACAATTGCACTATTGCAGAAGCATTAACAGTAACACCACACCGCCTAATCCGCGAAGCAAATTAGTCTCTTCATGTTTCATCTATTCATTCGTCAAGGTAGCCTGATGACGTCATACCTGTAGCCATAGGCGTCGGCATTACCGCCGCCGGCGTCCCGCCTGGCCTTCCACTTCTCGTACTCGGGGTCGTCGGTGGGCAGCTCGTGGCGGCACAGCGGGCACGTGTTGCGGATGGCGAGCCAAGGAAGGATGCAGGCGTCGTGGTAGAGGTGCGCGCAGGGCAGCCTCCTGGCACCCTCCCCGGCCTCGATGCCGTCTTTGCACACCGCGCACTGCGCGTCGCCGCGGACCGCGTCGGCCTCCGCGACGACCACGGTCGGGAGGCCCTCCACGGCGGCCTTCGCCGCCGGCCGGCCGCCCTTGTCCGGCGGCTCGTGCTCCGCCTCTGCGGCGAGCTGTCCGAACAGCACGTCGTCGGCGTCGTCGAGGAAGTACGTCTCGATGCCCCCGTCGTCGTCGTCGTCGCCATCGTCGACCACGAGGCTCCCGAGGCTGTTGGCAGCCAGGAGCACCTCCCACTCCAGGCTCCGCACCGCCGCGGCCGCCGCTGCCTCCTCCTCCTCCTCCTCCTCCCTGGTGGCAACCTGCTCCCACTCGTCGGCGTCGTTTACGCCGAGGTTCCACCGCTGGTGGTCGTGGTCCTCCAGCTGCAAGCAATCCCAGCAGAGAGGCAGCGCGACCTCCCCGTCCTCGTCCGGCGGCGCCCACTCGGCGTCATCGTCGTCGTGGAAACCGAGCCCGAAGAACGCCGAAGCGGTTTCCGAGGCCGCGGGGCAGCGGTCCATGTGGGGAGGGAAGGGCGCGTCGGAGTCGGAGTCGGAGAGGAGGGAGGGGAAGGGCGGCCAGAAGGAGGGGAACGAGACGGCCGCGGAGGCGGAGGCGGGGTCCTCCTCGCCGTACTCGTCGTCGTCGTCGGAGCAGACGCCGGCGAGGGGGAGGAGGTGGTGGTGGGAGAGGGAATTATTCGCCATTCGTCGCTTCCCAAGTTCCAGCGCCCAAGGTGGGGCACGTTTGCGCTGTTACTCTTTTCCTATCTCCCCTTCCTTTCTTTCCTTTCCTTTTCCTCCGCTCGCTTAGCTTCGCTTCTCTTTCCTCCCCCACTTTTTGTGGTTTTGGCTGGTGTACCGGACGCCCGGCGCCGGCGAGCGGAAGAAAACGAGAATTTTTTTAAAAAAAATAACACAATTTTAAAATATAATTACAGAAATAAATACTTTTTTAACAAAATTATAAAAATAGTCTTCTGTCGCCAATTAGACTACTGATAGGAGCCCTGTCGCCGGACAAACTGGAAGTCAATACCTCTCTCGTCCAAATCGTCATTTGGAATGGCGACACGGACCCCGCACCTCCCTGTCACCATTCCAAATGACGACAGAGATTAGGTTATAAAAGTACCAAAAATTTAGCCTCGTTCACTTTTAATCCAAAAAAAAAGAAAGAGGGAAGAGCTAGCGAAGCACTGTCTGTCTGTAGCGCAGGAGGGTAAAGAGGGGACTAGATCTACATCGCTTTCTATTTAATTTTGAAACACATAGGTTGGTAGGTTAAAATGAAACTAGTAGATCTATAATTGAATGGATTAGATAGTTTTAGATGTATGGTTATGTAATGTAGTTCGTTGTAGTACATTTTTTAGGTGTGTAGTTTAGTAATAGAAATATGGTTAGTCGTAAAGATTTTTTTTGGTGCAGTAATTGAATGAATTAGATAGTTTTAGATGTCCGGTTACATAGTGTAGTTCATTGTAGTAAATCCTTTTAGGTGCATGTAGCTTAGTTTAAGATATGTCGTTGATCGTGTAGATATTTTTATGGTGCAGTAATTGAATGGATTTGATAGTTTTAAGTGTATGATTTTGTAGTATAATTTGCTGAAGTAAATGTTTTTAAGTGTTTAGTGTTTAGTTTTAAAGATGTGGTTAATCGTGTAGATATTTTTGTAGTGCGGTAATTGAATGGATTAGATAATTTTAGATATATGGTTTTGTAGTCTAGTTCGTTGTAGTGCTTTTTTATGTGTGTGTAGTTTAGTTTTAGATATGTTGTTAATAATTTTTTAGTAGTATATTTTAATAGAATTACAGAAATAAATATCGATTTAACAAAAATTTAAAAAATGGGCTTATGACGCTGGTTGAAATGGCGACATACCCTTGTCGCCGGTTCGATTGGCGATATACCCCTGTCACCGATTAGATTGGCGACAGGAGCCCTGTCGCCCACCAAACAATATGAAATGCCTCTGTCGCCATTTAGAATGGTGATTGGCTTGGAAATAGGGTTAATATCGTTTATTTTTATTTTTATGCTAATGTTTCTTATTATTAATAATGTAAGCACTAACTTTTATATTTCATATTATTTCAGGTATGGCGTCCGCATGAGATTTTGCGCAATGGCCCTTCGAGTTGCTGGACCCTGCTGTTGACGTAGGCCACTAGAGCTGCTTTAGTATCATCTAGCCCTAGCATGGCGAGGCACCACGGAGCAAGGTGTGTTGCACCTGCACACGTATACGAGGGTCTGGAGGGTTGACCCATGTTGGGTTCCCAGGTACGTGCAGTTGTAACCTTTATATACTCGATGTCAATCCGACTTATATGGGTGTACTCACATGTCCTTTTGATCGTTTTGACGCATGTTGGGAGCATTCGGCCTACTTCCACTTGCGAGGATGGTGGAGGCAATATGGGAGGATGACCAGGACGTCTGTCGTCCCGGGACTTTCGTCTGGCGATCGGTGCTCTTGACGACCTTGGTGGACCGTTAGAGGCCTAAGACGCACACGTTCACCTTCCGTGCAAGGAGATGACTCCTACGCTGCAGGGCATTGCGTACCTCGCGGGTTTGCCTTGTGTGGGCTTTCCTCTGGTTGCGTACGACGTCGCTATGATGTGGTGCACAGACTTCCTCACTAGGTTCATTGGGGTAGGGATGGCAATTGTGCCCGATTACCCGCATACCCGTGGGCAAATACCCTAATGGAGGTGGGTATGGGCTCCTTTCTTTACCCACTGGTATGAAAATGGGCACAATTACTTGCCCATCGGGTGAACGGGTATGGGTATGGGTAAGCTCCACCCGTTCCTGCTTCACCCGATTACCCGTAACCTACCCGCATGTGTAAGGAACTATGTTAGTTTGTATTTTTATTTTATTTTGTTGAACTTTATTAGTTGTCTTGTCGAACATGATATGTGAATTGTGATGAACCTTATTAGTTGTTGAATGTGTGATGCACCATTGATGTGTGAATTATGATGAACTTGATGTATGCATTGCTCGCGGGTAACGAGCATGTCCGCGGGCGATGAGTACCCACAGGAGGCGATGCATTATTTGCGGGTAAACGGGTATGCCCGCGGGCGACGGGCATGGGCGAGGTTTTTCGCCCGTCGTCCTTCGCGGGTATGCCCGTGGGGGGAATTCGGGGTCACGGGTATGGGTATGGGTATGGGCGAGCATTACCTATACTCGCCGCGCCCAATTGCCATCCCTACGTTGGGGTGCTTTCGCAAGGCGTCGGGTACATGGAGTTCATTAGCACGCATGGGCCTTTGCTTAAGTAGCTCTCCCAGTTCTACGTAAGTTCCCCAATATTTGGTGTTCGCGCTTCATTTTGTTTGTTGAACTTACTAATGAACTCTTATCATTTTGCAGCCACAACGTATAACCCCTAACGCTCCCGAATATATAATGAGGTGATACTTCAAGGCCAACTTGTTGCGGCTCTTTGGGTAGATCATGTTCTATGGGTCCCACGTCGACAGCATCAATAAGCACACGATCTGATGATACGCACAGGAGTTGGTGAACATGGAGTTGGAGGAGATCCAATAGTAGGCCTAGGGCTCAGTAGTGCTGTGAGCGATGTGTCGTGGCCTCTATAATGCCTGTCGAAGGGTTGGGGATAGCTCCATACTCTCTGGATGCCCACTCTTGATGCAACTACGGTTGTTCGAGCGCTTCCAAATCGGATGCCCACAACTGGACCTCAGGGCGTACTCCATCGCCCTATATGTCAATGATGATGTGGACAGCTCGACCATGGGTATGATGTGATGTCATTGATGTGTAAGTTTTTTGTACCATTCGTTTGTTTTCTACTTTGTTTCCATATATCACATTCACACCGGTCACCACGCACGCGTCGTAACCGGACTACGTGACGATGTTTGACCAGCTGACGGACGATCGCGTCATCTGTATACACCATACACTACCGAGACGGTGTATGAGCGTGCACCCAGCGGGTTGTCCAGCCAGTGCTTGCGAGACTCTGCATACTGGCTCACGCGGAGTTGCTTGGTGCATGACGTGTAGTGTACCTAGAGGCGTACTCCATCCACTGGGTGATGAGGCGGTTCGGACTACAAGAGGTCCCAGTTCCCTGGAGTGAGCCATTGCCACCGAATGTTCACGAGAAAGTTCATCTTGAATATAGTATCTTCATTGTTTTTCATGTGTACTAACATTTTTATCGTGTTTTTCATGACACACCAGGCGGGTATCCCATGTACCACATCTTGGGCAATACGCATGGAGCCATGGGTGGAGTGGTGGGGACATGTCTTGGAGGACATGGTCCAGAAGGTTGTTGTCGGGACCTGAAAATACATCTCAGGAACCCTCTGTGTATTATGAACTAGTCCCAGATCAGTAGTTAGGTCACACAAGAAACAGTGATGAAATACCATCCATTCATTCGATTTAACTAGAAAGACCTCAAAATAACAAGTAATAATAATAACTGGACCTTATGGTCAACGTTTACTTAACTTGCCGCGCAGGGCTAAAGAAACAAATAAACTCTTGCGGCGGAACGAGAAAGCTTGGAAAGGCCAATCAACATGCCCATAGGCAATGGAGTGGAGAACACATTCTAATGCGCAAAACCTTCATAGTCTTCCTTCTGAAATAACTCCTGTGTAGCTTGATATTTTCCAACTGATCAACAAAGACATAAGCCGTGAGTACATAAAGCACTCAGCAGACCGTAGGGAAATGTATGCAAATAGTATTCATGCAAGGCTTACCAAGGGTCAGCTGTATGGTTCTTTTGCAGAAAACAGCATTTTCGACAAATACAATAAATAGATTGAAATGCGTATTTGAAAAGAATAATGAATAATTACGTAATTTTCTTTGAAACCAACAGTGAACTAACCATTCACTTCCCAACCAAACCAATGATAAGTGAATTCCCCATTCACCAATCGACACAAACCACCAAGTGAATTATTCACCGAACAAACATTATATTCATCAAGTGAACTTTCCATTCACACTCCGACTCATTTTAGAAGAAACTCCATCTCCCGTATGAAATCCCCGAGCACGTCCATAACCGCGGACACGGCTATTCGAATTGTTTTACACACTCTGTAGAGGTTGTACAGCTTTTCCCACATAACACGACTTCTCTAGTTTGTTTGGAATCCGTCGATACCACTGCTCACTACCTTAGGTAAGCAGGCTAGAGCACGTGACAAGGCCTTTACAAAGCTCCTTCTTAACCCGATTACGCATTGAGGTTTCAACACTTTGAATGTCTCCATCCGACGAGACAAGGCCCCCCTCTTGCGCCATAGTGAGTACGTACCCCGAAACTCACTCTTCCAAGACAGAACTAGAATTAAGATATTGCTAATTAATTAGCCAGGTCCCGCCCATACAAGATGTGTGGTTGTACGGTTAAGGCTCAGTTCAATAGCGCATAAGATTAAGTCCTTGACAAGTTACTTAGGCGATCTTTCCACAAACCCACAATGTGTTAAATCCACACCTCAATCCACCATCCACTACTTTGAGTGAAAACCATTTGTTTAAATGAAACCAATGAAATTCCCTGTCATGGAATACAAATTTTACAACAGTGGCTAACCACCACAATTCCATATATTATTAAGTCAAGATTAATCATTAAGACACATGTGATGATGAACCCATCGAGACTAGGCTTGACTAAGCACTAATCGATACCCATGTTCGTGATTCAAATATGTCTAACTAAAATTATCCCAGCTAGGGTGACAAAGGATTCATGTCATTCAAATATTCAATGGAGGCGTAATGACAACCGGTAATAACTAAACCCAAAACAATTGACATAAAGATAACATGCAATTGTATAAAACAATATACTTTTGAAATCGTAGGTTCAATATGATCAAAGGACTACGACTTTCCTTGGAATAAATCACAGGATTGATCTTGATCTTGGTGTACTTCTCCTTGTCCAAGACTTCCAAGTAGCAACGTCTACTCATAAAACAAGTAAATAGAATAAATAATTACCAAACAGATATAAAACCAACTACAAAAATTAAATAAAATTCATAAATAAATAGAGCTCGAATTTAGATGAATTTAGAAATTTAAATGGGCTCAATCGGAATTCGGATGCAAAGGTTGTGGGCTTTGGAAGTTTGAAATCACATGAAATAATGAAAAATTAGAATTTCGGATTCTTGAATTATTTTCAACGGAAAAGGAATTAATGATGTCGGTGACGTCGTGAGATTTTCCACCGAAGGTTGGACCCACTGTCAGTGGCTCGGTGCACCTTGGACTGAGTCCACCGAAGGTTGGCTTGGGAGGAAATTGGGTCTTACCACCCGGCTGCTGACCTGGGCGCCACGCCTGCAAAACCGAGGAGGTGGCGCTGAGCCGACACCAACCCAGGCCGCCACACCGCACAGAACACGAGCGCGAGGAGATTGCGGCGGAGGCAAAGCCGCGGCGGCGGCGGCGAGGTGGCGGCGGGGCAGTGGCAAAATGGAGTACCGGGAACACGGCGGTGCTCTGGAAGGTGGCGGCTGAGCTCGGGCGGCGATGACTCACCGGCGGCGGTGACAATGGCGGTGGCGGCGGCGGTTGTTGTCGACGACCCGCGGGCGAAGAGCGGTCCTCGGCCCGAGCGGCGGCGTCACGGCGGGCTCGTGCTACGCGTACCTAGTGGCGGTTGAATCACGGTAGGGAGGGTCGGGCGGCGGAGAATTGCTGCGCGAGGAGCTTGGCGGCCGGCTTTTTGGCAAATGCGGTGCGACGAAGACGATGCGGCGGCGCCTTAGGGCCTTTGAGGAGGGAGTAGGGGCAAAGAATTTGGTGCGGGCTCGGGCCTTAAATAGCCGAGAATGGAGAGTCAGAGGTGGATCTGGCAATGACGGCAGCTGAAGTCGTGTGGGATCCGGACGCAGAGACCGGACGAAAAAGAAGCCGAGTGGCGTCTTGGCGGGACCAGCGTGGAAGGAAGCGACGTGCGAGCGGCTTTGGCGCGGGCTACCGGCGAGGCGGCGCGGGCGAGGCGGGCCGTGGCACAGCGGGAGAAAAGGCCGGAGGAAGCGGGTTGGACTGGAACAGGATGGGCTTGACACATTCTTATTCAGGAAAATAGAATAGGTTTTTCTTTTTAAAAAATAGCAGAAAATCCAAATGGAAAATATAAAATAGCAAATGAACTCAGAAAAATTCTATAAAAATATAGGAAATCTATCTAAGCCCATAGAATCCAAATAAAATAGTTTTGATAATATTTGATGTTGGTATTAATCATATTAAATTGTTTTTGATCTCTGGAAATTCCAATTAAGCTTTAACTTCAGTAGAAAATTCAAATAGTTATTTTTCTTTTAAAACTTTAAAACATGCCAAATTTTTAGGATGTTACAGTTGTCTAGTACGACTACTGGACGTACTACGACTACAGCAAGTGGTACAACACTCGGACGAGAGTGCGTTGTGTCTGGGTCGTGGACGACCCACCGCCACTCGTCGCGGCGACAAGCAACACCTACCCCACATAACCGGACAATATATTCCACCACGTTGTACGTAGTGAACGCTATGTAGTATTTTTTTACTTGTCGTGTTTTTGTGTTGTAACTTGTTCTTGATGCCTAACAGAGCAATCTATCAATGAGGTGTAATCGGAGGCGACCTCCATTCTATCCTAGATCGCGAACCGCATCGACATGACAGCGTAAGACCTCAGAGATGCCATGCTTTGGGTCTGGGATGTGGCTAGGCATACTATCGAGTTGATGTTGTGTCGACAACCGAGGGACATGGTGAACACGCGGTCACGTGCGTATAACGTATGTTGACGGGGTGAGGCACAATGTGTGACACTCGATTCCCACGATGATGACTCCTCACCTGGACTTGCTGGGCGGGTCCTCGTGGAGTCGTGCCAGAATTACTCCTACCCAGTTCGCAGGTACACCTCTACCAGGCACATGAGTTTGTTCAATTTAAAAGATTTTTTAACTAACAGCAAATTGTTCGAACAAGACTTTAGTTCCATGCATGGATGGGGCAGGAGCACGAGGAGACATCCATTCCGATGCAACGACCAGGTCGGTTACTTCTCCCTCATTGTGTACCATTTTAGCTCTTGCATTACGTTTAAATGCTGCTTTGCTGACTATTTGACACGGTGTCTGCATGGCTGGGATGAGGAGCCACCCCTGGGGTACTCGCGATGAGGGCCTGTGACTAGATGTATCAGTCTTGTTATGTAAATATTAATTTATATAAGACTAACATTGTGCTTGTGTCTGGTTTACGATCTTAGTTGTTGTTGTTATGTGTACGACTGAGCTTGTGCAGGAGTCACCATCGCGTGGACCAAACAAACGTGTCCACCCACCCTCGTTATATCCTTTAGCACTGAAATGACAAATCGATGTCAGCGGGTACTCACACCGACTAGAGTGAAGAAACGTTGGCGCCATTTCTCTCGCCAGCTCTATAAAAGCCCTTCCTCCATCTCCTTTTATTATCATCTAATTGCAGTTGACCCATTCCTCTCCTTCTTTTCTCATCTACTTGCAGTTGACCCTGTCCTTTTCTTCTCTTCTCTTCTCATGTCTCAGTCGTCGAGTTCGATGAACTAAAGTGTTGTGGCGCTAGTGAATGCAAGGCGCTTCAATTGCCCAAACTGTGAGCTCCAAGGAAACGTCCTCTACTCCAACACTAAGGAGAATAGGGGACTTGTGTTCTACAAGTGACAATATTTCTCGGTGAGTTTGGTTTATGAGAATGTTGGTATTTCGATTTTGGTATGTTTTGCCACTTTTTTAACTATTCGGTATGGATTTTAGGCTAGCGGATGCCAGTACTTTGGCGGACTCTATTGTTGTCGTGATGGAAAGGGCAGTTGAACATCCACCGGTAGCTCCATCTGCTCCAATGATGAACATACAACCCGCGTGTTGGTGATATGCCTTAGAGAAAATCATAGAGATGATTGTACTACGTCTATGTTTATAAATTATAGGATAAATGTTATTATATTCCTTGAATGAATTATCATTTATAAATATTAATAAGTATGTGACTTGTCGGTGGAACTCTTTAACTTACATGATGTAATTCGAGATGTATCCCTAGTCAGATGTCACTGATCGGAACATTAGTGACTTATCGACCAAAATATGTATTGATTGATGACCATGTTTCACCGGTCATGGATATGGAGATATTGAATCAATAATGTAAACACATGTTTGAAAACAGGGTGTTGGATTGACCCAGCTTGAAACACTATTCAGATTGTTATAATTTTATATGTCATCAGTTGATCTCAAGCACTAATGATGTATAATCTTTAGACCTAAGATCATCATGGTTTTCTACATGTGTAATAGTACAATTAGGGGTTGCCAAACGTTACTCCGTAACTGAGTAGTTATAAAGGTAACTTTTGGGTATGCTATGAAACATGTAGAGCGATATGACTGGTCGGATATGGAATTTGTCACTCCTAAGATAAACAGGAGAGATATCTCTAGGCCTCTCGATGTGGTCGGATAAAGAAAGTGCATGGCCATGCCACTAGTGGTCGAAGAGTCGACCACATGAAGTTATCCGTCACTTGATCGAGAAAGTATTGAACAGTTCATGGATGACAAATTATCTCACCTGGAGTTCAACCAGATATCGTGAGGCAACAGCAGAATACACAAGCAGGTCATTCAGTTCGACCAGATACGGACTGGTCATATGGAGATACTAGTTGGTCGTAGACTGGTCGAACATAATCACTAAGTGGTCGTAAATTGGCCATAAGGAGTTACGAACCTGTCGTGATTAAATATGAACAGTCATATAGAATCGAGGTGATCGTAAGTGATAAGGACCTGATCGTGTATCATATTGCATTAAGGTTCGACTGATATAATTTATGTGTATTCGGAATCGTTATGTCCTGCTAGAAACCGCTAACGACTCGTGGTCAGAAAGGTGTTTTCGAGTAACAACTGATTAGTCATGAACCTATAGGGTCACACACTTAACGGGTTGGAACAAACAAGTTCAGATAGGATCCGTCATGGACTCTTTATATGGGAATGCATGAGCCTGTTGGGATAGACGACGTGAGTTGCTCCATCCAAATCCTAGCCGCCATCTTCTCGAAGACCCTACCGTGCGCATTGGTGCAAGCACACCAGCATACGGTGTTCCACTCTTGGACGTGTGGATACCGTAGAGGCATTGCTGCGGTTGCTATTGCGCTCTGGGATGATCCACAACCTACACAAGGAACTGTTGGAAATATGCCCTAGAGGCAATCATAGAGATGATGATATTTCGTTATGTTCATGATTTAGATAATATGTTATCGTGTTCCCTGAATGAATCATCAGTTATAGATCAATAAGTATGCGACTTGTTGGTGGAACTCTTTAACTTTTATGATGTCATTCTAAATATATCCCTGGTCGGATGTCACTGGTTGGAACACCAGTGACTCTACGACCAGCACATGCGTTGATTGAGGACGATGTTTCACCGATCATGGATATAGGGATATCGAATCAATAATGTGAGCACATGTTAGAGAACATGAGTTGGATAGACCCGTCATTGAGACACTATTGAGATTGTTATAAATCTATGTGTCATTAGTTGGTCTCATGTAATGGTGATGTATAATCCTTAGACTTGAGATCAACATGATTCCCTACATGTATAATAGCACCCTTAGGGGTTGCCAAATGCTACTCGTAACTGGGTAGTTACAAAAGTAACTTTCGGGTATGCTATGAAACATGCGGAGGGATGTGACTGGTCGAGATGGGATTTGCCCTCCTAACATAACAGAGAGATGTCTCTGGGCCTCGTGGTGATTGGATAAAGAAAGTGCATGACCATGCCACTAGTGGTCGAAGTGTCGACCACATGAAGTTATCCGACACTCGATCGAGAAAGTATTGAACAATCCATGGATGACACATCTCACCCGGAGTTCAACCAGACATCGTGAGGCAAAGGGAGAATGCATGAGTAGGTCGCTTAGTTTGATCAGTTACGGACTAGTCGCATGGAGATACGAGCTGGTCGTAGATTGGTCGAACGTAATCACAGAATGGTAAGAACACAGTCGTAAGGAGTTCTGAATAGTCGTGACCAAATACAACCTAGTCGTATAGAGATACAAACTGGTCATAAGTGATGAGGACTGGTCATAGATCATATTACATCAAGGTTCGGTTCGATATATTCTATGTGTATTTGGGAATCGTTATGTGCTGCTAGGTACCGCTAATGACTGGTGGTCGAAAAAGAGTTTATGGGTCATAACTGATTACACACGAACTTGTAGGGTCGCACACTTAAAGGGCTAGGATCTGGTTTGGATGGTGATCCGAATTCGTATAGGCCACGAGTTCCTAATGGGCCTCCTGGTCGAGACCCATCATGGATGCCTATATAAAGAGGGGCGATGGCATGGGGTGAGTAGAAGGATGATCTTTGGAAGAACTCCCAAAACCCTAATAGCCACGCCTTCTCAACCACACTGCCAGTGCTAGCACTCCAGCACGTGGTGATCCTGCCCCGTACGTGTGGATACCTCGGATGTGTTATTGCGAAGCATCAGCACTAGGACGATCTGCAACTCGTGACGTTCGCCGAGTCGGAGGAGCGAGCGCGCGGCAGTCACGACCACTCAAAGGAGGAGACGCGTCATGAGTACGACTACGACTGCATCAACTCACTACAATGACTCTACTTCCGCTACGAGTCGGCGCGTCTAGCGGTAATCTCGTGATCTATTACTACTGGTGGTTCCTTGGTTGTGCGGTAAATTTTTGTTTGTGCTATCGTAGCATTGCCGCGATCCCTTCAGGGACGTCATAGGTTGCTGGAGGAGACAATCAGTGCCGAGGACATTGCACGATTGACTATGACAACTTCATCGATGCGTTCGACGTTGGATCAGGCTGATCCAACTCTTCTTCCACTGCACTGTGCGTCTAGTGGTAACGATGTATGATCTCTTGCTTGTATGGCTTCCTGGTTTACGAGGTAGAATTTTTGAATTACCAGCTAGTGTAGCCTACCCGTATCCTTTCACCTCGGACGAGCGCCTTGACAGGATTCTGGACCATCTGAAGTGGCTGGAGAAGGTTATGTCTGTGTGTATCCTTGTGGTAGTTTATGCAATATGTATGAAGTACTTTTTATTGTCAGCAGAAGCGGATTCATGTATGCTTATGTTGTGCCTTCATTCTATGAATTGCAAGATATTTTTAAGTTTTAGCTACTAGATTTGTATGAACATAACATGACAAGACATAATTTCATTACAGTACCACAATATGGCAAAATCATAAGTGCAAGTACCATAAATACCAGAACGTTGCAATACCAAAATGAAATTAAGCTCTCAAGCAAGGTTCAATTCACATTAAAATAGCAGAACATTATACTCTACATTCGTTCTAGCCATTAGCAATATTTCAGGCCGAAATGACCACACTCTACCATCTCACATTTTCAGAAAGAAATGACCACACGTCGTCACGCCACCTTTTCAGGCTGAATTGACCACACCCTTCCATGCCACATTTTCATACTGATAGGACAACCATGACCAGATTTTTCTTGTGAGTAGACATCACTCACCAGTTATCCCACCTTTTCATAAAGAAATTACCACACGCTGCATACCACCTTTTCAGACTGAAATGACCACAACCTGCCATGCCACGTTTTTAGATTAAAAGGACAACTGCGACCAGCTTTTTCCAGTGAGTAGACATCACTCAATAGCCATCCTACCTTTTCAGAAAGAAATGACCACATGCTGCCACACCACTATTTCAGATCAAAATGATCACACAGCTGTGACGCCACCTTTTCAGACCAAAATAAGCACACCCTAAAATTCACCATAATTTACCCCCTCAACACTACACCCTAGCCGCTGCTTATAAAAGCAGGGTACACTCCACCACCACAGCCAACACTCCACTCCAACAAGTTTCGCACAACAGAGAGAAATGAGGGAGAAGAGAGTCATAGGAGATTTGTATGTCGGGCTTGGAGATGCCAGGCTATGAGGAAATGATGCGGAAACAGAAGTGGCTTCCCGTGAAGCCGGGAAACTACCTGGATCGTACGACGATGGATGTGCATGTACCACCGGAGTTTCCACGCCTGTAGTGTGACTGTAGTAACCCAACGCATATCATTCAGTCCACACACTCGACGACCACCGCCCGAGCGTACTACACGTGCTTCGATATCCGCATAAGAGAATTTCATACACACATCGATTTTTCACATTGTACATTGCATTTCGCATATTGCTAACTTCATATGTGCATAATGGCAGATGGAGGAGTGTTGCTTTTCCTTTCAATGGATCGACGGTCCGAATAAGTAAGATAGGGCATTCATCGAGCAGATGAGTATGCTCAACTACGCACTGCCACCTAAGATATTCTACTATTGTAAACCTTACACACCCGAGAGTGGGGAAGACAATGCACCGATGGAGCCCAAGAATCTAGGGTGGTGGTGGAATACCCCTGAACAACACGCTGAGAATGACCCGGTCGAGCGTGCGACGGATAAGAGGAAGGCACCTGACGAGGATCTAGAAATCCTCATTTAATTATTTATCCACAATTCTTATTATGGATAATGACGCCATCATATATTTGTTGAGTATACCCCTTAATGTTCATAAGGGAGAAGCTAGAGTCGTTAGATCTTTTAAGACTACCTCATGATCGTAAATTCTTCTACGATCACCTCATGGTCGTAAGTCCTTCAACGACCCTTTTTCTAACTCTTGCTACCAGGGCAATCCTATTGAGTGCACTCGAAAAGGTCGAATAAATTCTAAAGGAACTCCACACGTTTGTCTAACTCAAGTTGCCGCTCTTGATTTGATTAATCTAGTCGGAGATGGTAATATCACCTAGTCGAAACTTTTCCTTTCTGCACGTGGTACTACCCACTAGAAGGAACTTCCTAGCGTCGACTCGTTACTACTCTTGCGACCAGTGCATGATAATCGGGATCACAGACTATAAGTTAGCCAAACCTCACTTTTTCAGAAAACCCTTTTAACACTATTTACTTAGTTTATCTAAATAAACTAAGTAAATAGTCAGGGGCTAGGATAAAGTTATTAATATGACTTAAATTCTAAGTCTTAATCTCTTTTTTCATTCATGATCTTATGAGTTACTAACTACTCAACAAGATGATTTTTCAGGAAGAAGAAAGGATCATATATATCAACAAACTTGTCTTTGCAGGTTCCTATAACAAACTACTCTGACGAAGGATATCCTATCTGCAGCTCCTCTGTGACTTCCTTGCTGATCGACTGCCTATCTTCCATCAACAGCCCATTACGCTTGGAGCGATCGAAGTTAGCTTTGACTGGTTGTAGATTAAAGCTGGGGTCATGAGCTTTAAGTTTTGCCAGAACAAAACTTATTCCACCTTCGACCACCTCCTTTATTGAAGCAGCTTGGTTGGTCTTCAGAGTGGTCACCAACTCTTGTAAAGTCCCGACTCGTTTTTCAATGGTACTCAAGTGAGCAATTATCATGTCTTCACGAGGAGTGACCTCCTCGTCATGTAGCCCACTGAGTACATTGTTAAGGAGAGAAATATTGTCCTGAAAATTGATCCTCATCAACTTCATCTCCTCCTGATTACAAGTCGAAGTCTCACGGAGTTGTTTTATTTTGACTGCTTGCTTTGAAAATAATAAGGGTAGTTGAATAAAGTGACCCCTAAAGGAAAACAAAACTGGTCACCGGAAAAGACTTGTTTACCTGCCTTTTGAGAATCTAACTTCTTGACTTCATCGTCATGAGAGGTAGTACTTTTTTGCATAGTACTCCTCCCAAGACTTAACCTCTTGATCCTTTTCTTTGGCGATACGGGAAATCTTGTGAACAAACATGGTCTTGTCTTTGACCTCGGTTTCGAGCTTCCCCATTTCGACCTCTTTTTCTGAAAAGGAATGAGGGTTAGAAAAAGAAAAGAATGTTATAAGCGGTCTTAAGTTCAACACTTACTGTTTATTTGTCCTTGCAACTTTTGAATTACAGAGTTTGCCTCCTGAAGCTTCATAAGAAGGGTCTCTTTCTCTTCCCTTAGCTTTTTCGTCTCGGCCTTCTCGTAGTCGAGCGAATCGGCCAAGAACTTTTTGTCGCTCTTGAACTTACAGAGGAAAAGAGTAGACTTGAGCATAAGACAAGCGGTTGTAAGTCTTTCTACGACCGGTACCTAGTCGTAAGTTTTTCTACGACAATCCTCTGGTCGTAAGTTCTTCTACGACCATTATCCAGTTGTAAGTTTTTCTACGATATTTCCCTAGTCGTAAGTTCTTCTACGACCAACACATAGTCGTAAGTTTTTCTACGACAATCCTCTGGCCGTAAATTCTCCTACGACCAATATCTAGTCGTAAGTTTTTCTATAATATTTTCCTGGTCGTAAGTTCTTCTATGACCAGCACATAGTTGTAAGTTCTCATACGACAATCCCCATAAGTATTGTGCAAGTGGTCGAAATATAAACGACTACGAGTAAAAGTGACTTACTATCTTTCTGCCTACTCACAGAGTTTCGCCTTCTCCTGTTGCAGCTGTACAAGTTGTTTGTTGTATTCTGCAACAGTGACAATCTTCTCTAGAGCTCTCTGCATAAAGAAGGATAGTGAGAGGTGAGAAAATCCATATATATAAATGATGAGTAATAAGCACTTACGTTGATGCTCGTTCGAGCAAACATCGAGAGTACACATGCAGGGTTCTTCAGTTTATCAAGCTCTTGAACCCGATTCCACCACACCTTTTCGAGACGCTCGTCGTCAAAAACATTCCCCCTGTTAGGAATATCCTTGGGGTGTGGAACTCGGGTACGAGACCTGAAAGTAGAAGACCCCACAATGGAAGCCGGGTAGAAGAATTCAGAAAAGAAGTTACATATTCTTCTTCTTCTGATTCGGTGACGACAGCTCCATGGGGACCGGGAGGAACGTCTACGGTGACTTCCTTCTCGGCGCGGGGACCCAATGATCCATCGCCTTGGCCTGATGCCTCCGCCACCATTTTCGCCTCAGCCTCTACGACCACTCCTGTGGTCGCGGTTGCTTCAGCAGCAATGACCTCTTCCACCACTTGGACGGTGGACGACCCTTCGACCACCGCCACTGTCATTCCTCCAACTGCTGGAGAAATAGCAGTGGATTCCTCAACATGAACGTCCTTGAGGGCTGGAGGAGTCGGGATAACATCACAAAAAGGAAAACATGTCAAATGGTAAAAAAACAGAAAAGGTAAATGTTGTTCTTACACTTTAGTCTTTTTACACACCTTCGTGTGCAAGATTTGATCTTGAATCTGGAAGAAACCTTCCCGAAAGAAGATTTCTTCGACTTCTTCTCAACCACGACCACGTCTGATCGTGGGTCTCGAGCGAGCACTACCGCTCCTTGAGCCTCCTGGCTCTCTGGATGGCCGAGACCTGTCTCGATTACATCAAGGGCAGCACTGCCCTCGACCATGGTCATTGCTGGTGCAGTGGTTTCCTTCACAAAAGATGTAAAACTCTTCGAGTTCTCCTTTAATTGTTGCTTGACAAAGCCACAGGAGGCAGAAACTATGACAGTCTTATTATCGTAGTAAAAGGGTACCTTGATATTAGGGGCTTTGCGTTTGAGTGCTTCAGCCGCTTCAGTCGTCTTTGCCTTCTCTGTAGCAGCCATTTCTGTACAGAACTATGCAAAGGGCCTGGTCGGAGCAGCAAAGCTCAAGCTTGCGCCTCCCTTGTAGGCGACTTTAACGAGCCGATGCTTTTTGGCCGGCGGAGCCTCGACTTGCTCCATTGTCACGCTAACGACCATCAATTCGACTTCTTCATCATCTCGACGGTCTTCCGTGCCTACTTTCTATAGAAGTCAGAAAAAAATATATTATTAAGTGGTCGTAAGTTCTTCTATGATCACAACCTAGTCATAAGTTTTTCTACGACAACTCTCTAGTCGTGAGTTTTTCCACGACCATTCTCCGGTCGTAAGTCCTTCTACGACCAATACCTAGTCGTAAGTTTTTCTATGACTAAGAGATCCTAAAGAAGAAATCAGTCATTAATTATCTTTAGGCTTTCCCTCCTATCCTCTACGGTCAAAACCGCAAGGATTTGAGGACACGTTTGGTGGCGGGAATTTTTCACAAACGAGCTTTACCTGAGCGTCAATTTTCGCTTGTGTGAGATCTGCAGGAGCAAATAAACTTTCAATAACCAGGTTCAAAATCAATAGAAGGAGATCTAAATTGAAGGTTTACTTACCCTACTCGTAATCTCAGGTCGGGTCTTGCGACCCTGAGTACTTCCACATGGGATGTGCTCATTACTTCAGAGGGCTAAAGCGTTGTGTGATAAAATCCTCCACCACGTGCCAACCGGTGAGCCCCTCCTCCTTCAAGTCCTTGATGGATTAAATGTAGGGGGCGATCCGGCCAAGATCCTTGGGAGTCGAATGCTAGGAAGAAATCTTCTCGATTGCGTTCCCGACGAAAGAGAGGTTGTCTTCACTATTCGTCTCTAGGTAGAACTACCTCTTCTTCCATCCCGGCCTTGATGACCAGGTGAACATTTGAATGTACTCCTTCGACTTCCCATCGTGGAGCTTGGACTACGACTCACGCGACTCCCTTGGTAAGGTCATCCGTAGAAATACTGGAACAACTCCAAGTCGGCCGGAATCCCTAGGTAGGCCTCACACAGGTATACAAACACACCTAACTTTGTGATAGAATTGGGAACGAGGTTCACCAATTCCACCACAAAGTGTTCGAGTATGAGCGTGAGGAAAGGGTGAGCGGGCAATCGAAGGTCACACTCACGGTACGCCTGGAAGACGGGGATCTACCCAATCTCTCCCAACGGCCAATGTTGCCCGGAAGTCTCAAATCCACTTTACGAACTTCTTCTTTGGGATCTTTTCGGCGGTGACCAGCGCTTTCATCTTGGTCGCGTTCATCTCCGATTTAGCCCACTGGGAAGCGGCCCCGGCCATCTTTCTCAAGAGGAGGAGGCTTGGAGGCGTATGATTTGGTTGGCGGCAGAGAATGTGAAATCTTGATGAACAGTTAGAGTGATTAGGGGAAAATTAAGAACCCCACAATCGCACCCACGGTAAGTTTCTATAACCGCGCACTTGGGTTAAAAGACGTGGTAACCCAACAGTTGCCACCTCTTCGGGAACCGCTCCAACTGACAGGTCTATGAGAGTCAATTTAGATTCGTAAATTTGTTTGTTCGCGAAAACTGAGTCCGTCTTTACACCTTAAGCGAAATTACCTTCTTGACCAAGTATTTTTCTGGTCAAATGAAATACCAGACGGATATGATTTACTTTCGATTACCATACTACGACCACTTTGTAGTCGTAAGATTTTCTACGACCACCTTGTAGTCGTAAGGTTTCATGTAAACTTCTTGACCAAGTCTGTTTTTGGTCAAATGAAATACCAGTCGAAGAGTCTTTCCTTCGACCACCGTTCTACAACCATCTTCTGGTCGTAAGATCATCTACCGTTCCTTTCCCAAGTAGGTACTTTCACTTGAAGCTGGGGGGCTAGATGATGAGGATCTAGAAATCATTATTTAATTATTTATTTGTAATCCTTATTATGGATAATAACATCATTATATGGTTCTTGAGTATACCCCTTAATTTTCATTAGGGAAAATCTGGAGTGTAAGATCTTCTACGACTACCTCATGATCGTAAGTTCTTCTACGATCACCTCATGGTCGTAAGTCCTTCTACGACCAGGTCAGCTACGACCACCCCATAGTCGTAAGTTCTTCTGCGACTAGCACATGATCGTAAGTTCTTCTACGGTCACCTCATGGTCGTATGTCCTTCTACGACCAGGTCAGTTACGACCACCCTATAATCGATCGAGCTTACAGACAAGTAGACCCAATTGATTAGGGCATCTAAACAGTCAGTATACATTATTATTCTCCAGAATAACTGCACAATTAATCTCTCTGTCCTGGTGATAACTGCCTGGTGACGTGGGAACGTTACTTCTCCAATAGTAATCTCCAGTAACTGCGCCATCATCTAAAGCATTGATACGCCCTTTGGGCTGGAGAAATTGTCGCCCACTTCGAGCACGCTATAAAAGGAGCAATCACCAGACGACGGAGGGAGAGAGAGAGAGAGAGAGAAAGACAATCAGGAGCACAAGACATTGCATTTCAGTCTTTCTCTTGATCTGTAACCAACATACTAAATATAGCCACACAGGAGTAGGGTTATTATTCTCTCCGGAGAAGGCCCGAACCTGTATAAAAATTGTTTGTCATTCCCTCTACGTGATTTGAGTCTTGGAGACCCACCGAATCAAACAATCATTATGTAAGTTTGGTTTTAAAACACTGACAGCACCCATGGTCCCATCAGGGACTGCTGAGCTCCCGATGCTCCTGCTAAGAGGGTGGTTACACTCGAGGAGCTAATGGAATCCCAGTATAGGGCTGCCTTTCGGATTGTCCGTGCCTGTAGGTCTGCAGCAGACAAGGGTAAGGCACCGATGGACCCTTAAGATTGACTTCTCTTCGATCTACCAGTTTTTCTGATTAAAAAAGATGTGTATGTATCCTACGTGTAGATCGGATTGATGATTCATGCATGTTGTTGTTTCGATCATAAGAGTAGCGGAACAAACAAATGCATGTAACCAAACCCCCCATGCCATGTAATTCACAGTTGAAATATCATCTTTTGAATTTAATTAAATAGTTGTTCTCTACCTAATATTTCGTTCTTTTTTTTAAAAAAAAATAATCGGTTGTGCAAACACTACACTCGGTAACAACAACTCGGGTGCAATTAACATATAAGGAGTTTATCCACGCAGTTAACATAGTCCAACTTCTATAAGCACTACAAGTTGTAAAACCTTGTAAATTTTGAAGTTGCGTTCTCTCAAATTATAAATATAAATTTATTTCATTTATTTCTTAAAAAAATCAGCTCATGTCGCCATTTGGAATGACATAGGAACTTATCGCTATTTCAAATGGCGATTTGATCTGTGTCGCCGCTCCAAATGGCTCAAAGGCATTTTACACTGTTTATTGGGCGACAGGGCCAATCCAACTGATGACAGGAGGCAGTCGCTAATTTAAATAGCGACAGAAGCATATTTTTGTAATTTTATTAAACGAAAAATTATTTCAATAATTCTATTTTAAAATGTGTTATTTAAAAATATATATATATAAAGGAAACGGGATGGAAGTGTCAAATCAAATCGATGATGCTGCTCAGCAATGGATCTCCTGTTGTGTTACGTTCTGGGCCGCAGAGAACTCCTCCCAGCCCACCTCCATGCTCTGCATATTCTTTGCCGCGCATGCTTCCATTTCCATATGCACATACTGATTGATTGAGTAAATGTCATGTTATGGCGCATGGAATCTTGATGTTGCCGTGCATGCTTCGATATTCATGTACATTAATATCTTCCATTTGTTTCGATTATCACGTCCAGCAAACTTTCATACAATTCAGCGATTAATTCCATTCTATTAGGTCATGCACAGTAGACTTATATCAGCTGTCTATAGTCTTTACTACGTATTATTTAAACTGGCGTAGACGAAAGAGAATAAAGAGAGAGAAATATGATGTCTACAATTTTGTAGCTGACTGTATCATCAGAATCACGGAAAGCATTAAAAACTATGTATTGTCTACAGTCCTGTAACCTATTGTATCACCATAACGCATTGTATGAGATGTCTTTAGTGCTGTCTACAGTTGACATAGATAGTTACTATAGACAACAACTGTCTATACCATTGTACATGTTCCTAGTTCCGATCCATGGAATATTGATAAGTAACACCAAGCCGACTATAAATCCGCTGCAAATTGTACGCACCTCCCGGCGGCTACCAGCCAGGGGCGTAGCCAGAGCTGGGCTAGGCCTCGGGCCGGCCCAGCGTGTTTTGGTCCACAAATCAAATTTACACTCTCTTTTTCAACTGTTATTTGGATTTTAAGCTGGCAATTTTAGCTAGGCCTTGGACCATTGCCCCGGAGGCCTGAGACCCAACTCCACCACTGCTACCAGCCATGGAGTTGCAGTGCAGCCCCGCCGCCGCAGACACCATGGAAACTGAGGAGCTCTGTAACTCTGTTCCTATAAAGATCGTGCTCTGTTCACTTCTTCCTAGTCTTGGAACAACACTACTGTGATGTAAGCACCAAGTAGCAGCCAGAATGCAGATAGATGGATTCCACGTATGTTACAAATGCACATAAGTTTTTCTAAGAAAACGCATGCTGTTCCTTCCGAGTGTTCAATTTGAATACATTTTTATGCTATATGACGCACTGATCCACATATTTTATCTTCCAGAGTCTCTTTTGGGTGCCTAATTGTACTTTTGTTGGCGAGTCGTTGAAGCTTTGGTGGTGTCGTAGTGAGGTACTTGCTGTCGCATCTTCCTTCGTTTTTCATCTATGGACGTTCACATGTGTATTAGATCAAGCTTTTAGTCTAAAACTATTGCGGTTCTTGACATTGCTTGTGTGATGTGTGTACGGACTTGTTCACGCTTATTGGACGTAATTAGGCTTGCTTAGGCTCAAAAAAAAAAATTTCTGGCTCCGTCGCTGCATCGAAACTGTCCGTGTCAGCATTCTAATCTCCACAAGGTACTTTGTTTACAAAGGGATCGACGAAGACGAGCTGCGCGATGTTCTTGGTAGCGCTCGCTGCGCTATTGCTATCCTCAGGTAAGTAAATTCTCCGTGACGCACCACGTAAATACGCAGCTTCGGAATCTCCTATCCTCAATTTTTTTTTTTTCCGTCGAGATCTGACTTGCAGCCGCGTCGACGGAGGTGGTGGTGGCGGCCCGTCACTCGCCTGCAGAAGGGCGACCAACGAAGCGTCGTGCAAGGAGAGCTGCTCCCGTGTGTACCACCGCGAGTGCGCAGGGCGGATCCAACAAGAGGCATGAGTGTTCAGTTGATCATGTAACAGGTGTATTAGATATACATAGATAATCTGGCCAATCCAACTGTCCAATAGATTCTAACTCAACACATGTATCTCTTGGATCGTCGGGCAACACTAGCACATGAATCCACCAAATAACCAGGCGAGCATGTGAGGCGGCTCTGGGGCTCTGACTTAACCTCGGTGGTGGCACGTGAAGGACAAGGTTGCAAGTGCCAAAAAGAGCGGGCTGTGAAGCCTAGTCTAGCCGGGTCACATGGGAGACACGAACCTGGGATTTGGGAAAGGACTGGAAGGTGGCAACCGAGTCGCCGAGGTCGGTGAGGTAGATCACACAGTACATGTGTATCTCCGTTCATGAATTCCTTTATAAAAAATCCAAAATTCCTAATTCAATAATTTTTTTAAATTATTTTGTGATTACTCTAAATTATCTGAAATGTTATTTCTAATAAGAACAATTTTTGCTTTTAATTTTTTTTTTCTTCTATTTATGAACTTTTACTTCTTTTTTTTCACCCGAACACCCGTCCCAAAAAATTATAAATCGGCCACGGCGACAGCCTGTGCGTCCTTGGAGGGTGCCAGTGAACCTATTGCTACCCGCCGTCGCCGCCGATCTAGCTTACGTAAGCTAGGCGCCTAGGCCGACCAGGGATGACGACAGGTGAACAGGTAGCTTGATCCTTTGCCGATTAATAGCAAGGCCATTGTTACGTACAGGGAAATAACGATAACTGAGTGTTAAATTTCCCCACGTTACTTCACGAATTGAATTGTTTCCTTAAAATTCCTGAAAAAATCACGTGAGATCCGTGCGTTCCAAGCAGGCTGTGAACGAGTTCGCTATACAAGTCCTCTTTGGGTGGAAACGATATGCAGTTCCTGGTTATTATTCGCAAGCATTTTTTGATCAAAGGCTACCAAATTCGCGAGCATTTTTGTGTATGCCTTCGACTCGTTTCCGTTGCACAGTCTCATTTTTTAGAAGGATTTCGTTTGGAAGTAATAAGTCATATCAACAACCACCGAGCACAGTCCTTGGATGATCCGGACCTCTCTGTAGTTTTCAGTTTTGCAGGGTATGCACGCATTTGGTCTATTTTTGGGCCTTGATCGGAAGGACCGAGGGCCTATTTATTTGTTAGATAGGCCTCGGCAATCAAAAAGCTGGGCTCGTATTTTTGTTACAAACACAGGGCAACTCTAAATTCTCTTGGGGATGCAATTCCACGGCCCAGCTCCAATTCCGAGTACCAAACGGTGATTAGAGATGGCCAGATGGTCCTGAATAACAGGACGGTTTGAAGTACGTGACCATTGTTGATTTGTCTTGGGTACGGTATGGTTCACACTATATGAGTCGTGTCCTGCTTAGGTCAGCATACTAACCCGACATGACATGAACATTGTCATGCCCGGCTAGCACGACACGGCCTAGCAGCACCGAGAAGGAGGCCGGGCTGTTGCTGCAGACAGTGCGGCGACGGAGGGTCAGGACGGTGCTAAGGAGGAGGAGGTGGTCGGCGCCAAGGAGGAGGAGGAGGCAGGCGCGAGGAGAATGAGGAGGCGGCCGGCGCGGAGGCGGCTGGGCGAGGCATGCGTCGAGGAGGACGCCCGGGCACGACCGCGCAACCACGCGAGGAGGAGGAGCTGAGCCGACTCAGCCGAGGAAGAGGAGGTCGCCCAGGCCTGATTAGCAGTTAGCCGGTAGGGCACACCAGGGCCCAACTAGTGCTGTTGGGCCCAATTAGTGCCGTTAGGCATGACAGGCATGACACGACCTATCTGGCCCGATTAGCCCGATAGGCACGATAAATGATCAAAATTTTAAATATTTCAATCGTTTTTTTGTCGTTGGGAGGTTTAAAAATACTCAAAAATCCAAAAAAAATCTATAAATAGCCACCATAACCCCCCTCATTTAGCACATATCCATTCCTCAATATCTTCTACGAAATCTGTTGTGCAAATTTAGATTCCTTGTATGATAATTTGGCAAAATTCAGAATTTTTTTTGTGCTTTTGGACATTCGAAATCCACCAGCAAGTTGGGAAAAGAGGTACACTAATATTTTTTTGTATTTTTTGTTATTATTTATTAAACTAGGATGAAATTATTAATAAAGTTTCAATTTGTAGTTTTCATGATGGAAAACTGCGACCCTTTTGCTATTAGTGATTATGGGATTTCATCGAAGGACCTTGCATGCTTCGAGAATCCTGATGCCTCCAGCCAACCACAAGATCAAGTAGGAGGAAGCCAACCGCAAGAGCAAGCAGGAGGAATGCCATCACCGGGCTCTACGGCAGCATATGCGTCCGTAACAACCAGCGTGAAGAGATCCAGGTTGACCACATCGGGAGTCTGGGAAGATTTCGATAGGATAACTAAGAAAGACGCACAAGGATCTTTGGTAAGATATGTCGTTTGTAAAATTTGCAAACATGAATTATCTAGAAAGTCTACAAGTGGAACGATGCACTTGATTAGACATGCTATAATGTAAAGCAAGGCAGGGATTGGCGATGAGGTAGACATAGCTTCAGTACAACCCTGATGGTACGATATGTAGCTGGGACTATAGCTTTGAGGTAGCTCGTCAATCTATTTGTTGTTTAACTGCTTCTAAGGATTTACCTTTAAACTTTGGAGAGTTAAAAACTTTTGAAAATTGCATAAAGACTACACGTAATCCTATATTTTTATCGTTTCTAGACATACCACAACTAGGGATCTAGTTAAATATTATACTGAACGATGTGATAAATTAAAAGAACTATTTAATACATGTACGTTTTCGATGGCTTTGACCTCGGACATATGGAGTGGTCGAGCTAGGGAGGATTACCTTAGTGTAGTTACTCATTATGTGAATGAGAACTGGGAAATGGAAAAAATAATTATTATTGGGTTCAAACTTATTGATGACTGTATTATCAAAGTTGTGTTAGACTTTGATCTTACAAACAAAACATTCTCAATAACTTTAGACAACGCTGCCGCAAACTCTAGGGCAATGGATATTCCCACTCCATTGTTGAGTACATACACTGATTCTTTCTTACTACATCAGCGATGCGCTTGTCATATTATTAATCTTATAGTAAAATGCGGGTTGAATAGGTTGGATCCGTATATTAAAGCTTTTCGAGATGCGATATCTTTCTTAAATCATTCTAACCAATGAATTGCAGCATATAAGAACTTTTGCAAGTCAATGGGCGTACGCCCAAAAAAATTGGTTTGAACATGCTGGTAAAATGGAACTCTACTTTCTTGATGCTTAAGAACCTTATACTACATAAGTGCACCTTTTCTGTTTGTATTCAAACGCACTTTCACAACCCTGATGGTAGTGTACCATTGACTGAGCAATATTGGTTTGTTGCTGAGAAGATACTTCAGTTTTTGAAACTTTTTTACGACTGCACTGTTGACTTATGCGCTGTGTATTATCCAACATCTCCTATTATTATGCATAGTATTCTACAAATTACTAATCACTTGAAGGTAAACAAAAATGAAATAGTCTTACGAGAAACTATTGTTGCTATGAAATCAAAATACTTGAAATATTGGAGAGAAAGCCCATTCATATATGCATTTGCATTTATTTTAGATTATAAAGCCAAAATTCAAGGATTTTCTAATGTTCATGAACTTCTTAGTGATGCTACAGGCCAAGACTACTCCAACTATTTTGCAGATGTTTCAAAGGTACAAACATAAGTTTTAGGGACTTCGCTTGCAACGACCTCCAGTAGCACCTACTATAGCCAACAAGACAGATGTGTAGGGCAGGATCTGGGGTGGAGGTTCCTTCTCTAGATCCAGGCGTTCAGATTCTACACGTCCACCTCAAGCAAGATCAATCTCCCATCCAGGGAGTGGAGAACTATCTGCATATCTGGATAGCGATAAAGTAGATTTCAATGCATATGACTTTAAAATTTTGCAATGGTGGCATAACCACAAGATAACATATCCTGTGTTATCCATATTAGCATGTGATGTGTTAACCGTGCATGTATCCATGGTTTCCTCCAGATCTGCTTTTAGTCTTTCTGGAAGAATATTTGAGGAGACAAGAACACCTCTCACGAGTGAGATAGTGGAGATACTTCTAACTGTGAAGGACTGAAAACAAGCTGATGTATGAACACAATGAAGGGATACAGGTAGGCTACACTAGCACACAATTCAAAAATTCTACCACGTAAACCAGGAAGCCATGCAAGTAAGAGATTATAGATCATTACCACTAGATGCGCAATGCGGTGGAAGAAGGGTTGGAGCAACCTAATCCAACATCTAGCGTATCGATGTAGTGGTTGCAGTCGATCGTCCAACATTCTCAGCACCGATCGTCTCCTCTAGTAACCTATCATGTTCCTTGCTTAAGTTGCGGATCGTCCTCGATCAGCGCAGCAGCAATCGCAGCAACGCCTCTGCAGTATCCACACGTCTAGGAGTGGAACGTCGTACACCGATATGCTAGCATCAACTCGCACTACAGGGTCTTCATGGAGATGGTGGCTAGGATTTCGGTGGTTCAACTCTTACGTCCGAATAACCCCATGCATCCCCTTATAAAGAGCTCCTAACATATCATATCTGAATTATTTTGTTCCAACTCATTAAGTGTGTGACACTGCAGATTCATGTGTAATCGGTTGTGACTCAGAAACTCCTTCGCGACCAAAAGTCGGTAGAGGTTCCTAGCAGGACATAACAACTCCCGAATACACATAACTATTATATTGAGCGAACCTTATGCAATATGATATGCGATCAGGTCCTCATCAATTACGACTAGCTCGTATCTCCATACGACCTATTCATGTTTAGTCACAACTAGTTCGTAACACCTTACGACCAATTCGTCGACCAGTCAGTGATCATGTATGACCAGCTCATGACCAGTTCGTATCTGATTAGACTGAATGACTTACTTGCATATTCCCCTTTTACCTCACAATATCTGGTTGAACTCTAGGTGAGATATCTGTCATCCCTGAATTATTCAATACTTTCTCGATATAGTGACAGATAACTTTGTGTGGTCGACTCTTTGACCAACAGTGCCATGACCGTGCACTTTCTTTATCCGATCACATCGAAGGGCCTATAGATATCTCTCCTGTTATGTTAGGAGGGGTAAATCACATATCCGACCAGTCATGTCCCTCATCATGTTTCATAGCATACTAGAAAGGTACCTTTATAACTTCTTAGTTATGGAGTAGTGTTTGGTGACCCCTAAGTGTACTATTACACGTGTGGGAAACCATACTGGTCTCGGGTCTAAGGATTATGGATCATTATTGATTAAGACCAACTGATGACACATAAAATCATAACAATCTTAATAGTATCTCAAGGTAAGTCAATCAAACACCATGTTCTCTAACATGTGCTCATATTATTGATTCGATATCCTCATATCTATAACCGATGAAACATGGTCATCAATCAATACATATGTTGGTCGACCAATCAATAATGTTAAGAACATTGACATCCGATCAGAGATACTTTTAGAATGGCATCATACAATTGTTAAAGAGTTTTACCAACAAGTCAAATACTTGTTAATCTTTATAAATGATAATCCATCCAAGAAACATATTCTATAACTCATAAGCATAGATGTGGTACAATTATCTCCATGATCACCTCTAGGGTATATCACCAACACACAACATTATGTAGAAAATACAGAGTTGGCAGATATGTTCAAAAATTTGTACCTAGACAACAACACTTAGAACATGGATGTATGCAGAGCTATTGGCTATACTTGTTTTCATTTGCCAAACTCGTTTTCATTTGCCAATGTTTTTCATATTGAGTTTTTACTTTTGCAAAGGTTTAACGATGCAACCATGTAAATATTAATAAAACTCTTTATTACATTTTGAATATATTTGTCTTTTAATTGGTATATAACTCATTTATTACAATTTTAATTCTTATTTTTGAATTATATATACATATTTTAGTTTTTCTCGAATTTTTTTAAAAAATTCAGGCCGAGATAGGCTAAATGGGCCACCTCGGCCCGTCAGGCTAAACATGCTTGGGCCGGTCCGGCATGGCCCGAGAGGGCGACGTGTCGTGCCTAGGTTGGCACCCCGGTCCGCGGGCTAGCATGGCATGAAGAGTACCTGGGCCTTACCGAGCCTAATCGTGCCCGGGCTAGCACGGGTCGTGCCGTGCCGGGCGACACATATTAAGCCTAAATAAGAATTCCGAATTGTCCATTTACCACATTTCCCTCCCCCAATCGCCTCATAGGCTCATACCGTTAAATGATTAAGGGGGTGTTTGGGACGGCTTTGACTTTTCGCTCAAAAAAGTTAGAAGCCGTCCCAAACGGGGGGCTTTTCCTGCCGGCTTTCTCGGAAGCTGGAAGTCACGTTATACGTGAAAAAGCCTAAAGTCAAAAGCTGCCGTAGGGCATCTTCCCGCGGCTTCCCACCAACCCCTTCCAAATTTGCCTCTGAAGTTGGGTAGTATTTACCCGCTTTTGCCATTCAACAAAATCCCTAGCCCCCTTCAGTGCCCCGCACCCCCCGTGCCCACATGGCCCCTCCCGCTCCTCCCAAGCACCGCTTGCTCGCCTCCCTCCTTCCCACATGCGGGCGCCGCCCTCTCCTCCGCCCTCTTCCTCCTGAGCACCTCCCCGCCCGCTCCTCCTTCCTCTTCCGGGGACGCCACCCTCCTCTCTCGTCCTCCCGTGCCACCAGCCTCCTCCTCCCTCGGCACCTCCGCCCACCCTCACCGCCACCTCCCTCCTCCTCCCTCGGTCCTGACCAGATATGTCACCAACCTTCTCCCTCCTCCTCTCTCCCCGACCAAATCTGGCACCCCGCACCATCGCCTCCCTCCTCTGATCGGGCCCGCCCCCAAGTGCCTGCCACCGGAGCTTTGCGTGGTTTCCCTTTAAGCTCCAACGCCCGAAGTCTAAGCAGATCAGTCTGCGAAAGTGTGCTTCGAGCTGATGACAGTTGAGCTTTCCAAGTTCTCATGTGCAGATGGGAGGCACGAATGCTATTTGCCAACTGGTGACCCTGCCCGAGGCCACATCCACCCGACCGGATCTGCCCTCCATGCTGCGTTCGGTCGCCTGCTCGCGCCTCCGACCACCTCCACAGAGCCGCCCGCCTGCGCCTCTGGCCACCTCCATCGAGCAGCCACCCACGCCTCCTTCCTCCAACCCAAGGTACAACATATCCTGAATATTCCACTAGTGTACAACCCTAACTCTCTTTTTTCTGAAATAATGATGAAGTCTATGCTTTTCTTCTATTGCCTAATCCCTGTCCAGCATCCTGGCACTGTTGAACAGGATGTGGATGCTGAGGAAGAATTTAACACTAAAGAGGAGGATGTGGTGCATGATGCTGATGATGGTTTAGATTTACTTATGGTCATTCAGCAAACCCTTTTTCTGAGACAACTCTAGCAATTTCTGATACTTGCTTCATGCGTAGATGATAAATGATTTCTGATACATAGCAATTGAATTTGTGGGATTTATGTTGCACTTTATCAATGGTTTTGATCTAGTATCCTCCCTTAGTGTCATGATCACTTTCTTTTTCTTGTCACTATGGTTATTTGCATAGTAGCATGCCACCATCTTTGTATGAAAAAGGAGCATTTAGAACCAGAGTTTATCAGTGGTGATTCACCTTTTTAAGGATTCTCTTTGTCAATATTACATTGTTTTTCAATATTACCTAGAATGATTTAGAAGTATCTTCTGACTACTGCTAGGAAATCAAGACTTCTGTTGTCTTCGATTATATTTTACTCATGATTACAAGGACTTCACTCATGATGACAAGGACACTATGCAATTTTAGCTGACTCTCTTTGTTTTTCATTTCTTAGAACATAAACAAGCTTAGCAGCTGATCGTTTGTATTTCAGGTTGATTAGAGAAGCTCATAAGAAAGGCGCAAACATTGTCCTCATTCAGGTAAATTTGGTGATGAATCACCAAACTTCAACTTGCAATATTTCTTTCAAAACTTAAAGCAGAGCAAACAAATGTGTTTGGATGGATTAAATATTGTTGTTTTTATTTTAGTTAAATCATATCTTATTTTGTTGAATCTTTTGGTTCAAAACAAACAGGAAGGAAATGACTTAGGTTTTAATTCTACTTAATGCATGAATGTGTTAAATGTCATAGGAATTATTTGAGGGGCACTATTTCTGTCAAGCTCAAAGGATGGATTTCTTTGCCGTGCTAAGCCTTATATGAGGTAGATTTTCCTGCTTGTGCATGAAACATGTCGGAACTTTGCAGTCAACTGGTAATGTTTTTATATTCTGATTTTGTAATATTTGCACATGCGCTTTGTTTTTCACGGCTCATAGGATGCAACAAGCTTGCAAAGGAGTTGGATGTTGGAATACCTGTCAGTTTTTTTTGAAGAAGCAAACAATGCTCATTACAATTCGGTGGACATTATTGATGCTGACGGCACATATCTTGGCCTATACCGCAAATCACACATTCCAGATGGACCAGGTATTACTTGCTAATAGCCTAATAGCATTTGCCTGATCCTCTATAGTTTCGATCATCTGATTTAAAGAAGCTACTTGTGTTTGTCAGGATATCAAGAGAAATTTTATTTAAACCCAGGCGACACTGGCTTTAAGGTAAACATGGTTCTATATTTGTATCAGATCGCAATTTAGTTAATCCTAGATGTATGAATTGTAAGTTGTAACTGTGACTGTCCTTGTTGTTATCAGTAAAAATTAATTTGGTGTAATTCCTGTTATTGATGCATGCTTTCAAAACCAAGTATGACACACTTGGTGTTGGTAAGTTATTTATGCTATGCAGTACCATTAGTTTTTCTAGTTTTGGCATGATAGCTCTGCTAATGACATCACCTCATTTTTTTGGTTGTTAACGATCTCTTCATCCATGACCTGGTAGGAATTTGCTGGGATCAGTGGTTCCCAGAGTGCAAGGGCTATGGTGCTTCAGGAGGCCGAAATATTGTTCTATCCCACTGCAATTGGATCTGAACCCCAGGATAACAACATGGATTCTCGTGAACACTGGAAATGTGCCATGCAAGGCCATGCCGGTGCTAACTTGGTAGTTTTGTTGTACTTTCACGTTCCAAAATAAAATGCTCGTCATGTAATGATCTACCAGACAAAAAAGAGAGAGATCAAACCAATATACTACTGCATCACTGGTTTCTTCAAACTTTTTTTAATGATACTAGTACTATTATTGGGTTTGTAATAATTATTTATTGTATTTATGTATGTAATAATTATTTATTGTAATAATTATAGATAATTACATTAATTATTGTTAAGTACGGTCTATTGTGTCAATTATCGTTAAATGCGATCAATTGTGTTAATTGCAGTAGTCGTCGTTATTTGAATTAATCATAATTAATTCTGGTAGTCATCATTAATTGTAGCCAATTACGGTAGATGTCGTTAATTGTGGTTATTGGCGCGTTAATTGTCGTCAATTGTATTAGTTTGACGTCAATTGTAGTACTTGTCGCCAATTGCGTTATTTGTCGTTAATTATCATTAATGTCGCTAGTTATCGTTAAATGTCGTCTATTGCATTAATTGTCGTTAAATGACATAAAGCAAACCATTACTTGCCTTAGGGGCATTTCAGATATTTCTTATCTTAGAAGCTGCAGCCAGTCTACCTAAAAGCTAGACAACAAAACATCAAACCTCTTTAGCTCAGCCATTCAGCCCTACAGGAAGCCATTTTTCAGAAAAGCTACAGTCGTGCCGAATAGGCCCTAAGGAGTTGTTTGGAACGGCTTCGGATTTTCGCTTGAAAAAGCTGAAAGTCGTTCGAAACATCTAGCTTTTCGCAACTGTTTCTCCCCGAAGCCGCTTCGCATTACAACGTGTGATAGCCTCCCATGGGGAGCTTTCGTGGCTTCATACATCCCCCATTCCATATTTACCCCCAAAGTTCAGGGTAAATTACCCTGTTTGCCACCTCCTCCCCACGCTGGTGTCGCCCAGGTCCATATATGGATATGGATCTCACCCACCTCCTCCTCCTGCGTCGCTCCCTCCTCCTCCGCCCACGGCCGCCCTCCTCCACCCCCTCCTCCCGTGGCCGTCGCCCTCCTCCTCCCTCTACCCCGCGCTGGCCATGTCGCCGACTTCCTCCATTGACCCAGCGCTGACCCTATCGCTGGCCTCCTCCCTCGACCGCGCCACCCAACTTCGGCAACGTTGGCGGCAGCGACCCAAACCCTAGCTTTCGTCGGCTCTGTTTTTTTTTGTAAATTTAATGATTTGTAATATTTATTTATTTTATTAATTATTTGTTGTGTTAATTATACAGTGTAATAATTGTTTTTAATAATTACCTATTGTAATAATTATTTATTGTATTAATTATTTTTAATAATTATATGTTGTAATAAATGTTTATTGTAATAATTGTCGTTAAATACGTTAATTGCAGTTAATTACGTTGATTGTTGTTAATTGTGGTATATTGCATTATTTGCAGTATATTGTCGTTAATCATCGTTTAATGCGATCAATTGTTCATTGCAGTGAATTATGTTAATCGTCGTTAATTACAGTTAATTATCGTCAATTATGATGGTTGTCATTAATTACAGTAATTCTCGTTAATTGGCGTGTTATCGTCAATTGTGTTAGTCGTCATCAATAATAGTTAGTTGATATTAAATATTATTAATTACGTTAAACACTCTTTTGTTCGTTATATCCATGGATGAAAATCGGTAGATTCTGCATTGTAGCAAACCTATACTTGTCGGTCGTAGAACGAAAAACCTTTGGTTTTTCCGGTTTAGCAAATTCAAATTCTACTTTTCAAATTTTGACTAGTTTTTAAGCAAATTCAAACGAATTTCATCCAGGTTTTTCCCGATAAATCCGATGTAGGCGATTCTGGCGATCCACCGAACCGCCCAGCGATCTAGATTTTTATCCTTGGTTATATCTGTACATGCTATCGAATAAATTACAGTGGATTCCAATAGAAATATTTACTTGCTAAGGATACAGCTTTGTTTCCCTACATAAGCTTGGTGTCAATCTTGTGTGTATTTTGGATTTTAGTAGTTTGCAGTTTTTACTGCTGCTGATTGACACTATTTTGCTGGCAAGCTTTCTTCCTTGGTTTGATAATATCGTAATTGATAAATATCTTAATGGTGTTATTAGAGGGACATATTATTTAAAGTTTGGGCTAATAAGTGGGATTAGGGGTCTGTAATCATGTGAAGTATGGTTAAGGGTACTCAGATCTCCATTTTATAATGTTATGATAGGATGAAAGATAATAACATCTTTCTCAAACTACTGGTTTTTTAATCAGCCTTTATTAAAATAATCTCCAAATTTGGGCACATTTGGCTAAATCGGATAAAGCAGGATGCATCAAACGGGAAGTTGTCACTTAACAATGGCATGGTGCCTGTGCTGCTCTGTTGAGTTGTGAGCCTTTAGACCTTACTCTATATTTGTTGGCAAATCATATATTATATTATTGGTCATCCATAGTCTTGGTTCATTTGTCCAACAACTTGATTACAACTTGATTTTATGTATTCACATCTTTTCTGCTTGTGTAACTGAACTCCATGAATCTAAAAAGTGCTTTATGCTGAATATACTTCATATATAATTCGATGGTTATTCTTCAGGTGGAAGCTCTGAATTACCAGCTGATCCTAACGAGGAATTGACTGAAGCTGACAAGATGGGACAAGAAGGGAACCCACAAGCCGATGATGATCACCTCACATCAGCTGAGCGGCGTTACACAGAACAGAAGCAGAAGATTGACATGCACAAGATGGCCAAGGTAGCCAACAAGTCGCACAGGGACCGCATCCAGGACTTCAACCAATACCTGGCAAATCTTAGTGAGCACTACGACATCCCAAAAGTTGGCCCTGGTTAACTTGGCAAAAATTTCAAGTTGCACAGGGAATGCTTTGTATGCTCTCTATTAGCATTTGATGCTCTTATCTGTACGTTCAAAAACAATGTGTTGTGTTTATCTCTCAAGTCTCAAGGATTGAGCATTGTATTTCGGAACCAAGTTTTTTAATTCAAGTATTCTGAGCACTTTCTGTCTCCATTTTAACCCATGAGGTTCCTAGCGTGTACCTAGGGAACTCTGGTTTGCAAATTACGTTGCAAATGGGAGCCGGGTCTATATATTGTTTGCACCACATGCTCCAGGATAGTATCTGGTACACACAAAAAATGCAGTTAACTTAAAACATCAATTTCTCCAATAGGAATGTAATGTAATGCACCACATATTGCACAATTAGGTACACCAGATCAAAGTAATACAACAAGAATCTGAATGTATAATATCATCTCTGAACGTTCTGACTCACTGTCTCAAGTCTCAACTAGTACACAGTCTAAAATTTTTCTAACGATGCAGAGTAATAACGTTCAAACATTCAGCGATACGCAGCAAGAGGCGACAGTTCACCTGGGATACTTGTAACCGAGTACGTCGGTGATGTGTAGCGTGCATGTCACATTGGCACCATGATCAACACACGAAAAAGACACCTGTAATAAACATTCTTATGCCAAACTTGTCAGAAAATCTTCTCCAAAAAAAGATGAAATTAAAGTGTATCCGGTTAGTCATATTGGAGCAACAATTTTCGTTATTTTGCATATAGATTACATGTGTGCACTATTAACTAACACATGAGATGTTCCAAAGAAACATCATTTGTTGAAATCATTAGATGTTTTTTACTTCAAAATGAACACATTCAAGGATGATAGTATTCAAATCAATTAGTTACAGGAAACAGGAAAGGAAAAGAAGTAAATGAGTGCCAACAATTTTATTCATAAAAAATTGTCTCAGGCATAAGTTATAACAACAACGCCACAGGGCACCGAGCTGGATAACATGAACAATAAGAACTCGGAAAACATGTTGCTGGAGGATTCATGAGAAACAATCAGAGAACTTTGAAGACCATGAATGGATGTATCAACATCAGATACTTCAGATCATTTGACCTCCTCATTTTGTTTCTCGACATCTTAAAACACTGCAATTTTGACTCGAGCATAATTAAGAAAATTGTAAGGTACAGCCTAAAAAAAAGAATACAAAGATGGATCTAGATATGCATCAAGTGGATAAGAGAGTGTAGTACGGGAAGCAATCAGAGAACTTTGAAGACCATCTATATACTATCCACAGTCGTAAACTTTCAGATGGTATAGTTTCCTCATTTTGCTTCGCAACTATTTTGGTTCTTGAACCTCAGGTAAAGAATTACAACTAGCTACACATGAAAGATTTAAACATGAAGCATTCAGAGAACTTTGAAGACCATGTCTGTGTTATCCTCAATAAAATTTTCAGACGTTTTCGCCTCCTCATTTCGCTTCTGAACAAATGTAAGAGCACTGGCCTCGACAAAATGATCTAAAGACAGCCTAAATATTAAGGAAACTATAACACCGAAAGAAACAACAGTAAGGTGACACAATGTGGACAGAAGAAATGATTCTGAGGAAAATCGCTGACTTCCACAGAAGTATAGAGCTCCTGTCCAATCCATGAATGTTGCACCAATAGATACCCTTTACTCGCAGTTTTCCCTGAACCCAACCTCAACAGAGCAGGGGGCTAATGGTGCGAGTTAACCATAGCAAAACTATCAAATTCAAGAACGGTAAAAACATATAATAGCTAATCAAACAAACGTATGTACTTCTTGCTTCCTAACAACTATTCCTACCAAGTAAAACCAAAGCATCAAACCATTCAGCGCACCCGAAGTCAGCCAACAAAAAAATCATTCATGCAACACAGATTGAAGAAAAATAAGCAACAATAGCTGAAACCAAACAAATGCAGGAACAAATATAGCGGACTAGGCTACGAAATCCTATAAATCGGGGGAGTTGGGGGATGGCCGGATGGGTGGTCGGTCTCTGGCGGCTAGGGTTCTGACTTCTGAGGTTTGCGGCTAGGGTTTCTCTCCGCGGTACATATCCGCAAGAGGGAAGACAAAAAGGA
Source organism: Hsuehochloa calcarea (assembly GCA_036346395.1). NCBI lineage: Eukaryota > Viridiplantae > Streptophyta > Magnoliopsida > Poales > Poaceae > Hsuehochloa > Hsuehochloa calcarea. The sequence goes on along the minus strand of CM070610.1, from coordinate 67,572,817 downwards.
ATGACCTCAGATGCGAATAGGCTGGGCCTTGCAATCTTGTCATTTTGGGCCTGATTTCCAATCAAAACCCTAGATTGTTAATGTAACCAGTGTTTGGGCCGCTTTTGGGCTTTGTACGTCACTGCCAATCCTTCCATTTTGGGCCTTGCAATAAGCGATTGGTCTAATTCATTATCCGCTCTTGATGCCTGTGAGGAAATATTTCGTTTTGCATTCCTCTCTCTAAAAAAAATCATTTTGCATAGACTGGATATGCAATCAGGGAAGGCATCAATTTTAGCTTTAGTAGTTTTGCAGCAGATCATGTATTGTCTGTACTTGACTACTTACCGTCCCAGTGCTTACTTTGCTAACCTTTGCCTTTTTTATGCAAGACGAGAGCTATTATGAGAACAAAGTACTCCTTTTTGAACTTGTGTAGTCCTCTTTCCTCGTAGTCGTACCCATCATAAATTCATAATTGCAGAAATCAGCACACACAAACAAAGACAAATCACTGTACATTGGTCTAAATTTGGAGAGTTTTCAGCATATGCGTATAATATTTGCTTGTTACTGTAATCAACTTTTGAAAAAAAAAAAAACTAACACGATTAATTTAACCCTTTCCATTCACCTGTGCAAACATTCAGGTTCACATATGCAAAAGAAGCAAAGATCTGATGCTATTTAGAAGTATTTACTCGATGAACAGCAAGCTCTAAAACTCCATGGACACATAGGTTGCAGAGTAGTCAGGCATCTTGTGCAGTCTCCTGAGGATGCTCTCGGCCGCCTGCTTGGCGCTCGCGTCGCCCTTGTGGAAGGCGCTCACCAACGCCGTGGGCAGCATCCTGTCGCCGGTCACCTCCCTCGCGCTCCTGTCGTCTCCATGCATCAGGAACTTCTCCAGCATGCAGAAACATTTCTGCCGCAGCCCGTTCTCCCTGTGCCGCCTCAGCGCCCCAAGCACGTGCCTCGCCGCGTCGAGCTCGGCGAGCGGCCACGCTCTTCTCGACGTCCACCCTCTCGTCAAGGAGCGTGCACAGCGCTCCGAGTGCGGCCTCGACAACCCGCGCGTTGTCGTTGTCGAGGCAACCGAGGAGGCCCTCGACGGCGCCGGCCTCGAGGAGGCAGAACGTCGTCGCCGGGGAGCAGACTCCCGGTGCACCGGGCAGACGTGGACCTGTGGGTTCTTGGTGTTGAGCACCCTTGCGTCTTTGAGGCGCTTCAGTATGGTCTTCTTCTTTGGCCGCACCTCCTCCTCGGGCGGCGGGTGGGACAGTTTGATGGACTGGTAGCTGAGGTTTTCGAGCCCCACCGCGGCGAGCCGTTGCACATCGCCGCTTCCGGCGGCTCCGGCGATGAGCTCGGTGAGCACCGAGGCGAAGCTGTGGTCTGTGGCTGCCTTGAGCACGTCCGGGTTGTACAGCGTCGTGGTGAGCCGCACGAGCGCGCCCACGAGGCCCTCCATGTAGGCCGTCGCGTGCCGGCTCGATCTTGCCGCGCCGTTCTGCATCTCTTCTATCCCGCTCAGTATGGCCGGCACGGCGCCCTCGTGCAGGAGCGCAAGGTTGAGCGAGACGTTTCGGTACGGCAGCCTGGAGAGGAGCGTCACCGACGCAGCGTGCCGCTCGGTGACACGCCCGGCGTGGCCGATGCTTTTGACCAGCCTGCCCGGCTGCCCCTGCGTCTTGCAGAGCCTCTCGGCGATGGTGTGGCCCATGTGCGCGGAGAGGGTGACGAGCAGCCTCGTCGCGGCGATGCTGAGCGCCTCCGTTGGGGAGCTCATGAGCTCGATGAAGGCATGGCCGCGGTGGTTCTCCCGGATGACCGAGACCACGGCGGCCAGTGGCTCGGAGAGCGCGGTGAGCGCGAGCAGGACACGGATGATGCTGAGGTTGAACTCGTCAGGCAAGAAGCACTTGAGCATGTGCACGAAGTTGTAGATGGAGTACTTGGACGTGAGGACGTGGCCTTCCTTGTTCACCACGGTGGTGTTTGGATCAATGCCGGACTCGACGATGTTGGCGAGGACGGCGGCAACCTTAGCTTTGTAGCTCAGGGGCTCATCGTCTACCTTTCGGATGAAGAGCTCCTCAACCATGACCGGGACAGCACCTGCCTCGACTAGCATCTTGCTGTTGGGGCGGTGCGAGGATAGCTGGACCAGGACGTCGAGTGCTGCCTTACGGACCACGGTGTTGCAGCTACGCACCATCTTGATGAGGATCCCCGACGTGCTCCCGGTGATGTCAATGGTGAGCTCCTGCTCTAGGACCAGCTCACTGAGGTAGCTGACCATCTTTATCTGCATCTCTTCTGAACCTGTTTTGTAATCTTCATGTCAGCTTAAACCTCAGTTAATTACATGAGCAAAAGGATCTAAGTCTGAAATCCCTTACTCTTATGCTGAACAAACATTTCGGATGTTGAAGTGTTAAATGTTGAGACAATGCTAACATGTGTATCTGTAGTTAAATAGCTTGAGTTCATTGAACGATAAATTAGTTTATATATTTTCAAAAACTGAGTGGGTTGGGTCAAATATAATCATGCTTATAAAGAAAACAATAAGATTAAGCTTGTTATTCATAGATTTTTTTAATGACAAACATGTATTCTTAATACTCTGCTTAACCAGCATGCTACAGCTTAATGCATGAAAGACAGTTATGAAATTTCTTCACAGGCAACATCTTACCTTCAACTAGATGACTCTGAAGGGGGTCTAGGTAGCCATTTTCAGCCATGTATTTGATGTTCTTCGGACACTTCTCCAGGTTCTTGAGGACTGTTCCGGCTTTATCAGCAGCAATCGGATCGTCGGAGTCATTAATCTTCATTGTGGTGAGAATCAGAATACTTCCAGCAGTTGACCCAATATTCTCCAACAATAACTGTGATTTCGAAAGCTCTAGCAAGAAAGAGATGGCCGCATGCCTTTCATCAGTGGCATTGCTTGACAGTAGCTTTATTGTCCTGGCAATGGCCTTAGTTTTTCCAATGATATCCTGTATGTCATGAAGCAAGATTTAAACCTTCATCATAATATGTTGAGCAGTTGAACAGTTCTGTATACAGTTCTAAATTGCAGATGAGCTACTTTAGGAAAGAAAATTTCCTAATTACCTTTCCTTCTTCATCCTCAACTAACAAGCACAGAAGCTCCAGTGCATCACACCGAATCTGTGCATTGTGGTTGTCCAACAGCCGTGCTAGGAACTTGGTGACCCCAATCTTATGCATCTGCTCCCTGTTCTTCCCCCTCAGCTTGGCCAGCGACTTCAGCTCATGTATAGCCTCAAGCACCATCGCCTCTGTAATCGACAGCGAGAGCGCAGTCCGTGCAATCCTGATCCGCATTGCCTCATTCCTCATCGTCCATTCTGCAATCACGCTCTTCAGGGAAGAGTTGCTCATCACTGCCTTACTTTGCATTGGCATTTTTGTGACAGGGCAGCTGACAGGTTCAGAACTGTCTGCAAACCTCTCAAAATGCTCCTCAACAGCTCTCCTGTCATATGTCACTCCGCTTTCTGCTGTCACAGGATCAGTCATCACCTCATTTGTCAGTGGACAGAAGAATGCATCATAAACCGGCTCGACGTATTCCGCGACCTCTGGGAGAGAGTTGAACGTCTGGCCGCCAACTTCTTGCAATTCATGGTACATTCCCCTCAGAAAGTCCACCAGCCTTGGCGTGTCACTCTCGTGGAGAGACCTCCTATTAGGTCTGTTGCTCACTACATTCATGGACATATCAGCCTCGGAGTAGCCCCTCATTGAGAGTGATTTGATTGCCACATCTGTGTAAGCATTGCTCCCAAATGCTGATCCTGGTATCCTGCCAAGATAATCACATATGTTTCGTATGACACTCTCCAGGTCTTGTGTTATGCTTTGTATCTCATCGTCCTTGAATTGAAGCGCTCTTTCTCTGCACCTTGCAGCGAGGTCTTTAGCAAGGTTGACGCTGGCAAATAGAGATTGTGGCATCTGTGTCACATTGGTTAGGACCCTGCAAGCTGTTTGACGCTCCATTACAGCCCTGCCTGACTCCATGGAGTTCTCTTGGCTGACATCGACGGTGGACACCGACAACATGACTGCATATGCGTACAGACGCAGCAAAGATAACAGCAATTAATGGAAATGATTGTTCAGACAAGGGGGTTCTAATTTAACTAAATCATCATAAGAGAGTTTCTAAAAACAATCATCATAAGGCTCCTAAAAAACATCGCAAGGACATAGAGTAGAAGACTTAAGCTGCTAAAACGATTGTTCAGAGTAAACCTATGTTATTTTTTTACTTTCTTGTGCCATAACTATTGTTCTAACTAACTAAGCTATACAGATATAGGCTACAGCCACTTACTGCAATTTTCTTCCACAAAGCCTCTAAATAAAAGAAATAAGATTATTACTATAACATGGTACCTGTATCCAGAAACTCCAAGATCTGAACTAAACAGTGACTTCGAGTACAGGAGTTACAGAATGAACATTTTTGCCTCAATCTCCAGCATTGAACCTGCCCAGGCTTCCCAGAAGCACATTCTATGATAGAAGAATGCAAATAGAGCAGACCCAGCAATATGGGTGCAGTTATTTATCACAGAAAAGGCCTGATGTGTTGACTTAACACTCATCTGATGGTGCTGTCCACATCATAGGGAGAAACATGATAAGTGAGTGTCAATCTTGGTGACAGACTGACATCCTTCCTGCCAACTTAGATTAGTAAGAGCTTAGGTACTTCAGACTACAGAACAAGAAAAATGCAAGCTTACAATAGGAACAGAGTTAGGCGATAGGTAGGTTGGCAAACTACCCGAAGGGCCACAATAACAATAATATAACAGTGGGTTTGCCGAAAGCTATATAGAATAGATAAACAGTGGATAGCAGCAGATGATATCACTTGAAGCAAACAAGTGTGCGTACGTAAAGTTTGATTACTACAACTCAGCATGAAGCCAAGGATCATTGAAATCAAACGCAGATCATAATCGCAGGTGATAGCGATAGCAAGCTACTTTGAACAGCTTGATGGGGGCTAAAACGTAAGCATGTTGAAAAACAGGCACCATAAGCACATCTAATCATCGTAATATACTAGTTTAAGGCAGGTTAATTCAACAACCTGTGCTATCCAATGCATGTCTTTAAAAATCTCTTGGCCAGAAGTCCAGAACTCAATGCAAGTTCAACCGCACAATCTACTTTCTCACAAATTTTGGCTTGTGAAACTGTGGGAAAAATATTATTTCATAGTTCTCCAAAGGAAATTGAGGGACTTGCTTGTACCAACCCTCTACTAACTACTGCTACTATTTTATGAGATGCTCAAATGTAGACAAGGAGTGGATGCAAGAAATTCAGGCTATAGCCATGAAAAGCATCACAAAAGAGAGTATGTGGATGGTTGAACAACCATAGAATAAGGGAGGGCACCGTACGACAAAAAAGGGCAGATTATTTAGTTATGGTGTACTGGGTATGATTTTGTATTGGAAGTGTTTATACTTCAAGTGACTAAAATTTCTTTATTCGTCGGTCATCTTTTCTCATCGTTCGATCAACATTTTATGGACTAGATTGTCTCTTTCTAAAATAAACAAAAGTAAATGTAGATGAACCTTACAAATATAATTTTTTTCTAAAATAAACAAAAGTAAATTTAGGTGAATCCTACGAATACAAAAATAAATAGAATTAAAAATTACAGTAAAATTATGTTAAAATTGCATATCACTTGGTACTATAATTTTAGAATTAGTATTATATAATTATAGATGACTAATGAATATAAAAAATTAGGCAACTAAAAATTAGCAAAACCATTTTTGTATCTGTATGCAACTATGCAAGTCATGGGGTTAACAACTAGTCAAAGTCAATGGCGTGCATCTGTCTAAGACAGAGACCAAGTACCAAATGCATCGCGCGGTCATGGTGTTCTTCGACGGATCAAGGAGGGGCACGCACCGGAGATTGGCGTGGGAGATGCACGCTCGCCCGGAAGCCGCCCCCGGCGAGGGCGGCGCCGAGGTGTTCATCCGGATTGAACCGCAGATTTCTCATCACTGGAAGCTAAATGTTGAAATCGGGTCCTGACGCGCGCGCACGCGCTACAACCGCGCCGTGGCGGTCGCCCGCGTTTCGCGCCCGGGCATGGGAGATCGACTCCTCCTCCGCCGCCCGCCGCCGCGTCCCTCGGCGTAGCGAGCCGGAGAGGGCCGGGCGGATCGGGGCAGATCCTGCGATCCATCCCTTGGCAGCTGTATGCCGTGCGATCCAATTTGCACGGCCCAGATTGAGCAACGCTCTACCGGTGGAGGGATATTTTGCTTGCAAGACCCCATAGTTATCTGCAATTGCTAATCTACTACCAACTACACCCTCTCGATATGGATCACGAATATCCTGCGCGATCCAAACTGAGGCCCACTCAGCCGACAGGTCCACAGTCTAAGGCTTCATTAGGCCCATTTCTTTTGATGTAGCCCAATACGGGTAACTAATGCTCGGAATTGTAGCCCATTACAGACCCACCCTGTTGTGGGCACTTCCTTAGCCCAAAACCAGGTCTTTTTAGCCATTCTATTGCTCGCACGCGCGCAGGAGGTAGACGATGGCAAATGAAGCTTCGGCGGCGCGTGGCGCGGGGTGCCTGGTGGCACTTGCGCCGGCATGGCCGAACTGCCGAACGCATGGGTGCGCGTTGCCGAGGCCGTGCGCGCAGCAGAAAAGGTGAGCGGAAGGCGGGAGAATGGAGACACAGCCACGCGCGCGTGCCATGCGTGGCAGGCTGAGCAGCGCCATGGCTGCAAGGGATATCGTGCACCGGCGAGCATCCGAAGTGGACACAGATTCAACAGGAAGCTAGGGAGAGTTGCCCCGTCTCTCGCCCAACACGTGGTGATAAACAAGCGGTTGCTAAATCAGGAGGCGCTCTAATTAAGACGCCTCGTCTCCTCCGATCAAAGTTTCCCACCCCACTACTTCACTCTCTCCATTGTTCCTCGATCGCCTCCTGCTGCTGCGCGCGGTCTGTCCCGATCGCACTCGGTCGTGAGGTAGAAGGGGAGGGACGGAGGAAAGGAGGGACAGAGTAACTCCATCTCCTCCAATCCGGATTAATTGTCCATACAATTTTCCGTTCTTTTGCGCTATTTTGATCCGTGCCTGCGTACGTGAAGAATTCTTACTTTTTCGTGCAATAAGGGATCACAGGTAGCTATTAAAATACTGGAATTCCGTACGCGCAAAACACACCATCCTAGGAAAGAGCCGCCCTTCGGCGCCATCTTTACTTGCAGCTCCGCCAGGATGGTGATGCCAATGGCGAGCGCCGGTGACCACGACGCCGAAGGAAGCGAACCTCTCCTCGCCAGGAAGCACAAGGACGGGGATGACTTCGACGGCGCCTCCTTCGCCGGCGCGGTGTTCAACCTGTCCACCACCATCGTCGGCGCCGGCATCATGGCGCTCCCGGCCACCATGAAGGTGCTCGGCCTCGTGCCGGGCCTTGCCCTGGTCGTGCTCGCCGCGCTGCTCACGGACGCCTCCATCGAGCTGCTCGTGCGGTTCAGCCGCGCCGTGGGCGCCGCGTCGTACGGCGAGGCCATGGGCGACGCCTTCGGGGCGCTTGGCAGGGGGTTCCTCCTGGTCTGCATCGTCGTCAACAACGTCGGCGTCATGGTCGTCTACATGATCATCATCGGTACGGTGTTCTTGGAGACACCTTTGTTGCTAGATTTACAATGTTCGCATTAAGAACTGTTCTGAATGTACGAACGAATCCTCCTCACACAAGGTGATGTGCTCTCTGGAACTTCCTCGAGCGGCGTGCATCATCACGGCGTATTAGAAGGATGGTTCGGCTCGTGCAGGTGGAACGGGCGCTTCTCCATCCTCCTCGTCACCACTCTCGGTGTGTTCACTCCACTTGCATGTTTCAAGCGCGTCGGTACGTGCGTGATTGCCCGGTTTCAATTAGTACGGGGGGAAAGCCTATCTTTTCTTAAACATTTTGCTCTCTCAAATCTCAATTATGAAGGCTTTGCTTTTCTTCCGTTTCAGATTCACTGAGATACACGTCTGCCGTTTCGGTTGCCCTGGCTGTCGTGTTCGTCGTGATCACCGCTGGAATCGCCATCATCAAGTTGATGAGAAGACAGATCCCGATGCCCAAGCTGTTTCCTGACGTCGATGACTGGCCATCCATCTGGAGACTCTTCACAGCGGCTCCAGTGCTCGTCACTGCTTACATTTGTCATTACAATGGTATGAACAAGTTAACTCCAACTAGTTCAGCCTACATTAATTTGTCATATTTTGTTGAGATACGGATAGACTACACTAGAGTAATATAAAAGTTTTTTTACTATGTAAATCGGGAAGTCATGAGAATAAGAGATCATAGATCGTTACCACTAGACACGCAGTGCAGTGAAACAAGAGTTGAAGCAACCTGATCCAACGTCGCGCGCGTCAATATAGTAGAAGTAGTAGATCATCCAATGTTCTTGGCCGCCGATCGTCTCCTCCAGCAGCTCCTCGTGTTCTTCACGTACATTGCGGATCGTCATCAATCGGTGCAGCAGCAATCGCAGCTGCACCTCTACGATATTCACACATCTAGGGATGGAACGTCGTGTGCCGGTATGCTAGTACCAGCGTGCATGGCATGGCCTTCGAGGGGTGACAGATAGGGTTTCGGTGGGTAGTGCGATATCTCCTCCCTAAAGCCACATACCTCCCCTTATAAAGTGTCCCCTTGGTGAAACCCTACCCTATGAACCCATTAAGATGTGAAGCCCATACGAACGGATCCTATCCAAATTGTTTCGTTCTAGCCTATTAATTGTGTGACCTTGTAGGTTCATATGCACTCGGCTGTGACCCTGGAAACTCATTTTTAATCACAAGTCGGTAGCGGTCCCTAGTAGGACATAGCGACTCCGAACACACCTAAAGATTATATCAGACGAACCTATGTAGTGCTCATTTGCTGATCCTTTGCCTCACGGTACCAGATCAAACTTAAGGCGAGATATATGTCATCCTTCACTCGATCTTGTAGTGGATTATACACAACATTCGGCATGGCCACGCACTTCCCTAATCCAACCACATCAAGGGGTCCAGAGATATTTCTTCCGTTAAGAGGAGGAGCAAGACTCATCTTGATCACTCACATTCTTCTGCATGTTTTATAATAAATCTGAAAGTTATATTTATGACTACCTAGTTAGAGAGAAGCGTTTGACAATCCCTAAGTAAACTATTACATATGTAGGAAACAACGATAATATCAGGTCTAAGGATCATACATACACTTATGAAAATAACAATTCTTGCAGTGTTTAAAGGTGGGTCAATCCAACATTATGTTCTCTAACATATGTTCACATTATTGATTTAATATCTTATATCCATGATCCATGAAACATGACCATCAATCAATACATATAATGATCTATAAATTATAAGTGTCTCACATAATAATATAATACCATAGATATTTAGAATAACATCATAACATGAATAAAGAGTTTCACGAACAAATAACACACTTGTTAATTAATGTAAATGATAGTTCATTCAAGAGACAAAATAACATATATTATTCGATAGTTCATAAACATAAAATGATATCACCTCAATAATTAGCTTTGGAGCATGTCACTAGCAATATTATCTAGGGATATCGATTTGACATTTTGTGCGGTGCACCCTATTCTAACGAACTCAAGGATCCTTCCCGGATCAAGCCGATCGTGCGCGCGTCCATCGCTACGTGCTCGGTTGTGTACATCACCACCAGCTTCTTCGGCTTCCTCCTCTTTGGCGAATCGACGCTCGACGACGTCCTCGCCAACTTCGACTCGAACCTCGGCATCCCGTACAGCTCTGTCTTCAACGACGCCGTCAGAGTGAGCTATGTGCTCCACCTCATGCTCGTCTTCCCCATCGTATTCCACGCGCTGCGGCTCAACATGGACGGGCTTCTCTTCCCCTCGGCGAGGCCCTTGTCATGTGATAACCAAAGATTCTGCGTGCTGACGGCGACGCTCCTTGCGGTGATCTTCCTTGCTGCGAACTTCATTCCGAACATTTGGGATGCCTTCCAGTTCACAGGGGCAACTGCGGCCGTCTCCATTGCCTACATTTTCCCCGCGGCCATCGCGCTGAGGTGAGTTTGTACTGAAGTGATGCTCAATTGCTTTTTTTCTTAGCTCCATAGCATGTTTCATAGATGAACATAAAGAAAATAAGTTTAATTGGTTGCCACTCTCATTACAACTAGTATAGCCGCATTTGTGACTGTGTTTGGTCATGGCTTTAGCCGTTAATAGCTGACTGATTGATCTCGTTTGTTTTGATCTAGCAGGGATCGTCACAGCATAGCGAAGAAGGGGGACAAGTACCTGGCAGTGTTTATGATTGTTATTGCGGTGGTGTCAAATCAAGTGGCCGTGTCTGCCGACGCTTGCTCGTGAGTCGAGATTTTAGTGGCAACCACCCCAAGTGCCAAACGTTCAACTCCATGGTGGTCTTGTTACTCATGTATATTAGTTAGTGATGATGAAACACTTTAAAGCTCATTGTTTGCATGAAATTGTTAGAAAAGGATTTGTAAGAAAGCCTGCGAATCCGCATTGCCTTTGATCGCTGTATTACTACTCACAATATAGTACAATGTACAAGAGTTAGATATGAATACAAAGTGTTATTACTATTGTACACAGTATGGAAGTCCAGCTAGGAGACTGATCCAAGTCAACGTCAAGACAACACTGCTGCCTAGCCTGCACGGCAGCAGCGCTGCATGCAATCTGGATTCCTGAATTGATTTGGAATCCTTTTCTAACAGTCCCCATAGTTTGAACCGTGAACGCGACACTGCGACAAAGGGGTAATGTCAGGCTGGATCAAAACTCAAAAAAGAGCAGTGATGACAATCCTTTTGTGAATATATCAGCATATTGTGATGAAAATGGCACATATAGAACTCAAACCTCTCCTAGAGCGACCTTGTCATGAACAAAGTGGACATCGATCTCAACATGTTTAGTGCACTTGTGTTGAACCGGATTAGAAGAAAGGTACACGAAACTAACATTGTCACAGTATACAATGGTGCACACACGAAGAGGTCGATGAAGCTCGATCAGTAATTTGTAGAACCAATAGGATTCGATCACAACATTTGCAACATCCATGTACTCTGCTTCGGCACTAGATTGAGAAATTGTAGCCTGACACTTGGAGAACCAACAAATAATATTGTCACCAAGAAAGAGACAATAACTTGAGGCCGATTGCATTTGTTGGGACAACTTGCCCAGTCAGCATCAGAGTATGCCACTAGTTTGTCGGAGGCAGTCAAGTGAAGTTGAAGACCAAGATTAATGGTCCCTTTGAGGTAGTAAAGAACACGCTTGATCAAGTTGAGATGCGGCTCAGAGGATCATGCATGTGTAAGCAAATTTGCTGGATGGCGTAAGAAATATCCGATCGAGTCAATGTAATGTATTGTAAAGCGCTTGCCAAACTCCGATAGTGTGTAGGGTTGGCAGTAGGAAGTCCAATAGATGTTGAAGTTTGGATCGTGTGTCGACTGGTGTAATGAATAGATTGCACGTGCTCATGCCAGCATGAGAAAGAATATCCTCAATATAAGTCATCTGAGAAAGATGCATGCCTTCACCAGTACGTGTAACCAAGATGCCCAAAAATGATGTAGAGCTCCAATATCCTTCATGGCAAATTCACCGCTCAACAATCGGATAATACTATGCAGAGTTGATGAAGAGGATGCTGTCACGATAATGTCGTTGACATATAAAAAAGACATGCTGTCCGACTTGGAGCTTTGAAAGCCAATGGAATGAGCAAAATTAGTGAAGCGTTGAAACCATGCATGGGGTGCCTGATTAAGACCACAAAGAGATTTGTCCAATCGACAAACATGATTAGGATGTTGTTCGTCTACGAATCCTAGAGGTTGTTGACTACATATTATCTCATCCAAATTACCGTGATGAAATACCTTTTTGACATCAAGTTGATGAACCGGCCAAGAATTGCTCACTCCAAGACTAAGAACAACATGAATAGAAGTAGGTCTGACAGTTGGACTAAAGGTCTCATCAAAATTGATGCCGGGTTGTTGATTAAAACCTCAGAAAACCCATCGTACCTTGTAGAGATTGAGAGATCCATCCGGATTCAAGCTATGCCGAAAAACCCACTTCCCTGAAACAATATTGGCATTGGATGGATGCGGAAAAAGCATCCATGTTCTGTTATTAAGAAGGCACGAAACTCCTCTTCCATAGCACGGCGCCAATTAGGATCATTTAGGGCAGTGCGGTAGGTTTTAGGAATAGGATATAAAGAGGAGGAAACAGCGGAAAGGGTCGGTACAAGTGTCATAGTAGTTTCGGTAGAAATCAAATGGGAGACTTGCCAACATGAAATACCATAATGGGAAGTTTGGAGAAGGATCGAGAAGGGGTATTTTGGTAACTTTACTAAAATACCGCATTGGTGATGTTTGCTTAAACCCCGGAGCAAGACGTCGCAAGAAATGGCGGTTTAGGTCAAATGAAGATAAAGATAACGTGAAACCGATTCAGGAAGCCCGGTTCGTTATCTTCTTTGAGAAGCGTGTGTGAGTGTACACCCGTTTATGTGTGGGCTTAACGGGTACCCGCTAGGGTCTTCTCTCTCAGCCTAGCCTCTACTGTAAAGGGGAATATCCAGACGTGGAGTTCCCAAGTCCTTCTAAGAAGAAAAAAAAACCTTAATTTGTGTTTTGTGGATTTTGAAGTAGTTAAGGCTATGGTTTGTGAGAGATGGATCGATTATGTGCTCAAGTGTTGAGCTTTTGTCCTCCATGGTGGTGTGGTTGTAAACCAACATCTATCTCAAATCAATCCAAGCAATGTTCCTTCAAGATGGGTCTCTTCTTGTTCTTGTTCTCTCTTTGCTGACTTTTGGTTTTTTGATGATCCTTTGGTTTCTTGCGGTGTTTTGCTTGCTGTGATATGTGGGAATGCATCTAGGATCATCTTTTACCTACGAGCAAATTTTGGGATCAAAATTTGATTTTCCTACGTTCTTGTGTCATCATTCCCTCATCTATAAAATTCATGAAACTATGGCTTTGATCTTCCCGATCATTGATTAGAACAGGTTTCTGACCTTCTTGATGAGCTATAGTTGAAATTTGAGGGGATTTGGATCTCTGGGTCAAAAGTTGAGACGATTTGTGATTTTAATTTCGTGCTGATTTCACTGTTCATCGGGCTGGAGTTCAAACCACCCCTGGTGAGAGGTCTTACCGCTAGGCCAACGGTCAAACCGCCCAACCTGAGAGGTATGACCGCCCGACTCACTTTGATTTATGTTTTTGGTTGTGATTCAGGGTTTCGACCGGATTCAATGCAAGACTTTCGTTGTGCTTGTTCGTTGATCTTCAAAGCTTTCATAGCTACTAGAGAGAAAATTGAGTTGAATCTGATCAAGACAAAAAAGATATAGAGCTCCTATTCACCTCCCTCTAGTCTTAGTTTCAGTCCAATAAGCACTGTTACTGTACGTACGTATGTAAGAGATGGGAAATATAACTCTATGTGCGGTGAACTTAATCGTGGCGATCATAATCCAAAATTACAAATGATTGGCCCAGGGTTTCCAGGTCTCACGTGCCGGCACCAATGGCCATGAAGGCGACAACTCACTCCCAAAGCCCCAAACTCACATGCATCTCCCCTAAAAAACAGATCCATGTTCCATAATCTAACCGAAAAGCAGCCCAAATCCCAGAGCACGCGGCCATCTCGGCTAGCTAGGCTCTTACTACTTTGTTACTGCACAGCGAACACAACAAACAAAGCAAGTGCTACCACTGCTGCGTGCTGCAGTAACGAACTTGGCGTTGGCTATCTCGATGGGTCGATCGATGCGTTGGCCACGTGATGTTCCATCCAAAGCTTAATTAGGGCTCAGATCTGACTGACGAGCACAACGCATATCTTAATCGGGAGCTTATTGATTAATTAATCGATCGGATGGGAGTTGTTTACTGATCCCTAAACGGATTCCTGAGCTTGGAGTCGCAGAGGGAATGTTCTGATCAGAGGCACGTCGGCCACTGACCTGTCAATGATGGGATCAAATAATTTCGGGATCGATCGATCTAAGAATAACCCGCGCCATGTACGTTTTCTTATGTCTTAAAAGGAAACGCCCGCGAAGCTTCGTGGGTTATGCGGGACACATGCGCCTTGTCGTTTTTGGGCGCAACGACTTTGAGCTTGAGCTATAGCCAGCTCCTACTAATTTGAAGTCCTGCCTCACCTCACCTACTTGGGTTCATGAACCCTAGCTAGCTTAATTGTGATATAGCTACAAGGTCACCGTCGATCGCTTCCCCCAGATTTGCCAAACAGGTGATTCGATGCTCGCCATACTGCCTGCTTGTTGCGATCAGGCACCCGTGATTTCACTTTCACGCGTACGCGTCAAGAACTCGATCGTGGTGCAGAAGTTAGTTTCAATTTCGGAACCGTGTCCGTGTTTTGGTTCATGCACCGCCTGATAGATCGACCAGTACTGATGGACCCATGGGAGCATGAGCCCCACTGTTGCCACGTGCACCGTGGTACGCGCGAGGCACGGCTGACAGGGACAGGGCCATGCATGCAGACGCGCCGGGTACATGCACGATCGATCTCCCGGCCGGCCGGCCATTTGACGGTTTGCGCGGCAGGCATGTTGAAACGTGCGTGCCGTGTCGATCGATAGATCTCGCTCGCTCGCTCGCCTCCTCCCATGCCCACCTACATCGTCGACGTGCGCCTTTTTCACTCGCTCGACGTTGTAAAGGTGAACGCGACATCATGGCGACGCGCGCTGGCATGGATCGTGCATGCATGCGTGCTTGCTGATCGATGACGCGCCGGCCGGCATCGATCTCACTCGGCACATGAGCGAGCGCCGGGCCGGCTGCTTGCCTAGCTAGCTGCCGGGAAGCCCGGGTGTCGCGCGCGCCTTGGCATGTGCGCGCTACGGATGGGAGGCGGTGGAAACAGGGGGAAAGGGGAGAGTCCCACCGGCGGAGCACGTGAGGTTGCCCCTTTTTCTTTCGTTAATTTCTCCCGCTCAGGGCATCGGTTAATGATACGTACCTACCCCCTGTGCCGTGCGTGATTAGCGGTGGATCATCTCCGCTGTCTCATCAAAGGCTGGCCGTCGGATGTCAAAATTAAACCACCGGACATATATAGTATTACTTTGCGGACATGTAATTAACCTCTGTGTGTACATGTTCTGCGGCTGACACGCTAGTGTACATCTTCCCTTTCGCTTGCTGTTTACTACGTTGCAAGGGAGACGTGGAGGAGAGAGTGTGTGTATAAACTGCCCAAGATACAACCAGACAGGCAGGCAGGTGGGCAGGCTACTTCCCAACTTAATTTGTATATCAGTAGCAATCTCCACTCCTCCCTGACTCCCTCTATCTGACTATCTATAATAAGCTCTGGGGCACTCGAGTTCGCTACATTTCCGTCAGTACCAGCTGCAAGATCCAGGCAGTATCCTTCTGCTGCAACGGCAGGCTTGGCAGTCGCAACTCCTTAGTCCCGCGTGCCAATGCAGCTCTTCCAAGGTAACAACATGTCAAGAGAAACTTCACCGGCCGTTTTCGTCCCTCTTGCTGCTCAACCTCCTCTCTTCTCCTCTCTTCCGTTGATGCTCATGGCTGGGCTGTGCTGTGCCTGTCCGTGATTCACAGGACAGGAACCAACTAATGATTTCCTCTCGCTCCACACCGGAGGTTCTTCGCCGCCGTTCCAGCACCGGGACACGCAGCATTCCTCCCAAGGTGAGCATCGTATATCTGGACCTCCCTTTGCCTTCAAAATGGAAAGGCGACCTGTGTCCATGTAATTTCACTACAGGTGCAGGATATCGTTTTGGGGTGCACAATTCCATGAAGCCCCTGAAGCTGGCCAAGCGGCGCAACAGCAATGGCGCTGCGGGGAAAGCCGTCGACGGAGCGATCGGCGTGGGATCGTCAGGACTGGAGGCGGACTCGGAGGAGCATGTGCTACCGGGTGGTATCGGAACGTTCAGCATTAGGCAAGCATCTGATACCCTGTTGAGAGAAGAAGCTGGTAGCCATGGCACCGTCAGGGGTGCGTTTTTACCTGTTCTTCATGGCTCCAGGATGGAGAATGCACATGAAACAGGCTCTGGAAGCAGGGCCCATCGTGCACAGTCTATGATGTGGCAAGATTCTGACATTGACCAGAGATCCATAGGCAAGACAATATATGCAGGTTTTGCAAACCACAGTGGCATTGTTCTCTAGTGTTATTACATTTCAGACTAATTGAATGATTGTTCTACATGTTCAGCGACGAGAGCAGATGGAAGAAGCAGCGCCAGCAGCGGTGATCAGGGGCCCAACACTCCAAGATCAAAGCATTCAGCTACTGAGCAGCGACGGAGGACCAAGATAAATGACAGGCATGCTAGTTGAGGGTCAAAATTCCATTTTTAATTACATTGCACAGAACAGAAACTGACAGATTAACCATGAAGATTGTGGATATATGTGTGCCAGCTCAACAAGCAATCATCATATCCAGACATGAACCTGAAGACACAAATGATACATACTTTCTGTTCCAGAACAATTTATACATAGAAATATGTTTTAAGAGGTATCTCTTCATGTTCTCCTTCAGGCTTGAAATACTTCGGGAACTCTTGCCACACTGTGATCAGAAGAGGGACAAAGCTTCTTTCCTTCTCGAGGTAAATAGAACATCAACTTTGGCATGGCAGTCAGCATGTTAGAGTGCATTTTATTCACCTTGTGAAACATTTTGTTTGCAGGTTATTGAATACATAAGGTTCTTGCAACAGAAGGTCCAAAAGTATGAGTCAGCTGATCCAGAAAGGAATCACGAGGATTCTAAATCCATGCCATGGGTACTAACATAGCCATGTTCATAACAAAATTGTGCAATAATCATGCGTTGCATTTATCAGAAATGCAAACAAGGGCGTTTATGTTTTTAACTTTCCTTCCCCCTTTATTTTTTTTTCTTGGTAGGCAAAAGTGTACTACAGATCATTTTGGAGAAACACACAGGTAATTCTGTTAAAAAAAAAATAGCACATGAAATGATGAAAACTTCACGTGTAATACACTTTACCCATGATATTTCAATGATAAGTACCTTTCTTTGTTCCTTTTTCATGGTTTTACAGAACGACAGTCAAGTCCAGGCAGGAGATTTATCAGCTCCTGCACAAGATATGAACACAGAACAGCGTAGTTCCAAACGCATCACAGTGGCACCTGCTGCTCCCTTCAGCATACAAAGTGTAAGAGAAACCAGTACAACTGCCAGTTCCCCCCACATGGCGACAGGCAAAGCACAAGATTGGGCAAGTAAGCTACCTTCCCCTTTTTATTGCTTAATCACCTTTCAGTAGTCTGAGTTCTTGCTAAGAGTTAGATCCACCAAGTCTAATGTCTTTAAAATGTAGAGAACAGAACACCTAGCAATCAGCCACCATGGCTAAGCATGTCACCAATGCACCAAGACTCTGATTCAGGCAACAGAATGCTAAGCAAGCATGAGAGGCAAACCCTTCACGATGACACTCATAGTCTTTCTAGTGCTTACTCTCAAGGGTGTGTTCCTGAACCGTTTTTACTTCAAGGTTAAATTTAGCAGTGTCTATAACTAACAGGGCACAATTTCAATTTGCAACAGGTTATTAAACAGACTGACAGAAGCTCTAAAAAAGTCGGGAGTAGACACGTCTCAAGCTAGTATATCTGTAGAGATCAATATGGACAGAAGAGCGAGAGAAAATACTAGTGACAACTCAAAGGTATAATGATTTATAGTACTTCAGCAAGTTAAGCTTTAGAAAGTTGACTTATTCATGATTTTCAAACATCATAGATCACCCGCTTACCAATTATTTTGCTCACACTTCACATCACAGGTCAATGAAGGTGAAGAGTCTATCCACATAACCAAGAGGCTCCGGTGCGATAAAAGCTAGATCTCTATTCCAAACTAGAAAAATCAAACATCACCAAGTTCAGACAAGGACTTTGCAGCAGCACACCACAACTGATGCAATTCTTTTATTTATATTGCAATCACAATTTACTAACTAAGCTTCCATTCATATACCGAGGAAGTTGCTTTGGAACCTCCCCAAATTGCTCATTATCATTTGTAAATGCAGTTCAGATTCTAGAATGTATATGTGTATTGCTCTCTCTAAAGTTCTCAATTCAATTTATTTGGTCATACACTGGATTGTAATGTCATTGTATCAACCTTCCCTAATTCCATCCATTAAATTGATGACTAAACTGTAAACAACAACTGTACTACTATACTAAACTTGTGAAATGTGATTCGTAAACATCAATGAACCACCGAGATGTTTATGCATATCATATTCTTTTTCCCTTTTCATCAGCAAAATTCGAGCAAGCTCACATCACCTGGCGCTCGGCTGCATCTGCGACGATGGGCAGCCGTGGCGTCTTCCCGAGCAGGCACGCGCCCCCGCCGTAGACCAGGCAGACGAGCAGGAAGAGGAAGACGGTGCTCTCCATGCTCTGGAAGAGCTCGAGCCCAATCCCGCCGCCGGAAGGCGCGAATGACTGCGCGAGGAGATCGGGGAAGATGAGCAGCACGTCGAGCGCGACAGCCTGCATGGCGTTGAAGCGGACGAAGCGGGAGAAGGCCTGCTGGTTGCGCACGACGGCGAAGTAGAGGGTGAGGAAGAGGAGGAAGGGCGTGAGCGGCGAGGAGTGGAAGAGGCGCGCGGCCGGCGCGAGCGGGAGGAGCAGAGCACTGAAGACCGGGAACTGGGCGAGGAGGAAGCGTCCATGGTGCGCGCCGTCGAGGAACGGGTAGAGGTAGGCGACCGCGGCCACCACACGGTCGGGCGCCTCCACCGCGCCGCTGTTGTCGTCGTTGTTGTTCGGGTTGGAGGCGCGCGGCGGTGCAAGGAGGCGGAGGCGCCGCGGGCGCGCGGTTTCGGTGAGTATGCGCGCGTGGGAGGCCGGGGGTTTGAGGAGGGCTGGGGCCGCGCGGAGGTAGGGGCGCGGGGACGAGAGGAGGAGCGAAACGGCGGAGGCCATGGGGAGTGGTGCGGCGGGTGCGGTTTCGGCTGCCTCGGCGCGCGGGTGGGAGCGGAGATTTTTGTGGAGTTTAGGGGGTGCGCCTGAGAGGTTTGGCTTGGTTGGGCAGTGGAACCGCGCCGCGCCGCGCTGGTGGCGGCTGCTGCGCCTCCGAGCGGCGCGGGTGGGAGTGGATATTGTTTGTGGAGTTTCGGGGGATGTGGCCGTGTGGGAGACGAGGAGATTGGTTGGTTGCCGTGGTGGCGAGGACGGGGCACGGCGCTAACGACCTATCACGTGGGCCGAGCTTGCAGTGCCATGCTGTTAAGTGAGCCGGTACAGAGACCGGGCCTCCATTGTGCGCGCTTTGAGTCGTTTTAACGGTTAAAAAATAATCGATGAATGGCAATATAATCATGCAATCAATCAATAACATCAGAGACGCTAATAAGAGAGAGAACGCCAAAAATCTTTATTAATGAATCAGAGATCATTACATGGGTAGCACTGTCTCTCTATTTATAGACTAAGCCTACTAGGAGCAGTTCTGGTATTTGCCCATACCAGATCTTCTAGGTTTCGTAACACTTCCCCTTGGGCGAATACCACGGTATGCACATGCCTCATTAAAAACTCCTCCCAAAAACCCAGTGGGAGAAAAGGGATGGAGAAAAGAGTGCATCGCATCCATTTCTTGGATCGCACTTGTTGCCTCATTAAAAACCTTTACGTGAGAAAACTTCAGAAAAACTCACAAAGAAAAAAAGAGTGCAACATTTGGATCTTCGGGATCATGTAAGTCTTCTGGTCTTACATATGGGCTATGGTTCAGGGATTCACTCCCCCTAAACTTATAACTCACTAAGCTGTCTCATCCCTATACCTCGAACACATTTGTGGAAGCTAGAGGCTGGGAGAGATTTTGTGAATAAATCTGCTAAATTATCACAAGACTTAGCCTTTAAAACTTTTATCTCTCCGTTCTTCTGAAGCTCATGAGGATAAAATAATTTAAGAGCAATATACTTCGTGATATTACTCTTAACATAGCCCATTTGCATTTGTGCAATACAAGCAGCGTTATCTTCATAGATAATAGTGGGGTCGTCGACGGTGTTTATGCCACATGCCTTCTTGATATGGTTGATCATCCGCCTAAGCCAAACGCATTCTGTGAGGCTTCGTATAATGCGATTATTTCTGAGTGGTTGGTGGACGTAGCCACCAAGGTCTGCTTGAATGATCGCTAAGAGATGGTTGTACCACCACAAAGAAATACAAATTCTGTCTGGGATTTCGTATTATATGGATCAGACAGATATCCTGCATCTGTGTATCCAACCATATACATGTCTTGATTCTTTGGGTAAAATAATCCAAGATCTTGTGTACCCTGAAGGTACCTGAATATGGTTTTAATGCCAGCCCAATGTCTTCGAGTTGGAGTGCACACTATGTCCGCTAGCAAGTTTCTTTGCAAAGGCAATGTCTGGCCTTGTGCAGTTAGCTAGATACATTAGTGCCCCAATAACACTTAAGTATGGAACTTCTGGTCCAAGAGTTTCCTTATTTTTCATCTTTGGTCTAAAAGGGTCTTTATCCGCTTCTAAGATCGGGCCACCATCAGGGTTTTCACCGGATATAATTTGTCTATGTTAAATTTCTCTAGGACTTTCTTGATATATGAGGATTGGTATACAAAAACTCCTTCAGGGAGGTGCTCCAGCTGCAGGCCTAAGCAAAATTTAGTTCGGCCCAAATCCTTCATTTCAAATTCTTTAACAAGATAAGAACTTGCTTCTTTTATGTTTTCTGTCGTCCCGATGATATTCAAATCATCAACATATACTGAAATAATACAGAATCCATTCTGGGATTTCTTTATGAATACACAGGGACAGTCTTCACTATTAGTATATTCTTTCTTCAAGAGGAATTCACTAAGTCGGTTGTACCGCATTCTTCCAGATTGTTTTAATCCGTACAACAACCTTTCCAGCTTGACACTGTACATATTTCGATTCACTTTATTTTGATCCGGAATCTTTACTCCTTCTGGGACTTCCATATAAATATCTGAATCAAGTGACCCAAATAGATATGATGTCACTACATCCATTAACTGCATACATAAATTCATACCTGCTGCTATTGATATTAAGTATCGGAACGTTGTCCCACTCATGACAGGAGAATAAGTTTCATCATAATCAATACCGGGTCTCTGCGTGAACCCTTGTGCCACAAGTCTCACTTTGTATCTCACCACCTCATTATTTTCGTTTCTCTTCCGGACGAAAACCCATTTGCATCCTACAGGGAATACATTGGGTGGTGTTTGGGCTATCGGGCCAAACACTTTTCTTTTATTCAGCGAGAGTAATTCTGCCTTAATTGCTTCTTTCCATTTACCCCAGTCTGAACGCTTCTGGCATTCAGCTAAGGACTTTGGTTCTGGATCCAGTTCAAGGTTTCTATCAATTTTTAAGGCGAAATAGATGTCGACAACTGTAGTTTTTCTTTTATATAGTTCTCTTGACTCAACAAAATTAGTGGATATTTCTTCATTCATTTCATCCAGCTCCTCGTGATTTCCCACCACGACGAAGTCTGGTTGTTCCGAAATCCCAGTATTAGACTGTGCGCGCGCAATTGTACTGGGTTTACTATCTTAAGGATTATTTCCTTCAGGAGTATTTTTAACTTCAGGTTGATTCTCTTCAACTGGCTGGGAAGATGCCTTATTGAGTTCTATTTTCCGCGGACGTCTCCGCGGAATTGATGCCTCATTCTCTGGTGCTCTCCCCCTCTTCTTCACATGAGGGGTTGGAATGGTTCGAGTATCCTTCTGGGGTATTTCCACTCTCTCCGGAGTATTTGCTGCTGGTATGTAAGACTTTGTTAATCCCTTTTGATCAGTGAATGCATTTGGTAAGTTATTTGTAATTTGCTGCAGGTTTATTATTCGTTGGACTTCTAGTTCAGCTTCTTTAGTGCGTGGGTCCAGGACCTGAATGCCTGAGGCATTCCAATCTATTTCTCGGCATTTATCTATTCCTCCCCCTAATGTCGGGGAATTTTCTTCATCAAAGATACAATCGGCGTGTCGGGCCGTAAACATGTCTCCCGTGGTAGGTTCAAGATATTTAATAATCGACGAGGACTCAAAACCGACATATACTCCCAACTTCCGGTGGGGGCCCATGGCTGTACGTTGTGGTGGTGAAATTGACACGTATACAATACAGTCAAATTTTTGTAGATAGGAAATACTTGGTTCTTTCCCACGCACTAATTGCAAAGGGAAAAATTGATGGTATGCAGTTGATCTTAAATTTATTAGTCTTTGCAAAGATGCAACACCGCATGACCCCAACAAGCGGTGGGAGCCTCTTGCTCTGCAAAGAGGGGTCTAGCAATTAGCTTAATACTTTTGATGAATGACTCTGCAAGGCCATTCTGAGTGTGGACATGCAGTACAGAATGCTCTACCTTAATACCTAAAGCTAAACAATAGTCATTAAATGCCTTAGAGGTAAACTCACCGGCATTGTCCATTCTAATGGACTTAATTCTTTCATCTGGAAAGTTGACCTTTATTCTGATAATTTGAGCTATTAGTTTAGCAAAGGTGTGGTTCCTAGTAGACAGCAGACATACATAGGACCACCTAGTAGAAGCATCTAATATCACCATAAAATATCTAAAGGGGCCCGACAGGGATTGAATAGGTCCACAGATATCACCTTGTATTCTCTCCAGGAAAATAGGTGATTCCGCCTCTACTTTCAGGTAAGAAGGTCTAATGATGAGCTTTCCTTTTGCACAGACTAGGCATAAGAAATCTTCAGGTTTAGGAAAGGATAGATTTTTTAAGCTATGGCCAATAGAGTTGTTTATGATTTTTCTCATCATTCCTACTCCAGGATGCCCTAATCGATCATGCCAAATCTTGTAAGGCTTTAAGGATTTGTACTCTGTTTTTAACGATACATATTCTTCATGTTTTATGTAGGTACAATATAACTCAGATGAGAAGGAGGGAAGTTTTTCAACCAGACGTTTCTGACCACCGTCAGACTTAGTCAGTAGGAGATATTCCGTATCCCCATAACTGTCGGTCTCCACATGGATGTCATTTCGGCGAATATCCTTAAAGCTTAATAGGGTACGCTTTGATTCGAGATACAAGAGAGCATCCTCAATCACTATTCAGGTACCCATAGGGAGAACAAGTGTGGCTCTTCCAGTGCCAACTATGGGAGCATCGCTTCCAGCTATTGTCATTACATTTTCCATTTTCTTAGTTAACGTTTGGAAATATTTGATATCCCTTAGGATTGAGTTGATAGTTCCACTGTCTACCATACAGATTTCCTCCTTCATCAGATTCAAGAAGTTGTTCTATATAGAATATAATATAGTCAACAATAATTCAACAGGGATAAATCTTCAAAAGATAACAAGCAACTCATTTATTCATCAAGAGATAATGTTTCAATCATAAACAATTAATGCTTCAAAAGAGCATGGAAAATCCACTTGTTCGTCTGGAATAACCTAAATGATAAAGCAAACCTAAGGAAATTATGACATTTGGAGTTGCTTGGGGAGATAGTCTATGGCCTACTGCAGGTCGCCATATGTGTCAACCTCCCTTGCCCCATCCAATGGGTTTGCCATTTCCTTATGCACATTCAATTTATTCCACTGTCCACCTTTCGCATGGGGCCCTTTCCATGCCCTTACCACTTGTCCTCCGGAAATTGGCATGTGCTTCGGCAATGGTCGTGATCCGATGGGGCGAGTCCGATAGTTCTTCATCAGTAACTCATTATTCTTCTCTGCCTCGAGAAGAGTGGTAATCAGTTCCGAGTACTTCTTGTACTTGGCTTGACGGTACTGCTGCTGGAGTGTCCTGTGAGTGGGTGGAAAGTGCTCAAAGTCTTATCAATGATCTCAGCATCCATTGCCCATGTGAGGTAGTTGCTACCGTCCAGGGCAAGTTCAGCAAACTCCTTTTTAGCGATGTCAGACATTTCCTACATTATTCATGCACAATTCTAATTTACTACAGGTAAACGGCATGAATATTGCTATATCAGTAAGGTGTGGATTTTATCTATTCAGCAGATTTTATTTAGGATCGTTCTGGAATTTTCTAGTATTTTAATGATTTTTCTGCTAATTAATAAGCAATTTTCAGAATTACTAAAATAGAAAATAACAAGCTGAAATAAATAATTCCAGAATAATAAACAATAATGCTATAAGCTGAACTGGATTATCATAAGGCTTAAATAATCAAGGAAAATAAATTATATGAATTTCAGGGGTAAAAACGCGGATATTTCAGTTTTGAGAAATTTTATGTGTAATTTTTGGGAAATTCGAGGGGTTTTCTGAAAAAAAATTCCTTATTCCCGAAAACGGTTCGTAATTTTCAGAATTACAGGGGCCTTTTTGCAAAATCGCCATTTTTCGGCCCGATCCGGCCCATGCGCTCTCCCAAACCCATCATGCGCAATAAATAAACGGCGGGGGGGGGTTAGGTCCCCCATTTCATCCGTGTGGCGCGCCTTCGTGGTTGTTTGCGAGTGGCGGGAGGTGGCGGCGGTGGCGCGGCTTAGCCGGCTATGGCGGCGGCGGCTTACCGGCGCGACGATCCCGCTGATCGCGGATCGGCCTTAAGCACTTCTCTCGGCGAAGCGCGCCTTGCGGAGGTGGCGTGGCGATCTGGCCGCGCTTCAGCGAGAGGATGGCCGGTGCGGCGGCGTCTGCGTCGGCTCTCGAGGAGGCGGCGGTTCAAGCACGCGGCTCTTCTCCCTTCCCTTCTTGTTGGATTTGGGCGGGTTGTGCTATCGGGGCGGCCGCCATGCTGCGAGTGGCCGGGGCGTGGGGTCGGCCGGCGTGGGAGCCTGGCGGCGGCGTGGGTCGGCTTTAGCGGCCGGCCGTGGCCAGCGGCCACACTTCTGGCGGAAGGTCGGCCAATCGTCGGCAGCAGATGCCTTGATTCAAGCGGCGGTGCCTTGAGCGAGGCGGCCGTCTGGCGGACCCGGTTGGGCGTCTTGGTGGCCACGCCGCCGCCGCCCTCTTTTTTCTCTGTGATGTTTGTGTGATGCGGCTTCGGGCGCGCCGACAGCTGGCCACCAGAGGCCATTTTTTTTCTTTATCGTGATGCACAGATCTAGTAACTGGATGATAATCTACTGGATCTAGATCTTATAACAAAAACCGTAGATCTAACTACTGGTAGAGACAGTCAACTAATTGATCTAATCATTGCATTGCTTAACAGATCTAGTATTATCAAACTAGATTAGAATATAAATTGCAATGCGTAGTAGATTGAAATTACCTTTCACCTTGGAGAGCAATTCGTGCTGATAACGTGTTAAGAAATAATCGATGAACGGCAATACAAATCAATCAATAACACCAGAGACGCCAATGAGAAAGAGAGAACGTCAGAAATCTTTATTAATGAATCAGGGATCATTACATGGGTAGCATTGTTTCTCTATTTATAGACTAAGCCCACTAAAGACAGTTTTGGTATTTGTCCATACCAGACCTTCTAGGTTTCGTAACATTAACAAAGAGTAGTGCAGATCTTAATCTATGCTAAAGTTGGGTCCAAAATAACATTAGTTTCTTTTTTGCGACGATAAAATAACATTGGTTCATAGAGCGAGCGTGGACCCTGATAGAAACTTATATATGCCTCTCGATCTCTTAGAAGGCTATGGTATATATATATTAGTCTTTCTTAACTTTTCTTCTAAAGTTGAGTTCAAATCCTAGGACAGTATCACGTCATCCCATCCCATAATACATGTTGTCTAATCCTTCGTATTAGTGGCAATGAAAAAAGATTTGAAGAGGTGGGATAGGAAAACATTACAGTAAGATATGTTTTTCTTCTTTTCCTTTTGATGCCCAAATATTTTGGTTGAGTCTAGCAACATAAATTTATAAAACATGACCATTATCTTTTTTCGCTGATAATTAACCTTCATGATAATGTCTTAAAACTTGCAAGGCATGGAATAGCATAAATATAAAGACAAAAAATGGTACATTCACTTAGCATCGTTTGATTCTTGCTATCTCAACTCGGGTTTACATAGCCAAACAGATAAAGCTGCTGTCACGCCAAATATCATGGCGTGACAAGCCTGTCTTGTCATGCCATGGGATCTAGTGTGACATCTGCTACGCAAGCCTCCACGCTGGCACGACGTGTGGATGAGGGTTTGCATAGCATGTTTTGTTAGGCTGAGATCTGTGACATGACAGAACGTTTTGCCTACGCCACAGAGAATTAAAAATAAAGTTAACGAGAGATTAAGTTTAAAATAATATAAAAAAAATTAAATAAAAAAAAACCCACAACCGGCGCTCTAGGTTGGTTTCACATGCAGGACGTCCGGTGCTTTAAAGAGCGAGGTGACAGATCATAGTGATGGTGCCAATTGGGAATGTATTGCCTTCTTAATAAAAAGTTCTCCGATTTTATTTTATTTGTTTGGCCAAGAATCGTGTACATGAACCTTTCATGTATGTACCTGATTCAAACAAAAGTGACGGATCGTTGAGTTCGGCTCAGATGTCAAGCCTCATCCGCAGCTGCAAGGATTGGAACACAGCACAGTGCACCATTGGAGTTGATGCTAGCGTATATAGCAATCCAGAGAAAACGATAAGGCCAGACTGCAAGAGGCAAGAGGCAAGAGGCAAACAAGGCAGGAGCCAGCAGAGTTGCAGGGGACCCTCTTTTCTTCCTACTTTCTCTCATTTGAATGCTCACAAGTTGTCCGCATTTGCGCCCAGTTGGAGCCCTTGTCCAGAGGAGAGAGACACTAGGACAGAGACAGCAGCTGTGTAGCTAGAGAGGATTCAACCATTTCCAAATTCCCAAAGGCACCTGAACGAGAGGTACACGGGCATGACACCGACGCAGCCTCATGCCGTACTCAAAGTACAACTTACGTGCCCCGGCGAAACGCGCGCCTGCGCAGGCCTTCGCGAGCCACGCTTCGCCTCCAGTCACGCGCGCGCCGAAGGCCAACGGCTCAAAAAGGGTCGGTTGGCTATGTATGCCACATCTATCCTTGGCTGATGGGTGCTGTATGGCTATCAAGACATGTGGCCGGCATAGTTTGTGGGAATCAGTAGGGTTGGCTAGCCATGGCCGACTCTCCGTGACAAAATTCGAAACAGTATCAGGCCATAGTCCGTGGATTTTAGCCATTAAGGCTCTGCTGATTGCACTCCAGATTTAGGTTTAGAGTGGGACTACGTTGAGCTCGTGGTAAACCAGAAACCAACCTGGTGCAGCGGTGCAACAATACATTTTGGCCAGTCCAGTTTACAGGTTATGAATGCACCTGACAACACAACGCTCGCTATGACATACATGAAATTAGGCATTTTATTTCACATGACAAGTCAATTCGGGCTAAATTTAGTTCACCAGACTCCAAAGAATATCAGCATTGGCAGAACACCCCAGAAAACAAAAAATCCCGAGTACCAGATTTCTAGACTTAATAGTCGAATCAAAAATTGCAATAACAAAAATAACACTGCTTCATCGGGGAGATAACAAGATGTAACTATCTAATATACAGTGGCAGCTGGACTTCGGTCGCCTTCGCAGTCATTGTAACCCTCTGTATAGAGTTGGGAACGCATAGCATATGATCAAAAAGCTACTCCTTTGCGCTTTCTGCCTTGCCTGCTGCTGGCTTCTTCTCATCATCATCGCTCTCCAAGCCCTGCAAAATCAAGAAGCCGTGCTGTTAGGATGAACCATACAGCTGCTACGAAAACCAATAAGATCTTATATGTCTTAAGCACATTAAACTCGAGTGCTACACCACAACATAAGAGGGGGCGCCCATAGCCTAGTGGTAGAGCACTAAGGTAATAGCGGTTAAGGTCATTAGATTCAAGCCCCCAACTCTCCTGAAAATCAAAGATATGCAGTTCCTCATGCGCATGCTTGTGTTTTTTACACCAAAACATAAGAAACATATTCATATTACATAATGATTACCACACCTCATTTGGTAGCAAAGGACCAATTCCGAATGTACAATGTCTTAATTATCCAATACTGTAACCACACATCAAAATCTACATTCTAGAAGGTATGAAATACCAGACTGCACACCATCTTATATACTGTGGCCAAATTCTAACGACGGTATCTATTTTAAGGGAACAGGTGTACTTACTGAGGTACCATCTATCTTATCGAAGTCATCATCTGGCCCTTCATCACCACCATCTGTAAGTAATTAAATTAAAACAGGTCATATACAAGAATTGCATAAGCATATAGCAATTCATGAGATGGATCAGGTGAAGGAAAGTGAATAGTGTACCAGGACCCTCATCGTCACTGCCCAGATCTCCCAGAAGAAATACATCCAGATCAAGCCCTGGATTTGTTGAAGTAGATATCTTGCTTTGCACCTTTGTGTCTTTCTGTTCTGCAGTTGTAGTTTGTGAGGTCTGTGATACTTCCTTCTGGGAATCCTTTTTTACCTCCTCTGCTTTCACTTTCAGCTCCTCAAAATATTTGTTTTCAAAGCTATTTGGGTTACATCAAAGTCAGTAGGCTATCAACATTAGTGTGCAAGAAAATTATGCTGAAATTAATTATAAAACATAAGTAGCATTATAGCGTTTGCAAAGCAACCGTTTAATTTAACTAGAAAAATACTCAGCCTGGTAACTAATGATTTAATTAAGTATTACACTGAAGACTATAAGGATCCATTCTTGGTCCTGACACCTACCATGAAGGCGTATACACAGGCAAGTATGTGATTGAGCCCAAAACCAGAGCGACGGAGCCAAAGATAAGACATCATAAAATATGCCATCAAGCAATGCTTGCAACACAATTCAGTTATCACTATGAATTGTTCCATTGAGTTATCATCAAGTATTTGAACGGAAACAGGTGGAATCTCACAAATTAAAGAGTCAGGACTAGAGCAATCCAAATAAAGATTATGAATTCCTTCAACAAGTGTGAACCAAGGATAAAAGACAAACCATCCCGGATCTAGAAACAACAAGATTATTCCAATTCTAATATGCAAGATTTTATGGGTAGGATTAGAAACAAAATACTTTAGAAAATAAGCTTATTTAAACCGCCGTCTGCAATAAACCATTTTGGTATGATATTTATTATGTGTATTTTGAACAAAGAGTCTGTCCAAACTATCTATAATATTCATGATGTGCTTTGATGAAACAAGTTCTTCTGTAAAAATGCTAAAAGTCACATAACAAGTGGCCTCCATTCTCACAAACTTATCATGCAGAAGCCTGATGCATGTTGACCAATGACCACAAAAATGTATTAGCATTACACAGCATGAGCTAACAAGAAAACTTACGGGGCTATGTAGTTGTTCACTAGCAAGAAATAAATCTGCCAGAATTTACACTCTTTCATGTATCGTGGGCACAGCTCATATCTGAACTTTGAAATTTCCTGGAAATAAGATAATAACATTCAATAAAATTTTAACAAAATACAAAATTAGGCACTTGGAGAATAACTTGAGAGATCTTTTTGATGGTTAACAACGAGCCAATTACCAATAATGGTTAACAACAAACACTAGTCTGAAGGTTAATACAGTAATTAATTACTAGCTCAATGGATGCTCAGCGAACTGGAGTGGCACTTAACTCATAGAAAGCAAGATCAGAACATAAATCAAACTGTTGTCCTAAAGAAGACAAGGGTGACTAACAAACCATTTTAGCCTTCTGACAGTATAGTCTGATTCAACTAACTCGACAGAAGCCAGCTCACTGATTATATAGGTAGGTCAGTATCTCCTTAATTCAGCATTTATAGCATACAGTCTGCAGTGCAATAACAGCACAGATACAGCTATTTGTCATCAACATCATATAGCGAAACACCTACCAAACTTATCTTGATTACATCTTCAATCATGCAAAATATGAAACCTAAATACCATAATTTGACATTTCATAGGTGTCCATAAAAGCCAGCATTCACTTAACTCTAACCACCAAAATAATAGTACATCAATCTACAGTTCAGAATAAAATTTACTCTAGATTTTCCAGAACTACAAGCTTAGCTTCTAAATCCTTTTGTGAACTCAATATACACATCTAATCAGAATATCAAATTTGCAAACCAAACAGACATATGCTTACAGTGTGGCTGTTCATAAGCGAATTCATCGCCATTCTATCAATCGTGCCACAGAACCCTAATCCCCCACGGACACAAATGCAACAAACAATCATCACAAAATGGTAATGGAGACTAAACCTTGACGGCCGAGAGGACGAGTGTGCCGTGCCTGGCCCGCCATTCGTTCAGATCCTGACGCACGTTCGACACCGTAGGCACATCCGACATCTCCGGCTCATCTGCGCGGCCAAATATCCGATCAGACAATCCAGCTTCTCTAATTCCCTAAACCCAACCATGACCAAACCGCACCTTGCAAGGGGAAGTCGCGGAAGGTGCTAATGGTCTTGCCCTTGACGAACTCCCGGAGGTCCTCGGTGATGCCGTATCGCTCGAGCTCGGCGGCGTCGGGCTCCGGCACTACCGCGGAGGGGATGGGCGGGATCGCGGGGATGGGTGGGATGGGGAGGTCGGAGGTGAGGTGCTTGATCTGGCCGGCGAGGAGGTCCGCCTGCTTGGTGGCCTCGGCGGCGATCTCGCGAGATTTGGTGGCGGTCTCCGAAAATATTTCCTTGGACTTCTTCGCGGTCTCCGACACCAGCGCCGACGAACGCTTGGCTGCCTCCATTGACAACTCCTGCGACCGCTTCGCCGCCTCGCCGGCGAAGGCCCGGGCCCTCTCCCAGAGATCCATTGCGTTTGGAAATTTCTAGAAGGTCCTTGGTCGAATCACCGCCGGTGCCTCGTCGTCTTCGTTGACGTTGGTGCGGGACCGGGGTGTATTAGCGTTATCTAGGTAGGTTTGCTTGAGACGTGGACAGATATGGAGTTTTGAAAGTTCTCCTTCGATGTTGCGCTATTTAGGTATGGGTTAACATTGTTTTCCCACAATTTTCAGATGGGCGATGTTACGTGTAGCCGTGTAGGCTTGTTGCTTGATACTCCATCCGTTTCGCAATATTCGCCGGTAGTTTATCATATGTACAGTAGTTTATCATGCGTACAGATCAAGTGAGTATTGATAGAGGTTATTGTTAGGAACATAACACTCCACGTCGCCTGACAGTTATCATTGGGGACATAGACTTAGTACATGTAGTTATCCTATAGGATAATAGTGTATATTAACTGCTCTATGTATTGAATACAGTGTATAAGAATTTCTAATCGATCGGGCCCACATGTATGTAGGCTTTATCGATTATAGGGTGGTCTTGATTGACCTGGTCATATGATCGTAAGATGGTTTACGACTGATTATCTTGAGTTTCTCTCTTATGAACGACAAGAGATATACTCAAGACTGTCATGAAGATATTGTTGTCTATAATAACAATTGCAGTAAGCAATTTAATTAATTATGGATTATTATATCCTCGTTAACTCCCAAGACCTTGGACAAATATAGTGAAACAGGGGAGTAACATGTTTGTGCTTAACATTGCCTACTAGCTATAACATCCTAAGAGTCAATTCAATTAATATTGTGTATTATTGTGTTGATCAAAACAACGCTTGATCAGTGGTGGATCTGGAATGAAATTGACTGGGAGTCACAATACATATTACCACATATGTGTCGCTGGACTTAAACTGCAGATGTGCACTTATGTGTACGTGGATTTTGACAAGACAAAACTACTTTGAACCCGATGTCCCGTGCATTCTTGTTGCTCTTTGTGGATCCGCCCCTGCTCGTGATACATCTCAAAAACATTATTACTGACTGAGGCATTAAAACGCACATTAGTGTAATTGTTAAAAACTTAAAACTGCAAATACTAATCAAATGATGGCTTGCAAAAAAAAATCAAACACACGTATTAGACGTGCAATAGCACCGCGATAATCGCGTACTCAATGTGGTGCCATGGATAGATAAACATCTTTGCCCCAGCAGGAAAGGGGTGCGAACGGATTTCGGGAACAAGGAGGTGGGCGAACTGTAAATTATCGGGGGGAAAAATTGAAGAAAATGAGTGGATTTTGAGTCCTGTTTTACTAGATCTGACCGCGAGGACACAAAAGAGAAGCAGGCCGACATCCTGTGGGGAAGGGGTTCCTTACCGGACCAGTGCTAAACAGCCGAGTGCCAACCGTGGGATGGAAGGGAGGTACTGTAACATTTTAAAATTCTGGAGTTGTGTTTTAAATGTATGAAAATTAGGATAAATTAAAAAATTTGGATGCATACTTGTTGTCATTTGAAATCCCTAGAATTTATCTCCTTGAAGTGTGGACTTCAAACTCAATTGTTTATATTGATTCGAAGTGTTGCAACTCAAGATCTTCTAGTCAAACCTTGTGATCATCCTCTAGAAATATTTTTGCTAAATTATTAATAATCTTGGTAACCTCCCTGAGAAATTTCATATTTTTTAGAAATTATTTGCTATTTCTTAAGGGCTGGTCGAACCTGTTGTCTTCCTGGTCAAACCCCTTGTCCAGCAGCTTGTGAATTTTCTACCAAGCAATGCACTGCATGAAAAAATTCTGGAAAATTTATACATAGTTGATCTTGAAGTCAGAATCACTCAATAAAAATTTTAGAATTTTTGGAGCTGTGGAGCTACCTCTGAAAATTCTCAAATCATCTCAGCCTTTTTTATCCAAATCTGG
This sequence comes from Hsuehochloa calcarea, assembly GCA_036346395.1. Lineage (NCBI taxonomy): Eukaryota > Viridiplantae > Streptophyta > Magnoliopsida > Poales > Poaceae > Hsuehochloa > Hsuehochloa calcarea. Next base: position 67,539,821 of record CM070610.1, on the reverse strand, counting down.
AATCACTGTTCCTCGGGCTCAACCCCGAGTCTGACTCCGACCCGGCTCCTCGGTTCAGCCCAACCAACTAACTGCTTCGCTTGTGAGCCGTCCGATGGAGATCCTCCGGTCCGGATTCCGCACCCGTTCGAACCACTCGGGCCTTTTCTCTCCTAGATCTGAGCCGTCCATTTCCAATCGAACGACCCAGATCCTCCGGACCAGGCCACTCCTACGCTGCGCCGTGAGTCGCTGACATCGCGGGGCCCCCTCGTCAGACCTGTCTTCTCCAACTCACCGCGCGCTCAGAGCTCGAGCGCCACGCGCCGCAGAAGCTCTGCGCCGCTTCCGTTGACACCGTGGATCCACCGCCCCGGCTAACCAATCCTGGAGCGTCGTCTCTTCACGTTGTCTCCTTCCCGATCGTTGGAGCTCTATAACTCCGTCTCCCTCGCCTGCTAGCTCTCACTTTCCCTCTCGGTGGCCGAGGGAAAGGAGGCGAGATCTTGGCTCTCTCTCGGGTAAGCTTCGTGCTTCCGCCTCCTGCTCTATCTCCGTTCCTCTCTAGTTCTATTTTTGCTAACGCGAGGCCTTACCTTGGCTTGTAGTGTTCGGAACACCGTCAAGCTCTCTGCGGCTGCAGAGCTCGCACCCGGAGCCGTCGCCGTGCCAACTCCGTGTCCAGTGAGTCCCGTCCTCGCTCAAGTGCGTCACCGGCCGTGCCTTGACTTGTTTAGTCTTTCCCCTTACTCTATTTTGCCATCGGTTCTCAGGAGTCCAGGGGATTGAAGCTTGACCCATTTTCGACCGCGAAGCTTCCGTTCTTCCCCATCTCCGGTGTGATAAGCTCCTTACTGATTCCTTACTTGTACACCATCTGTGGACTGCCTTGAGCTTTCTCTACCACTCATTCCCTATCTCCTTCACCAGAGTGAGCTCTCCTCGGGGAAGCACCGCGCCGCTGTCACCCTCCTCGTCGCTGGCTCGACTACGACCTCCTCCGAGTCTCTCCCTCGCTCAGGTAGCCTCTCTGCGATTTGTTGATGCTGTGGCACCCGCTTCCCTGGACAATGCGGAGCTCTTTTGTGTCGCGCACGCTTAGCCGTAGCTCCCCGCCGCCTCTCTCTGGTGCGCCGCCGCCTCGGGCCAGCTCAGCCACCGTGAGTACCACCGTTGGGTGCGCAAGAGTATTGTGAACCCGTCCATACCCTTAGCTAGCGTCGTCGTGCCCGGGAATATCGGCGAGAGCTCGGCGAAGCCAGTGCGGTGTTGTCGGATTTCCGACAACATTGTAGCATCGTCATTAAGAGCAAATCTTGTTCATTAACTGCTAATGATTGCTTAGTAGTTAATGGCTGTCTTATTCGGATTCTTGATGTGACTGACATGTGGGGCCTGTGGATATCGTGAGGATATGTGCACGATCTCAGGATGATGAGTCAATTGGCAATGGTTTTGTTGGTTTGCAATTTGTCGCGTTTTCGGGTTTACTCCAGGGCTGTCAGGACACGGGCGGTCCGACCGGCCAGGTCGCCGGTCCGACCGGCCAGTGGGAAGGTCTGACCGGCAGTGCTTGCCGGTCCGACCGCCAAAATGAAAAGTGGTTTTTGGAGCTAAGCCAAAAATAGGTTGTGTAAGCAAGTGATGGGAGTCTCCTGGATGTGGTCACATCATTTTTGGAGCTCCCAGTCAAAAGTTCTATTCATTGAAATTTCCGAAGGTTTGGATTTTCACGCAAAATTTGGCTAAGTCTTTTCGGGCGGTCCGACCGCCGTTGTGGGATCGGTCCGATCGGTCTGGAATCGGTCAGACCGTCCTTGTGGGGCGGTCAGACCGCCGATGACTTGAGACTTGGCCTTGTTGGCATTGTTGTGTATTGATGGTGTTTATTGTGTAAACTTCAATGCTTTATTGTTGCATATTGCATTGTGGAACTAACGTGGGTCAAGTTGTGAAGAACTTGTTCCCGGAAACGATTTGTTTGTCTATTGCTGTGCAGGTGGCTTGCAGGTCAACGACGTCAACGGTGAGGTGGATCGGGACTACGTTTGGAGAGATGAGGTCCAGAACGATCATGGCTGCCGGGTGAGGTCGTGTGACTCAAGCATGGTGCAGAATGGGCAAGATGGATCGAACGGGTAGTTCGATGCAATTTGGTTGGATCGAGCGATTCTAAGTCGGTGCGAGTCTCTAGGAGGTTCCGATGGGATTCGGACAAGAGAGGCTTGGCGACGTGATGAGAACCGCTGATCAACCTACACGTGGTGAAGCAGGCAATTGCTTCAATAGTTATGTGTGTGTGTGGGTCCCATGTGTGAGTGGGTCCCAAAAGTGAAACCCTAGGCCTCTAGTATAAATAGAAAGGGGGGAGATGTAAAACCCCCCAAGCATTCATTTGACCCCCTTCTTCATTTTCTAGGGTTTGGAGGAGAGGAGAGGAGAAGCTAGGGTTTGGAGAGATTGTGAGTGTGCTCTTGTGTGAGCTCTTGTCCTCCTTGTTGGAGTGGCTTTGTAAGCATCTAGAATGATCAATCAATCCTGTGATGCTTACTTGAAAGATCAATTGTCCCCTTTGTGTTCTTCTCTCTTTTGGATGATTTTGGTGCTTCCTTGATTCAAGAGGTTATGCTTGGTCTCTTGACCTATTTTATCTTGCCTTGATGTGTGGGAATACTCCTAGAGTCATCTAGATCATCAACCCCCCACAAGCAAGTCTTGAATCAAGATTTTCATATTTTCTAGGGTTTGTGCACTTCTTCGGTAAGACCTTGAGAGATCGTTTCTACGAAGTGGATCTGAAGGATCGTCGCTAGAAATAGGTCTCTAATATCGTTAGGGAGGTGTGCTCGAAATTTGGTCAAGTTTCATTGGTCGAATCAAAAGTTGGATCAAATTTCGTTTTGGTTTTGGGTTTGGTTTTTCAGATTTGGTCGAACCGGCTCGACCGGTTGTGTAACGGCGGTCCGACCGCCCGCGTTTTAGACCGCTCAGTACTGCTGGTCGAACCGATATCCTCCGGTCCGACCGCGCTTGATTAAGCCGGTCCGACCGCTCGTTGAACGTCGGTCCGATCGCCGCCTCAAAATGGCCTCGACCGCCAGCATCCGCGATTGAGCATGGGTTCAATTCTCCATTTTTGTGTCGTGTGGTTGAGCGGGATTATCGAATTCAGCACAAGGCTTCCACTGTGCGCTTACTGACCTTCTTAGCTTTCATAGCTAAAGGAGTAAAGTTCGTGTTGAATTTGATTTAGGCGAGAAAGTTGAGAAAGCACATATTCACCCCCCTAGTCGCCTTTACAGTCCTACAGGGCCGAACACAGTAATCGAAGGCTAAATCCGGGTTGAATCTGTGTATGACATGTGGGCTATAGGGTTTAGCGCACGGTCTGAAATCTCGTGGACCGGCCGTGGACCGTGAGTCTACGTACTGTGCTATGTGCCGTGTGTATGACATGTGGACCCCACCTATCAGGCTGTATTTTCTTTTCGGATTTTAAATTTGGTAAGGCACTATTCATGGAACCCACGAGTCAGTGACCATGGTTAGGATCGGCTGGGTATTAAAAGTCTTTTATGATTTTGTAAAATCTGAAATGCTTTATTTATGAACTGAAAAATCCATTAACTTCAAAATTGCATAAGTAATTCATTTTAGCTCCAAATTTGATGATTCAAATTTTGCTGGATTCCTTTTTGCATGTACTTTATTCTAAAAATGGTTGAAACCTCGTTACTGTTTCAGAAAATACTTTTGGTAAAATTGCTTTAGGTTTAATATTTTTGTTGCATTAAAAATTGTTTAAACTTCAAAACTGCATAAGTAATTATCTATAGCTAGTAAACTCAATTTTGTTATTTTCCTCTATTACTTTACTTTATTGTAAAATAGGTTTTGAGCATGTTACTATCTCTGAAAATCTGATTTTACAATTATCTTGTGCACCACTTTCTTGTCTTGAAAAAATAGTAGAAAATTCATCTTAGCTCCGAATGAGATGAATCATTTTTCGTTGATCATCTCATGTGGTGCTCTGTCTACCATAAAAATTTCATGTGCACCACCTCTCTGAAAATTGTCACCAAAACTTCTATTTTCGGATGAATAGTGGCAGATAGCAATTTATTGGATTATCTAAAAACCGACTTTCAAACTGCCGTAACTTTTGCATGAAATATCCAAATAAATTGATTTTTATTGATAAATTCCTCTAAAATCATTCTCTACCTTCCGTGAATTTTTCATAATTTTTGGACGAATTTGTATGTTTTGATCTTTTCGGTATCATTCGTTCTTACTGTGCTTTCAATTCTTTCGATTAGGTTCTGACAACTTTATTGATTACACGAGTGATCCTCTGCAGCAAGAAAGTTATCTGCAGCAAGGCAAGCAGTTGTTTCCATTTAATCATATTGATCCCATTACTTTCAAAGTATATTATCTTGTTTGCAAAGTGTATGTATGCATGCTCTATTTTGTTGTTAAATTATCGATCGGGTAGTTGATCCTATAGTTGCATAAAATGTATGTAAATGTTCATCCTCTACCACTAAGCCTAGGATTTATTCGCTGTGATTTATGGTTCGATAGATGGACTCTAATCACTTTACTTAGTTTGCGAGTTGATGTTGCTTAGAAATGCTTAGAACGATAGAATGGGGATCATCGCTTCGGCGATGGTCATTTTATCATCACTATAATAATTTGAGTATAGATACTCATGTATGTAATAGTATTTGAAAAACTAAAACTGAAAGTGAAATATTTTAGACTTGGGTACATTGGTTTGATGGTGTGATTATTGGGTGTGTGAATTTTTCCCGAGTCAACAAGGACCGAACATCTTGGACACTGACCCAAGCGTTTTTGCGTGCTAACCACATAAGAGGGATATGGGACCTCTTTTGACTAAGTACTTTGGGAGGTATTAATTATTGAAGTCGCTGGTGGTATGAAAAAGAGAATGTTTGTTTGGGTTGAGAGGGATGGGTTCCTTTCTAAGTTCGCCGTACCCAGGAGCACCCGCAGTTGCTTCGGTTGGGCCGGTGCGTCCGACTCAACGTGTGGGTCCTTAGTGGGAGCCCGTAACGGCGGTTCACTAAGGGTCAACCCCCATACGTGCGACTCGTAATTAGTACAATCCATTGGAAAGCGTCTCGTAGGACTTAGCTGTGCCGGCATACCAAAGGAAGTGTGCTAAATCATGTGGCAAAAAGGCGGTCTAACGTGTGGGTACATTGGTACACCCCTGCAGGGTATAATCTATTCGAATAGCCAAGTCCTTGGTTATGGACATGCTTGGTTAAGTCTCTACAAGAGTTAGACTCAACAGTTTTTGGATAAAACTTGATTTCGGGTGGTACGAATGGGTAATTCGTGCTATGTTGTGGTGGCTGTTGGGAAGTCACCTCTAGGTTGTTAATTATGTTTATTATTGTTGTCTCGTTGTTATTTAATCAATTAAAAACAGATTTTCCAATTTGCTTTCAATCTATTACTTATTGTAAATAAATTGTTACTTTATGCGTCAAATGAACCATATAACCTCCTCCTTTGTTTCAGGTTGCATGTAGCTATGTATAGGCTTGTTACTCGTAAGTCTTGCGAGTACTTTTTGTACTCAGTTGCTTTGCTTAATTGTTGCAGAGGAGGTTGACCCCCAATGGGTTAACTACTGTGAGACCGACTTCGACTTTGCTCTCGACGACTAGCTTGGACGTTTCCAGTCAGTTGCCTTGTAGGTAATGGCAAACCGTTTGGCTTTGGTTTATCGTCATCTTATGGCTTATGTTTCCGCTGCTACTTTGGTTTATTCCTATCATTTGGTCGGTCGACCCTACTTTTGTAATATGGACTTGTATGTCTTTATGTTGTAAACTTGTAGACTGGTTAATGAATGTCTTGTATGGTTTGGATGCTTAATTTTTGTATGGAGTATGTGTACTGCAATTTTGGGAAGTACATATGCGCCGAGAATCGAAATATTTGATTTGTAATGCTATGGTCATTCGGATGGTTAAGTATTACAAGTTAAATACCCCGAATTCTCATATATATTGTAGCTGTTCCCAAGGCTGCAAGCATAATGATCGTTTCTGAACGAAACTCTGAATTATATTAGCCTTATAGTAGCTGACAGTTCATTTTGTGTAGTCTGTCAAATTTGCCCGCTAAAAGAATGGGTTTGTGGAAGAAGAAAAATAGCACTCGTATGTGTGGTAGAGATTACTAGTGAAGGTGCGTGCACATCTTTGCCTATACCTTAAAGTGAGTTCAGGCCTTCGGGTAGATGCCTAACTCATTTTCTAAACAGAGATGCATCAATTGCCATTAGACTGCATGCGAGTCCGCGACTGGTGAGAATCAATTATATGGCTAACTCGGTCAGCCAAAAGCCATCGAGGATAAGGTCCACTGATTTTGTCTCCACTCCCACAGAAACCTACAGTTCCCCCATGAATTCCGGTTCAGACGCAGAGATAAGTCGGCGAATCAAATTAATAACAGTGCGAGTGTACCTTCAATAGGATCATATTATTTATCGGTTGGGCTTTCTATATCTCTAAAATCTTAGACGAAAGATAAAGTAAAAGAAAAGAGAAGTTGTCTCTTCCTCAAACAACTATATCTATACACAAATCAAGATAAAACAACTTATGTATATGTAAGAGGGGTGAAAGAGTTGAGATATTATAAATTTAACATAAATGTTAAAGATAACTTGTTAGAGACAGTTTATTTAAAGTATTATTTTTAAATCTTTTAAATCTATTTTTTTAGTGATATGTAGTTGATATAGTAAAAATAAATACGGCATTATTGGAGATAGCATAAGACAGCGAGAGAAAAGGCCACCGCTCAAGCCTGTCTTGTTCTGCGCATAAGCCCTACTGTCCTCACGTCCACTCACAGGTCACGCGCGCATGCACTGAGGCACTGTTTTTTTGCCTTCCAGATTACAACATGGGCAGGATCCTAAGAATCTCTAGGCTTACGAGAAAGCAACGTCTAACGCCAATTAGGGTCGTAAGTAGCCTCCAAGAACCGGTGTTTTTGGCACTTGTCTTTATTCTCGCCATGCTTTGACGCTGTATCTCATGGGTCATGGCCTATGTATGCCCTACGCTGGAGACGTGACAAACAAATCCCTTGGCACCAGGGATGTGCCAATTTGGTGGCTTGCAGCTAGCTGCAAGGTTCAGTTTGGCAATCCAATCTACAGGTCGCTAGTCACTGCAATGTGGCTAAGGATGTAACTGATTAAGTGAGCTCTGATGAGGGCACTGAATTCCCTCACTAGCCATACCAAATTTTAGTGTTACCCTAGCATTTTAACAATCGTTACCAAACTTTGTTATTCTCTTCGGTATTTTGGTAACGCCAATAGAAATAGAAATAGCACCCAAACTTTAAGCAAAACGTCCGCCAATTTTTTTGCAGGCCCGCTGCCCCTCCTTTGGTGACGTGGCGAAAAGTGACCGGTTGCATTGAATACAATATTTGTTTGATAGGTAAGCTTTAGACGATTATGACTTCGTGTATCTGATTTGTGATCCGTTTAGACCGTTGTATTCCGTATGATTTAATCAACAAAATAATATCCATATTAGGTATATTTTGGTGAAAAAAAGAGATGTTATGTAAAGTCCACATGTTATACTCATAATTTTATCAAATTTTAGCATAATTGCAATCCAGATTTTAACCTGGCATAAACCAAACAGATACAATATCTGAAGTCTAATCCATATGCTCCCCCCTTCATACCTCACTTTGACGGGTTTTGAACGGTTGGGGATCTCAGTCTGGGCCAATCCATATAGTGTGGGGACAAAAACTCACATGAATCGACCCGTAATCCCGCTGTTTTCGGCTTCGTCCAAACAAAGCCTCGAAGACTCCAAGTCTTCTGTTTTTTTATGTTAGAGGGGATATCGATCAAACTTTGATTTGGCACAAATCGATCGGTTGGAGTTCGATAGCGCCTGTCAATCGAGTGTGTGAATTAGTCTTGTCCAGTTGGGAAGGAAGGGGTCGAAATGGAATTATTGCAGCTAGATAAGCAGCTGAGGACCTTCACGGCATGGCATGTACGCGCACACTTGATCAGCTGAAGCTGTGGGTTAGGGAAGACCATAAGGGTAGCTTTCTGCTTGCCGAAGAGAAGCTAATAACCAGCAAACGCAAGAGGACCATATGTGATATGCATCGATCTCCGTTGAATTCCAAAAGGCCTTCGTCACCCTTATCCCCTCATGACCATCTCCATCTTTGGGACCTCAGCTCACCAGCGACCTGCCTCGATCTGCCTGCGCACGTACACACCGGCCAGTGTCCCGTCCTCGTCCGGATATGTACACAGCTGCAAGTGGCCATACATCGCTTGCATTATATATATATATATATATATATATATATATATATATAGCTGGCCGGGGTTCGAGCTGTAGTACGGGCGGAGAGACGATCGATCGAGCACATGGAATTATTGCGGGTGTTGAAATGGGCAGGCATCTTTGGGCGTCCAACAGGGGGCACGAGAGAGTCCGGGAACGCACCGTCGCTGGGCATCCGATTCGTAGTGCCTTCGGAAGCCAGGCATTAAGGCGAGCCAACAATAGAAGTTTGTTAGGCTCGACAGCTAGGGCAGCACATGGGCACACGCAGCATTTTGCCGTTGTGGATTCGAGTAGTACTAGCTAGTATAGATATCCCTCTCGATCTCTCGTGCAGGCTAGATGGGATCATGAGCCTAACCGTCGAGCTATTATGTATGTTGATAATATATTCCTGTATGTGTACGTGCAAACTAAGGTTGTCGAAGCAATTGATCGATGTGATGATTGATTATGTCTGTAAAAAAGGAAATTGCTGCGATCGGAGCCGGTCGAGGTGACGGCCGGCCGTCTCCAGTGCCGGCGTTGGCGAAGCTTTCGGCTATCCCACAGCGATCCATGTCTCGGGGATCACCGAAAGCAACGGGGTGGGGGATCCCGCTGCGCCCTACTGCCGTCTGTCAGTTTCTTGTCATGCTGTCTTGTTTGCCTACCTAGCTCGCCCTATGGTTAGTCTAACCACCAACCGCTGCTCCTTCACACTAGCTCTAGCAGCTAGCTAGGCGGACGCATGCCGTCAGTACAGTATTGCATCCCTGTCTCGTCACTTCGTCAGGCCTCCACCCCATGACGTGCTATGCATGTACCGGGGACAGGGTTTCCTGTGGGGTTGCTATTACATCTGCAACTTAAGCAGTTCCAACTCCACCGCAGGATAGTAAAGCAACGGCTCAGATGTGCGAAATGCTGTCGCACATGTGTACTGTAGCAGCATCGATACTGGGGCTCTAGCCTCTGGCTATAACTTGAGGTGTTCTGCTACGCTGGCTCATCGAGTGGCCATCGCTGATCGATCGATCATATATATGCATCACCAATCACAGATTCACCTAACAGTCATTAAGCCTAGCTAGTGCTAGATGGACTGCTTACTTAATCAGCACTCGATCGATCTAACACGATGGATCGACAAGCGCCCGGTGTAGCTGTTTGACCTAACAAAACATTAAGTACAGTGATCCTCTCTAATCTGTTTGGGTCGATCGAGTTCAATGATTTTTCGTCGAGAAGAATCGTTGTATCGGTCGATCGTTCCATCAGTTTAATTTAATTATGTCATAACTTAAATAAACTTGCTCTCCAATTCATAACGTTTGGTCAGATCGGAGCCAAGCAGGGAGACGTCGAAGCTGGGCCGTAGAAGTAAACGCGACCGAGACACGACGACAACCGGGCACGCGCCGTACGTCCTGACTCCTGCTCCTCAAGCCGGCCGGACTACCCCCAAAAGCTACATGTTAACCACCAATATTGGACCGAGCCAACTCGAAGTCATGGCCTAATCCGTACGTAGCTGCTACAAGACAAGAGCCTTACAGAGACTAGAGTTGCCGTTGGCCGCTAGTGAGCAGCTTGCTATCCATGACCATGACCATGACCAGACTAATTAATCTCGTGTGTAACGCACGTACTGTTGTCGGATCATCGTGGGTATTGGTGTTTTCCGTGATCAATCTGCCAGTGCCATCCGATGTAGCTTGGTCCTTGCGTGGCTCCACAGGATCGATCCATGCTGCAGATCCGCCGGGTACGTACGTACCAGTGATACGACGTATGGAGGATATGCGCGGTGCTACAGCCATGTCATGGACGCACGTCATGTGGGTTCATCACGGGAGACGATCAGACGAGGGAGCTAGCTGGACGGCAACGCGCTGCTCCGAGCCTCGGAGGGCAAACAGTGGACCGCACCGTGGCGCTGCGCTGCACGAACGCCGAGGACGGCCGTGGGCCTGATGCAAGCATACCAGCAGTCGTGCAAGGCCGGCAAGGGACCCGCCCGGGCAGTCCTACCTGTCTGTGCACAGCCATCTACATATTGGGTTGTGCCCCACAGCTCCAAGCGGCTAGCTAGCTAGCTATACGTGCGCCAAAAAACCATTGTTACGGTCAAATACGTAAGCGTACTACGGTATATCCGTGTACATGTACAAGTTGGTAACTAAAATTTGGATAGTCCGACCGAAAGAGAAAGAACCGTGGCAAAATTGGCTAGCCAAAATTGGGTGCTCGCTTTGGCTAAGCTGCCAAAAGAAACGTACCGGCCTATTACATGAACGTGCTCTGCGCTCTGGACAATGTCACACTGGCAGCCGAAATTACTAATCCAGGCAGGATGTTTATCCGGGATATTATCGCGGCCATATGTGCCAGCGATGGCTGGCCAGCGCCCAGTTAATCCCGTGATCCTGGCGACGCTGATCGCGCGCGGCTCGATCGGGCGATCGACGGGCCGGGAGACGTACGACGTCTACTGTTCGCCAAATTAATGGAGCATGGAGTCCACTACTCCTGCTGATACCCTCTGGAGTCCATCTCTCCACAGCCCGTGCCTTGGCAGCTTCTCCGATCCTATCTTCCTGTGCCCAGACGTTAATGCATGCATGGCTTATGGCGAAGTTTGATTGGGAAAATATCTGTAGACAAGATAATCAGACCGCTAGGCCACTACAAAATTACGCGATGGCTTGCGAAATGAACTTCTGGGCAGGTCAGATTCGTTAGTTAAGAATGTTTGCCACGATATCGTGACAGGCAGCATTCCAAAATGGAAGCCAAGTGGCTGGTTGCACATGACCATCTTGAAAGAAAGCCAGAAACGTCAACTAAAATGAGAGGCGCAGGTTCATCCACGCCGAGCCCACTTGCCTCTGCCTCTTCCGGGTAGCATATCAAACCCAATAGCTGAAAATTGTCATGGCCTTATGCCCTTAATCCTTATCCTCCAAACTCTCTAATAGGCTCATTGTGCAAATCACCATTAATTAATCTGTGTCGAACCAATGTCACTAACTAAAAGATCACTAAACAAATTTGGAAGTGAGGACATGTGATACTGTTGCTGAGCAGCATGATCTGAGCACGTATCTACAGCATCGTTGCATGCAGGAGGTTTCCACATATGCGAGTACATTTACACTGTACGTCATTTTACACGTACAGCTGTACAGGGTAAGGAGCAGTCGGGGAACGAGGGCATTTTAGTCATTCTGTCGGGTCAAGGGCAGTTTCGTAACTTCCGCCGCTTGGGACGGATGGCAGGGAAGGAAGTGCAGATATTTACCTGCTACCTTGTGTGATGCGGAGGCGAAGCTGAGCGGGTGGAGCTCTTGCCGCTACCAGCTCGTCGACAAGCACAACCACCAAAACCAGAGGAACGATCACGTAGAACCACTCTTCTAGAACCTTCTAGACGCCACACAAGCCCTGAAGCCCTTGAGCCTCGCCTCATGCAGGACTTCCAGTCCATCCCGGGCCTCGCTGGGTGGCTGTTCGGCGGCGCGGCGGCGGCTGACCTCCGGTGCGCGCAGGCGCAGCAGGGCTCGGCGGCGCGGTGCGGCGGGATTTCGCCGCGGGCGGCGGCGGCGCGGGAGGCGGTGAAGTGCCCGCGGTGCGAGTCGACCAACACCAAGTTCTGCTACTACAACAACTACAACCTCTCGCAGCCGCGCCACTTCTGTAAGAGCTGCCGCCGGTACTGGACCAAGGGCGGCGTCCTCCGCAATGTCCCCGTCGGCGGCGGCTGCCGCAAGGCCAAGCGCAGCTCGTCCTCGTCTGCCTCCTCGGCGCCCTCCACCCCCACGGCAACCGACGCCAAGAACCAGCGGCGCGCCTCGGCGTCGTACTCCCGCTCCAACAGCGGCAGCGGCAACACGAGCCCCACGGCCGCCGCGGCGACGACCCCTAACGCTCCGGCCACGCCATCGTACAACACCATCACCGTAACGAACCACTTCACGACAGACGTGCCACCCCCGGGGCCGATATTCGCCGACCAGGCGGCCGCGGTCGCGTCCCTCTTCGCGCCTCCTCCGCCGCCTCTCCCGGTGTTCAGCTTCTCGGCGCAGCCGAAGACGGAGGAGGGGATCGCCTCAGTGCTACTCGCAGGACAGGCAGCCCCGCCTGATGCGCCTAACTGCACCGCCACCGCCGCCGACATGACGGCGTTCACGTCTCTGGACATGGGGATCTTCGAGCTCGGTGACACGTCGCCGGTCGCGTACTGGAACGCCGGGAGCTGCTGGACGGACGTCCCGGACCCTTCCGTCTACCTACCCTAGTTTGGTTTAGTTACTTATCACGATCACTTTGATTAAGCTGTGGTTAAATGCTTCTTAACGACGACCACTAGCTAGCAAGTATACCTACTACGTACTACTATGTAGTATGTACCGCCTGCCTCTGTAATTTTATTTTATTTTTTCTTGTCAATCTGGCTGCACAGGTGTGTGTAAGAAGCTAACCTTTGTGTGTCTGCGACTGCGAGTGGATCGATCATTGTTGCTACAACCAAATCGCGATACTTCCTCTTTTTCACTCGCTTGTCAATTCTCATGCATGTTTTTACAGTATGGTTATATGTATTCGGAGCGTTTGAACGGTCAAAGCGGTGATGCTTAGAGATGATTAGCGGTGGCGTTTTAGTTAGTAGTTGGTTTGTTAATTTTAGGTGCCCGTACGTGCCTTTCGCTCTCCGAGGAGGCGCGCGCGGGGAGTTTGTTGATGGAGATGGCGCCGGCTAGCTTGCGTACATTACTTATCTGTAGGCTGTACACCCGTACATACGTGCGTGCGTCGATCTGTCGGCTCGATCAGCCTCAGCATGGCGTGACATAGTTCCGTGGTTCACTTCCGCACCCTGGTCCTGGTGCAGTACTGCACTACTACTAGCCTACTACCAAACTGAAGTCAAGTGTGGTCACTGGGGCGGGAAACAAGACGAGTCGGCTCGAGCCATGGAAACCAGCGAAGTCGGCTCGAGTCAAGCTCGCTTAAGCTCGAATAGAGGCTCGGCTTAGCTCCCCTCGATAACGAGCCAAAATCTAGGCTTAGCTCAACTTGGTAGTAGGATCGAGCTAACTCGCGAGCCCTTGCGAGGAGCTTAGCATAGGGCGCATCCACACGGCACCGCACACCGCACACAGAGCAGCACAAGAACGGGCGATGGAGGGCGGAGGACGGGTGCTGCAGAAGGAGGAGGGGTGGCGCGCGGAGGACGGGGATGCGACACGAAGGACGGGGGATATAGGGCCAGAGGACAAGGTGGTGGCACAGAGGCAAAGGACAGGGGGGCGCTGCGGCGGGCGTGAGGAAGGGGCAGGGGTGGATCTGGAATGAGATTTCACCATTTTGAGGTAGTCGGTGAGGGAGATGTGTGTGGTGTGTCGGTGACTCAGTATGAGCTCGAGCCGAACGAGCGGCTCGCAAGCCGCTCGGCTTTGACTCAAAAATTTGGCGAGTAGGAGAGGAGGTTCGGCTCGGCTCGAAAACGTCATGAGCCCGAGTCGAACCGACCCGAGCTTGGCTGACTCGAGCGGTCTCACGAGCCTCGAGCTATTTTTCCAGCTCCAGTGGTCACCACGGAGGTGCATGACTGGGAGTGAAGTGAACTAGCGATGGATGTGGTGTTGCGCCTTACGTGTGGCTATTTTCTGAAGCAAGAGTTTGCTTCCGGCAGCGTGCGCGTATCTGCGCAAACACCATTCGCGCTTGCATCCTTCGTGTTGGGAAACCATAGGTTTGGCCCAACAGTCGGTCCATGGGTGGTCGTCTCATCTAAAACCCTAGCAGATCTGTAAACTATAAATATGAGGTGCTAGTCATTGTAAAAGGTTGACCGCTTGAAGAAGGAATAAAGAAGAAAAATACCCCTTACATCTTTGTGTCTCTGTGTGTTCAATATACTACTTATTCTTGTATTGTTTGTGTGGATATCATGGGGATATGCCTATGATCTTAGAATGATATTACAATTGGCAATGGCGTTGAAGTTTTATCAATCACATATTTTCGGCAAAGTGCATGTGCTGTCAGGTCGCTAGCGGTCAGACCGGCCAGGCGGCGACGGCCGACCGGCACTGTGGCGGTCGGACACCGGTGAGCGGTGTGACCGACTTATGTGGCGATCAGACTGACCACCACAGGCGGTCGACCGGCCAGGCCTTGGGCTTAGAAGCTGGCGGTCAGACCGGCCATAGGTGGCGGTCTGACCGACCATTAAGTATCTTTGAATTTAGAGCCAGACCAAAAATAGAGGGTGTAGGTAAGAAAGGAGATTCTCCTGCACTTGGTTTCATAATTTTTGGAACTTCGAGTCAAAAGGTCTATTCGTTTGAAATTTTCAGAGAAGTCTCGGATTTTCAGGGAGAAATTTTGGCTAAATTCCCTGTTAGGCGGTCAGACCGGTCATGAGTGGCGGTCTGACCAGTTTTGACTTGTTCGCCGGCCATCTTGGCGGCGATGATTCTAGTTTAGGTTAAGTTCATGGGTTTCAATGCATATGTGTTGCATGATGCATGTTTTGACTAATGTTGGTCAAGTTACGAAGAACTTGTTTCTGGAATTGATTTCTTAGTCTATTGTTGTGCAGGAGGCTTGGAGGTCAACGACGGTCAACGGCGAGAATGATCGTGACTATGCTTGGAGAGCTGAGGTTCAGGATGAATGAGGATGCCGCGTGAAGTCAATGGACTCAAGCATAGCGCAAAATGGACAAGGATGACCGAACGGGAAGTTCAGCGCGACGGGTCGCATCAAGCGGCGAGGGGGTCAGTGCAAGTGCAATGTGGTTTCGATGGGAGCCGGATGGGAGAGACCTGCCGATATGAAGAGAGCCATTGATCAATCTACACGTGGCGAATCATGGGATTGCTTCATAAAAGTTTGGACTCGGTGTTTGGAGAATGATCGAGAAGTGGTATTTTGGTACTGCCTTGATAGCTTTTGGCTAAACCGGGGTGCAATACGGCGCAAGGAGAAGTGATTTGGGTTAAGAGAAGATGAAGACGACGCTTTGAAATGCTTGCGTGAGTAAAACCCATTTGTGTGTGGGTTTAACGGGTGCCCATTAGGAATATCCTTCTAGAAGCTAATCTTCACTATAAATAGGAGATGGTGCTGGTTGTGCACTTCCCAACTCTTGTATTTTGAAAAATCCTAGTTTGTGTTTAGGGAGAGGTGGTGGAGAGATTAGGGTTCTAGAGAGTTGGATTGATTGTGTGCTTAAGTGTTCAGTATTCGTCCTCCATGATGGAGTGGCTGTAAACCAACATCTATTTCAAATCAACCCAAGCAAGATTCCTCTAGATGATCTTCTTCTTGTTTTTTCTCTCTATTTTGTGATTTTATGGTTTTCTTTGATCCTTCGGTTTTCTTTTGATTTCTGGCCTAGATCTTGCTTGCTGTGACATGTGACAATACATTTAGGATCATCTTTAACCCACGAGCAAGGTTTTGGATTATATTTTGATTTTGACTCGGTTTTAGAACAACCTTCACTTAAATGAAAAAAGATCAGAACTTTGGTAAAGATCTTCGCGATCCTTGATTGGAATAGGTTCCTGACATCCTGAGAAGGTGTGTTCCAAATTTTGTGAAGTTTGGAGTTGTGCATCAAAAGTTAGACCAATTTGTGATTTCGTTTTCGGGTTGATTTTACTGTTCATTGTGCTGGAGGTCAGACCGTCCATGGAGAGGTCTGACCGCCCGACTCATTGTGAATTGAGTTTCTGATTTTTTTTTGTTGTTTTGCTTTAGGATTTTGATTGGATTCAATACAAGTTTTTCGCTATGTTTGTACTTTGATCTTAATATCTTTAATAGTTATTGGAGTGAAAAACGTATTGAATCCGATCAAAGTGAAAAAGAGATCGTACTCCTGTTCATCATCCTATAGTCATCGTTTTGGTCTAACAGTTTGATGTGATTCTACTTTTATTTACAAAATAATCGTTTGAATTTATTTACTAAATTCCTGGACACTTCGTTCCGCGCAATGCGGCCGTTGGTCGCTGGACGCGGCGGGAAGGGAGCGAGAGGGACGCGCGACGGGAATACATGCACAAATATGAAGCGGAAACATGAACCTATTTAGAACGCGTGGAGGAGTTAGAATTCCACGTAAAGCAGTTCAATTCGTACATGAAAGAAAATTTCGATGTTCTAAATAGGGCATGTACAGAGCATGGCTTGATATGCCTCTCTAATGGCAGGGCTGGTAGCAATGATTGCTTTGTGCTAAAGAAATCTTTAGGTTGAGAGTTATCTACTGTCCATGGCCTACGAGATGGACACTAAGCAGAGCACACCTGGCTCTAGCCCTGGTGGGAAAATTAAGACCAGAGGCTGCGACGACAAGAATTCTCGCATCATGACTTAGCTGAACTGTTCCGCCATGACCCACTCTGAAAGGCACAGGAGATGTGTCTGAACAAGGAGCGTACAGGGGTGTAAACTGTGCTATAAGACTGTACGTGTGCCGTTCCCTACCCCTATCGTCGATGTCGTGGTCGCAGGTCGCGTCAGAGAAGAAATCTTTCTGACAGACTGCTCCCTCTCCTCCCCTCGATCGGCTAGACTGGCTCGACGACCGTCCTGCAACAAAATTAGATACGTGATTGAAATATACTGTTTTCTGTATGAAAGGAAAATGAATTAGCACCATGTTCTCATGTAATAGAATTGGACTTTGTTGACTGTTCGATCGGAAATCGGACGCTCTAGATTGGGGTGCTGTAGTAAGACTTAGTACAGTACATTATCTCTCTCTCTGTGTCTTGTCTCTGCTGCAACGAAGGCGCTCCTGGTCACATACTAACAGAGAGCGGTACAAAGGAATAGGAATTTTCTTCTGTTCCTCTGTGAACAATGTTACAGATACGGTATCCTCACAAGGAATTTTATGGCCATGCTCCCGCTGTCGCAGGCACTGAGGTGACCTTGTGACATCAGTCATCACTCCCGCTGTCACAAGCAGCACCACTGCGGTAAATGCAGGTGCTCCCGTTCGTGGATTTACTGCATTTCAAGGTGATGGCAGAAGAGCTGGACAGTACCCTACTGGAGTATTGGTAGTTGCTGACATTGTTCGGAAGTTACTATGATCCCTGGAAGCCATGTTCTCGCAATCTCACTGGGTCACTTGTGTTAGGTGATCTTTGTTTAGGATTTTCCGTTTCTGTTTTTACTTCGTATCCGAGTCGGCTTGCCGAGTCCGGCGTTGAGTCTGGTATACAGAACCTTTATAAGCAATGTAAGAAGCGAGAGAACAACGTGAGCAAGAGAAGTTGAGTCAAAGCAACAGAATATAGAGAAAAGAGAAAACCTGTCTTATGCAGCACTAGATCTTTGTAACTTTCTTCGGTATGTGGTACGTGTGTGTGTCCATTGTGTGTGTTGCTACCAGAGCATAGAGTACTTCGTCGATTGGTTTCTTCGCTGGAGTCCAAATCTGTGCTCAAGATTATATTACGTTCTTTGAGAAATGGTGTTACCAGTGATGAGACATCATCTAGTGTGATGGTAAAGGAGAATTCCGCTGTCTCGTTGCATTATCCAATACTTATGAAGAGCAATTATGCAGTATGGACAATCAAGATAAATGTGTACATACGCGCTCAAGGATTGTGGGACGCAATCGAGGACGACAACGTCAATGTGCGCAAGGATCAGATGATCTTGGCAGCCATCTATGGAGGCATCTCGAAGGAAACGTTCTTCCTATTAGAGATATATTATAGATAGTGTGGATATCATGGGGATATGCTTATAATTTTAGGATGGTGTTACAATTGACAATGATATTGAAGATTTATCGAATCATACGTTTTCGGCAAAGATCAGGTGTTGTCAAGTCACTGGCGGTCAGACCGGCTAGGCCTTGGGCTTAGAAGCTGGCGGTCAGACTGACCATGGGAGGCGGTCTGACCGGCCATAAAGTACCTTTGAATTTAGAGTTGGGCTAAAAATAGAGGGTGCAGGCAAGAAAGGGGATTCTTCTACACTTGGTCTCATAATTTTTGGAGCTTCGAGTCAAAAGTTCTATTCGTTTGAAATTTTCAGAGAGGTCTCGAATTTCCAGGGAGAAAATTTGGCTAATTTCTCTGCTGGGCGATTAGACCGGTCAGGTGGCGGTCTGACCGGTTTTGACTTGTACGTCGTCATCTTGGCGGCGATGTTTGTTGGTTAGGTTAAGTTCATGAGTTTCAGTGCATATGTGTTGTATGATGCATGTTTTGACTAACGTGGGTCAAGTTGCGAAGAATTTATTTCTGAAATCGATTTCTTGGTCTATTGTTGTGCAGGTGGCTTGGAGGTCAACGACGGTCAACGGCGAGGATGATCGGGACTAAGCTTGGAGAGCTTAGGTTCAGAACGATCGAGGGATGCCGGGTGAAGTCGGTGGATTCAAACATGGCGTGAAATGGACAAAAATAACCGAACGGGAAGTTCGGTGCGACGGGTTGCATCAAGCGGCGCGAGGGTCGGTGCAAGTACCATGGTGGTTTTGGTGGGAGCCGGATAGGAGATACTTGCCAATATGAAAAGAGTCGTTGATCAACCTACACGTGACGAAGCATGTGATTACTTCATGAAGATTGGACTCGGTCTTTGGAGAATGATCGAGAAGTGGTATTTTGGTAACTTCACCAAGATGATGTCTTGATTGCTTTTGGCTAAACCGCGGCGCAAGACGGTACAAGGAGAAGTGGTTTAGATTAAGAGAAGATGAAGACGATGCTTTGAAATACGTGCGTGAGTGAAACCGTTTGTGTGTGGGCTTAACGGGTGCCCATTAGGGAATACCTTCTAGAAGCTAGTCTCCACTATAAATAAGGGAGGGTGCTGGTTGTGCACCTCCAACCTCTTGTGTTTTTTTTGTTGAAACCTAGTTTTGGTGTTTAGGGAGAATAGTGGAGAGGTTAGGTTTCTAGAGATTGGATTGATTGTGTGCTCAAGTGTTGCGTATTCGTCTTCCATGATAGAGTGGCTGTAAACCAACATCTATCTCAAATCAATCCAAGCAAGATTCCTCAAGATAGTTTTCTTCTTGTTCTTTCTCTCTATTTTGTGATTTTGAGCTTTATTTGATCCTTCAGTTTTCTTTTAGTTTCTGGCCTGTATCTTGCTTGCTGTGATATGCGGAAACTCATCTAAGATCATCTTGATCATCTATAACCCACGAGCAAGTTTTTGGATCATATTTTCGTTTTGACTCGGTTTTAAAGCAACCTTCACTCAAACGAAAAAAGGTCAGAACTTTGGCAAAGATCTTCACGATCTTTGATTTGAATAGGTTCCTAACATCCTAGAGAAGGTGTGTTCTAAGTTTTTGTGAAGTTTGAAGTCGTGGATCAAAAGTTAGACCTATTTATGATTTAGTTTTTAGGCTGATTTTATTGTTCATCGGGCTGGAGGTGAGACCGCTCATATCAACGGTCAGACTGCCCCATGTAAAAGTCGACCCGTCAACTTGAGAGGTCAGACCGCCCAACTCATTCCAAGTTGAGGTTTTCATGTTTTTAGTTGTTTTGCTTCGGAGTTTTGATTGGATTCAATACAAGTCTTCCGCTATGCTTGTACATTGATCTTCATAGCTATTGGAGTGAAAATCGTGTTGAATCCGATCTTGGTGAAAAAAAGATATGCACCTATTCACCCCCTTCTAGTCGCTGTTTCGGTCCAACAAATAGGAATCATTTTGTATTCCTTATCTGTTTTTTGTATTGTCTTATCTGTATATGGCATGCACCCCTTGTACACCTTATATATATTGCTCATTGGTCCTCTTCAATATACATACAATATTCATAACATGGTATCAGAGCCTAGGTTAGGGTCTACCGTACTGGCCGCCACCTCCTAGCCTCTACCTGTTCTCCGCTGCCGCTGCCCCCGGGAGGATCGATCTTTGCTCCCGGGGGCGGCCACTTGTCGCCTCTGCACCTTTGGCGGCTGTTGCACCTCATCTGCCGTTGCCGGTCCCGATTTGATCTGGATCGGGTCCTCCCTCCACGCGAGCCGCCTTGTATTCTTCATCACCGTTTGTCGGCGGTGCCGCGACGCCCTGCGCAGCCAGCCAGCTGCTCCCGGGATGGCGCTCTCTACTCCCAGGGGTGGCCACGTCGTCGACCAACGCACGATGCCATTGCACCGCCTTCTAGCCATCGCGCCGCCCCCCCGCCGCTACACGCGCACTGTGGGCGCCGCCGCCGCCAGCCGCCGAAACACGCACCGCCGGATCGACCGTCTCCACCGCCGGCAAGCCCGGATCCGCCTCTCCGCCACCGGATCCGGTTTCCCACCGCCGGATTCGGCGCCCTCCTCGCCGCCGCGTCTCCCGGCCTCGATCCGGCAATGGGCTCTTCCTCGCCAGATCCGAGCTCCCGCGATCGGATCCCGCCGCCACTGACCTTCTTGGCCTCTCCTTTCGCCACCGCGTCCGGATCCCGCTGCGCCGACACCCTCCATCGCGGGCTCGCGCTTCTCCCCTCGCCTCGGCTTCCTCCCCTTTTGGCCATAGCCGCCGAATCCTACCGCCACCGCCATTGCACATTAGCCCGACCGCGCACGCCTGCACCGGCCTCTACTCCCGGCTCCTCTTTGTCGCCTCGGTGGAGGAGTGAGATAGGATGAGAGGACGCAGGGAGGTAGAAATGGCAGGGGACAAAATGTGGAGGTGGGACGGCAGAATATATTGGATGTTTGGTTGGGGTGGTGGTGGAGTTGAGAACATGTTGGAGCAAGCTCTTTGGTGTTGGTGTGGCTGCTGCTATAATTCGCTACCTTTGAGTCATTTCTTTCGAGTCTTTTATTTGCGTCCATCCAAATTCGTAATTCTTTATCTGTGAGTTCGTCTGAGCCACACGAGTCCATAAATTTATTATCAGTCATAGACGTATAGAAATTTCTTTGGCATGGCAGCAGCCGCTGCTCTTTTCTTCGAGCCGCTACAGATCCGCCGCCCCAAGCTTTTAAAGCCGTCGCGCTTCTTCCATACTGCGTCTTCGTTGTACTTCTTGTGCATTGCGCTGTACTTTTTCTGCATTGCGCCTCTGTTGCGCTTCTTTTGCACTGTATTCGTTGCGCTTCTTGTGCACTGCACCGTCGTCGTCTTGGGTTACGATCTGCGGCACCATACTTTTATCTATTCCTATTCAGCTTGATTTGATAAATTTCTCTATTTGTCGGTTTCATCATCTTTTTCGTCATATTGTCATGGTCGACTTTGCTCCCACATATTGTGCTTTATGGGCTGTCGCACGACCTCGGATGTGAGAATTTCTTTTATCGACATATTTTCGAAGAGCTACATGCTACAACGACATTATCAAGACTCGGATTTTGATTTTTTTTATATTTTAATGTCAACCCTTTTCAAATGCAATGCTATTGCACACGTCTTGCAATTGACGAGGGGAGGTGTTAGAGATATATTAGAGATGGAAATCATTTTGTATTTCTTATCTGTATTTTGTATTGTCTTATCTGTATATGACATACACCCCTTGTACACTATATATATTGCCCATTGAGTCTCTTCAATATACACAAAATATTCAACACTTCCTACCGGCCGAAAAGGAGACATCCAAAGCTACGTGAAAGGTGTTGAATACAATGTATCTTGACGCCGATCGTGTCAAGGAAGCACGAGTACAGACCCTCAAGAGCGAGTTTGAGGGGATGCGTATGAAAGAGACGGAGTCGATCGATGACTTCGCCATGAGGTTTATAACTATTGTCAACCGAATCCGAGTTTTAGAGAAGAAAATAAAAGTAAACTATGTTGCGAGAAAGTTTCTTCGAACAGACTCCGAAAAGTCTTTACAAATCGTCTCCAATTCGGCGACCTCACATTTTCGCACAGCGGTTCTTGGACTGCAGCGAAGAAACCAATCGATGAAGTACTCTATGCTGTGGTAGCAATACAAACACGCACACGTACCAGAGAAAGTCACGAAAATTTGATGCTGCACAAGGCAGCTTTTGTTTTTCATCTAACACAGATAGAGTACGTGGCCTTATAAAGGGCAGTGCGTACGGGGGCGACTACGGACTCAGTTCTACGACTCGGATACGGACCAATATAACGTATACGAACTCAAAACTAAACGGACTCAAGATTATCTCCAACAAGGCAACAACTTTTAGGCGGTAACAGTTAGTAACTGTGAATCCATCAGTTGGGTTCAATAATTTACCTGCCTATGCATTGATGCGAGTCTTTGATGAGGCAATGTTGGCTCCGTATTTGTATCTAAATTCAATAATTTGCCTACCAGTACCCGCTGTCGCAGGCACTGAGGTGACCCCTGTGACATCAGTCATCACTCTGAAGCAGCACCACTGCGATACATGCAGATGCAGGTGCTCCCGTTCGTGGATTTACTGCATTTCAAGGTGATGGCAGAAGAGCTGGACAGTACCCTACTGGAGTATTGGTAGCAGCTGACATTGTTCGGAAGTTACTATGATCCCTGGAAGCCATGTTCTCGCAATCTCACTGGGTCACTTGTAGGCGGTAACAGTTAGTAACTGTGAATCCATCAGTTGGGTTCAATAATTTACCCGCCTATGCATTGATGCGAGTCTTTGATGAGGCAATATTGGCTCTGTATTTGTATCTAAATACAAAAGAATGGATGGAAATTATAAAAGCCAATTCTCCGAGTCTTCTTGTGGTGCTGTCCAGTAGCGTAACATGGATAGTAGAAAAATGCAGCGAAACCGGGCGAAGTGACAGCAAAATTCAGAATTCAGAACACGACTCCGACGGTGATTGCATTCAGAAAACTCACGAGTTCCCTATTCTTCCCCCTTTTCTCTGTAGCCTAACAACGTGAAAAAACGATGTGCAAAAGTTTGTGGTTCCAGTACCAGAATACAGATGCAAAAGTACAGCTGAATATCAGATTGTTTCTACCAGCGTACCTCATCAATTGTTTCTCTTTCTCCACTGCGCCGTTTTACGAGCTCTCCGACGATGGCTGCTCGCCTCGTTCGGAATTTTAGCGTTGTCAGGAACACTGAGTTATTGTTAGTTGTTACTGTTGGATTAATTCATTTTCTAGTGATAATCTCAACTGCCCACGGTAAAGAGCATCTAGTGTTTATCCCTACTTGACTGCTACGTTTATTTCACAGCTAGTAAAAATCCTGTGTGCTGAAAGAACTGACGTATAGAAGAAGAGAAACCCAAGTAGTATATATACAGTATGAATACAAGAGACAACGGATATGCATACATACAGTGTAATATTTATTACTTGGCTAGTAAGTTACTTACCTAGTAAGAATGTTCAAGTACTTAGCATCTGAGCTGTAATAGCTATGTAGCTCTGTACGAAAGAAAGATTGAGACATCAAGGAAGTTCCATACGTGTAGCTAAAAAGCTTTGAGCAACACTGTCGGACCTGGAGGAGAGCCCGGCGAGCGTGTGCACCTTTTGAGTTAGTGTACAGTAATATAGTCAGATAAATACCAACAATATCGGAAGGCCAAAATTGATATTTTATCACTTTTATTGATAATTATACAAGAATGATATGTATATTGTCGTAGCAAAAGAAGGCTAGACAGTAAGAAAGGAACCTCCGGTGTTATCGGAGTGACCAAATAATTATCAAGAGAAGAGGTCAGTTGCTAAAAAAAGGTGTGTGTTAGTTGCTCCAAAAAATTGGATCTATATTGTTACATGTGGGAAGACGGCTATTTATAGCCTCCTTATTAGGGTACTTGACATTATTATCCTACCTTTAAAAAGGTACTATACGTGTAGGGACTGCAGAGGCTTTTCCCGTCCCTACGCGTAGCCTTCGGCCCATAGTGGACCCTCATGAGCTTAGTCCACCTGATTGGTGCACCTGGTCCAACGGCGCCTAAGACACCTTGCAGGGTACAGGGCGGCCCCGGGTCGAGGAGGCCCTGAGCACCATTCGCTTCTCCTGAGGTGACTCTAGTCGAGTCGTAGCTTCTGGGCTTGTGATGCTCCAGTGGCCCTCCGGTGGCCTCCGTGCTTCACCTGAGCATCTCAAGAGGCGCTCACATCTGCCGAGGTGGTCGGCTGCGGACCTCCTCCGGCTCCCTCAAGGTGGTCCTGGAGGACTCGTTGCTTCCGGCCTCACGGTACCCCGGCGACTCTCCAGGGAGGCTCCGGGGTGCCCCAGAAGGGGGGGGGGGCTTTGTGCTCGCGGGTCGCGAGGTCTGTCCTGCTGTCTTCGTCGGGTCGTTGGGACAGGTGGGGCTACTGTTGGATCAAGGATAACCGACTAGAGGGAGGTGAATAGGATGTTATTAAAACTAATTAACAATATTAGATTTTAAGCAAGACAGTTCTAATTAGGGCTTCCTTGCACAATAAAGGAGATAAACCCATTATGCTACTAGAGACAAAAGAGCTAAAAATAAAACTAGGTACTCTCCTAGATAAGTTAAACAAGCACACTAGAAATATAAATGCAAGATAGCAAAGACAAGAATTAACCACAATGAAGACAATGAAGTTTTTCCCGTGGTATCGAAGACTTGTCTGTCTTCACTAAACAAAATTGAGGAGGCTTGAGCTAATCAAGCCGGCTCCACAAATTAAGCCTTCCCCCGATTTCACTAATGGTTGTTCTTCTTCCACTCCGAAGATGGTGAACACCGAACCAATCACAATTTTGATGCTGGGCCTCTTCACAATCTTCTTGAAGAGATCGCCGTGCAAATTCAAGGCAAGCTGTCTAGGTGTTGACAAACAACAAAGATTAATTGATTGTGATCTTCGCTTGGCGGCAATCAAGTGCTAAGAATCAATCTGAAATGAATGCACTTGAATTTTGATCAACCACTTCACAGTGAATGCAATGAGAGTGTATGAAGTGTGGAGTGAATGCTCTAGGCTCAAAAGATGTTAAATGAAGTCTCTCGTTATGTCCTTGAGCAGGTGGGGAAGTATTTATACCCCCACAACCAAATACGACAGTTGGAGACAAATTACACATTTTTTCAGCAATTACAGTAGTATCGCCGTTATATGTCCGGTAGTGTCTAGAAATGCACAGTAACGGCTAGCACAGAGACATTAAATGCTTCTGAAAGAGCCATTGGGAAATTCAGTGCAGTGCTACCGCCATTGATCAAACGGTAGTTCCGCTTAGCGGTCATACCGGAGTAAAGGGGCGGTACTACCGTTTCACTTTGCGGTCCAAATCGGGTGCTTTCTGAAGAAAAAAAACGTACCGCTGTCTAATCTACGGTATATCCGGGTTGCGGTAGTTCCGCTCAACATGCGGTCATACCGTAATGCGGTAGTTCCGCCAAGAAAACTTCGGAACTACCGTTCACCGGGTGATCAACTGAGATAAAAGGCATCGTTGTGTAAAAAAAAATATCGCCAACAAGATTTAGGTACGACCGGGTTGCGGTAGTACCGCACCACTATCCCGGTCATACCGCAGTGCAGTAATACCACCAACAAAACGTCGGTACTACCGATTTTTCTGGGAAAAATATTTGGCTTTCAAAACAAACTCTAGATGCATGCATGATTCTAGATTGATCCATATTGCACAAGAACATGCTATCAAGCTACTAGTCTTGATCCTTCTTAATAGTACGACATATAACCTACAATCCAGTCTTCCACCCTTTTCTCCTAATACCGGTAAAAGCAAAGAGGAACCTAGATTACTTGTACCTTGTCTTTGAACTATATTGATCTTAACGTTAATCTTTAGCATGCATGTCTAGATTATTGTATTCACCACTGAGACCAAATCTTGTAAATACTCAATAAACATGTTAATTTTGTATTCATATATTGTCATTAATTACCAAAATAATTTTTAGGGACCTAGATGCTTTCAATCTCCCATTTTTGGTAATTGATGACAACCCAATAAAAAATGAGAGAAGGATATAGTTATGAATATACCATTTGTTATGAAAAGTTGTATATTTTTGTTGATGAAATAATTCTTGCAATAAGCTCAAGTGAATATGAGAATTATTTGCTTGTAAAGATCATTTCAAAGAAAGTTGTCCCTAAAGATGTGCATATAATTTGAAGAGAATTTGCAAACACATATAAGTAAAACAAAAAAGAAAGGCAGAGTTTCTTTTGCTTGTTGAATTCAGAGAAATTTAAGGATCAATATTTCAAATTGCGATACCAGAGTCAACAAGAGACATAGAGTACCAAGTTTAACAATCAACACGATAAAGTTTAAACTAGACTATTACAAGCCCACAAGTTTCCAATATAGCATATATTATAAATAGTACCGCCAAACTACTCCAGGTGTACCGGGTGGAGCTGGCGCAATTAATGCGCAATTCCATCACCAAGCTCGACATGTTCAAGTGGGTGACGCGGTCCGCGGGGGCAAGCAGGGAGGGGCGACTCTTCGTGTACCTCCATGACGGGCGGTGTCAACCAAAGAAGAAGAAGGATACAGACAGGACGCTTAACTTTGGAAGCGTCACCGGGAAACTAACTACTAGACCCTCTACTCTGCAAGTAAAGGATGAAATCCCTGCATTCCTGGACCGTATCCAGCGAGATATTTGTGGTCCTATACAGCCCCTGTCAGGGCCATTTAGGTACTTTATGGTGCTCATCGATGCTTCCTCGAAATAGTCGCATGTATGCTTATTATCTATGAGAAACCAAACTTTTGAAAGCTGACCTCGCAGATAATTAAAATTAAGACTAATTTCCCAGATCATCATGTGAAGTCTATCAGAATGGACAACGCTAAAAAATTTACTTCAAAGTCATTTGATGATTATTGTATAGCAATGATAATTACAGTTGAGCATTACGTACCACATGTCCACACCCAGAATGGACTAAAAGAGATATTAATTAAAAAAAACTAAATTTATTTCCCAATCGCTCTTGCAGAATTGTAATTTACCAACTACATGTTGGTGACATGCAGTCCTACACGCAGCAACTCTCATCAATTTTTGATTGTCGGCATATAACATCCATTCACCTATGCAACTAGCGCAAGGGTCAGCACCGAAAATCTCTCATCTACGATGATTTGGTTGCAAGGTTTGTGTACCTATACCACCACTGCAACGAACTGCAATGGGCACTCTCCAAAAGTTTGAGATATACGTTGGTTATGAGACAACATCTATAATCAGGTATCTGGACCCTATGACTGGAGATTTGCATGCAGTCCACTTCGCTGATAGCATATTTGATTAGGATAGTTTCCCGTCGTTAGGGGGAGGAAATCAACCCCTTGATGAAAAATATCGGGAAATGACGTGGCAAGCCACAGGAATACATACACATGACCCGCGCATTAGTGAAGAAAATAGAGAAGTCCAAAAGATAATTGATTTGCAAGCATTAGCGAATGAACTATCTGACCACTTTAGTGATTTGAAGAGCGTGACCAAGTCGCATGTGCCAGCACGCAATGCACTGGAGAGGGTTGAAATACCAAAGAAAATTAAAGGTATCCCTAATCCCGTCTAGACGCCTCAGAATAAAAGGACGAGAACTCCGGCCCATCGAATCCCAAGTAACCGGGGACGCTTGGTGAAAAAGGATAAGAAGAACTTGACATAGCCGATCATCGAAGTTCCCTGGAACCAGAAGGGGAGCCAGTTGAGACCTGTCACCAGTATGGAACCTTCAGTAAAAGGCATACCGGATTTAAATAGTCTCATAGACGAAGACATCAGTATGGATGTGTGCGCACACATCAGAGCTGAAAACTAAAGGGACCTGCCCCGCAATTGAAAGTAGTGATGAGCAAGTAGAAACATTAGAAGTATCACCCTATGAAGAAATAGCTATAAATTATGTGACCACATGAGAATCTATGAATAGAACAACAGCCAATGTCGATATTTATTTTTGCAAAGAAAATTATCACAATCATCGATCTTGATCCAGACCCTACATCGCTGGCTGAATGTAAGAAAAGATCAGATTGGAAAGATTGGAAGAAGACAATAGAAACAGAATTATTATCTCTGAATAAAATAGAGGGTTTTGGGCCTATAAGCCGCACGCCTCCCCCATGTGCACTCTGTAGGGCATAGGTGGGTATTTGTTCGAAAGAGAAATAAAAATAATGAAGTTGTAAGACATAAAGTAAGGCTCGTTGCACAAGGTTTCACTCAACAACCAGGAGTCGATTATGAAGAAACTTATTCCCCGGTCATGGGCGGAACTAACTTTAGATATTTAATCTCAATGGCAGTAAACTTGAATTTAGAAATGAAATTGATGGATGTGGTAACTGCGTACCTTTATGGGAACTTGAATTCGGGCATTTATATATAGGTACCTGAAGGTATCACTGTCCCAAATCAAGACAGAGCAAATAGAAATATGTACAGTGTGCAACTAAGAAAGTCACTGTATGGACTGAAATAATCAGACAGAATGTGGTATAATCGCTTGAGCGACTTTCTGTGCAAGAAAGGATAAACGAAAAATGAGGATTGTAGTTGTGTTTTTATACGGCGATCCCATGATGGATTATGTATAAACTTAGTATATGTAGACGATCTGAATATCATCCGCACCCTGGAAGATAATAAGAAAGCAAGCTCTTACATGGAGTCGGAGTTCGAAATGAATGATTTGGGTAAAACCAAATAATGCATAAGCTTGCAGCTTGAGTATACCCCTGAAGGGATTTTAGTACATCAGTCAACCTACACTCAGAAAGTGTTAGAATGATTCAGTTTTGAAAAGACACATCCTTTGAAAGTGCCGATGGTCGGTAGATCTTTGCAACAAGACAATGACTTGTACAGACCTAAAGAACAGGGGGGAGGAAGTACTGGAACTGGAATTCCCATACTTGAGTGCAATAGGTGCACTCATGTATTTAGCAAACTGTACTAGACTGGACATTGCCTTTGTCGTGAACTTGCTAGCAAGGTATAGCGCAGAACATAACAAAACACATTGGTAGGGAATACAGGACATCTTCCGATACCTCTAAAGAAGTAAAGATCTTGGTCTGTTCTACAGAAAGAACCAAGACCTAAGTATGACTGGCTATGCAGATGTCGGGTACCTATCAAACCCGCATACAGCTAAGTCGCAAATATGCTATATATTCCTGTGTGGTGTAACTGCAATTTCATGAAAATCGTCTAAGCAAGGTCTTGTATTTACTTCGATGAACCACTCGGAAATCATAGCACTGTACGGGGCCTCATGAGAATGTTCTTGGCTTCGACAGATGATTCACCACATCCAGCAGTCTTATGAATTGAATACTGCGAAAACCTCCACTATTATCTATGAAGATAATCCAGCCTGTGTTGCACAGTGCAGATGGGTTATGTGAAGAGTCCTCTCACTAAGCATTTCAACCCCAAGTTCTTCTATGCTCATGAATTACAAAAGATGGTCGAAATTAAAGTACTGCATACTAAGTCATGTGAAAATCTTGTAGATTTATTCACTAGGTCACTTCCAGCGTCTAGCTTTGAAAGATGCATAAGTGGAATTGGAATGATGAGACTTAGAGAAGTGCAGAATTCAGGGGGAGAATCTTCACAAACTCTTTCTTAAAGCTTGATCACGAAGATCGAGTACCCAAAGAATAAATCCTGGAGATTAAATGAAATTGGGTGGATTGTACTCTTTTTCCCTTGACGAGTTTTCCTGAAGTTTCTCGGCTAAGGTTTTTAACGAGGCAATTCTGCAGCACAGCAGAACGTGTATCATGTACTCTTTCTCTAAAAATTTTCTCACTGGGTTTTTATGGAGTTTTGACGAGACTTGACGGATGAGTGCCTAAGGAGAAGTGTTAAGAAACCAGACCCAGACCAGGAGTCTTGGCCCAAGGTGGGCTCCTCATCCAACCAGTAGCCTATATAAAGGAGGAGGGACCCCAACATTGTACGACGATTTTCAGAAGAGCAATAAAGAGAAGCCAGAAGTCTCATCATATCTCTGTGTTCAATCTATTATTCTGGTCTTGTATTCTTGCATTGTTCTTACGATTCTGAGTTTGTCTACGACGTAATCGTTCGGACTACACTCGCCATCGATAATTCCTCAACACCTCCTAGCTATTCTTGTTTTTTTTTTCTTTCCTTTTTTCCCTAATGTTAATTGAAGGAGTGGATCTAACTCATCTGTGCTTGACAAACACGATGAACTGTTGCGGCTTTGGCACTTTGCTCTTGCCCGCCGAGCAACAGAAATTGCCGTGGAGGAAAAAAGCTCCGGATATATTGTCTTAGAGATGGCAATAGCTAGACACTAGGCATGTGGACTGGACTAAAGAGACGCACGGCTATGCTGGTACACGAACACCTTTGGAGCTGGTCCATCGCAAATGGACCAGAGTTATGAATCTCAGCCAAGGGTTCGCAAAAAGTGACAAATAAACAATAGGGGACAAGTGTGCATTTTATTTCATTTCGTTTCACCTTTCCTTGTAAGTATGAAGAGTGGACATGTACCTCGCAAAGAAAAAAGAGGAGTGGTGTCAGAAGAGGCAGAAACGGGCCTAATAAGAATTTGAATGTGCGGACATTTTCAGCCTCCAGCGGTATATAGAACAAGTGGTCAGCTTGGCTCTGGCGAAGACTGCTGTATATCAAAGACTCCAGTACTCCGCAAAGAAAAAAGGGGGAAAAAAACTCCAGTACAAAACTTTAGCTAGTATCACCAGGACAATCACATAAAAGATACCAAACAAAAGTACATCAAAATTGGACCTGCAGAAGAAATAACGCGGAGAACCCTGCACTTGAGTACAGTTTTTTCAACAAAAGAATCATTTGAACTCAGTTGAATATGACAAAATACGATTTATGTTACGCATTTCAGGGCTTCGGTGGTTTGTCACTTGGATGACGGCTAGTTGCCAACGCTAGGCCTTGCTTTCTGAAATCTTGAACGTTCATGCGTGACCAATCCCCTCACCAAACCACGCGGCATGCTCATTCGGCAAGCTCTTGGAAAACGTTCGTTGCCCCCCTCTCCCCCACTGCTGGACGCGGCTGGCCTGCTCCGCTACTGTGCTTCCGTTGGTGCTCCCGCCCACGTGGCGTCCATTTATTGGCTTTGGTCATGGTGGTGGCCCCCACCATTGAGAAAAAGCAAGCACGCTGACAATGGCGCCCAAGGACACCGGTGTCGCCGCGCGAGAAACCGACGAACCGGACGTCGGCGCCATCGCAACCACTTTGCGCATTCGTCGGTGTCTTCCGCGTGGGCGGCGTTGCACATGTCGACACAAGCACGGCTTGACGACACGGGTGTCGCCACGTGTCCGCCCGCGCGAAGAAATCGATGACACCGGCACCGTCGTGGCCTCTCTGTGCGTCGTCCGCGTCGCTCCGGTCGACCGGGCTCACCGCGGCTGCCCTTCTTCCTGAACACGCGGCAGAGCACCCACCCCTCCGCTGGGCGTGCAGAGTCGGCGTCGATGGCATCGCCGCCCTCCGCGCGGCGGCACGGGGCGAGGCCGGCGCCGACGCGGGGGGCCTACTCCTTGACGACCACCAGTTGCAGGCTTGCAGCCGTAGCATTTTCCGTTCTTGAGCAGCGACGACAGTGTGGGTGCAGCACTGCAGTGCACAAACTACTACTATTCGGCGGCGACGAGTGCCGGAGCCCCTAGCGCTGGCGAAGCTGGATTTTCACGTACGGCGTCGAGTGGTTCTGCAGCGGGTCCAGGCATCGCTGGCCGTAGCAAGTCGGTGACCTACCTCTGTCTCGGCGAGCACCCGGACTCCAGGACATGGTTGTTTAATTGTTTTCTTTAGGACGATGCTTGTGGGAGCCACCACCAGGACCAAAGCCAATACGTTGACGCCACGTTGGCGGGAGAATCAAGGGGAGCAAACGGAGCAGGCAAGCCGCGTACTCCTCTCAGACAACAAACCCCCGCCAGGCCACGGCACCGGAGCCAGAGGCGAGCCGCACGTTACAACAATGCCGCTCGCCGGTGTCCTCACCGCCCAATCTGTCCTGCTCCTCCTCGCCCCCAACGCTTCCCTGACGTGTCATGCCACCTACAACATCACTGCCATCCTCGCCGCGTACCGGGACCTCGCCGAGTTCAGCGGCCAAGTCACGGCCACCGGCATAGCGGACGACATCAACAGCTGCAACACCATCACGGTCCTCGCCATGGACGGCACGCACATGGGGCCGCTCAAGGTGCGCAGCCTCCCGCGCGAGGCGCTACGCCACGTGCACTGTTGGATCAAAGCTGAGTTTTCCTGTGGATATTAGGATGCAATCGGAGTGGATACAGTCGGATCTCACTCATTTTATATTCTGTACTAAAAAATATCACGAATATTTAGTCAGATATTGCGCAAAAATAGAAAGCACATATGACGCGCATATAAATATCAATCAACCATACTACATGTCTAAAATACAACTACATTAGTAATTCAACAAGCAAATTTAACTACATCACACTATTACGTCAACTAGTTAAAGAAGTAGTAGCAAGAAGCAAGTCATAGCGATAACAGTACAAAAGATATGCAAAATGTAACTAGCAAACTACATAACAAGACAAATACAATATATACAAAACCTACATATCAGTATCAATAACTAGTCAGGGATACACATAACGTTAATTGTTAGAAAGTCTATAGCATCACAATTATCAAGTTTTCGGAAATATTTTATAGAAAATAAGTTTTATAAAAATTTTATGATTTTCTAGAAATTAACAAATCTTAAATAGATTTTTCAAAAATTAGAATAATTTAATATGAATAAATCAAACATCCATTAAATTCAAAAATATTTTATTTAAGTTCCTTATGTTCCAAAGTATTTTTTTTGCAAATTATCTGAAATTTTTCTGAGTTCATTTGATTTTTTTTTTGCTTATTTGGATTTCCTGTATTTTTTTCAAAATAAAAAATAATTAAATAATGAGAATCCTCATGGGCCGATTTCTCTCTCTGGCCCACTCGACCAAGAGTTTAACAGATATCTAAAATAGTATTTAATGGATACTATCCGATAAATTATTCGGATAGCTTCGAATCCGACGATACCTCCTTCCCGAATCTATGTCCGTATCCGGCAAAAGCTATCCGACTCTGAATCTGAAATCCAAGAAAAATCATGAATATCCGATTTCAGGCTCCGAATTTATTCGGACGGACGGATGGTCGAAAACTATCCGCTCCGTTGGCACCCCTAGTGGATATATACACTCTCACGCGAGGAGGAGAAAAGTTTTTTGACGTCGCAACAGCTCACATCTTTTCTGTAGTTCTTATTTCACTTACTCGAGCGGCCCTGTATGAATAGAACGAACTCGACCAGAGGTTACCACTTCACTTTGCATATAACAACATATGAATTTTTTGAGCAATATTATACTAAATAAGAATGTGTCCCGCTATTTTTAACATCAATAATTCGACATACCCGATGGAAATGTACAATGATAAAAAAAATTAGTGATCAATACGCTTACCAAAAATGAAGGAACATTAGACGAAACCACGAAAAAAGGTGGTCATGAATTCTCAATGGCCTAAAAAAGGATAGAACAAAATGTCTTAGAATTCTCAAGTAAAAATTAGTATAATGATCAAATGAAAGTAGTTAGGTAAATACATTACCTTTTAGTACTTACATTATTTCAACTTCATGAAGCGATGAACCATATCATCATTAGTGATGAACCACAACAACATTAGCATTATTAGCGATGAACCTGGGACACGTGCCCGCATCGGCCGCCTCAACCGTGTGCTCGCATCACCGTGTGGGCCGTGTGTCCTTGTGAAAGATCTAGACCCGCCATTATGAATTAATGGATTGTTTTGGTGATTAATGACAAATCCAAATATGAGACTAACTCTCTTGTCAAGTATTATCTGTGTGTAGTCTCATTTGGATATAAAGGTGAAATACAACGAGGTATGCAATCGACATATTAATCTTATATTGTTGCATTCCTCGGATCCAAAATATAGGATTGAACTCAACCATAAGTCAAACTTGAATATGTGCATATGATCTTATTACACATTTGTATACGCACACATTTAGGGGCAGTTTTATTCTATATTTTATGGTTTCATTAGTATTGATCCATATTCCATTCTCCACATATATTTGAGATCTTTACTTTGAAACAAATCCATTTGAGTATACAAAACTTGTGTAGTTCTTGTATACTCATGTTATGAGTTATATATAGAACTTGTGTAGTTGATATATACTCAATTTGTTCTCTCATTTATCAACATTCAATTTATGAGTAATTAAGTGGTTATCATCAATTACCAAAGAGGGAAAGATTGAGGTATCTTGTCCCACCATTATGAGTTAATGGTATGGTGTGGTAATTAATGATAATCATATTATGGAACTAACTTTTTCCATGAGTTGGATGAATAGGTTATGTTCCAGGATGGTGAAGACTTGGGATGATCATGAGTTGATCATCAAGTCAAGAGCTTGGTGTAAAGGATGCATCATGAGTTGATACTTATCAAGAAGAGATGATCATGAGTTGATCGTCAAGACAAGAGAAGACCCATCATGTGTTGATGGAGGTCAAGCAAAGGATCATCATGCGTTGATGATTGTCAAGTTAATGACCCGGACTTGAAGTGTTGATGTGCGTCATCAAGCTTCAAGAAGATGCAAGGCAAAGGTATGACTAGCTAGGGCTAAGGATGTGTTTCTAGTCTTTTACCGGTCCTGGTGTTTGGTTGGAAGACCGGATTGCTAGTATATGATTGTCGTACTATTAAGAGAGGTCTTAACTAGTAGTTTGAGTTAGTCATGTATTGATAGCTCAATATGGTTGCTCCAGCTCATCTAGGCATGATGCTATTTATTTAAGAATGTGTTTTGCAAATAGTCGAGGCTCGTGTATAACCCTTGTAGCATGCGACTTAAGTTTGCAAATGTGTTTT
Source organism: Hsuehochloa calcarea (assembly GCA_036346395.1). Taxonomy (NCBI): domain Eukaryota; kingdom Viridiplantae; phylum Streptophyta; class Magnoliopsida; order Poales; family Poaceae; genus Hsuehochloa; species Hsuehochloa calcarea. The sequence continues at coordinate 67,504,544 of CM070610.1, read as the reverse complement.
GCAAATAGTGTAAGTCCATGTACCTTATTCCTTGTGATGAGTATTCTAAAATGTTGGAAAATGTGATTTGCAACTAGCTGAGAATATCATCTTGTAACCTTGTTGGAATTGTATTCAAATGGGCGAATGTGTTTCTCCATTTGATGTGAAGCAAATGTGTTTTGCTTCTGTGGTCTGCCGGTCAGACCGCCAGTGTGTACCGGTCTGACCGGTGGCCAATCGGCCGAACCGCCATGTGTTGGGCGGTCGGACCGATTTCCTTTGACTTGGATTTTCTGTTCGGAAGTTCCGCTGTTGAGAAAATGGAACTTCCGATGTGAGAAAGTTTCAGGGTTGGTGCAGAACGTTTATTCCAGAGAGCGCCCATTTTGGGACTTAGCCAAATTTCCATCGGGCGGTCGGACCAGCCATGTGCGGCGGTCCGACCGGCCATTACATGGCGGTCCGACAGGCCGAAGGCCCAACGGCTAGTTTTCTAGCCGTTGGCGCATGGGGCGGTCCAACCGGCCATTGGTTAGCGGTCAGACCGGCCCTATGCTGATTTGTGGGAATCTTCTCCCAACGGTTAGTTTTTGTGTGTGGGCTATATATATGAGCCTTGGCCGGTTGGGAGAGGGTGCTGGTTGTTGTTGGTGCTATTGTTGAGTGCTATATTCATTCTTGAGCTAAGAGCAAGCCTCTCATTCTATTTTGTGTATGTGTTGCACTTAGTGAGAATTGAGAGCAAACCCTAAGGGCATGTGTTGCCTTAGGTAGTGGATTGTGTATCCACGTGAGCGTTGACACTTGATTAGTTCAAGTGAAAGTTTGGATTTGTTACTCTTGGTGTTTGCTGACACCTAGACGGCGTGGAGGCATCGTGCGCGGTGATCTCCTCAAGAAGCTTGTGAGAAGACCCGACGTGTTTGTGAGTGGTTTGGTGCTCGCCATCTCTAGAGTGGAGGAAGAGCAACCATAGTGGAGCGAGGTGTTGGTTCGGTTTGGAACCGGTCCAAGTGTTGGACTTACCTCGGAGGTGTTGGCTTAATTAGTGGAGCCGGTCCGACGTGGTTGGGCTTACATCAACGTGGATTAGGGGAGACCGGCAAGTCTCCGAACACCACGGTAAAACATAATCGTGTTATCTTATTTTTACTTGTGCTTTACTTTGAGCAATTTACATTACATGCTTTAATTGCTTATATATTATTGTATGATTGCTCTCTTGTATTGTTGGTGCACTTAGGGAAGCCTAGTTGATTTAGGTTTTAATTGTGCAAAACCAATTCACTATTAGCTTCCGCATTTATATATTGGTTTAGCGCGAAAGAGTTTTAAAACCGCCTATTCACCCCCCTCTAGTCGGCCACCTCGATCTTACACCTTGTCATCGAGTGATGCGACTCTCGTATGCACAGTTTTTGTGATGTGATGCACATGTGGTATATATAAGCTAATCCGACTATTTTTTTGGACTTGGTGTCACCGGGTGGATCTCTTTGGTTCTGCCCTTGCGAACAACAATACTAGATGCAAAAACTAACTAGCGGTGAGTAGCATCCTAATCCGCTTTTCATGTCTTATTCTCGCCCAAGATGCACCGCTACTAACTGAGTACATGCAGCTACATCCGACTTATTCCGGAGAGGAAAACAACACGTCAATTGTGCCATGAAAATGTTGTGTAACAAACACAAAGCAAACATAACGTGTCAAAATGACACATGCAACAAGATTATAAGGGCATGTACAGTGGTATGGACTATAGACAGTGGTTACTTGTAGTACCTTTCATATCATCTATACACAAAACTAAACATAACTCGTACAATTGGTTGTCTCTAAGTTGTATATATATGACCATCACAAAATGAGGCCACAAAATATATGGGTTATAGACGGCATGGATACAACATCAAAAATAATGTCTATAAGAGTCTTATCGTTGCATGCCAGACAGCTTCTACCTCTCTCCTCTCTCATCCATATCACAAAAAAATTATGTGACATTGATTATATACCGACTGATGTCACCCTACTGTACATGCCCTAAACAACATGCTCTCCCCCACATCCTCGTCAACTACTACGACGCCGCCAAGATGGACCGCCTCATCGGCGGCTCCGAGGTTGTGTCCAGCCTATTCCAGGCCACTGGAGACGCGCCTGGGAGCGTCGTCATGGTGAGGATCGGCCTATTCCAGGCCTTCGTGCCCTAGGAAATCGACAACGTGCGGGCCACCGTGTTCTACGCCAGGTACATGCATGAGATGCCTTACAACGTATCGGTGTGGCAGGTTAGCACCATGATCTCATCCCTGGAGATCGGGGCTCCCGCCTTTGCAGGAGTCAAGGTCCTGTTAGATATAATCTTGACTTCTTAGTGTTTTGCATGTTAATTGAGTTTGCATGTCAGTTGCATGGTAGAGTTAGTGGATTAGTGGGCCGTTGACGTGATGCATGCAGTTGCATGAGCAAGAGACGTGCGCGTACATGTCGTGTCGTGAGTGCGTGTGTGTTGTGATTCCGGGTCATAGGGATGACATGAATCGTGGATCAGGTAGTTAGTGGCTGACCACACTATCTAGTGATTGTTAATGTAATCAGGAGTTTTCAGTTGAGCCGAATAGCAAAAGAGAAAGAAAACAGCGCAAGTAAGTTGGCGTGATAATTCCAAGTGTTATTCTGTGTTGTGTTATTCGTCTTCTACCTTGGTGAAGTGAAAACTAGTATGTGTGTGTCTACAAATCCCAGAGTCTTTTGATTCCAACAATTGGTATCAGAGCCCGAGTTCTTGATTCGTGTATGCCCAAGATCACGCCGCTCTCTCCGGGAAGTGGTGTCATCGCTGACAAGGTGACGTCAGGTGCGACGGCGAAGGAGAGTTTCGATGTCTCACTGCAATATCTGATGCTCACAAAGAGCAATTATGTGGTATGGACAATCAAGATGAAGGTACACATGCACATTCAAGGCGTGTGGGACGCAGCCGAGCACGGCAACGTCAATGTGCGCAAGGATCAAATGGCCTTAGCGGCCATCTATGTTGGCGATTGATGACTTCGCCATGAGGTTGACGACCATTGTCGACTAGATCTGAGCCTTGGGGACAAGATGAAAGCTATGTTGTGAGAAAGTTTCTTCGTGCAGTCCCTGGAAGTTTTTGCAACCTCAAGGTGGTGATGGTTCGGGAGGTGATCGGCCGCTTGAAGGCGCATGAGGAGTGGATCCAAGGATTTGGCAGGAGCGAAGATGAGCACCTGGTTTTAACTCGCGCTGAGTGCGAGACCCGATCATCGAAAGTGTTGGACCCGGATTTTAAAAATCAAAATCCTTTGTGAAAACAATGTGCTATTCACTGGATCAGTAGATAGTGCTCACATAATACATAACTGAATCATTTCATACATGACATAAACCGAACCAAATATTATATTACAAACAGCAGAGTTACATAGACCACATCGGGTCATGTTTTACAATAAGGGCCGAACAGACTAAATAATTACATTGCATAAAAGCGGAAGCGACAGTGGAAGCAAAAGGAGTAGAGCGCATCTCACCACAGGCAAGCAACTGGGGAAACCCGTGTGCGTCTGGTATTAACCAACGACTTGGATAATGTTGGATTGATGCAAGCACCGACGGAGACAGCTAGACTGAGGCGAGACCTAGACTAAAAGAACTAAAGCACTCTTCATCATCACCTTGGCCTCCAACTTCTGGATGCTCGTAGTATGCGTAGTGTCCTTGATTTCTTACTTATGAGGTTTGGAGAAAGAGAAAGGATGAGTATAAACAACTTTGCTCGCAAGCCAACACACAGAATGCAATAATATACCTGTAAAGCTTTAACAAGGATGGCCCGAGTTCTTTTATTTGCCAAAAGCAACATTTTCAATTACAATATTTAGAAATTCCTATGACTTAGCAATTTAACTAAATCTTATTTTATTAAAGAGATATTGTGTAATATTTATAACAGCGAAGGTTGCATGCACCTTATACTTATTTTTTATTGGAGTCACCTCCATTTATTAGCATCACTGGATACGACGACCCAGGAAAAATACGAATTACGGGCTATGTGAGTCTGACACATTATTCATCCCACCCACAAATTTTTATAAATAGAACTAACTCTAGTAAATTCCCATGTTTGCCTGTGACCGTGGGCACAACTGTTCGAACAGTTTAAATTCTGTAGAGACTGTACACTTTACCCACTAGAGATAATCGTCTTGATATGTACACATGTTTCCTTAGATATGTGAATTATGGAGAGATCATCACAAGGCCTTTACAAAGCATCCATCAGTATTTGTTACACTCGCTAAGGTTTCACCTGAGAGGGGTTACGCTCCCGCAACTGCATCAACCCTTACCCAGACCCCCTCTTATGCCATCATGACTTACACCCACACAGATGCGTAAGCGGTCCACCCCAACCCATAGCCACAAAGGCTTACGACGTTGCGGGTTATCTACTTGGTGCAACCCCTACTGATGGATACAAATTATTTAGCCAGGTTGTACTTTACAAAGTTGTGGTTGTACTTGTTTTACAATACAGGGTCATCACTGGATTAAGTCCTTAGGGTTATTTAGGCGGTTCATTCCATATACCAACCACATACTAATATTCCTTGAGCTACATTAGAACCCACCAACGTACCATATACCATCCGCCCAAATACGGTAACAACAATTGTTAGGGTTTTGATAAGTATAAATCAAATTATCTCTAACATTTTAGTTATTTGCCCCAATGACTGACCAAAACCAATTTATGAGTTTAAAGATGATGGTTGGGGTAAATAAATACCTCGATACTTAAGCAAGACTAGCATGCCGCTTAAGTACAACCTATAGCTAGTATAGTTACCATATAATTACTAGTGTGATAAGGATTAAGTATTTCAACCCTCAAGGGATAGCATAATAATACTTAAAGCATCAAGTTGGCGTTTAACTACCTTAAAAATTTAACATACATTTGCATAAAGAATTAGCATGTAATTTGCTATTCTAAAAGAATATAATTTGCATAAAATGTAGGTTCAGTATGATCAAAGTATTGACTCACCTGGATTGAAGGTAAGATAGTCTTGGAAGTCTTGTGCTAGATCAAATTACAGGTATTCCGCTTCTCCGAACTCTACTCGGATGAACGTGCCAAAAAAAGAAATAAACAGGCTCAGAGAACAAATAAATACACAAGAAATAGCAAATGAACTCCAAATTAAATGAGACCATTGTCATTAGCAAGATCTTGAATTTAGACAAATTTAGAAATAAATTTGACTTAAATCGGAGTTATAACAGAGGAGAACGGAGCTTCTGAAGTTTGGATTTGGAATAAAATCCCAAAAAGAAAAGAGGAGGGAGGGAAATTATCTCTCGCAATGGGGGTCCACTGCACAGTGGCGTGGCATACAGGAACAGTGCACACTGGGATTTTATTGTGGTCGGGCCCACTTGTCATAGGGTCATGGAAAACTGGAATTAACTCTCCTTGGGTCCCACTTGCCATTGAAACAAACGGTAATTAAACTAGCAGCACTCATTAGCTAACTCTTAAGACATAGATTACATTAATTAAATGGTAGGTGAAAAGTGACTGTCCAAAACCGAATGCACGGAGGAGCTCTCAGGGGTGTTGCGGCGTGGACTCGCCGCCTACGGAGGAGGGCTCGAAGGCACCGGGCAAGGCCAAAAATAGAGTGCTAAGAGCAAGGTGTCCTGATGGTGGTGGTGGTGCGGCGAGGGGACCACCGGAGCGGCGACGTGGCTAGGGAGAGAAGCCAAACGGTGCTGAGGCGACACTTGACAAAAGATGGTGGGAGCACCGGCCAGGGGAGGTCTCAAGGGACTTACCAAGACCAGGAGGAGGACGGAGATGGTCAAATCACTAAAATCGGTGGCGAGGAAGACTTCGGCTGGAGTTGGAAGAGAAGGGGGAATTCACGCGCTCTTGTGGACAATTCAAGCAATTGGGTTAGGGAAAAGTTTCAAGGGACCATGGAACACAAAGTGACGCGGATAGAAAGAGGGGAGCTTCACTGGAACCCGAGAATGACCGAAGAGCGGCGGCGACCGAAGGTGAGCGCTGCTCTTTCTTCTCTTCTCCCTGGCGATTGAGAGAGGAGGTAGGGTGGAGAGGTGGGGGCAGAGGGAAGTGCAGGGGCTTCTTATAGGTCGGGAAGGGGAGGTGTGATTTCCGTTAAAGCTTGAATGCCCGCGAGGAGTCCCAAGGGGTGGTATGGGCGAGAACCGGTGGGCGCACAAGATGGGCGTAGTGCTGGTGCGCGATGGGGTGGGAGCATGTGCGGCGGTGACGCGTTGGTGATGGGACTAGGCGAGACGGGGCGTCGGAGTCAAGGGCAGGTGGGGGCAGAGGGAGGCAGAGCGCCGGGCGTGAGCAATGTTGATAGAGCGTGAGGCGCGGGATGGGCGTGGGAACAGGTGCACCAAGGCATGCTTCAGGCGCGGAGTGGGCGCGCGGGTGAGCACCAAGAGGCGGTGGGCGCTGTTGCACCAGCGTACGATGAGCACAGGGCCGCTCGAGCGCGCACGGGTGGCTTAGGGGCAGCAAGGGACTCTTGGGCGGGAAGGGTGAAGGCAAGGCTGGGCCAAGGAGAAGGAGAAATGGGCTGAGCCTAAGAGAGGAGAAAAGGATTTCAAAACCAAAAGCTGAAACTGGGATTTGAAGTTTGAAATTGAAATTTGGATTTGAGCTTTTGAGAACAAAAGAAAAATTGTAAACACTATTCATAGACTAAAAAACAGAATGCTACAGAAAGGCGAAGGCGAGGGCTCTTCTGGCGGTTCTAACGGCGGTGTTGGCCGAGGCTGCAAGAATCGAAAATTGGAGAAGGCAAAAGTGAGATGTTATAATTGTAATGATTATGGGCACTTCACTTCGGAATGTCACAAGCTGAAGAAGGAGGAGAAAGCACTTCTTGATGACGCTCACAATGATGATGAACCGACCCTATTGTGATTAGGGATGGAAAAATAGCTCGAGCTTCTCGGCTTGAGCTCGTGACATTTTTGAAAAGAGTCGAGCCACCTCTCCTGCTCGCTGAATTTTTGAGCCAAGCCCGAGTGGCTCGTGAGCCGCTCGTTTAGCTCGAGCTGATTGCCAGCCCACAAAGGACAAAGCCCCACATATCACATGCCAAAGGCCCAACCCAAGAGTAAATATACATGCCTCCCAGCTCCCTCTACATACCGAGTCACCAACAAACCACACGCCTCCCTTGTCGACTGCCTCAAATGGTTTAATCCCATTCCAGATCCGCCCCGTCCCGTCCTCCGGTCTGCCGCCGCCAACCCCATCCTCTGCGCTCCCTGTTCTCCGCCTCCGCACCACCGTCCCATCCTCCGGCCTGCTGCCACCACCCCCGTCCTCCACGCCGCTGCCCTGTCCTCCGTGCCACCACCCCGTCCTCCAGCCCACCGCCACCCCCGTCCTCCGCATCGCCACCCCTCAGCCCCCAGCCGCCCCGTCCTCCGCCGCCGCCGCCTCCTCCTTCCGCAGCAGCCACGTCCTCCAGCCCGCCACCCCGTCCTCCGTGTTGCCGCCACTGCTCCTCATTCCGCAGCACCCACGTCCTCTGGCCTGTCGCTGCCCCGTCCTCTGTGCCACTCCTGTGCGGTTGTGCCGGTGCCATGTGGGTGTTCCTTGGCTCCTTGCGAGGGCTCATGAGCCGGCTCGATGTTGCTACCGAGCCGAGCCAAGCCTGGATTTTGGCTCGTTCCCGAAACAAGCCGAGCCGAGCCTCTATTCCATTTGAGCTTGAGCGAGCCTCGTTCGAGACGGCTCGTTTCCAGCCGTAGTTGTGATGATGTGCGAAGCAAGCATGGTGAGTCAAGATTAGGGCACAAATTGTTAGATATAGTCTTGACTTCTTAGTGTTCCACATGTTAATTGAGTTTGCATGCCAATTACTTGGTAGAGTTAGTGGATTAATGGGTCATTGACGTGATGGATGCAGTTGCATGAGCCTGAGACGCGCACATACACGTCGTGGTCTGAGTGCGTGTGTGCCGTGATTCCGGGTCATAGGGATGGCATGAATTGTGGATCAAGTCGTTAGTGGCTGACCACACTATCTAAGGTTTGTTAATGTAATAAGGAGTTTTCAATTGAGCAGAATAATAGATGAGAAAGAAAACGGTGCAAGTAAGTTGGCATCACAATTCCAAGTGTACCACTGTGTTGTGTTCTTCGTTTTCTACTCCGGTGAATTGAAAACCAGTTTGTGTGTGTCCACAAATTCTAGTGTCTTTTGTTTCCAACAGGTACAACAAATATTAGGGAGTGATTGTTAGGTAATATTTGTTGTGTCTATTTCTGTTTAGAAGTTCGAGTCTGAACCACTGTTGCAAACCGAGCCTGATTACTGTAGCAGTCCTAGTCCGAGTACTGTAGCAGTAGTTGTGACAATAAAAGTAGGTCATATGTAATCAGATTTTGCAAGAAGATCGAGAGGAAAAGGAATAGAAAGAAAGAAGAAAAGTTGCAGTGAGTACCAGAGTGTATTGATTATCTAGTTTAGGCCAACAATTGGTATCAGTGCTCTAGGTTCAAAACCCTAGCTGTTGCCTCGAGAGGGGTGATCTCGACTCCCGGGGTGGCATATACGGCGTGGCGGTAGGTGCGGCGGCGGCCCAGGGCGTGTGGCGGCCGGCTGTGCCATGACGGATGTGTAGCGCTCAGCGGCGGAGTACACGGCGGGGCGCGGCGGCGAGACCGATGCACTATACGGTGCATGCGGCTCCATGACCAGGAGGAGACTGAGTTTTTTGATTTGTGCCCAAGATCATGTCTCGTTCTCCGGAGAGTGGTGTCACCGGTGACGAGGCAACGTCGACGAGGCAACGTCGACGCTCTTTCTACTGGCCGAAAAGGAGACGGCCAAAGCTACGTGGAAGGCGTTGAAGATGATGTATCTTGGTGCCGATCATCGAAAGGCGAAGGCGATGGACGTTGAGAAGATGTGTTTACCGTCCTGAGTCGTTGAGTCCGGAATATTGAGAAGATGTGTTCGTTGTCCTAAGTTGAGTACGAGTTGAGCAAGTCGTAGATGAGACCGACTGCCTCAATGAGTAAGAGTTCAAGACGTGTTCGAGTTGTGCCACCGTCTTCGGACAAGTAAGTGTGAGCCAAGTTGAAGTCGAGTCTAACTGGCAGCGTCCAAGACGTGTTCGAGTTGTACCACCGTCTTCGGCCAAGTGTATGGGAGTCATATTGAAGTTGAGTTCAACTGACAGCACACAAAACATAAAGTACGTACACAAAGATTAGGGAGTGATTGTTAGATAATCTTTGTTTAAATATTAGTTTCTAGTTTGCTTGCTGTATCCAAATCGGCTTCATGCCTAGTGAGTTCGTTTCCTAGTTGTGTCTCTCGTCTAGTCGGTTAAGTTACAAGCTATATAATATCTGTACTCTATGTAAGAATTGTGTCGAGAAGAAAACCATGTAAGCAACAAAGATTGTGAGAGGAAAAACAATAGAAAGAAAGAAGAAAAGTTGCAGTGGGTACCAGAGTGTATTGATTATCTGGTTTAGGCCAACTGAAGAACGGGTAAGGCCGCTTCGCTGCCACCGCCGACGCGGCCGCGACGTACGAGAAGAGCATCGGCGGCGGGCTAACAATCTTCTGCCCGGCCGACAAGGCGCTGGAGGCGTTCGCGCTGGTGTTGTATTACAGCGTGCCGAGGGACTACTCCCTGCCGGCGGTCAAGGCGAACAACGGGGACATGATCACTCTGGCCACGGACGGGATTTTGGGGCCAAGAACTACAACTTCACGGTGCGCAACGTCGGCGACACGATGACGCTGCTGTCAGCCCCGCCGAAAGCAGCCACGGTCACTTGCCGCTCATGGACGCGGACCCCCTCTCAGTGCACATCATCCACGCTGCGGCCGAGGGAGCGGTTGAAGCCTTCAAGGGCTCACCTGCACCGCCGCCGGGGCGCGGACCATCCAATGCCAATGCGCCCTCGGAGGATGGGGACGAAGGAGATCGTAATAAGAAGAATGGCGCGAGCGCCGCGGCTCCGTACGGGCTGTCCTTCGCTTTGACGTTTCTTTCGGTCATCCAAATGGTGCTCATGTGAAGGTTAATTACTAGGTTGTCTTGTGATCGAATTGCTATTTGAGTTTTTAATTTTTCTTTTCTGTGTCTGTTTTATCGGGGATTAATTATTTTGTGAGTGCTTGTTAGGTTCTTGATGCATTGGAAGGTTAGTTTCCTCATGTTGCGATGTGGTTTGCAACAGAGGCTGAGCTGGGCCACCGGGGCAAAGACCCGAGACCTAGAATCAAAAAATGATGTTAATTTCTTTAAAAATCCAATAAAAACGATTTAGATCCGAAATCAGTTGGACATAGCCCGTAGCCAGCTACGCCACTGGTTTGCAAGTTAGCGTTTAATTCGTTTGAGTCGTCTACTTAGTTTGCATGCAAGCCATCAGCTATGTTGAGCCTTGCAATGTCATGGTCTGATCTGACTGAAATGCATCTGTTTTGCTATACTGATTGACAACTCTACTGCGGTATGCTACTATATAACCTCTTTTCAAACTTAGTGACTAGCAACAGTTATCGCCTACAGAAATCGGGTTTGGAATCATGAGCGCTGTCAGAGCAGCACCGCACAGTGCAACGCAGCTCGTGCAATGCGCGCAAGTACTGGACATGCATGTATTGGATTGGGCGTACACGGTACAAGGAAAGATGAGCTAGCACGTTAGTACACGGAAATCATTGAATATTTTCGTTCAATAATTTCAGTCATTGGAGGCTCACTTGCGTAGTTGCATACTTGCATATTGCATGTATCATTACGAACGGCTTGGATGAGTCCTTCTCATCTACATGGGTCATTCAGAGGGGCACGGAATATTGTTCAGATGGTAGGTAGTACGAGACAATCTGAGCGCCATGCAAACCTACCTAGCCCATGAGCATGAGCGGCCACGCCTACCCCGTAGCCGCCAAACTTACAAAAAAAAAAAATCTTGTTACGTGATGGCCTTCGTTTTTGGGCATTTTAATACCGTTTGGGCCAAAAGACTATCTGTCTAAGAAGGATCAAGCCCATAATGGTCTTTTTCGGATGATAGTGTTGGGCAATTCATTATATGCCACTCAATAACTTTGTATATCACTACGTGCCACTGATGTCTACTGATATGTAGGCTTAGACTCTACATGTTAGTCTCACAATGAGTGATATACTGTGAATCGTGTATTTATTTAGTGACATATTGTGAATTTTCTCAAAATAATAAGAGAAAATCAATTATTTGCCACCCTAAAGATGACCACTTCAAGTTTTTTTCACCCCAAAGATTAGAATTTATGATCGTATAAAAAATTGGAACTCATGATTTGCCAACCAATTCATGGAAGCAATCAACATTTGCCGCTCTTTGTGTATTCCGGTGTTTTTTCCCCAGGTTTTCTAGCCAAAATTCACATGTGAAATGACCATATTGCCCCTTGACCTCCCTTCCCCAAGGCCAACGCTTCCTTTCTTCTTCCCCATGGTTGGCCATTCTCCACACCGCTGTGGCCCTCGCATTTCCTGTTGTCGCCCACCTCCCCTCACCCTCCTCTATTCCATCCACACCTACATCCACTCGATGTTGTCTCCTCCTCTACTCCACGCGCCGTTCTCCACCCTCTTGCCTCCCCTTTGACGCCCTGCTCCTCCTTCCACATCGCCCTCCTCACGTGTCAGGGAAGTAGAGCACCTCCTCAACACATGTTTGGCGGTCCTAGGTGAGCCGGTGATGCTGACGACGAAGGGTGGACAAGGATGATGCTACCGCTGAGGACAGGTGGACAAGGAGGACGCCGGAGTGGACACTGGTGACGGACGAACCGACATGGAGGAGTAGATCTAGCAGTGGCAGTCCGCTGCCATGGTCTCCTCGCCCGCCGCCACGTGGTCGTTTACCATTGCTGATATCCTGTCGTCCTCTCCAGTGGGTGGTGGAGATAGATCGAGTGTGCATGGGGAAGAAGGGGCACTATGTACATTTCATATTGTGAGTTTCGGTTAAAAAAAATATAGCCAAGATAAACTAAGAGTGACAGATGTTGGCTATTTTCATGAATTTGCCACCATGAATTCCAATCTTTGCGGTAGCAAGCCTTGAAGTGGCAATCTTTAGGATGACAAATAATTGATTTTCCCAAACAATAATAGCAGATCTTTTCTTTTCTTCTTGTCTTTTTTAGATTTCCCCACCATTTAATGCTTCAAAGATTTTCTTGAGAGGATTTATTGCATGCAAGATATACTCGAAAGATTTCTTTGGAGGGGATTTAATACTTGAAGAAGGATTAAGGCTTTAGTACTTCATGAAATGTTTTTTAACGATTTAACACTGAAGTTGAAACTACCTAATAATTCAAAATAAGAGCCTTGTCTATGCGGGATACATAACTCTACAGCATGTATATATGGATACTATTTAATGTTGGCCCAAACCGAAGACGAACACACGCGAACGCAATGGAACCCTTGAACACGAACACAAGAACACAAGAAAGATTTTTGTGTCGCCGGATCAACAGCAGCTTTTCTGAATATCTCTTGCTCTATTGCTCTTGATATTCAAGTTACAAGACCATAGATGTCTTTATATAGGCTAAGCAACTGGATTCTTTGATCTAATTCGTTTCTTAGTAGGAAACCTACTTGGACTCACATTAGAAAACCAAAACTAAATATGGATCCTAACACCCTATACTTAGCAAGTCTGGATTAATTTCCAACAATCCCCCCTAATCTAGACTTGCTGACTCTAACTTGTTGCGGCAGTCGGTCTCAACTACGACTTGTCCAACTGATACTCGGCACAGGATGGCGAACACACCTTCTCAACATCCCGGACACAACTCAGGACGGCGAACACACCTCTTCAACATCCCATACTCAACTCAACAGACTCTACTCAGGACGGTGAACACACCTCCCCAACGTCCCGGACTCAACTCGGGGCCAGCGACGCACATTCTCAACGTCCCATACTCAACTCAACGAGACTTCGACTCGGGGCGGCGAACACACCTCCTCAACGTTAGGACTCAACTTAGCATTAAAGTGCGCCGGCTCGTATTCGACGCCGGCCACAATTAAATGCGCCTCGCTTTCTCCTTTACGGGATTACGGCATTGAGCGAAGTGCGTAGTCACACAGCGATATAGCGGCGAATCTTCGTCTTATCGAACTTGCGATTCTTGTTGGCGCCCTTTTTATTGGACCTGGATTCCTACTCGTCACGAGTGAGTAGTAAATGTTCACCTTCCTTGTCGTGTCGCCGTCCCTTTGTGCGTTCCTCGTATGCCTTAAGTTGTCCAACCACCTCCACAATTGTCATCGTCTTCATATCAGCAAATTGCTCAATGGTGGAGACGATCGGCAAGAAGTTTTTTTGGCATGGCACGAAGAAACTTCTTCACGACGGTGCGCTCCTCCATCTTGTCTCCGAGGACACGAATCTCATTGACGATGGTGGTCAGCTTCATGGCAAAGTCATTGATGGACTCAGTCTCCTTCATCTTCATTATGTCGAACTCACTCATGAGAGTCTGCGCTCGTGCCTCCTTGACGCGGTCAGCGCCGACGTGCATCTCCTTCAGAGTGTCCCAAGCCTCCTTGGTCGTCTCATATTCGGCCAAGACCATCATCATGGCCTCGGGCATGGCTTGGAATATGGCGGCGAGAGCCATCTGGTCCTTGCGCTCATCGACCAGCTCTTTGCCTTCCACCGCTGCCCACACCCCTTGTGCGCGCATGAACACCTTCATCTTCACCGCCCAAGAGCCATAGTTGGTCTCAGTGAGCATTGGGTATTGGAAGGTTACCGAACTCACCTTCGCCGGTGCCTTGGATGCCGCCGTGTCAGAGGTGTCATCATCGTCCCACGAACCTGCGTGGGCGGTATCTCTTCGACATGATGCGCCACACCTCGTGCGCCCGAGGGGTAGTGCCGCAACCGCCGAGAACCGTCGTCGCCCGACCGAGCCACGCGTTGCCCGTCTGCGCCGCACAGCTCCTCCTCGCACCTCGCCTCCTCGCACCTTGCTCTGATACCAATTGTTGACCCAAACCGAAGACGAACACACGCGAACGCAATGGAACCCTTGAACACGAACACAAGAACACAAGAAAGATTTTTGTGTCGCCGGATCAACAGCAGCTTTTCTGAATATCTCTTGCTCTATTGCTCTTGATATTCAAGTTACAAGACCATAGATGTCTTTATATAGGCTAAGCAACTGGATTCTTTGATCCAATTCGTTTCTTAGTAGGAAACCTACTTGGACTCACATTAGAAAACCAAAACTAAATATGGATTCTAACACCCTATACTTAGCAAGTCTGGATTAATTTCCAACATTTAAGGTGTGGAGTAACTAGTCAGATGTTCCCCATATCTTCTGAGATTTGCTATTTAGTACTATTTACAAGCATCCGGCCGTTACCATCGCTGTATGCGTGGAATAAATAATTTTCCAGTGTATTCAACACATGCTGGTATGAAGGGATAAACTCGTAAATCAGATTACCAGAACAGTAGGTGAGAAGTCAGACAGTACACGACGTCAACAACCTCTTTTCGTGGCTTGCTACGCAAAACGAATGCACGCGACAACGTCGAAGTCGAACGCCGCCTACCCACCTGTATCCCGTTAATTGACGTCGTCACTCATACGTCCTCTTACCTCCCGACCGATTGATTAAAATCCTCGCGAATTATCGCCCGCGCGTGCGGCAGAGACGCTGTATATTGATGGTGCTTCCTCCTCGGCGACCCTGCCGGTAGGGTAGGTGAGACGTGAGAAGCGAACAAAGATGCACACCCATGCACAGATGGGTCGATCGAGTTAAAGCTAGCCCTTGCCTCGTAACAGATGCATGGTTCGTCGGCGCTGCAATCTGGCAGCCACATCTCGGTCTCCGCGCGACACGGCGGCACCTTGGCAATTGGCATGCCAAGCCGGCGTAGCCCAGGGTGCAGCTATAAATAGGGCAACAGCCCAGAGTGAAAGAGCCATCACGAGTTCACGACACAGACACAGTATACAGATCACTAGAGAGAGAGAGAGAGAGAGAGAGAGAGAGAGAATGGAGGGGCGAAGCAAGAGGCGTGGTACGGAAGTAGAAAGAACTAGGATTTCTTGATTATACTGTACTACAAAACTAAACATGCTTAATCTGCTTATTTGTGCTAAGAGCTGGATCGTTAGTTATGCTTTTGTTTTTTTGAAGGCGCTTGTTTTGTTTTTGTGTTGGGTTGGGTCGTTTCAGGTGGTAGGAAGAAGGGGGCCTGCCGTGAGGAGGAGAAGACGGCGGAGGGCTCGGTCGGGGAGGAGGGCAGCAGGGCTGCCGATGGCCAACGTCGTCGCTGATGAGGCGGGTTCTGCCGCCGAGCGTCAAGATCGCCGCGTCCGCCAAGCAGCTCACCCACGATCGCGCGGTCGAGTTCGTCGGGTTCGTCGGCGGCGAGGCGTTCGGCCGGGCGAGGCGAACACCGCGCACCATAGCACCGGAAGACTTCACCTTGTCCTTCCGGGCCTCGGGTTCGGCACTCGTCGAGCCCATGAAGACCTACCTCCGCGGCTACCGCGAGTCGAGGCGCCGGCGGGAGCGGCGGCGCGCTGCGCCTCGCAGACGGCCGTGGCGGCGCCGATGTGGCTGGAGGGCGGCATTTACCGACGAGGAGGTGCAGTTTCTAAAGTCGATAATCCCTCCGCCGGAAGACGGATATAATGGCGTGGCAAGCTCGTCGGCCCAGGCGTCACCACCTGCCGCGCCGCGACTATGGCTACTGGACACATGTAATGCCCGATCATTGCATGGATGTCTAAGCTGTAGCAATATATAGTGGTTCTTTTGCATAAAGCAAAACAATATATTGAATAACAAGTGTGTCTTAGCTATGTATCCCTGTGTGCATGTGATGATCCTTTCATCGATCATGGAAGAAACGTTTGCATCTAAAAAACTTCCTATTTGCATATCTACATTCCCAAAGTCGTAGGTTGGAGGAGGAACCTCCGTCGTTCATTTGGGAAGAAGCAGGAACCTCTTCGCCCGTCTCTGATGGGCTGTTGTATGTTGTAAACTAGCTAGCCTGTAAATCGTTCACTTTTGGTTGCATTTGGCACGTATAATCTAATATTCCCCCAATCTAGTTACCTGTAAACACACTACTAGTAATCTGATATACCAATATTTGGTTGATTCGAAGGAAACTACGTATTAGTCTTTATCATAGTTCAAATATTTTACAACTCGAACCACCAAGTTCACAAAGTTCAATTACAGGATTTAAATTTTCAAATCATGAAGGTTAACATATATAAATTTTGAATTTACAATTTACAATTTAAAATTCCAACATTCCAAATTCATTTTTTATTGAAAAGTTCAAATTTTGGGTTTTGAAATTTTAACTTTTGAGTTCTGGAGCTTAAATTCTAAGATTTAAATTCTCAACATTTTAATATTTGAAATACATAATTCAAAAATTTTAAAAAATGATTTTCCAAAACCAACCTTTAAATTTTCAATTTTCAAATTAACTTGTCTGAATTTAAGATTCCAAAATTTAGGGATCAAATTTTGATATTTTGGCTTCGAAATTCATATTAAAAAAAACAATCTTTCCATACATTAGATTTTGAATTTTGAAAGTTCAAAATTTGACTTTGATGAATCAAAAGCATATGATAAAAAAATGTTATAACAAAGATTCATTTCCCTTGGTAATCTAAGATAGACACCCTTTTCTACAGGAAACAAATTCCTGTAATTGATGGTAATCTGTTTTCCAAGGTAATCTTAGATTCATGGTTCAATTACTGGATGTTTTACCAAACAAGGTAATCTCATAGAATTACTTAAGGATTACTGGTAATCGTTGGAGAATATCCGCCAACCAAACGTAATTGTAATCTGGCTTTCTTCTGGGCAATGCTTGAATTGCAGACCTTTTTTCTACTTAATTAATGCAAAGATGTGCAATTCTCTTGCGTGTTAAAATAAATCTCAAAGGCGTAGATCATATACATGTGTGTGTATTATAATTTGAATATATATAATATGTATACTACTTGTTCTTTTGTTGATGCAAATCAAACGAAAAAACCTGGATATATATAAACTTACCACCTTGTGTCTAAAAAAAGGAGAGAAGTTTACAAAACACAACCGATCGATAAGTAACTTGAACGAGGCAAAAGCGTGCTTCATACCATAAATGTGAATTCATTAATTTGTATTTGAATTGTGCCTAAGGATATCTCGTATTAATGTTGCAATCTATTATTCTAATTATATCCAATGTTGACAAGTGTTACACTAGCAGGGTGGTGGTACGTGTCGGGTGGCGGCGGGGGTGGTGGGAGAGTGGGGGTAATAGAGATTGGGGGTGATATATGGGCCCATATAGGATGCGGGAGAGTGACGTGAATTGTCTGATGGAGATCAAATGGCTGCAAAATTTGATTCATTTCTCAACAAAAATTAGTTGACGGTGATGTAGTCATTCCCTTATGGCTTTCGCAATGCAAGCATCTCCAATGCACATGATTTCTAGGATGGGTGATGAGGATATAATCGATGTTATGTCCATCATGTACACAAAGATTTTTGTATGTGAATCCAGAGGGTTACAACGTGCACAAAATACATATTTGGAAAGCTTATCAAGTTTTCTTTCCAACAAATCAAACGGTGCAAGATTTGGATTTTTCTATGAAAAATTATGGCAACTTGATTAGATGTTGCACAATCTATCTAGGATGGTGCACGAGGAGCAAAAGATGTGGAGTCTTTGGCTTCTAGGGCACATTTGTTTGAACTCGCATTATCCCATAGCTTTCCAAAGATTTAAAGGCTTCCTTTATCTTGGTTCTCACGGACTTGTTGCAGCTCAAACAAGGAAACAAAGGATACAAATATTTGAATCTAGTTCGGAATTAGCTCATCACATCCAGCAGGGCCCGGATTAAAAAGCCATAACTTTCACATATGGAGTCTCATTAGGGTGATTATTGTGCTTGTTGGAAAGCTAATTTGAAGGCTGGCGCAATGCGTCCAGTGATGATGATTCTTGACCATATCAATATTTTTGGTCAAAATTAGAGTCTCTGTGAAAGTAGGCACACTTTTATAATGGTTACGAACCTACAAATATAAAGGATTACAGATCGTTACCCTTGGATTTCACCACGAAGATCTCAAATATTTTACACAATACATGATAAGTCAATGTATATATACATGCTGCTCATTGTTCTGTTGTAAATCTTAACTACCAACAACCTCCTTGGATGATAAACCTAGCTATCATCGATTTATCTAGATTATAATGCATATAATTAGAAGCAAATACTAACCTTAGATCACCAAGAATAAATAGATCTGCAAATCTACGATATTTAATTATTTCACCAATCGCCCCAGAGTCGGCCACCTCCTTCAAAGCAGCCGCATATCAGAGACAGATCTCACTATAGACAGATCTTTCTGGAGTCGGGATGACCATATATTTAATTGTGCATATCACAGACTGTTCCTAAAAACAATCGTCTGTGATACGATTCACAGACGGTTTTAAATAACCATTGTCTATGATAATCGTAGTCTTCACAGATGGTTCTTAACAAGAAAAGAACCATCTGTGACATTCGGAGACCTCACCGACGGACTCTGAATTATCACAGTCGGTGTTTATTCAAAACCATTTGTAATACGTATCACAGACGTTAACAATAACCGTCTCTGATAGGCACCATTAAATATCTGGTCGTCCCCTCATATCTAGATCTATCTGTAGTGAGAAATATCTCTGATATATAAGCGGTTGCTTTGAAGGAGGCAGCCGGCTCTGGGGCGCATTTGGTGAAAGAAATATAGTAGATTTTCAAGTGTGCTTGTAGATCTGTTATTTGTTCTTGGTGATCTAAAGTTAGTATTACACTATTACTTTGTCTCTGATGCGGCTGCTTTGAAGAAGATGGCGAGTACGCCTAAGAAAGCAACCAAGCCCACCACAAAGCATGATATTTGTGGGGGTCCTCCATGCAACATGAGGAAGATGAGATAGCAGCCACGACATACTTCATAGAACCTGCAAGTTCAAGACATTCTTCCAGGCACAACTACAGGCCTCGGATGTGCCACGCAGCATGTAGAATACTCCTCATGCTGCTTGGGCACATCCGAGGTCTGCAGTTGTGTCTGAAGGAATACCAGCGAAATAGCCTCCTCGTGCGCTCTCCTGGCAGCCATGCTTCCTGAACTTGACTGCTATCTCATCCTCCTCATGCTGCGTGGACGACCCCTAAAAAAATCATACTTCGTGATGGGTTTGGTTGCTTTCTTAGGCGTACTCACCGTCTTCTTCAAAATAGCCGCGCATACGGTTCTTGTTAATAACCGTTTGTGATATACATCACCGACGGTTCCAATTACAAACCGTCTGTGATAATTATATATCACAGACTGTTGTAGTTTATAACCGTCTATGATACATATCATAGATAGTTTATCTGTGATACATATCACATATAGTTTATCCCACTAAACCGCCTATGATAATTTTATAGCCAAAAATATCCATGCGCCTTCATAAGTAGGGCCAATCTCGGATTTTTTTATTTAGCCCCCTTCTTCTCACGATTAGTGGAGCGCAGGAGATCGTAGAAGGTCGTGGTCATGGGCGCAAGAGGTTGTGGTAGTGAAGTAGCTAGTTTTACGTAGTTGTATGCAAAAAGACTCGTTCAGTATCACGAGCGGTTCCAACAACAAACCGTCTATGATACAAAATTATCACATATAGTTCTTATTAAGAAGCATGCGTGAATTATCACAAACGGTTATATTTAAAACCCGTCTGTGATTAATATCACAGACTATCATTGTTAAGAACCATCTATGATATTTCACAGATGATTTTCAACATGAACCATGTATGATATTTCATCTTCACGAGCGGTTTTTACCACAACGATAATACGGATGTGCGCTAAACCAAAGCTGTTTGTGATTATATTTAATCTTGTGATGAGGCGTCGGTATAGCCCATTTTGTAGTAGTGCACTGTTGAGCGGAAGAGAGCGAGGTAGAAGATGGTCGAGAAAGGGAGAAGGAGAAGAGAGGCGTTTTCTTCGGTGATGTAAATCACTTTGTGGCATCGAAGTTGAGGACAGTCTTGTTTCATTTGTTTCTACTACTCCTTCGATTCTCGTTCGTTGCCGCTACTCCTTTGATTCCAAGGCAGGTTTTCTTATATTTCCATCTTGTTTTTTGTTCGATCCTTGAGAAAGCTTGTTTTTATTCTTGGTTGATAGATCTGTGTGATTTGTAGCTTGATTTGTTGGGATTTGAGGCTAATCTGTGGGGTTAGGCCTAGTTCAAAATTTGTTTGGGGGTTTTGAGCTTGCAATTAATATGTTGTGATTTCAAATGTTTTATCCCTATTTGTAATCATGGTGTCTAGTGTGGCAGACATTGGGGGATGAGCTTGGTTTGTGCGGATGAGTCATCGTCGTTGTGGGACGGTGGCATGGCCGCATCAGGCGAGGTAGTGGTGTGATTGGCGTCTAGTGTGGTGCGGTAGGAGCGAAGTAGGTACTAGGTACCGTACTTGAGAATGAGAGGAGGCTGAGACCCAAGCTAGGGAAAACACAAAACATTAACCCTTCATGTAACTTGTTGCATTTGCATGTTGAAGAATGCATTGTGGTAGCAATGTTTGCTATAGAGCTAGATAAAATCCTTTCATTCCAGTAGCTTCTGATGACGACCAATAAACATGCTCAAATACTTGGCATCTACCCATTTTAGACAAGCATATTTATAGGGCCTCATTACAACAATTTCTAAAGTATGTTGCACCCGTTAGCAAAATATGTACAAATTTCTTTTAGCAGAGGTAAATACAAATAATTAAATAAGCCTTAAATACACATGCAACACAACTTCATAGCATTTTTCTTTAACTTTTAGTAAAAAACATGAAAATGTGAAGACTTGCAATCTTGGACTGATCAACTGTGGGACTTGTTTCCTGCCTTCTGCCACTATCCTATTGATGTATATCAAAATTTTGGTCCCCTATGCAATTTGATAGGTAGAGATGTCAAAGTGTGACTAGTGTCTCTACAAACCCGTTGTTAAAGCCATGTAGGTTCAATTGTCATATATTGCAGTTTTCTTATGTTAAATATCTTCAACTCATATTTTTAAAGCCTTTGAAACTACAAAAACAGCTATGTGTCTTCTCTCATATAATTTGTTTTGTTGTTCCTCAGCAGCTTGTATGGAACTTGAAGATAAAACAGCAGTGATCAAGATGTAGAAATCTTTGCTGAACTTCCAGCCTTGTTTTCCTCAGAAACTAATACTTCAGCTGTGTAGTAAGAACATGAAAGTTCTGGCATCACATTTTGTAAGGATTGTACTCACATTGAAGTTGTTATATTCTTATGTAAATTGATTTTCGGTTGTTGTATGTCCACTCAAGTTAAATATCTGTTTAATTAAAAAAAAATGCAGGTTATATATATGATTATTGGAGTGTTAAATTGAGTGCAATTTTGTAAAATTGTTTATGTAAATTTTTGAATGATATGCATGAATGAAAATATACATGTTTGTACGTCTCCAGTTGGGTAAATAATTGGCCAAAACAATCCAGCACACATGTTTGACTGCTGATCTGAAATCTCTACTACTTAAAAGAAGGAATTGGTGGCGGTCTGTTCTCCCTCATGCGATATGAGCCGTTAGATCTATCTTTCTTCGTGAGATGTGAGCCGTTGGATCTCGTTCTTTGTCGGTTCCTTCCGTGTGTACGGTTGGCCACCCATAACCTCCTCTTCACTCCCCCACACCCCAACTGCCCAAGCTGGTGCCCAAAAAGCCCAAAGATTCCATCGATCTTTCCAAAAATGGGTTGCCGGTGGTTCACTTGTATTGTAGGCTGAGCACGATAATGATTGGTGAGATATAATTTTTTTAATCCGTAGCAAACCACGGGCATTGGACTAGTATTAATCTAAATATGTTTGGGTGCATAATGTAGAGTGATTTTATTTATTTGCATGGAGGTCAAATTGTAAATGAGGAACTCAAATGTTACCCACGTTCATTTCTTCATGTTCTATTCCAACTTTTTGTGCTTCCCTTGTGGATGTAGCTACTATCAACTCCTACTATTCAAATCTTACTGTACACAGTTTAGTATATGTTGCAGTGTCAGGATATGTTCAATTTATGCTTTGCATGTGTGCAATTCTTTTCAATTGTCATGCCAATAACTCTGATTTGCATGCTGCAGTCCTGCATATATTTGCCTGTTTCAAATTTTATTTTTTCCATTCTCATCTATGTTATTCCTGCTACTTCTACTTCTGAATGGTTTGTGCCAACCCCGTCCCGGTCGGCCCGGGTTTACTCCCGAGCTGGCAGGCGCGTGGCTCAGCCGCATCCTACGTGGCTCCGGCTCCGGCTCCGGCTCCGGTCGTGCGGCCGCGCAGTAAGGCACCTCGCGGGCGGAGCAGCCCACCTGAATCGGCCTAGAGGCCTGTAGATGATTTTATTACGAAAAATTGAAGTGCTCTTTCCCTTCGGCTCACTAGTCAGTAGTGTGGGCCGTGTGACCAGTGCCTGTGCCTATGATCGCGTCGTGTCTGCGTACGCAAGCTCAATTCGTAAACGACCTGACAATTTATCAGTACATGGTTTTGGGGCTCTGCCTGAGTGAGCGCAGTGCAGACGCATGCATGCTGGGAAGCACATTTGCCACACCAGCTGCATCCAATGCTAGCTAGGCCAGTTAATTCAAATTTACTGTTTTGATTAGTGCATATCCAATGGTGGAGAGGACCATTTTGACTGGAGGTAAATCTGAAGCAATAAATATTGGAAGTGTGTTGGGAAACAGCAAAAGTACTTGATTGGTCACCGTCGTTTCAATTTTCATTAACGATTCCATGGTTCAATGCATGAACGTCGCCGGTGATAACTGGGAATTTTTTTTTAAAAAAAAATATTTCAGAAAGGAAAAGTGATCGAAAATGCACGCAGATGAGGTGTTTGAAAACATGTAAAGGTGAAGGGAAAATGGAGACGCCGACGAGGAGTGTGGAAATGGTACTATGCAGTGTAAAAAAAAAAGAAATAGTATACCATTTTGATAGTCAGATAGTACAATTTATAAAGGTGAAAGTGTACTCACTTATCAGGCTAGTCTTTTAGTGAAGATGGTCCAAGACCTCTTGATTATTGCTACGTAGTTGTGCTTGTGGGTATAGCGGCCCAACGACCTAGGGCTGAGACGTTGGTTTAGCGGGTTTGGGATCGGACACTGGTTTAGCGGTCCACGGCGCTGTGTAACAATTGGTATAAGAGCCCAGGGATCATGGATAAAACTCAGGTCGGTTGTGGGATAAGACAGAGCATGATTTATAATGGTGGGTTGTACCCACATATTAGACTAGTCTTTGGGGGGTGGGGGGGATGGTCCAAGATTAGTTGTTGCTCTGTACTTGCTTGCAAGTATAGCAGCCGTCCGGGACACTGGTTTGTTGTGTAGTTGGGCTTGCGAGTATAGCGGCCCAACGACTTAGGGCCGAGACATTGGTTTGCCCTGTAGTTGGGTTTGCGAGTATAGCGGCCCAAAGACATAGAGTCAGGACACTGGTTTAGCCGGTGCGGGATCGGATGTTGGTTTAGCGGCTCGATGGCATTGCGCAACAATTACTATTAGAGCTCGGGTATCCCAGATATATCTCAGGCCTCACAGTTGTAGGGAAGCGCACCCGATGTGCGAGAGGAAGATTTATTAAATAGTCCTACATCGGTTGTATGACGAGATATAGCACGATTTTTAAGAGTGGGATGTATTCACCTATCGTACTGGTCTTTTGGGGGAATATAGCTCAAGACCCTTTGGCTGTTACTCTGTAGTTCGGTTTACAAGTATAGCGGCCCAACGATCTAGGGCTGAGACGCTGATTTAGCGGTTTAAGATCGAACGCTGATTTAACGGTCCGATATATGACAATGCGCAACATATACGGTGAAGAACGAATCAAATGTGGGGCATATACCAATCTACATATGCTGATATGCATACTATCTGACCTGTGGTGTAGTTAAATGGCGTAGATAAGACTGTTGATACTTGGTAGGAGTGCTACCCAATTCTTCCATTTTTACGTTTCATCTTTTTCGCAGCTGACGACTCATGTATCCACACAGATGAGCAGTAATTCACAGAGCAGCCGCTGCCACTTGTCATGTACGGGCAGTGGCGGATCCAACATAGGGCGCGAGCGGTCGGAGCATCGGCTCTGTTCGTTGCACCCTTGGTACTTTGAAGTGTCTTCGTTATTATTTACATCACAAAATTAGTTAGTTTTGTTGTTAAAATTACTATTTATGTATATTTTAGGGTTTTTGAAATGTACTATCTATTATCAAGACGCTGTCTTTAATGTATTTCTCATTTAAATTTTATTTCTCTTCGTTTATGTATCAATTTAAATTTAAGATAACTTTTTGTATCCCTTCATTTAGTGCAGACGCCGTGACACCTAGGTGCATGCCTCTCTAGCTAGCTGGTAACCTGGTCAACAACACCTCGTAGCTTCCTATTTAACGTATCCACACATCACAAGAACACCACAAAGCGAGCGAGCAACAGTTGCCACTAGCTGGTAGTACTACTACCCACACGTCTCGTCAACAACCCTAGCTATCTCAAGCTAGCCAATGGAGGCGGGCTTCCCTGGCGCGGCGAACGGCGCTGCGGCCGACGGGAATGGCGGAGCTGGGGCGCAGGCGGCGCCGGCGATACGGGAGCAGGACCGGCTGATGCCGATCGCGAACGTGATCCGCATCATGCGGCGCGTGCTGCCGGCGCACGCCAAGATCTCGGACGACGCCAAGGAGACGATCCAGGAGTGCGTGTCGGAGTACATCAGCTTCATCACGGGGGAGGCCAACGAGCGGTGCCAGCGCGAGCAGCGCAAGACCATCACCGCGGAGGACGTGCTCTGGGCCATGAGCCGCCTCGGCTTCGACGACTACGTCGAGCCCCTCAGCGTCTACCTTCACCGCTACCGAGAGTTCGAGGGCGAGGCGCGCGGCGTCGGCGTCGGCGCGGGCGCCGCGCGGGGCGACCAACACGGCCACGGCATGCCGCCAATGCTCAAGTCCCGCGCTGCGCCGGCCGCCATGGTGCCGCACCCCGCGCACCACGACATGCAGATGCACGCGGCCATGTACGGGGGCGCCATGCCGCCGCCTCCTCCTCCGCACCACGCGTTCCTCATGCCGCCGCACCACGGCCAGTACTCGCACTACGAGATGTACGGCGGCGGCGAGCATGGGATGGCCGCGTACTACGGAGGGGTGTACGCTCCCGGCAACGGCGGGGACGGGAGTGGCAGCAGCGGCAGCGGCAGCGGCGGTGCAAGCGCGCCGCAGACCTCCAACTTCGAGCACCAGCACCCGTTCGGGTACAAATAGTAGTCTAGCCCCAGTAGCCCTGCATCTGCATGCACGTATCGCATGCATTAGCTAGTTAATTTACCTTCAAGGGCATCGATCCCACTAGTCCAGTACGTGTGCTTTTGCTACGTTCAGGTTGAACTGAGCTAGTATTACTGTTCGTGTACTACTATCTTCTGATCTTAGTTTTATGCGATTGTCGTCTACGTACGTACGTTGATGTTACTTGCTGGAGGAAACAAATCATCTGCCGTCGTTACTGTAACGGCAAGAGCGTGCCGTAGCCCATCCAAGCCTCTCGTTTAGGAGCAACGGGTAAGATCTGGGCTTATACCAGGGCCATCATCCAATGAAATAGTTCTTCTCATGATCTGTTAGTTACTATAAGATCTCCTTATTGCCTCTTAATGCAATGTCCGGTCATGATCTTCTTTCTCGTGTCTTAATGGAGATTATACGTCGAACCAATTAAAAAAAAGAGCCATACGTAACGTACTCTGATGGAGCGGCATAGTGAGTAGACATGGCAGCAGCACGAAAACTGCTGCTATTCATGGTGAGAAAATCGATTCATGACCGCTCATGGTGTTCTTGCTATGCAGCGACACAAGCTGCGTGCCATTGATCGATGGTGGTGAAAGTTCCATGCTGCAGGCGAAGCGAACACGAAGAGGAGACGAGACGATCGATTTCAGAACCGATCGATATGGTAGGCTTTAGCGATCACAGTCGTTTATTTTTCTTTGAAGGGTTTCGATTTGGCTATGGCACGCTCGTGCCATTACAGCAACACGACCTGCACGCTCGATTCAGCCGGAGGAAACGAAACGGCCGGCCGGGACTTGCGTGTAACGGTGTAGGTTGGACGCAGTATATGCGCGCGCACGGCCGTGGCGTCGCATATAATTGGCCCTGCGGTTTGTCGCGCAGGTCGTGTTGCTGCAGCGAGGCGCGACAAGTGCCGGCAGGTACGCGCGCGCAGGTTCCGCTTTTCAATTCCGCCGGGTTAATATATGCTGCATGCCGCTGCATCTGCATGTATCAGTATCAGTATCAGTATCAGTACCAGGGATTCAGGGCTTGGTTTCGTTTCCCCAGCTCCAGTGCATGCTCGTCTCGCTGCCGCTTCGGGAACTGCAGGCCGCAGCTCGCCTTGTTCTGTGAGCTCTCCCGCTAGCTAGCTCCTTCCCTATGCTACGAGCCCTACTACATAGCATGCTCTCTCTCTCTCTCTCTCTCGCTCGATCTACAGTGCGCACGACCGCGTGAGGTCAGGTCAGATCTTTCTTTTTTTTGCTGCTGCGCCTGCGCTGCGTGCGTGACGAAACATCTGAACCCCCTGTAGCCATGCATGCATGCATGAAGCGCCCTGTGGCCCGCGTAGCAGTTTACTCCTTTCTATTTACCTCTCTACTTCTTGAGTACTAGTACTGATACTTTGCTAGCCTGCAACGTGCGCGCGTATGTTTGACCGAATCCAACGTGAGTATGTTTGATTGAACCGAATCGAATAGCTATGTCGTATGTTTCATGGAATCCTAGCTATGTTGAGCTATGGCTGGGAGGCACGCATCGGGCCAGTTGTACCATTCGTATTCTTATGCTTGTTCGCTTCGAGTGACGGTGTGTTCGAAAACTCGAGGGCGATTCGTTACTTGCTACTCCCCCGTAAATTGCAGCAATCTGGCAGTTGGTAACTTGGTATGTTATCAAAACCCAAGCAAGCGGGAGGTGGTTCATATCAGCATATAGGATCCTAATAAACCACGTAATAAATATTAATTTTCTTTCGTACACATATAAACAAAATGTAAACCTTGTTTATTGTATCACCTACTACAACCACTCAAAAATTAAAATTTTGAGCTCATAAATTGTTTACCTTTGGAAGCTAAAGTTGATCCCAACTTCTCTCTCAGACATACTGCATATTTCCAGCCATTGCCGGCTGATAAGGAGGAAGAGGGCTACGCGTCGATGATCGTCTTCATCCACCACAACCCAATACATGACTTGGTTCTCACGACCATTGGGCTCTGCAACCTCGCCATACACATTGCGGCGAGGAGGTGGGAGGCCGACGGAGGAGGAAGCGGCCGCCGTGGCGTCGTGGTAAGCGAGGAGGAGGCGGCGACGCGGGGAGGATTAAGATGAAGAGGCGCGGTGTGGTGAACTCGAGGCGGCGTTGCGGCAAGGGAAGTACGTCTTCGTCTCTGCCTCTTCCTCGTGTGTCGTCACTGCCTCCCCTCCCTTCCCGGACGCCGCCGCTTCTCCTCCATGGTATCACCACCTCCTCACATCCTCTCATCCCTTCCCTCCCGGTGCCTTCTCTCATCCCCGACGTCCCCTCCCCGCTACCTCCTCCTGTCGCAGATTGATGAGGATTAAAACCTCTATTTATTATTTAATAAATAAGGGACCATACGTCTTCGTGGTCGTAACCCCTAAGGCTAACGACCTCACTGTCGTGAGGATTCCAGGGGTTACTCAATATCTAACCTGGTCGGAGAAGGTTCCCAACCTTGTCCCCGACCAGTCAAAAGCTCTCAAAACCTTGAACTGATATCTGGACATAGCATCAGATATATCCCCTACCGTGTGAAGAATGAGACATGTGCTTTATATCTCATACCACGCGACGATACGTAACTTTAAGACAAAGAAATACGGTTAATGGCTCAGCGATATATAGCCGCGTCGGTTGACACATTATCAATCGGCGCCTCTCTTCGACAGACGCGTTGCTTCCCGAGCAGCGTCTCCTCGAGATAACTACCAACCCTTCATCAACCACATAAGGAGGAATGCGGACTGAAGTTAAGGAGGCCGGAACAGTGAAGATCATTTGGGAGACACTCTCGAAAGAGCCTTGTACTCTCGAATTAGTCTTTAGTCTAAGTTATATACACTCATTGTAATAGCGTTCAAAGCAATAAAAGTCGTCTCACTACTTTCTAGAAGATCGTGCTATTTTCCTCTTTTCATTCATATATTCGTAAGATCGGCGATTTGATCGTCGACACCGGTGCTATCTCCTCGCGCCACCGCCTCCTCTGCCGTTGGATCCCCTCATCTTTGTGCACGCCGTTGCAATCCACGGATTTGAGTCGAATGGGTCGGGATCTCTAAGACACGAAGCAAATGTCGGACGAATGCGGTGGCGAGTCACGACGAGACAAAAGGAGTGAGGCGACAACAGATTTCGGTGTGTGCATGTGAAGAAAAAGTGGGACAATAACGATTTAGGTGATCTGAAACAAGTGGGGCAATGATACATTCGTGAGTCACTGGGGGATGGCGGTGTGAGACTTTGTCCCTGTCAGGTTGGATTCACATGTTGGTGCATCTAAATGAAGAATTTGAGAGGGGGGAAGACCAACCGTGTCTACAGATGAAAGGACATCGTCCGCTGTGTAAGTAAACTCCTTATGCTTATGCTTGTTCACTTCGAGTGATGGTATGTTCTTATGCTTTCGCTTCGAGTGATGGTATGTTTGAAAACTCGAGGGGGATTCGTTACTTGCTATCCCCTGCAAATTACAACTATCTGGCAGTTGGTAACTTGGTATGCTATCAAACCCAAGCGGGATTTCTAACTTCTAAGATGCAACCAAGGATGAGAACAAGCCTACAACTGTAGCCGGAATCCCGATACCGGACTACTGTGTTGGTAATTAATGACAGATTAAGGGTATGTTTGGTTTACAACCCTAGGTATCTATACTAAAATTTTAGTAATGCAAAACCTATGCAATGCTTAAAAATGTGTGTGGGGTGGGATGGGGGGATGGTGTTTGAATCGTAGTCATACTAATTCACAGGCAAAGTCAAAATTGGTGTGTCTAGATTGCAACTATACCATAATCTGCCAAAAAAGTATTAGCATAACACATGGGTCCCGCATAATATATTTTTTTGCACCAAAATATGCCAACTTGGGTCTTATTTTGTTGATTAAATGATAAAGAACACAACGGTTCAAACGGATCATAAATCGGATACTCAGTTTAAGAAATATGGTCATTTAAAACTGATTAATCAAAAAAAGTATGTATTAAATGTAGCCTATTGGCTGCTGCCACCAGTGAAAAACTTACCGGCGAAATTTCACCGGTTACCGCCAGTAACCGGTAGAAATTCAAACCGGTGGCAAAATTTCGGGTTTGATAAAATTTATCCAAAAAAAAAATCAAATTTGCATGAATTATGTTCGAATTTGATTTTTATTTTTTTTTAGTAAAATGCAAAATTTTCAAAAATTTTTTTGAAAATTTCGGCCAAATTTAGCCAAAATTTCCGGTTTTGCCGGTAACCGGCCCCTCCAGTAAAATTTTAAAACTGGTAACGTGAACACTGCTACCACCTCATCGAAAGCATGGCATTAGAGCTGCCAAAACTGGGTTCGCTCAAGATGGCCACAGCAGCAAAACAACTGAGATGCACTGGGGCGGCCAAATTTTTTGTGGCACGCTATAAATTGGTATCAATCTAAACACTAGCCAAATTCCTTTGGTATTATCAGAATTTTGGTTTGGCAACGGGGGGGTCCAAACCAAACAGCCCCTGGGTCTCGGGACACAACAGAAATACTCCCGACATCAGAGAGCACTCCCATACATGTAAGCCCTAGTAAAACAAAGCAATTCTGCAAAACAGTGATACACCTAGAGTTGACTCTTCTGCAGTCCTCGGTGCCGTGGCTTGCTTCTTTGCTCTGCTCAGCCTGGGGGATAGTGTCTCCGGCGGGTGTCCCCTCCGCTACAGCACCGGAAGAGTGATCCTCAGCTTCTCCGTTTTCGCCTCTAATGCCACATCGGTTTCTTCTTCTTCTAGTTCTTCACTCCCACCATCATCATCATCAAATTCCTCATCAAAACCCTTGTCAAGGTCTTCCAAAGAATTATCTCCAATTGCAGCCCCTGTTG
This sequence comes from Hsuehochloa calcarea, assembly GCA_036346395.1. Lineage (NCBI taxonomy): Eukaryota > Viridiplantae > Streptophyta > Magnoliopsida > Poales > Poaceae > Hsuehochloa > Hsuehochloa calcarea. The sequence continues at coordinate 67,474,077 of CM070610.1, read as the reverse complement.
CTGCATCATCGTCGTCCATCCTTTCTTCGAACCCATCATCTCCAGCTTCTGCTTCTCCCCGTTTCCTTTGCGGGATAACATGGAAGAATGCAGTCTTCCAGTCCCTTGTTTCCACAAACTTTAGCATTATCTCGAACACCTGGTTAACTGTAAGAACCTGCATGATCAACACACAAGGAGTCAATAATCTTAGTACAAGCTCTCCAAAATCCAGAGTTAAGACCAGATATTCTAATGGCAATAATTTTTTTCATGAACTAAGAGCATTTTAAATAAACCTCTACTTAGTCCCATGAAACTATCTGACAATTTGTAGGAGTAGCTTATAAACCGGACCAATATAAATACGCAAGGTTCTTATTGCTGCATTAAAATGTGAAAAGCCTCTGGAAATAATCAGCAAAAAACATAGCTGTGCCAATATTTACAAAATTTTCTTTGGATCTTTTAACATGTTAAGAAATAATGTGTCATGTCATAATCAATTAACCGAAGGTCTCTATATTATCTGAAAGAAGACATCATGATAACACCTAGGCATCTCGGAACATTTTAGAGGCATACAGAGGTATAGACCTTGGTTTGAAATAAAAACACTAGTAGATTGATACAGGCAACTAAGGTCATAGATAGGCGAGCTAACATTTTGTATTGCAAAAGACAGAAACGTCCATATGCTCACCTGAGAACTTGACATTTTTAAATAGTTTCCAATAGGGAGCTTGGCACATTGAATCCCCTGATCAACCGCCTTTTTCATTGTTACGCCTTTCCATCTGTTCCGGTCCACTAGACCACCAATGATGTATAATTTCGACAAGTCTACCTCATCAAGCACAGTCTCAGCATCCGCTGTAAGATACACAAGGTTTTCTTTACGATCTTCAAATGCTTCAAGATAAGGCTTGGCCTCTTTTTCAATGATCCACTTATCATACCCAGGAATCCTCTGAAGGTGGGTCGCCATTTCTCCATTGCAACCTGTCAACCATAGATGAGCCGGGGTTGCAGATCTCCCGTTCACTGCATAGCAGTACATAATCTGAAACTTGCATTAGTACATGGGTAGCAAGCTTTTTCAAAGTATTCAACATCCATGCCTGAAGAAGATATGTTGCTACACAGGTAGCAATAATATAACATTGCAGTGATTGGTACTAGTGCCATTTGATCCAATATCACAAACTTGTTCTAAAGAGAAGAAGGAAACAGTGGCACAATACCTCCAAGATTAACACTAGGAGTAGCAAAATCAATTTCTTGAGGAGGTGTCATGATTAATGAAAGATGTAAACCATAAAGTCACAACTCTTGCAGATAAGGTGCGATCTTGTACATCAAAGAACCAGTTTCTCTAACAAGTATACAGCAAGATGACAGTCTTGGCAGTTGGAACACATGAAAAATATGTGGACATTGGGAGCCACAGGAGTCAGGGCATCGTTTAACAAATCTTAACTACTCATTTTACCACAATTGATGGTCTTTCAAGCACATTTCATAAATATAAATAATCCACACCACTCATGCCCTTCAATCAGAGGAACTACTCATGCATTGGCTATAAAGGAGCCTATTTTAACTTTCAAGAATCATCTGATTAAATCTAATGTAATTCCAACCATCACAGTTACTTCGTTTCAGTTCAGAATATAGCAAGGGAAGGGCGAATCAAGCTCCGTCAAAAAAAAGAAGGGCAAATCCACCTGCTGCGTGAGGCTGTGGATCTCGTTAGGCCGCATGAGGTCGCCGAACTCGAGGTCAAGCACCACCTTCTGCCCGGCGCCCTCGGCCGCGCGCCGGAGCCGCTCAGCGCGTGCGCCGCGCTCCTCCGCGCGCTGCCCGACCCGCTCGCGCCGCGCCTTCCGTCGCGCCGCTACCATCTCGGCGCGCGCATCCTCCGACGGCGCCGCGGCCAGCGCCTCATCCCACTCGCGCCTCCGCCTCTCCACGTCGGCGCGCCGGCGCTCCTTCTCCGCCGCCTTCCGTGCCGCCTTCCGCGCCGTCAGCCGCTCCTGCTTCTGTTGCTTCTTCCTAGCGCTCTTCGACAGGGCAGGAGGCTTCCCGTCGCCCGCGACCGCAGCTTTCTCGCTCTCCGCGTCGTCAGCCATCCCAACTCGCCGCCGCAGCCGGAGCAGTTGCTAACTTCGGAGAGGGGTTTTGGTTTCTCCACGGGAACTGGAAGAGCTGACCGTAATAACCTTTGACGAATTCTACCAATACGCCTCCTAAAGGAGCTAACGCATTGAATGTCCTCCGCCTCCATCACAAAAGCAAACTACACAAATCTTACAGCCGGAGCGTGTAATTTGTCGCCCAGACCAATTCATTGCCATTTAAACGAAGCACAATAGAGCATTAGAGCCCATCAGTAATCTGTCATCTGCGTGTGAGCTGTTGCTTCGCGCCATCGACCGGTTGACTCGTGCCGCGCCGTGTTATTACCTGAGGCTAATCATACTTAGGTATATAAATTATTATTCATCCGCTTCGGTAGAACACCGTTTGACGAATAACAAACTTTAACCAAAGTTAACGTGGCGAGAACAATAAAATAGAAAGCGTACATTTTATTACAATAGTAGCTACACAAGACTATGGTCTTTATAAGTAGTAATTTACAACTGATAAATATAACTAGGTCCCCTCACTTGCCGGCCAAGCTCTTCTGGTCGTCTACTCGTCCCACGCGTCGAATAAGTTGCCCATCTCGCCCTAGTTCTCGTAGTCAGTGCCCTCGCCTCCTGCGACCTCTTTGGTATCTACGTGTCCTTCGTCCCACTCCGGATAGTTCCCAATTTGGACGAAATCTAACAAAGAGAATACTAACAAGGTTGAGTACTTACGTACTTAGCAAGCATTAATGGCAAAAATGCACTGGATGACTCATCTCTGTTCATTATCACATTTTCTAACTCATCTCTTTTCTAAAAATAACAACTTATTAAAAAGGTAGCAGATTTTAATACTGAAAAGACTACTTGTCACTCGAATAGAGGAAAGACCCTCTGGTGGCTCCCGTAGACTCTAATCCAGGAGACTGACATGAATTCATGATTTGTATAGCTATCTTGAGCTTGTACCACTTTACCCATAGCTACTCTGAACTCTAAATAAGCCAGGTCCCCTGCATTTCCTTTGATGCGAGTTGAGTTCGAATCTGAGCGTTTTCGAGTTACGTGATTAAGTTCTCCACCCATTACTTTAAATCGGTGTCTGGGCGCTAACCCGATCCTCCACCGAGTTCTCATAATGTTGGTTGGGCGGACCCTGCACCCAACTCTCCACCTTAGTGCTATAGCACCTAGGATCACCCACTCCCGGACTTTCACTGGCTTTGGGTTCCTCCAGCACACTCACACCTAGTTACATACCTGATGTGGAGATTTTAGCTACGTAACAAGGTAGCATTTTACGCCGTCGAAGCGAAAAATAGTTGGCACTAAAATACAATCTCTTATCCAGGTGAGAGTTTTGTTAGTCCTTATATAATAACCATATGTAAAGGGGTCCTACCTGTGCCCTCTTCTCTATCCTACCACAGACCCCCTTTACCATCCATAATATTACTCATTACTCATCTCATACATCTTATCTGTTCTCTTATCTTTCTCATCATCTCATTTATTCAATTTGAGTTTTTTGAATATAATTTCCATGCAGTACATATAAGATACCGCAATATACGGTTTACATTTAACATAACTATATTTATGTTCAAGAGAATAGCTTGCCTTTGTAGTTGTAGGAAAGATCAGCGTCGACGAAGTACTGATCAGCTATTCTAGTCTGCGTGAGTGCGTCCTCTGTAATTATGCGACAGCGTAAATAATAAATAAATAAAACCTTAGTTGCTTTTGGGTGGTATTATCATACATAAGTTAGTGGGTTTTTATGATGTTAGCGGATTTTAATTTAATAACTTTTTTGGACACCCTATTAGGTTAGCACTCCCCAACTGTGGTCGTTCTATGGTCTAACGGTTCTAGGCTTTATGTTGCAAAAAAAAACCCACGTTTTAACGTACCCAAAATAAAATACTACTCACACTCTTTACCCGCTTTTAATTTTATACAAAATTTTCCCTTTTCCTTCTTCTATTTTCCTTTCTCCCTTTATTTCTTTTCTTACTCTCTCCCTCCACCTTATCTTCTCACGGCCGACACACCCCAGGCTCATCTCCTCTTTTCCTCACCTCTTCCTCCATTCCTCCATGGCGCCTCCTCCTTTCTCGGATCCCCACTGCTGCTCCTCCTAGCGTCGCCGGCTTGGCTCGGCCCACTGCAACCTTGACCTCTCGGCTCCCAGTAGCGCCTCCTTCTCTCGGCTACCACTGCCTCCTGTCAACCCGACCCCGGCCGTCGGCCTTTCGGCCGTGCCTCTCTTGGCCGGCCACCACCACACCTTGGTTCCCTCGCCCCCCTTGCCCGCCCGCCCGCCCGTGCGCTCATTGCTCCTAGTGCAGCCCCCTCCTTCTTATTCATTCTTGATTTGATTTGGTATTATTTTACTAATGTTGCTTATTGAATGATGCATGAACAGGTTATTGGATGTGGTCTTGCTACTGGTGAGGTGGATTGGGTTGATGAATGCCCCTAGTAGTGTTGCTGGGGTGGCTGCTAGTGGTGGTGTCGCCTCTACTGTTGCGCACTGAGGTAAAACTACCCCCATCCTCCCAACTCTCTACCTCCCCTCCTGATGCCCCGTGATGGATGTTAGTGCTACTATGGTTTGCTATGGTTTTGTGATGGTGAGAAAGGTATGACACTGGATATGGGTTGGTGGACATGGGTTGGTTCTGTGAAAATGATGGCAAGGAGGAAAATGGGATGTGGGCTACCTTGTCGGTTGATTGTCGGCTCGATTTGGGAAGAAACCAGAGTTGGTTTTGGTCTGTCACTTTCTTGATTCGGTGAAGTGGTGGTCAGCTTGATGTGGGCTCTGTCGTCGCCTCCTCCCAAGGTTTGTGGCCTCCTGAGCTTGCTTCTCCTCCACAGTGCTAGCTTTGACACCCTTGGCCTTGTGGTCTTGTTGTCTTGTCCTCCTCCTCCTTGATTGGATGGATGGATGCGGAGGTGGGAATGGGGTTGTGTTTGGCTATGAGTTTACTTGAGCTTCTAGCGGTGTGGGTGTGGCTTTGTGTTATGGTTTTGCTTGCCTTGTGCTCTGTGAGGCTAATCTAGGTCAATCTAGGAACCACAATGATTCTTATGGTACTCGGCGATAATTTATTTTATTCTAACTCTACTCTAGTGCTTTTAAGCGCTAAGCGCCTTGTGGTTGGTTCATGGATGATGGAGCTATGAATAGTGTTTTAGATAGGGTCGAGGAAAGCGGTTTGGTGGATGGCGATGGACGGATAAGATTTCAAGGAAGGCTTTGGCGACATGCAATGCAAGTTTTATTTTAACCTTTGCAATGTACTCAAGGTTGTAAAATATAATGCAGTGCGATGTAAATAAATTCTTGTGTTACTTGTGTTTAGAAAAAAATCTCGCTAATTACATATTTGTATTTGTTTAAATTAGTTAAATCTCACCTTGAATGGTTAAGACTCAATGATTAAAAAACCCAAAAACCAAAACTGCAACGCACCACTAAATTGCACTTCTCTTGCAGCCACCGCGCTTCAAACCAAAAATCATTCACATGAACTCCCTCTCTTCGTGTTTGCTCCAGCCCTTTTGTGTACACTACCATGATCAGAATGAAAGTGATACACACGTGTGACACAACCTCAGAAATCTTTGACACCATTCCTGATTTGCCACTACTCTGTCTAGACGTTCTGGATATATTTATCTGCTTGATGTCGGTTATTTTTCCATGTGAAGAGGTTCTTGTTGTCCTAAATGGAGGGGACATGCCCCAAGGATGGAATGATACTAATATCGTTCTAATTCCAAAGGTAAAAAATCCATCCAACCTAAAATAATTAAGACCTATTAATCTATGTAATGTGGTATACAAATTGATTTCAAAGGTGCTAGCTAAAGGACGGAGATATATTTTACCTGAAGTAATCTCGGTAAATCAAAGCGTCTTTGTTCCTGGAAGATTAATCTCGGACAATGTGATTGTTGCTTATGAAGCCACACACTATTTGAAGAATAAAAGGAGAGGTGAATTTGGTTTCACAGCAATCAAGCTAGATATGAGCAAAGCCTATGATAGGGTAGAATGACCTTTCCTAAGGAAAATGATGCTGAAATTGGGCTTTCATATCAAGTGGGTCGATCTTATAATTAAGTGTGTGATCTGTTGTAAAATTAGCGGTTTTACCAAATATTCAAAATTAATTCTAGCATAAATTATGATAATTAAAGCATATTTCCAGCAACATTTAAATAAATAAAATATCATATAAGCATGCAAATATCTTTACGTCAATTAAATTATGATAATTAAAGTATATTTCCAGCAACATTTAAATAAATAAAATATCATATAAGCATGCAAATATCTTTACGTCAATTAAACATGATAAAATGCTCAAAAGATAGATCTTAACAACAACAAAAAAACATCATAATGCTCAAATTTAGATTGTTTGTTTAGTGATCTTAGATGTTTGGCTGCTCAAGATAAAATATTAGCCTCCTCGCCACTCTTGTCTAGACTTTTCACTAATTCGATATGACAAAATAAATAAGACTTTGAGCTAAAATGAATGTCTTACTATTATGTCAAGAATAAGTATTGAATTATCTCAAAGTCACAGACAACACTAAGCACTTTCGGCCAACAAAGAAAGCATATATACCACAGCGCAAAATTGAAATAACAAATCAGCACTTATCTTTCTTTCTTTCAGCCAACAAAGGAACAAATAAGCCACATTGCAATTAGAGATTAATACTAATCAGTTTCAGTCAACAGAGAGGCAATCGAACCATACCAAATTAACAGAGTTATGACAACAGAGATGAATCAACAATAGTATGCAATCAACAAGCTCAAGTCTGATTTAACGATGTCAATCCAATTCCACAAATGATAATCATCATCATTGAGCATTAATCCAAGCCCACAACAGTTCTGAACCAAGTCTCCCAGTACTAGTCAAAATTACAAAAAAAAATATAATACAACTAGCACAGAACACTTAGCAAGTAATGAGACACTGAAAATAGAGACCAAACTCACAGAGCAGATGGCACTTGAAGCCACTGAGTATAATCGGGCAAGGCACACCGAAAGGCGCTGACTCGAAAAACCAATCGCCCCGCCGTGCCGCGTTTGAACAGACAAGGTTGTCGGAGATACAATACCAATTTGCAATCCGGGACACACCAAATTGCAAAGTCGAGGTACAGAGAAATGCCGCACAAGAGTCACACCACAATGCACTGGCCGGATGCACTCAAGAAGCACCAATCACAAAAAAAACTCTTCTCCTACACCAAGATCAAGCCAAGGTCGGCCAACACGAGCCTCAATCGCGCAAGTGCCAAGTTCCCACCGAACACCCACAGAGGATAGGGCGCAAGAAGGAAACTGACAGGATGTGCATTGTAGAAGATCAGGAGCTCATCACCTACGGCGTAGGGTCGACTATGGTGGCACGAGAGATCCAAATCCCCCTAAAACAGAAGCCAAAAAAGGAGGAGAAGAAGCACTCAAAAGGGGCTCCTTGTTTGGGTCAAAAAGAAGGAGAAGAAGGCAGACTTAGGAGGAGAAGAGCGCGGAGAACGCGACGCGGCCGCAGCCAACGCCGACACCGAGTGCACGGCCCCGCCCTTTCTTCTGCGCCGCCATTCCGCTCGGGAGCCCCATGCACGCACGCGTGTGAGGATAGAGTCGAGAGGCGAGTCTCCACGCTTATCTCTTCCTCTTCTCTCACCGATAGGTGGGCCCCATCATTTCTTTTTCTTCTTTTCTCTAATAGAGAAATTACCAAAATAGCCCTCAAATTACAAAGTGAGTTATTGTGTCAAAGTAAATGGCGATTATACAAATAGAATAATTCCTCATCGCGGGCTACGACAAGGGACCCTTTGTCCCCTTACTTATTTGTCATCTGCACTGAATCCTTTTTATCAGCAATTAATGTAGCAGAAAATCAAGGAAAAATTAAAGGAGTGAAGGTCTGCAGTAGAGTCCCGAGCCTGACACATCTATTTTTTGCTGATGATTCCTTGTTATTGTTGAAAGCCAACCGGCACAATGCAGAAGCGATAAAGGAGATCCTTGTGTCATATGAAAAATGCTCAGGACAAGTAATAAATAGAGAGAAATCTGCAGTGATGTTTAGTGCAAATGTGAAAGAAGATGTGAGACAAGAAGTTCTAAGTAGGCTGGAAATTGGAAGTGAGACAAAAAGTGAGAAGTATTTGGGGTTACCTATTTATGTTGGAAGATCGAAGAACAAGACTTTCGAATACCTTAAGGAGAAAGTTCGGAAGAAAGTTCAAGGGTGGAAGGAGATAATGCTTTCAAAAGGGGGGAAAGAAATCCTCGTCAAGGTTGTGGCACAAGCAGTGCCTATCTGTGCTATGTCTTGCTTTTACCTAACCAAGTCCCTCTGTGATGAACTGATGATATATATCACAAATATGATACTAAGATTTTGGTGGGCGCAGCAGGACAATGAACACAAAATTCATTGGTTAGGGAAGGAAAAAGTGATGAGACAGAAGAAAGTTGGTGGTCTGGGATTTAGGGACTTGAATGGATTCAACTTGGCTTATGGCGATTTGCACATAATAGTCTGCCTTTGAAAATGAATGTTACAAGAAGGGGAGTGTTGATTGGCACAAGATGCCCAATGTGTACCAGGCTAGATGAAGATGGGAGGCATCTATTTTTGAAATGTAAAAAGGTACGACTTATTTGGAGAGCAATGCACCTAGATGCTGTAAGGCAAATTTTGATCAATTGTAGTTCAGCTATACATGTTTTGGATGAAGTTTGGCTGCAGCAGGAAGAAATAAGATTGAAATGTAATTACTTTGTTATGGTGCTGGTGGTCAACTCGAAACAAAGTTAATTACGGGATTCTTTGTCTAACCTGTGATAAAGTTGTCTGTCAAATTTCTTCTTGTGTTAATGAGTTAAAAGAAGTGCTATGCGTTGATAAAAATGCTTTGAAACATAAGTCCTCGTTACATTAGAGGCCACCAGTTGGTGATTTGTTAAAAGTTAATCTGAGATGGCTCCTTTTGTCTTGACACAAGATCCGGAGGATGGGGAGCTATTGCGAGAGATTGTTAGGGGCATGCAATATTTGCGGCGATGGGAAGTGCAGAGGACCGGAAGACGGCTAGAGGGGGTGAATAGACACTTTCTTAATTTTACCTTAATCAAATTCAACACGGACTTTTCTCTAATAGCTATGAAAGCTAAGAAGATCGATAAATACAAAGGGAAGCCTTGTCTTGAATCGATTAACCCTCAAGCAAAGACGCAAAATAAGGAGATCCAACTCACTAGAGCGGTCGGACCGACGGCCAACTAGCGATCGATTGCTTGGCGGTCGACCACCATTGTGTAACCTGGCCTGTCCGTACGACCGAAATAGTGTAGATAGCGAAACCAAAGCGAAAATCGGTCTAACTTTTGATCTACGCAATGAAATTTGACCAAATTTGAAGCACACCTTCCTATGGATATCGGAATCTATTCCAAGCGTGATCGTCGGATCTACGTCAAAGTTTTGACCTTTCTCTTTTTCGAAGAAGGGTTTAAAGCGAGCAAAGCGAAAAACTTGATCTAAATCTTGCTCGTGGAAGATTGATGATCTAGATGATCCTAGGAGTATTCCCACACATCATAGCAAGGTAAAAGAGGTCAAGAAACCAACCAAAAACAACCGGATCAAGGAAGCACAAAAAATCATCAAAAGGGAAGGAAAAACACAAGGAGACTCATCTTTGAACAATCATCCATAGATTGATTCATAGTGTTTCTTTGATTCTGACCTCTCCTCAAGGAGGACAAGAACTCAATCCATGAGCACACACCCAACACGTCTCTCTAAAGCCTAAGCCTCACCTCTCCTCTCTAAACCCTAAAACCAACTAGGGTTTTTTCTAATGAAGTGCTTGAGGACTGTTTACAGCAGCCCCTCATATATATAGTGAGGCCCAGTCTTCTAGAAGATTTCACTTAATGGGCTCCGTTAAGGCCCAATACAACGGGACACATCACGCACGCAATCTGAGCGCCGTCTTCATCTTTGATTGACCTAAACCGCTTCTCCAAGCGCCGCGGTTTAGTCAAGAGTCACAAAGGCGGTATTTGGTGAAATTACCAAAATACCCCTTATCGATCCTTCTCAATGGACAAAGTCCAATCCAGTCGAAGCATTCGCCTGCTTCGCCATGTGTAGGTTGATCAACGACTCTCATCATGTCGGCAAGTCTCTCCCATCCAATCCCATCGAACCTCCAAAGCACTTGCACCGAGCCCGCAGCTGATCCAACGGTTGCAACAAAGCGCCGTTCGATCCATCTTGTCCATTCTGCGTCATGCTTGAGTCACACGACCTCACCCGGCTCGTCGTTGACCTGCAAGCCACCTTCACAGCTACAGACCAAGAAATCGTCTCCGGGAACAAGTTCTTCACAACTTGACCCATGTTAGCTCAAAACATGCAATATGCAACATTAAAACATTGAACTGAATGAACTTTACTTAACCAACACACAGCCAAGATGGCGGCGAATAAGTGGAAACCGTTAAATCGCCATACATGGCGGTCGACCGATCTCAAACGGTCGGACCGATTTGTCTTAGCCGATCGAGCCGCTGAAAAGACTTAACAAAATTTCACCCTGAAAATCCGAGAACTCTCTGGAATTTTCAACCGAATATATCTTTTGACTGGAGGCTCTAAAAATTATGAGACCAAGTGTAGGAGACTCCCCTCTCTTGCCTACGCCCTCTATTTTTGGCCTAGCTCCAAACTCAACCAAAAGTTCTGGCCGGTCAGACCGCCGCACAAAGCGATCGGCCATGGCCTCTTTGGCTTGACGAGTATGACTGCGATCTTGCGGTCGGATCGCCTGGCCGATCTGACCGCCGCTTGGGCCGGTCTGACCGCCTGAAGCCTGACAGCCTTGGAACTCTCCCGAAAATACCAGATTCGGCAAACCAACAAAGCCATTGCTAATTGTATCATCATCCTAAGATCATGCATATGTCCCTATAATATCCACAAAGTCTGAATTACCTCCCAGATGCTTTGCATGCAGAAACGATGGCATCAGTAACGGCTCTGAAGATAGCCAACCAGTTTGGCATGGGACAAATCATTATTGAATCGGATGCTCTGAGCTTGTGTCAAACGCTATAGGATGAGGACCAAGATATATAGTGGAGTGAACACGTCCATAATCCGTGAAGCCAAGGAGCTGTTACTGTTCCAGTTTGATATTGCTAATGTGATGTATTGTAATAGAGATTGTAATAAGGTTGCACATGAACTAGCTAAGTTTGGCGCTACTTTGGGATCCTCCGGTCCAGTTGTATGGGTAGAGGGATTTCCCTCAGTTTGTATATATGATGGTGAGCAGCGATTTGACTGCCTCTTCTTCTTTTTTTTCTTTTTCTTTTTTTTTTTTTGAGAGGATAAAAAAGCACAGAAATTTGACTGCCTCATCTATGTAATGGAAGTTTCCATTGTCAAAAAAAAAAAAAAAAACTGCAACGCACCAATCTCTCTCTCGGAAGGCGCTCTTACCGAGTCAAGCGCCAATCATGGGCCGTCCAAACGGGAGCCTGGAAGCATCAGCGGCTCTCAGAGAAGCAACGTCTCTCCGATCCCCAACCACCATGCGATCTCGCACGTACCCACTCTGCCTCTTTCGCCGGCGCCACTTACCTCCAAACCGTCTATATAAACCCCCTACCGTAACCACGGCTCGCACACCAACGCACCAGTCCAAGACTTCCTGTGGTGTACCACTTACTCTTGATTTGAGTTTGGTCACGGTCTCACGGGAGTGTTCCCTCCACTGCAAGCCAATGGCCGGCATCCTCGTCTTCGCTGCTGCCTCCTGCCTTCTCCTCGCCGCGTCGGTGTCGTCGGCGCCGGTGGTGTACAGTGTCGGCGACGAGAGGGGGTGGACTGTGCCGTCGGGCAACGGCACCGAGACGTACAACCACTGGGCTAAAAGGAACCGCTTCCTCGTAGGCGACGTCCTGGGTAAGTAGTAGCACGCATCACAAGTCAATGCATCATTCTTGATTCTCACATGCATTTCGTGTATTTGACTTGCATTCGTGCGCGTGGCTTGCAGATTTCAAGTACGCGAACGACTCGGTGCTCGTGGTGAACCACGACGACTACAAGCAGTGCAGCACGGCGAGCCCGGTGAGCCAGTTCACCGACGGCGACACCAAGTTCAAGTTCGACCGGTACGGGCTCTTCTACTTCATTAGCGGCGTGCCGGGGCACTGCGAGGTGGGTCAGCGGATGATCGTGCGCGTGATGGCCCAATCCGCGCTGGCCGACGCTCCGGCGGCGGCGCCGGCGGTCTCGCCCCCCGCCAGCGGCGCGTCCAGCCCGGTCGCGGCCCCGGGCACTCCGTCATCATCGGGGTCCAGTTCCAGCCCGAGCCCACAGGCCCAGGCCAGTGGTGCGTCCAGGCGTGTGCTCGCTGGTTTCTCCATTGCAGTAGGGCATCTTGTGTGTGCCATCACCGTGCTCGCGTTGGTTTGAGCCTAGAGGTTTAGTTATCTCTAGATTGGTAGTGTCTTCCGTTTAAGACTTCAGATATGTTAGTTTTTTTAGATCTAGGAGGAGTGCCATGCCAGTGCGTAGTTGATAGGAGATCTTCTGTTAGGGGAAAACCTGGATGAAATAAATGGTGATTACTTTCGTTGAGAAGACAGTACATCACTTTGTGCTCTCCACTTATTAAGATGGCATCTTAATTACCAGTTTGCCCAATCTGATTGTGGTACGTGCGACGTTGAGCTTTGTGGCTTCAATGATTTAATTTCAAATTTGACGAGCAGGCTAAAATCCATGCCTTTCATTTGCTTTCCAACAAACAAGCAAACAAATATTGTACCTTACCTTCAGAATTCAGATGCTGCTTAGTGCTGTAGTACACAGCACTAGTTCGTTCACTCTTCCTCCGCAAAGGCCGTTCGGACGCGCGGTTATATGCGCACCCGCAGGTTTCACGTGGTTGACTGCTTCCGCGCCCGCGTAACCGATTCCCACTTTTGAAACCGGCTATAGTGAACTTTGTTTGGTTTCACCCTCTCGAGCTTAAATTGCCTATTAAGAGATGTATGTATTTATGTAAAAATTATTTTCTTCAATGCAAATATTACAAAGTACTTAAACAAAAATAGTATAGTCACGTCATAAGCACCTATATAAAAATTATTTTCTTTAATACAAGTATCCCTTTTATAGGTGTTTAGATAATTATATATATATATATATATATATATATAGTCTATATGGGTAATTCGGTCTTCAAGGTCTTAATACTAAATCTTAACCGTTGGATCTGGATCTTGATCGTTGGAGGTGGGAGCATCATGATGTTTAATGAAGGCGCATTAATGAAGGTGCATTGAAGGTGAGGCGTACAAAGTGATTAAATGGTTTAGGGGTGGGGCCAGCGTTAATCTTGGTTGTTCGATTCGGATCCATGATCAAAATTGATATTAACGTCTTAAGACTGAATTACCCATTAGTACAGAATCACTCCCATATATAAATATATACTAAGTGCCGATACCTGATCACGAAATAAACACCATATCTATCTGCGCTGCATTGTACATACTGGCTGTTACTCTGTTACGCGACTCCCATGGTACCGCTTCCACCGCCGTTTACCGTACGTTGAGGGGCAAGCAAGACAAGCGCAGCTTGAAAGCGCATGGGAAAAGTGGGGTGATTGATGTGTATGACTTGCTTAAATGCTTAGTGACGTGGGAATTCACCGCCTTGTTCACTCCCGCCCATGATGGCCACGACGGCGTCGCTCCTCCGGCTCTCGAGTGCTGGCCCGAACCACGGTGAGCAGGGTGCAGAGGAAGGAGGCAAGAGGCTACCAGCGGCCGCCGCAGGGGCGGCATGTGATCCGAGGAACCCTGTGGCCTGTGGGGGCGGCAGCGAGGTGGTGCGCTTAATCCCCGCGGCTCGTCTCAAGTGCTACCTCGGCACGCGCGTGCCCCGTCGTCCGCGCCTTCGGCCGGCTCGCCGTCAAAGTGCGGTTCCCTTCCCCCTGCCCCTGGACTCCCCCTCCCGCGCCGTCTCGTATCCCGCGCCAAGTTTGGTCCACCTCCGTGCTTGTTCCACTGTTCTTCTAAGTGCAGAATTGGTCACAGCCGAGTTTGGAGTTCTTCGAGGATTTGGCAGCTTTGATGCGAATAAATTCATTTATTTTACTCCTTTCGCAGCACCAAGAGGTCCCGGGTTCAATCCCCACCCACGCAGGGGTGAGAACATTCTTTGTCCTAAAACTTCAGTAGATGATGCTTCGAGTTTAGATCTATGCCTTACGCCCTTACCTTCAGAATACTAACCTGTTGATTCATATGTATTTCCGTTAAGTTCATGAAGCCTTTCCTGGGAGCCATCTGAATTTCTCAACATCTTGGTACTGAACAGATTCAGAATCGGTTCAGACTTCAGAGTACGTTTCATGGCATGCAGACGATCAGCGCCGCTGTACGGACCAATCCCGGAGAGGCGGAGATTGCATCTGTCGAACTTTCGGCTGCGATCGTGGCTTCTTTTTTAGGAGAAAACCTGCCAAATCATAACATATTAAAAAAAAATCGCTCTGGCGTGAGCCTTCACACTCCAAATCATAACCCACCATCAGGAGCAAACACATTAACCATCAAAGAATATGTTTCTTCTGGTCAGGGTACCCAACAAATCTACTAAACATGCTTTTTGTTTATTGGATGTAGCATTCTACATTTGTCTAACACATGTATTAGTCACACCATTTTCCAACATCGCAATGCTTACACAACATGTCACATAAGGTTCATCCATTCAAAAGACGAGACCGTTGGACATTGTCTGCACCGACTTCTAACCTCTAAGGATAGATACAATGGGTTTATATCAGTTTTCTATATCCTCTGCCACGTATAGTTTAAATTGATGTGAATAAAAGAGAATAAATAGAGAAAAATATATTATCTGCAATCATGTAGTCGATTGTATTACCAGAACCAAGAAAAATATTAAAAATTTATGTGTTCTTTACAATTATGTAGCCGACTATATCACCACAACCCATTGTATTATCTGTCTTTAGTGTTGTATATAGGTGATATGGAAAGTTACTATAGACAGTAGCTGTCTGTATCATTGTATATGCCCTAAGGTCATGTACAATAGGTTTATATCAGTTGTCTATAGTCTCTGCCACGTATGATTTAAACTGATGTGGATGAAAGAGAATAAAAATAGAGAAATGTGTTGTCTATAATTATGTAGCCGACTGTATCACCAGAACCAATGAGTAAATGTCTTAGGTCTATAAACGCATTAAAAGATTATATCATATATAAATATAAGTGCAAGTCAACCCAATGTATAAGCTATCTATAGTGTTGTTTAAAAATAATATAGAGAGTTGCTATAGACAATCATAGTCTGTACTATTGTACATACTCTAATCACAATATAAGCAGCCCAACTTCACTGCTCTCCTATAATAAACTTATTATAACCTGTTTCTGTTGCAAAGAACCAAAGAAAAATTTCTACATTGCAACTGTCAATTGGAATTCAACTAATGAGATCGCATTCCTGATCGACCGTCTGCGTGAGGTCTTGTATGAAGCGAGCTACTTGACTTTTGCAGTTCGTCTTCTCCACACACTCTGCACAGTCAAACATAAAACTTTTAGAAAAGGAAGAAAAGTTACATTGTACATAAAATTTTTTAACGTAGTTCTACAAAACTAGAATAGAGGGCAGAGGCGACGGTGCCTATCAGCAGTAGTTAGGTGCAAATTAAGGGTAGAATTGGGTGAGTGGTTATTGACAGTGCCTATCATTTTCTTTAGAAGTCTCTGAACATTAAGCATTAGAAAGAAAGGAAAACATCAGCATTCAGAAACCCAGTGTGATCTCTACAGGTTACCGAAATTCCAACTTCCAAGCCTAAACCGGTAAAGAATGAGAGACTTGATGGAATTTAATATTATTATTTTGTTTCGACTTTACATTCTGAAGTTACTTTATTGATCATAATACTTCATTGGGTGGGATGGTGGAACAAAATTTTTTTGCTTTATTTGATAAGGTTATAAATTAACAAATAAGACAGAGTAAACATTCGCCCGGGAAATCTTTATTGAATACCGTTGTGAACTACTATCTCCAATCGGAAAAACTCAACAATAATCAGCATAGATTATACTTACAAATGCAGAAACATTTTTAACAATATATGACAAAAAAAAAAACGCCCCTACTCTATTAATTAGGCGTTTAACTGAAGGTCTTACCTATTCAACTGAGGATGTCTATTGAAAAAATGTGGATAGATACTATAGAGTGATCAGTTTTGTGTACCAAAACACGTTGGCTAAATCAACAAACTACATTTTGTACTATAAGAAGGATTATATAGCCTGTGCCTATGAAATTACTGACGACAAGACATCAGGAGCAATGCTTAGCTAGACCTGTAGACCGCACTATAAAGTATTACAAACGCAAAATGCTAGGTGGGTTGCCATAAACGCTTTCCTACAGGAGAAAATTTAGGATGATAGGAATGTGATTAAAGCTCTAGTCTTGCATGCACCAAATACTTTCTCTTATATATAGCAGTTTGTGAGAGCGGAAAGTATTCACGCAATGATTCTTATTGATAGAATTGCATGTACATATATAGGAGCTGTCATATCTTGCCATATCTCATATACCGACTTATGGAAACAAGGATCTGGAGAGAAGGCAAGAGAGACAGGAGAGCCAATCAAGGGAGCCAGCCGATCGGGAGAGAAGGCAGGAGCCAATCAAGGGTGCATACCAAAACAGGAGGGGGAGCCAATCAAGGATGCATACCAAAACAGTAGGGATAGTTACGGCTATTACGCTAACAGTTTGTACAAAATATCCAAAACATGGAACGACACAAATTTATGAGCCATTACTGCCAGAAATTTGGTTAGCGGCCTTCAAAAGCAAGTAGTCATTTCGAACATCCTATTGATTGAAAATTTGAAAATCTAACTCCAAACCAAACAGAAACTGGAATGTGGCAGTGGGAACTGGTCCAGAAAAAAAGGGATCTAAAAACTTGAGAATAATCACATAGTGTAGATAAACAAACTAATACGAAATATTTGTGCTCAGCGCAACAGGAAGCTTACAAGAGTTTCATCATCAGATTCCTCCTTGCTGCTCCTCAATCTACGACCATCACGATATTCCTCCCTTGGAGCTGCATGCTCTTTGGGGACTCGCTCTGCCTTTTCTTTCTCAGCTGAACTGATTGCTTCTCTCTTTGTGACCATCTGCGATATAAACTAACTAAATCACAACAGGGTTGTAAACGAGCGGCTATTGATTGGCTACTGCCACTTAATGAGTTTATGGCTAGGACTAGATGAAACAAGTACAAACCTGTCTTGCCAAGTTACGGTTGATCAACACTAATTCCAGCAAATTTTATTACTCTTCAAGAGCAGTGATCTCGTCAGAACGAAACCGTCCACCTCACAAATTTCGCACCCCAAAAGCTGGCGCCCTTCGAGTTTCAAACACACCTGACCGTTCAAATACAAATCTAGCAACTTCAGAACTCCGATTCCCACACGGAACCTACTGCCTCCACACCGCCACCGTGGTATGGGTCCACAATCCTAAACCTCACTCTACATTAGTATAGACAACGGATATCTATAGTAATCTTTTATATTATTTATAAATAGTATTAAGGACAGTTTTTACAATAAATTATCTTTTTGCATGTCTCTATAGACAACTCATTCATGTATAATATGTATTATTTCTCGTATTACGTCGACTCTTTGCACGAGGCGATTCAATTATCTATTATCCTTCTCTCTCATTCCGTCATCTAATGTCCTACTTTGCAAAGCTTACAGACAGCTAACGCCATACTATTGTGCATGCTCTAAGCGAATTCCACCCCCCACGATCACAGATCCATCGTCCACGCAAAGCATCGATCCCTTGAACCGATCGACCAAACAAAGCACAGAATTTCGATACCCCTCACCTCGAGGATGTTAGCACGGACTGATCTACGCACGCGAATGCCTGGAACAGGAAAGTGAGATTGCAAAGCATGAGAGACAGAGATTTGTGCAACTCAACAACCTACTGCTATTATGGTTTTTCTTCTCCTTTTATTCTGATCAAGAGACATACTGATGATACCGTTACAATGCAGTGATGAGCCA
Organism: Hsuehochloa calcarea; assembly: GCA_036346395.1. Lineage (NCBI taxonomy): Eukaryota > Viridiplantae > Streptophyta > Magnoliopsida > Poales > Poaceae > Hsuehochloa > Hsuehochloa calcarea. The sequence continues at coordinate 67,455,702 of CM070610.1, read as the reverse complement.
CTGTTGGACGGAAAAGACGACTAGAGGGGGGTGAATAGGAGCACGCTCACTTTTTCACAAATAATAGATTCAACAAAAATTTCACTACAGTAGCTATGTAAGCTATGAAGATCAATATACCAGTACAGCGGAAGACTGGTATTGAATCAAACCAAACCCCCGAAACAAAACAGCCAAAGATCAACACAAGCTAAAACAAATCTCAGTGCAGAGCGGTCGGACCGTTGGTTCAATGGCGGTCTGACCGATTACCTGCCGGTCTGACCGGTGATCCTGGCCGGTCTGACCGTCGGCCTGAAGAACAGATCAAAACAGCACAATGACGAAGTTGCAAATAGATGAAACTTTTGATCTACAACTCTAAACTTGACAAAACTTGGAACACACCTTCTCTATGATGTCAGGAACCCATTCCGATCAAAGATTGTGATAATTCTTGGAAGAATAACGATCCTTTTCTGTTTGATTGAAGAAGGGTTCAAAACCGGGTCAAAACGAAAACTAGATTCAAAATCTTGCTCGTGGGTGATTGATGATCAAGATGATCCTAGATATGTTCCCACATGTCACAGCAAGCTAGATCACGTGGAGAATTCAAGTAAAAACCCGCGAATCAAAGAAAAACTCAAAATCATCAAATATAGAGAAAGAACGCAATGAGACAAGACATTGATCAAACTTTCCTTTGATTGATTTGATATGATATGGGCTTACAGCCACTCCATCAATAGAGGATAATACTCAATCCAAGAGCACGAAAATCACATCAAACTATCAAGAACTATAGCCTCCACAAAAACTCTCCCTAAGCAAATTAGGGTTTCTAAGATAAAAGAGTCGAAGAGTAGGTGCAGCCACCTCCCTCCCCTATTTATAGTGGAGACTTAGACTTCTTAGAAGTTTGACTCAATTGGGCTCCCATTAAGGCCCAAAACAAACAGGACACATACGCGCATGGCCTCGGCGACCACTCCCTCCACGAGCAAGCGCAGCCCGTATCGAGCCACTGGTAAGACCACCAGACATCGTGGCGTCTCCAGCACCGGATGGCGGTGTCGTGCCGCCCCGACTACCTCGCCTCACGAATGTTGTGCCGGCGGCTTGCCCCGCGGCGCGCCCATAGTCTATGGTCACTACACAGGCGGTGAGTCCTCCGCGCAACTCAACAAGTATGTGGCGCCCGCGCCACACGCGAGGTTCACTCTGATGCGCGCATCTGCGTGTGCAGCGGATGTAGCGACGTCGACGAACCACGTCGGACGTAAGGCCCACTAGTAGGTCCACGGTGATCTCGTTGCACTCGATAGCCGTCGCTTTGGTAGCTACTCACGCAACATGATCGGGTCCATGTGCAAAGGGAAACAATGTTCTTGGATATGAGCGATCACATCCGGCTTGCCATGATCCGTTTGCCGCGACCATTCTTGCACGCGTTCACGAGGCCGGCCGGTAGGGACAATGACTCCTCTCCTTCCTCCTTGACATGACGACATTCGCAGCATGCTCACACACCATAGCCATTAGGAGTGCGGCTCGTCGTCCCCACAGGCGTTAGAGATACGCCTGTTCTTTCTTGGCTCATCACACTCCGGATGCGAAATGGTTTGAACTCCAGAGCAATTGAAGCCTTTGGATCTTCAACTTGTTGAACTTTCCATGGTGCTTCTTCTTGTCGCCGTCTTGGACACAGCCACTCTGGCGCCCTCCATTCTTCATTGTGCCGCTTCTCGAAGCCCTCACGCTCATCTTCTCTTGGCGGCTTTGGCCTCCACTTTCGGCGCGCATGAGCAGCAGGTGTTCTCCTTCCTTGTCTCTCATTGCCCTTCAAGCTCTCCTCGTCGCCCTCAAGCATTTGATGGGAATTTGTCGGGGATGGAGCATAGGAGTTTCTCCACGACAGGCGCTCACCTCCACCTTGATCACAGAGGCACGTATCTCATGGACCATGGTGGTGAGCTTTAAGCGAACTCAACGATTGTCTCCGAGTCCTCATGTAGATACTCTCAAACTCCCTTGTGAGTTTGAACACGTGCTTTCTTGACGGTCTTGACGGCGTGCATCTCCTTGGCGCGTCCCAAGCCTCCTTTGTTGTCTCCTTTTTGGATATGGCCATTAAAGCGGTCTCCGACGCGGCTTGGACTATGGCAACAAGAGTTATTTGGTCTTTCTTCTCATCGACTAATTTTTGCCCTCCACTGCGCCACACTCCTTGCGCACACATGATGATCTTCATCTTCACTTGTCCACACCCGTAATTTCTCTCCGTGAGCATGGGGTATTGGAGGGTCACAACTCCCTCCCTCATCGGCGTAACACTAGTGTGCGACAGTAGCCACCGTATTCTTTGCTCGCGTCGTCCTCGGTCTGCGGATCACAGTGCGATGTAGACTTCGAGCCACCATGTGACATCTTCACGCAGGCGGGAAGCCTGAAGCTCGATACCAATTGTTAGTGCACATGACCGATCTACGCATGTGAGCGCTTAGAACGAGCAAATGAGATTGCAAAACCGAGAGACATAGATTTGTGCGACTCAACAACCTCTTTGCTTTACGGTTTTCTTCTCCTTTTATTACGATCAAGAGACCTCGATGATACTATTACATGCAATGATGCACCCTACTGATCACGATTACAATACGGTGGTGAGCCACTAACTATCTGTTACATGCGGCCACTAACTATGCCACTCACGCACTAAACTCCACGCGAATATACCATTACATGCAACCACTAATCAAGCGTGTACATGCGTTTTCAACTACAACACAAAACTAAATGCAATGTGATTAAGTTTAACAGAGGAGCTCGGCGATGGTGTCGGCCGGAGCAGCGTCGATGCCACCTCATTCCCACTCCTAGACTTCAGGATTCTCGTCAACTACCATCCCCGTAGACTTCTGATCGAGAACTCCCATTCCAACTTTAGGCAGCTTGAGCAAGCATCCTGTTCAAGAATCTAGACCCCCATGTATCGACGTTATATTCACTTGAACTTTTTGTTTAATAATTTCAAATCTAATGTGAGGCTAATACTTCATTTTAACTATTGTTTACTATTGGTAAAAGGTAAAAATCAAAGGAGATGACCTACCTTTTATGTTCTTCCTCGTCAAAAATAGATTAAATCCATAAGGTTTAATTTAATATTGCAGTGTTTTATATATTATATAGAAATAAAGGAGTATTATTTTTTGCTTTCATAGTTGATTATATTACTTACCAAAATAAGATATTTAAAAATTCTTGGTTTAAATTTATGTAGTTCATATATACCAATCCATTTCAATTATTTGTATTAGGTGTTGTATAATTAAAGGAATGATAAGTACTTGACCCAATTGGTTAATGGTATATTTTGGTAATTAATGACACCTTAGGATACATTTTCCATGAGTTGGTAAAATTGTTAGTTCCATGATGATTGGGATTTAAATGCTATGTTGATGAAAGTAAAATTAAAAGAGATTGCATATTGTTGATGCATCAAGACCAAGAGAAATGTTTAGTTATATAAATTAAAAGATTATATATTATGAGTAAAAACCAAATTTAAAAATATAAACCATCAAATTACTTTAAACAAAAAATTTAATGATAATCCGTATTTTTTCAAAAATTTAAAGAAAATTAAATTTTATAAAAGGGGCTGAATAGGATGGGTTCTTTTTAATATAAAAGAAATAACCGTCAATCATCACAACGAAATGATTATTTTTTTTTTATTTTATTGGGGGGAAAATTTTTTTTAGTAATAAAAAATCCGGAATTTACTACAGAAAAAAATTAAAATTTTAAAAAAAAACCTATGTTAAGTCTAGTAAAAGTTTCAAATGAAAAATTTAAGTCCAATAGATCCAATAAAAAGGGTCAATTCGAAATTGGATAATCAATTTTTGGAATATTTATGTCCTAAAGGAGAGCAAGGCCGGGGCAAGCAAAGGCAAGCAAAGGTGTATTAAACAAAGAAATTCTCAATTGTGTAAACAAGTTAAAGATCATTGATTGAAATACAACAATCACTAAAAATGATAGCTTAGGGATGTCGAAAAAGGTA